>JAWMRC010000089.1:53972385-54000447 GCA_035584755.1 Thripadectes ignobilis | reverse complement strand
CCCCCCCCCCCCCCCCCCCCCCCCCCCCCCCCCCCCCCCCCCCCCCCCCCCCCCCCCCCCCCCCCCCCCCCCCATCTGCAGCTGAAAAGAGAATTAGATAGCAAGCAGCTATCAGAGATGCCAGTGTAATGATGGTTTCTGACAGTGAGGAACGTGTCATTGCAAGATTAAGAAGGAAAAGGTCTGAATCTTTGTACAACTTGTCATGTAAAATACGAGTTTTATACCAAGCCTTGCTAACAGCTGAGATGTCCTGACCTAATGATACTATCATTCTGTATCTTCTGTGACTTCAGTGTGAAGTATTGAATTCTCATCTATATTTTTGCTTTGTTACTTTGTCCTGGATGAATTATCTGTCATAGACATTGGCGCAATAAGGAAGCATGACTCCATGCTGCAAGAAGATTTGCATGGTTGCTTTTTGTTGTTGTTTATGGTTTTATCATTTTACAAATAATTGTGGTATTAAGGATATTGTGGATTATGTAGATTGTAAAACTGGAGCCTATTTGAAGCCCAGGCTTTAGAATTAAATGCAGTCCTGGTGGCTGCCACTTGGTTTTGGTGGGCACAGTGGCTGCTTCTTTCAGAACTGTTGGAAGTTTGTCTTGTTTCCATGACTGAGTAAAATCTGTGCCTGCATTGGTGCTGTGTGGTGCAGTTCACACCATGTTAAAAGCCCTCAAGGGCCAACAGAGATTTGACCAATCTTTCTAGTAAACATGTCTCAATATGTACTGCTTTTGGTTTATGGAGGTAGGAAGAATCCAGAAATGGAATTTTTTTAAAAAAAAAAAAAAAAGCCTGAGGGATCTTTTGATGAAAGCCAATCAAGTATTTCTACAATTCATGAAGCTGCTCATGAATTCAAAGTGTAAGAAAGCCTAGCCGCAACACAGTGTCTCAAATTCCTTATCTTCAGAGCCATATATTTGAGATACACAGCTGAATACCACTGTCACTGTTTGCATTTGTTTGAGTGCTTTTCAGCACTGCTTTAAACGAGAATGTCTTATAAATCCAGATTTGTTGTTCACTAATATTGGGAACTGAACATAATTCTTGTGTACCACAGTCTACCACTGAATCTTCATTCTTCTGGAGAGTCAAATGAAGTCCTGACATAGGTGAAATCGTTTTTGTATTATGAGACTGTCTTGCAACCTGAGAAAGTGACTTTTGCCCTTAAATTTGCTCTCAGGTTTCTTTTATTGATTCTGCCAGAACAGAAACCAGAGAGATTTTCCCTACACAAATTACGTTATCTTTTTTAGCTCCTCAGTGTTTTCAACACTTACTTTGTTTCAGATTCCATTTTTTCCCCATGAGAGAGAACTGCACAGCTTTTCAGCACATGAGAAGGAAGGGCACATATGGGAGTCTCATACTTCAAGGTGCAACTGAAATCCAAAACCACTTCACCTGAAATGCTTCATGTCTTATTCTCAAAATCTTTAGTTTTTATGTTACAGCAGTGGAGCTAAATCTAGATTGCATGTACATTACAAGGAATTTTATGGGTTGCTTGAAATTGCAAGTAATATTTTGAAGCTAGGGCTGCAATGCCAAGTCTGGTACTGTATTTCGTTGTGGCTGTCCAGTAGAAGAGATAGAGCTCTTTCAAGAACAGTACATCAACTGCTAGTAGATGCAATCAGTGCTTTGAATGACTAATCTACAGTTCTTTCAGTACAGTTGAAATTCTGGAGGACTCTCTCCTATCAAAAAGTAAATTTGGCTTCCTAGTGTTTTTAGGGATAGAAGATAGTGAGTACTTTGTAATATTAAATTTCTCTTCAGTAGGAATAAATATTCCATCATTTTCTTTGTATAGCCACACAAAGTTTCTTGCTACAGGATTTCAAGTCTGTGAAAGTCACTCTATAATCTCTAGTGTTCTGTCAAATTACTTTGAGCTTTAATTTTCTTTCAGGTTTCTCTAGTAGCAATTCAGATTTTCATGTAAGAGTGTGTAAATAACAAATGCAGCAAAACTGAGGTGCTACTTACGTAGAGGGAAAATGTTTATTTCTGAGGTGTAGTTAGAGTGAATTTTTCTCACTGAGATGCCTTCAATTTTATTAAAATCTATTAATATTTTATTAAAATCTACTTTTACTGAAAAATCATACAGCCTTCCATTTCTGCTTTAAAAACAAAAGTCCAAAGAGTTAATCTACTTTTAATGTAGGATATAATTTTGAAAAATTGCGTTATAGCTGATACCTTATAGAATTGGGAAGTATGATACTCTCGGGTATCCTTTTGTTCTGCAGTTTTGGCTGAAGTGTTCAGAGACAAACATTTTTTTCATCCTTTAAAGTGCCTGCCCCCTTGAAAGCATGTAATTTTTGCAAGGATGAATGGGGAAATGAGCACAAACCACAAAGGATTTTGCCTGACCCTTACCTTGCAACAGTGGAACAGGCAGACTGTGTTGAATATGAAACAAAAAGCTTTGGAAGATTCTTAAGTGGAGGGACAGCAAAGTGTCAGAGATAGCTGTACTTGTGAGAAGAGGTTGCTAGGTTTTGCCTTCCATGGAGAAGTGTACACTCCAACCTGCAAATGGGGAGATAAGTCTTGCCTCCGCTGACACCCTGGGCAGTTCACATCAAGTAGCACCTGTCTGTCATCTGAAATGTTTGCAATCCATCTTTGTACCAGTATTCCTACAGTTAGTAAAAGCAGAGAATTGTGTTCTCTCAGAAAAAAAGCACCCATCTTGAAAATGACATCAGCTGCTGTTTTTCAGACAACTCCAAGATCATAACATCAAACATTTACATCACTACAAAGCACAAGTTATTTCTAAACTGAACCTTGACTAATTTTTACAGCTCTTTGGGTAGAAAGCAGTTATGACTAGGAAGTCACCCCAATCATGAACTGCCCCATGAGGCACCTAGTGAGTCCTCTTTTACTGAATTTTGTGATGAATGCATTTCATTGTTGTAATTTTATTTTTCTTCCTCTTTAGCCTTTGTCTTTTTGCTTTGAAAGAGCTTTGTATTTGGAAAAATGTTTACCTGAAAGATGATGTTCTTATGGTGTGATGGTGTAAAAAGAGCAACAGAGCTATTGCCTGGTAACTATGGTCCGTAGTGTTGGAAGTATCTGTGGAGGAGTGAATGAGGAAGGTGAGCTGTTTAGTCATACTTGCACAGGGGCTGGTGAGCTCAGTGGGACCTAAGGCAGCAGCCACAACTGGCATGCAAAAGCAGCACTGTCTGCCTTTCTACCACTCTGACCTTGGAATTGTTTGTCTGACCACAGAGAAGTCTTGGTTTGGCATCTCGGGCATCAAAGGCAAATCACTGTTCATAGAAAGATTCTGGAAAGTCAAAAAATGAGTGAGGGTGATTAAGGACAAAGCTAAATGCACCTCTGATGAAGCTGCTGGAATTACATCAAGGCTAGTCTTGGCAGACACTTCAGGGAAGCCTGTTAGTTATAAGAACAACAGTGGCAAGAGAAGTAGTGCCAGATTCTGCCTGGTCAGTGGGCAGGAAAAATCACTTGGGGTTTGTGGCCTTCATTTCCAGATGACCTATATTGCATTAAATAACACAGTAACTATTTGTAATGCTCTTTATTACCTGACTTTTCCAGTGCACAGGGAAGGGTCAGGCAGCTTGCAAATTATCTCTTATCAGAGGCCTTATTACAAATGGTATCCCTGAAACCTCTGTCCCCTCTGAAAATGCAGGATGTGGGTCATAGGCTGGCCGTGCTTGGGCCTTCTTGCCTATATCTTAATGAATCCTCAGCAGCACAATCAAGCCAGTTCAGGAGGTTAAGGTTGCAGCAGGGAAAATTTCATGAAATGCTTTCCCAGCAAGATCCTATTTGTAAAATGTATCTGCCGTTGGTCACTTAGATGAATGGAGATTTTAGTTTCTGAAGAAAACGTGATGTCTTTTCTGCCTCTAATTGAAACTTTTAATGTGTTTAGTAGATCGGTAGGTTAATTAAAATTATTCTAAAATAAACACCAAAGTGGAAGACATGCTAACTTATTGCTGAAAGGAACAAATGTACTTGAAAAAGAATTTTTTCACGGTCGTACTCTGCCTCCTGCAGTGTGAAGATGGAGGTGTGAAAGGCAGCTCTTACTAACAGCATTGTGACAACCATCACCCCTCTCCAGCTGGGTCTGGGGGCAGAGACGTTAAGGAGGTATTTGTGGATGGTGGTTTTTTTCCTGAGTTTAAAAGCCTTTTTTCTCTAGCTACATGATGACTGATTTCCAGGTATGGTGTGGACGCAGCATGGGAAGACTCTGCCTGGTTACTCAGGATGTCTTTGCTCCACCACCACCTGTGTCAATACAGGTGTCTGACCCAGTGCATATTTCATTCTTCAGCATCCTGCAATTTTTACATCATTGATGAGGCTGCCTCCACTTCTGTCCTGCTGCAGGGTCTGGGGGCTTTCAGTGTTGAAAGATATGCCTCTCCAACCGTTCTCAAAAAAACAGGGTCTAATTTAAAAACATTATATGCTGAAAGTGTGCCATGTGCTGTGATCCTCTGTTGTGAGCAGTATAGCTTGGCTGCTCCTTAATCATTTAGGAGGTCTTTCATATTCTTTGTCTGAATTGCATAATGAGAAACTGAGAAACCTAATAGGCATGTTTGGAAATTTTACTTTGAGATGATACCAACATACTGAAGAAGAAACTTAAGCACTGCCTTATGGAGTGGCAATCATAGAGCTAGTCTGTACTCAGAGAGTTTTCAAGCTGCTCTCAACCTCTCAGTCTTTTATGGGATGGCTAGTCCCCATGCAGAAGACTGTTGCACAGTGGCTTTGGTTTCACAGGCTGAATTTTCCCAGCTATCACTCTATTCTCCATCTGGAACTATCCAGGATTTTTCTGTGCCTCAACAATTCTCTTCTATCATTTTGCCACTCTCATGGCATGTATTCCTCATGCTGCATTGCATGACCTTAATGTTCAAATAGAGTTTGTCCAGGTTGGTTCAGTTTTGCTTTGTCTGGAAAACTTGAGCCTCACACTGGTAAGTTCCTGCCTCTCAGAGATAATTAGGGACTATGAGTGCTGTTCTCATGGTAGAAGTAGCCAAGGCTTCATGGGGAAGCAACGTGGGTCTACTCAGACTTTGGTGTCATTCATTTTGTGAGCATTTTGACTTCCTTACACAGCAAATGCAGACCATAAAAGCCAGAAGCTAACAAGAAAATTTTTTTTTGTCATTTTATTTTTTGTTTGGTTTGGGTTTTTTTGTTTAATTTGATTTGTGTTTGGGTTTTGTTGAAAAGGCAAAAATTTTTGAACATTTGGTCTTTCGTTGGAAAGAATAAAACCAAGAAAACAATAATTACTGACAAGAGTTTGGAGTGCATCATGAAGTGTATACACTGCCAAGGCACAAGTTCCCCACTCCTAGAAAAATTCAGACAAACCAGACAGGATGACTTGATCTTTTAGTTGCCTGTTGTTTAGTCTGCAGATGGTCTGTGTATAGTTCGGGGAGCGGTGGGGGAGATCCAATTGGATGCACTAAAATGGCACTGACTCTGCTTACAGTATGAAAGTGCTAGTTTATACACCTGTTTGTGCTGCTGAACTGGAGAACAACATCTATTTCTGGCACACTTGCCATATTGGCAATCTCCCTGGGCTATCTCATAGCTCACCCCACATTATTTACCATATATCTAGGTTATCTGTTACCAGCCGCAGTCTCTGTTTTATGTTTTCTGTGTTACCCAAGTCTCTGTCTTCCAGTGATGGGAAATAAAATGAAAGGCATTTCTACCATTTGGACTGGGGCTTGAGAGTTGCAGCTGCACTGATAGCTCCAAGCAGAAGCCTGAGCTTTAACAACTGCTGAGTTCAGGACCTGAATTTGCCAGTAATTTCACAGTGGTTTTGTTTATGCTGCCGTTCAAGTGAGCGTTTCCAGGTGAGCAGGTTCAGCAGGGGCAAATGTAGACTCACCTCATGATGTGGGGACAAGTGGTGTGTGTGAGTGTCCGAGGCCAAACATGGCTATTTTAACCACAGACCAGAGCTTTTCTTCAGGTGTTGCGGTTGGGTGATACATTTGTGGACCAACTGGGCTGGCTAGCTGATATCCATAGCATCAGTTTTTCTAAGCAGCATGTACATTCTGCAAGGACATGCTGTGGCCAGGCCAGAGAGCAGCAAGGGGAACAAAACAGTCAACATGTTTGTTTCTGTCCATAACTACATGTCTTGTGATGCCAAAGGGTTTCTCTGATTTTTGATTTTTCAATTGTATAGATGTTAGAAATTATTGCAGATCCAGTGTACTAGTAAAATAACTTCAGTAGCTGAATGTTTATACATACTAACCCCATCCTATATCAATCCCTTGAAATTCCAGTAGCTGTTTAGTCTCTATTTCAAGGTAGAATTGCAGAGAAGCGCCATGAAGTCTGCACCACAAGATAAAGACATGGACAGAAGGACCTCCAAATCAAGAGCACTGGAAGGCCTCCAAGGACCCGACGTGCTGTGAAGAAGACAACGACCATGAAGGAAGGGTCCTGAGCCCCCAGACCCAATTCCCCATGGGGTGTGCCGGGGGCAGAATGGGGCAGGACTGGGGGAAATAACAAAATGGGATTGGATGGACATTATTATAAGATCTTGGAACTTGGGTCAAAGGGGGGATCCTGGGTAAATGTATTCCTGGAGCCTGGAGGCTCATTAAAGCTTCTGCTCACTTATCTCCTACTAAAATTGCCTGGAGTTTTTTCCTCAATCCTTAAGGCATCACTTGGGAAATGATGGGCATATGTAGTCCTGAAGAAACTGCTTGTTTCCTCTTTTCATTAGTACTAAATGCTTCTCTGCTGGAGAAATGGTGTTGAGTATTAAGGCAGCAGGTTGCGCCCCTTGCAGCGCATATGACTGAGAAAGATCACAGACCTTCCTTATGGCCTTCCTGTGTTGGGTCCTCCCATTCCACCCATGAGCTTGAATGAAAGCCCTTTGTTTGAAGTGAACAGTCTTTTGTGCAGCTCTTGGCTTTCTGCAGATGTTTCAACTTGCTAACAATTCTGGTTATTTTCTGTCTGTAAGAATTGTGAGGAACTAAAACACTTATTGAACTGCAACACTGTGGATTTGTGATCAAATTCAGAAATTATAGAGTTTTAGAATTCTACTATAAAGAATATTCCTTGGATAGTTCAGTGCATGCCTGATGTCTGGCTTTTCCAAACAGTGATGGTTTTCAGCTTGCTACGTTTATTTAACGTTCAGCAACACAGCTACAGAGCCCTCTTCATGTTGCAGAAAGCACACACAAGACAGAGCTCTCTGAAAGCTGTCATTCCAAAAGACTTAATACATTTGGCTTTTGGGTTTTTTACAAATCCTTATCCTGTATACCAGATGAGTAGCACTTCCTATGGCAGATACCAGGCATCCCTAATGTTAAGAGGAGATGTAAGTCTGGAACTGTCTTTTGCTTTAGGTTTCTGGATTAGCAAGATATGGAATCAGACAGCTGAGCTTCTGTGTGTGAATAGTCATGGTGTGGTCAATGGTTAACTTCCATAAAGTACTTCACTAAAAAGAGGGTTTAGAACCTCAGTGGAGTGTACAGCCTGTTCCTTCACCAGCTGGCAGGAGCTGGGTCACCTGTCCTAAGTGTATCATCCTATGGGACATCCACCCAGGGCTGCTGGCGTGACTGCCCACTTCCACCCCTTGCTGCAAAGCTCCTTCAACAGATCCTGGGAGGAGCCTGTCCTACTCTGCCTGAGGGACCCCTGGGAGGCACAGCACTTCTCAGAGATTCAGAAATGGGCAGCAGGGAATATGCTAGCAAAGCTGTAGAGGGAACTTCCAGTCTTTCTTAAAGGGAGAAGCTTTTAATTTAATTTTCTTTGTTTTCTTTTTAACGGCTTAAAATAAAAAGCAGAACAAGTGTGAAAAAGAAAAATTAATTGTTTCTTGGCAGCTCTGTTTCACTCATTGGTGTTCTGCAAATTTGTCAGAGCTCTTTGCAGCTAGTGTTTAAAAAAATTTCCCTTTCAAAGGTAGCTGGTTCAAGTGCCTGCTAAAGTAGATTTTCAGATGGCTATTTTTTTACCAAATAGCATATTATAGGCCTGCTGCAGAAATGTGCCTTGAGAGGGTAAGGGAGACTCCCTTCCTGGGAGAAGTTCCCTGGCAATAATGCTATAACCCTCAGAAGAAGTGGATATGGTCTAACAACAGCTGCTTTTAAGGTTTGTAAAACAAATTATAAATGGCTACAACATGAAAACAGTGAAAGTAAAGAGCTGTGATGTCAGAGGCTGCAGACAAATCATTCTTTTGATTTATATCATTTTGGGCTGCGGAACTACATTAAGGACTAGGATGCCACCTAGGATTGTTTTTATATATGGATGTGTGAGTGCACAATTTTAAAGTCCTGATATAGAAACAGACTGTGTCTGTCCCTGCAAGTGCCATATCTTCACAGCTGAGTTATAAAACACTTTAAAATAGGGATTTATATTAGAAACACCGATATGTCCTTAAATATGTAGATGCTAACAGTCACCACCATAATAAAACCTATAAACGTTTTAAAAGAGAAATCTCTTTTTTCCTGGAAGAGGATAGACTGGCTTCTGCATAAAATGAAGCTTGTAATTTCTGTTCTTCAAACCATTTGAATCTTCAATGGCATCTAAGAAGACCTGGGTTTTACCTAACACTTCAGATGGTGACAGTATGTAGCAAAATAACATGTTTGATATCTAAAAGCTTTTACAGTTGCAATAGAGGAACGGCCACTCTTTTCAGAACATGTAATTTTTCCTATGTGTGTGCTATACAGTGCATAAAGTTTTTCCAGTTTCATGCTCTTTATTTCCTGTAACAAATCCCAATATGTAGCAACTGTTCTATTTCTTTTGTGTGTTTCAGGTGCAATAACTACACCTTCTTTTGTTAAAACTGCTCCCATGATAAACCTTCCTTCTTGTCATTAGCTTTAGTCTTACTCATTTTATTACAGATTTTAATAGGCTTATGACTTTCCTATAGGCAACAGCAGGCACTGTACACTGTAGAATTTAGCATTGTAGGTAAAACCTTTCACCCAAGCTCTTGTGAGCACTTTTGGAGGGGATCCTTCCCGGTTGCTGGCAAGAGGCAGCCAGCTTGGGGACTGAAGCAGGGAAGCTGTGCAGCACAGCCCTGCAGCATCTCATGGTTGCTCAGGGGCGTTGTTTGTCTGACACACTTGAGAAGGCAAAGCAAATCTGTAGCCCAAGTGCAGTGGCATGGTTTGGGCTTGAGCTGTGACCCCAGGGCATAACATACTCACTCTGGAAAGCAGCACAAGCAGCCAACAGCAGCATTAAACACAGGAGTGCTGCTATTCTGTTGGATATTGCTGAGCCTTTCCTGGGGCTCGCCACCACAATATTTCCTTTGTCTTGCATGACATCTAGATACAATATATTTTTTTCAGTGGTTGGTTGTTGTTGTGTTTCCTTCTTCTCCCCATGGAATACAATGTTCCCTGGCACAGCCTCCCAGTATGTGCCAGCAGCCTGATGCAGCCTCGTGCCCCACATGAACCATGTGGGAAGCAGCTATGTTGACCGTAGGGTGAAATTTGTGCAGTATGCCTGAGGAGCCTCAAGACAAGGCAGGGAGTGCTGCATGGTCAGTTTCTGGGGCCAGTTTCACAGGGAAGAGAAAAGTGACCAGGTTGCTTTGAGGTGAAGTGCTCAACTGGCTGCTGATGGGAAGATGCTGAAAAGATGCTTTCAAATTGAAATAGAGTAGGTTTAGATTACACACTAAGAAAAAACTGTGAGGGTGGTAAGGCACTGAAACAGGTTGTTAAAGACCAGAGCAACCTGGTCTAGTTGAAGGTTTCCCAGCCCATGGCAGGAGGATTGAATGGGATCTTCAAGGTCCCCTTCCAAACCAAACCACTTAAAAAACCCCAACAAAACAAAAAACCTTCTTGTGACAGAGCAAATGAGATGACTTGTATTGTGTGCATCTTCTGAGCTGTGGTGTGACCAAAGGTTATTGTAACTGAGGCAGTTACTGCTCTGATGGAGGTACCAAATCATGCAATTCCTTTCCTATCTTAAATCCCTTCTGCCAACCTCCAAGGAACTTCCTAATCTCCAGCATGTGCAAGGAGGCTCAGGGCAGGCAGGTGCTGTGTCAGTTTATTGGCAGCAGAGTGGGGAGCAAAGCAGCCTTCAAAACCTCAGGCCAGAGAAACAAGCTGCATGCTGGAATGGTACAGTGCAGGGTCAGATGAATACAGGTGTGCTCAGCTCCTGACAGTGACAGCTCTGTGCTTTCAATAAACCAGACAGGGGCTCAGCTGCAATATTTTCAGCTATGTTTTCACATCCATGTGTATGAGGAATTCTGTGGTGCAAATGTTAGGTGAGAGTGTGTAGCCCAGGACATACCTGTACAGCCACTGCAAAGTCATCAGCTTCCTGAAAGCCTGCAGTTTGTGCATAGGATTCTAATACTGCTTGTTCCCCAAAAGAGCAATAGAACATTTAATTAAATATCCTGAAGCTCTGTGATCTTATTTATTAGGGTTTTTTAGTTTTCCCTCTAATGTGCCTTCCTTCTGCATCTGTCCCAGAGACTTTCTCAGGTTAGGGCCCTATAAAATGAAGTTCCCAAAGGGGACTTACAGAATGTGGCTCAGGTGGCAACAGAAAGCAAAACCTGGGCAATGAATCTGGTCTTTACACAAGGCTGTACTTTTGTGAATGGTGGGAGTTTTCTTGGTAAACTTCAGAACTGCAAATGATGTTGAGAAACTTTCTGTTTCTGTTAGGCTAATGGCAAGTATAGCAGTGGCATATTACATTAATAAATAACTCACTGTGAGCTCTTTGTGGCTTCATGTGGAAATTAATAACACCTGAACTGAAGTTGTCAGGTTTATGTTTGTATCACACCAGCATCTAGAGACCACAGCATGGGCCTATGTCTCCTTGTGTCACCTATGCCTCCAGAGCAGGCATGGGAATTGGTGTGGTAAGAATCCCTCCATTCAAAGCTATATGACACTTTCCTGGTGGCTACTTTCCTTTCTGAGCCTGACACCTTTCCAAGAAAAGAGACTTGCTGCTGCTGTGCAGTATATTCTTGTTAGTCAGTCTATGTCTCCATTGGGCTGACAGTACCAATGTGGTAGCATATGAACTGCAATAACAAAATTTATGTAGTAGTTGGAAGGAAAATAAAGTTATAAGTTTGTAATAGTTGAAGGTTTGTTTTCTGTCTTCTAAAGTGCAGAAAAAAATTGGAGGGATTGGGAGCAGCAGGCTGTTTGGCTTTCTGACACAGCTGGATAAAATCAGCTTTATTGAATAGTATTGCCATTAGCGCTAGGTTTGTCATCCATGCATTTTGGTTCTCCAACAGTGGGACAATGGATGAGTTGGATCCTATTATTAACTTGTCTCAAAGTACCATGTAAAATTAATAAGCATAGAGAAAGAGTGCTTCAGATCTTGAGAGAATTAAAGAGTGTCAGAGACAACATGGACTTAAATATGTAATGGGAAGTAAGCTGCATTCAGGGATTTCTGTAATAAAGATAATGGAATCTTGAAATGTAAGAGGGTCGGTGAGCTTCTGTTTTGATCTTATCTGCTCTGTTGAAACTGCTCTAATGATGGATATAGTTACAAAATGCTGGTATACTGTCATGTTTGCAACATGACTCAGGTATATTGATAGGAACAACCTCTGCCATGACCACATTCCCAGACTGCTCCTCTCTGAGATCTGTTATTAAAATGTGCATTGGGAATTCAGTTTAAAAAGAGTCTGGGCTCAGTAAAACTAAGCGATGCTTCTGATGAAGCAGTTCTGAGTGACTAGTTGGTCTTCTACCCCATTTCTGATGGGATCCCATCAAAATGAATTACCTCAAATATGGCCTACTTAGCTGAGGTAATTTCTTCAGCTGATCTTGACCTCTCTTTCCTCTCTTTTGTGCCTCTCCAGGAAGATCAAGTTTAATCTCTACTTCCTAAACTATGACAAGTTGCATGGTCCTCTTGGCTCATACCAGAACTGACTGCTATTGAACAGCATTTCCTGTAGATGATGACAAAAAAAAAAAGCTTGGTGTAGACTATTAAATTAGCACAAATTTATTACATGTTTTGGTTTTTTTCCAGAGTAGCTCTCTGTAATCTACACAGCAAAAGGCAGCTAGCTAGGGCAGTGACCTATTAAGGTTTAAACTTTGGGAATTTCCCTGTCTTGAGTGCTGCCAAGTGCCTTCCAGGTGGCAGTAAGATTGCAACATAAGAAAACAATCTTTTAAAGTGGAGAGAAAAAAAGAGAAAAAAAATATTTCATTTATAGCTATCCCAAACATAGGTTATAACTTTTTTGAATGTGTGATTGCAGCTTTTAAAAGTATATTTGCAGTAGTTTTATTCAGCTTGGAAAGCAAGAGTGAAGTCATGTCCTTCAGCACAAACTATGCAAAGTGGGCTTGCTACATGCATATCACAGGATTACTTTAGTGCCAAGTTCAACATAGCAATGAATAATTATTTCCATATAATGTTTCCTTTATTTTCACATGTATCTATATGTGAAAACATGAAGGAAGAACTATTAAATTCACACTTACAGTAAATGAGCTGAATAAAATACATGCATATGATCTTCATACTTGGAATCTGAGAGATTCATCATCCTTGTGGAGGACACATGCACAAAACCAGACCAGATGCAACGGCTGGAGTCACTGGAGATCTAGATAGGAATTTGTTGTGGGGAAAAAAGTCAACAATGTGTTTTATTCATCATTTGTCATTTGCAGTTGAGGAAACGGAATGCTCTCTGACACATCTGAAGAAGTTCATGATATATTGGAAGTAGGGAAAGAAGTATAAAGCCAAATAGTAATGTAACCTTTCGGGGATGTCCTGCCACAGACTTTTACATAGCATTAGAGTGATTATAAATAGTTGTATGAAGACAAAAATCCTGGCAAATATTTGGTATTAAATGCTTGAGATATGAAACTTTTCATTCTTTGAAGTCAAGAGACTTTAATCTTGTTCAGCATTATAATACTAAAAACTGATACCTTTATTTAAAAATCATTAGAATTCTCCTTCACCCAATGCCCATCCTCCTTTTCCTGGAGACACCCTGCAGATGAATAGCCTTGGCTGCAGCACCTTGGCTTTGTGGACCTGTTGTTGCAGCAGGAGAGCCCTGTTAATTCACAGTGGGCATTGTGTGGGGTTTGCTTTTGGCCTAGGAGAATACTGCCATCAGTCACATTCAGTGGCCACTACAAACAGGACTGTTTCACAGAAATTGTCCAGATGGAACAAAATACTCGGTGTCTTAAAAAAATAGTATTACATATATGCAGAACTCATTATGGAAATGTGAGCAAATTTGAGTAGCTGTTTTCCAAATATTACCTATAAATTTCATTTCTGCATGCAAGCCTAAATGAGAAACTAACTCCCTCAACTGGAAATGGCAAACAGTCCTGAGAGGCAGCATCACTTTAAAAAGTGGTAAGTATGTAGACATTCGTGCCTGGACTTGATCCTGAACAACCCGACATTTATGGCATGAACTGTTTTCTTCCTCCTGCTGCATTGCAGGTTATTTGCTTTGCTTTGTAAACCAGGAATTCCATGCGTTAGAGTGTGCTTGGAAAAAACAGGAAGAGGGTTTAGAGAAAACTAAACCAAGAATTCACCTGTCATGGGTCTAAACCCCAGAAAGCAGATGCTCTCAAAGTATGCTTGCTATGGTCTTTTAAATAGCACTCAAGCTACTGGGAAATAGCTGGCTCAGACAAAAATAGGTGGTATTGGAGAGGTAGTTTGGGGGTCCAAAATGCATCTAAGTCCTTGTGTTTTGTCCTTGGATAGTCTTTTCCCTCTAAATTATTACCAATAGGAATTTTTGCAAATTGTCAGCAATATACACGCAAAGGACATTCAAATTAGACTTTGTGCATGGTAACCAGGGGGAAAATCTAAAGCTGGTAAGTTACCTGTGCAAGTGAGTTTAGTCATGAAACTTCACACAACAAGAGGGAATAATGCTGTAAGAACAACAAAAACTACCTGTCAGTGTGAAGTAGCTCCAATTGTAAAACGGTTGAGACAAACAGACCAGGGTTAAATTCATATTTTTTTAGTTTAATTGTAATCCTCTTGCAGTTTGAACATGGAGTTCCTATATTTTTAAATGTCTTTTTTTTTTTTTTTAAGATGTACAAGAACATATTATTAATATTAAACCTTACCAACACACCTTATCATTAATTTTTTCCCCATTCCAGGTGATTTTAGCAGCCAGTGTCAAGAATGAGGGTGCAAACATCAGCTAGCTTTAGACACAACAGTTCCAAATCTCTGCACAGGACACAGTGGTGTGTTCCCACTCTGGCAGTTTATCAATAGAAGTCATCAGCCATTTAAGCAAAGTTCAAATGCAGCTGGGCAATGCAGCTTATAGCCTAGAGTAGGCACAGCTGAAGATTAGGCATGCCTAGTGAGTTATTCCTAAGCATGCTGCAGGGCTGGCACATCTGTGTTTTGCAGTGTGTGCAGCCAACTAGCCCAAATGATTGATAAAATGTTCCCCTTTTACCCATTACCAGTGAAATCTCTGCTACCCTTCACAAGTGCCTCAAAACCTACTGACATCTCTTTCCTTTGAGAGGAGTATAATGATTTGGCCTGTCTTGTCTATTCTCATTTTCTTTAATTTTTCTCCTCCACAATTATAGGTACTTGTAAAGCAGTGTGTTAACTTCCCAGCTGCACTTCCCCTTTGCATAGTCTTTTATGTGATCCACATGAAGTTACAATGTCCATTATGTTCCTCACAGTCTCTCAACAGTTGAGGTACCTTTCATTATGTGTTCCTGACAGCAGGACAGCCTTTAGCCTTCCTGCTAAGAAAGTTAACATTTCTGAACGAGTCCAAGCTTCCACTCTCTTGCCCAGCTGGTTTTTCTGCTGTTGTACTGGCATTAGCTAATGCAATGCAGTTGCCTGCAGATTTCATTACCCTGGTCCCTTATGGACTGTATGCCACATACATTGCCTTTCAGTGCATGTATGCTAAAGATTTCCTAGGACAGAAAAGCACTAGAAGGGTTCTGCAGAGACTGCAAGTGATAACATACATGAAAGTGTAAAAACAAGATTGAAAGCTCTCATTTAATCTCATCAAAATAAACATTTACGACTTTTCTGACCTTTTGCTGTGCATCTCCTTGAGCGCTTCATCAAGTTCACTGTGATTTAGAATTTAGAGCAACACTCCCTTTAGGCTGTTACATTAAGGTCCAGATGCAAGTGAATGTTCAGACTCAGTCTCAAATTTTCGACCAACTTCCAAATTCTTAACCTGCAGGCAGTTGCAAGAAGGTTGGCTTCACATGCCTATTCATTGGTCCCACAGAGGCAGAGGGATGATGTAGTTTCCCCCTTACTGCTTTGAAATAAAGATTATTTACTAACATGGCAATTTTTTGAGAACCTGCTTTCAGCATGTTTTTTTCTATTCTTTACATTCCAGGACATTTTCTTATTTGCTCTACTAAGATACTATCAACATCTAGGATAAAGAGATGTTTCTTATTACCTAAAATTTATACTTCTGCTGCAACATCAAATATTCTGCATGTGGTCTTCACTCAGGCTGTAGATCTGTACCAAAGTGATTTGCACAGAATCTTTTAGCAAGAGTGATACAAATAGGACTTTGGAAAGGCGGTTTTGACTTTAATCAGGAAGGTAGGACAGAATTTAGGAACATATTTTTGAAGGAACAGCTCATACTGCTGCAGGCCCAGGGACAGGAGTGAGCATGTTTCTGCCTCCTACCTGCTGTACTCATGGTTTCTGCTGGCAGCGAAACAGTCTCCCCCAGCCTGAAATGAAGCTGCCCAGCCTGACTAGCAGCACTATTTGGCATTGCTGGGCTGCTGTGCATTTGTAGCCTCACCTCTGATTTCATCCTCCATTTCTGCCCTGCAACTTCCATAAGCTCCTACATAAGGCCTTACCTTCTCTTTCTGCTGAAATTTTTTCTAAGAGCTCATATTTAGAACACTCCAAAATGGTAATTCTTGCATTTGCAGTGTTGTTTATGGACTAGACTGCCATGATGCACATTCCATAGTGACCAGCCAGCCTCAGACCTGTGAACTCTGCTCCTGCTCTTAGCTCATATTCAGGACTGAGGCAACCAGGGATACATCCTGTTATCAGTCTTTGCTTGTGAGTGTACCATTAAAAGCAATGCAATGATATAGTGTTTATTATTGTTAATAATTTGCTGTAACAGGTTTAGTTGCCTGTTATTTGTTAGCCTAAACACAAGTTTCCATTAAGTGTAGAAGCACATATTGTTGAGCATCTCTTTTCAAATGGGAGAAATACAGATTCTTGAGATAGCAAGGTAGGAAAACACTTCAGGGATTATTTAAATGGCTATACTGCTTAGGGAGAAGAACTTTAACCCCAAAAATGTGATACAAGTCCCACGGCCCTCTTCCTTCCAGTCTGAAGGTTTCATGAGTTAGGAGTCTGTGTGTGGGCGTTGCCTCTTGGCCCTTCCTGTGACTTTATGGTTGCAGGAAAATCACACTGATTCACTCTACTGGTGCCTCTTGCACATCCTGTGTTTCTTTAGACTTCCCCATTCCCTTTCCATCTCTTTCCACCTCCTCATCCCAATACAGCATTGCACACTCTATTTTTAAGTTGCAAATCGTGCTCTTTTAGGCCACCCTGTACCCCAAGATTTCCCTCCTTGCTTGTGGTCAGAAGTCTTTGCTGGAGCCGAGCTTTCTACCTGACTGCTAACCTGAACTATAAAGCTATGTAGAAATACAGGAAACTTTCCCAAATCGGGCACATTTTTAAACCCTTTGAATTTCATATGAGAATGAATCATAGAAAAAGTAATTTTGTTCTCATGCTAAAGAGGGAACTGCATTAAAATTGGGAAGGAAAATTATTTGTAAAGCAAATTTATTTGTTTCATGTTAAGACAACCACTCCAAGCTTTTTCAACTCCCCTTCTGCTTTTTTTGTCTTATTTTGAGAAAAACACGCAGACCTCCTTTCCCTCCCCTGTCCCGTTCCCTCTCCAAGAATCAAGAGAAGAATCTTGTTTTGAGGTTAAATGAAACATTTTAATCCACTCTGAGTTCTCCCTTATCAAAAGGCAGATAAACTGCTTTAGGTTGACTTGTAACAAGAAAACATATTCTCAGTGTCACCACCAAACCAACTGAATCCATATCTTACACAGCTTGAGGGAAAGGCCTGCTTGGATCAAGATTTGGAAAACTGACTCCATGCTGCATTTGACTTTGGTGATCCTTGGAGAGGGAGGACATTGGGATCAGCTACTAATCAGTGACAACCCAAGTCCCCCAGCCCTGGAGTGCCTGTTCACTTTGGCACACTCAGCTCCCCCACGGCAGCCTCCACCTGCTGTGCCATGCAGGTGGGCTCTGGGTGAGGAGCTCTTCCCCAGGAGCAACAACCACTGCCTCAGCAATGCTCCCAGCCCCACTCTGAGCAAATGACCCAAGGGAGCTCCCGTGAACCAAGTCTGCCATTTGACACAACTTTGTGTTCAGTTGGTAGGCTGGAACCTGCTGCTTCACTTACCAAATTTTATTAGTTTCCATGTATATTGTTGTTGGCTGTGCTTCTCAGCAGCTGCTGGGGTTTGTGCTACAAGTGGAAAATGAGACCAGACAAGGAACAGTCTTCTAATGCAAACCTTGAAGGGCCTGAACTTGGGAACATTAGTGTGTACTTGTGTTATGCAACCAAGTGAAGGAGGCAATTTAAAAGCATCTGTGTCTCTGTGTACAGAGCTGTGTTGAAGAGCTTTCCTGAGTGATGGGTAACAAAGTGTCTGGAATCTGCACTGCTCCTTAAGCAGCTTCTTAGCGCTGAAGTCCTCCACCTGCAGGAGAGCATCCAGACTGTCTAATTGCCTTAATGGACATTTGCATCTTAATGCTGGTACAAAAAATATCTCAACACCAGCAAAAGAGGAGGCCTAATGCGCTGGAGCTAATGCATTTGAGCGTCCTAGAAGGGTTGGAAATGGCTGGGTGGGATTCCCACAGCTAAAGGGGTGTCTGGGCTCTGTGTTCTCAAAACAAGCTTGATATGCCTTGTAATGCCACTGTAGCTTCAACTGTGGAAGCTGTGGAAGTTGTGACTATCCTACTGTACCCTGTCCCTGGAGAAGGGATTTCTTCCACTGTCTCCAAGGCAAGATGGAGAGTGTTTTGAAATGCCTTCCTTACCCTTCACTCCCCATTTTTACTGGGGCACTCACCCCAGTGGGATTCTCAGCCACAATGACAGCTCTGGGGTGGTCACTGTTTTGCCTGTCCCTTGCTCAGTGGCAACCCTGGGGAAAGGGGTCAGCTGTTACCATGCACATGTGACACTGGGATTGAAGGGACTGTACAGTTAACCCTTGCAGAATCTGAACAATGTTGTTAAGTGTGTATTTAACTGAAGATACCCAACTTATTCTCCTGGTTCTTGGGAGATACAGGATGAGCAAGTGCTGGAGGGCAGCATGATCGGGGGTTACTCATTTCATCACCTTTCAGGAAGAAACAAGGCAAATAGAACCTTTTCCTGCAGGAGACTTCCCTTTTCTTCTGGAGGACAATAAGCAAAGAGAAACCCAAAGCACAGAAGGAAGAATATAAACGAAGATGAAACAGGACAAAAAGACAGAATAAAACAGAGAGGCAGAAGGAAAAACTAACTGCCCCAACACAAAAGTATAACTGTGAATACAAACCCACCAAATGGCAGAGGGAGGGACACTGGAACATCTCTGGGGACACAGATTCATCACAAGGGCCAATCACTGAGCACTGAGTAGATCTGCTCCTCTGACAGCACCCTCTGCTGCACAGTGCTACTCTCAGGTTCAATATTTCTTGTTCAATGGATGCCGCAGGTGAAGGTAGACAATGGAAAATGTTCCATTCAGTTCAGTTATGCAAGATACAAAAAGCTCACATCGTTTTGTACCTTGTAGTTCAAATCAGGTCTAGAACACTAGGAAAAAACCTGCAAGCATATTTTTCAGTATCTCTTTCTCTCTGTTACTGTCTCCTACAGTTGGATGTTTTGGGTAGCCAAATGGATATTTTGAGATATAGTGCAGAAACTACCATAATTTTTTGAGGCTAAATCACTTGTTTCTACAAAATCAGTAACATTTATTAGAAGCTTGGGGTCTTTCACACGATTTGTTTTTGACCTGTTTCATTGTTGCTTTTGTATTCAAAATATATTCTTCAAATATTGTTTGTACTTCTTCCTCCCTATAAAATTTCTAATTTCTCAGTTTCTCCCTGGACTTTCTTCACCTCTGGCTCTTCTCTTTCTATGGCAGTTCTGGAAAACCTTCCTCCTCCTTTAGGAAAATTATCTCTTAAGAAGTTGACCTTATTTTTTCATTGGAAATGTCAATCTCACACCATCTGACACCTTTCCTTGGGTCTGACCTTGAAGTCCACTACAGAGAGGTGTGATAGGAGGCAAGTTTTCTATCAGATCTTCTAGAGGCCTTGCAATGTTCTGCAGTTTCCCTCTGGGGCAAAGAAATGTCACATGAGAGTAATTTCCAGGGTTAGTGGGAGAGAGGTAATTGAAAATATTCCCAAGGAGCCAGATACAGAGCATCAGTTTGGGACTTGTGTGTAGACCATGCACTGTCTAAAAATCCAGGTGTCTATCATGTGAAGGCTGGTTCAGAGTCAAAACAGAACCTGTACGATCAATGGGAAGGGGAACAAAGCTTCAGATTTCCAGCACTGGCTAAACAGCAACCAGAAGAAATTAAGCCAGATGTTCCCCCCGCTTTCTGCTCCTCCTCAGAGGGATCAGAGCTGTACCCTGGGTGCTCTACATCGCCTCAGGACACAGAGTGTAGTGACCACCTTAGTGCAGGGGTAAGCAGGTCTTACTGCTTGGAAGGTGTTTTCCAGTGTGCCAGTGCTGCCCTCTGCCATGGTCCTTGCTGCAGCTCCAAGGATTTCTCCAGAAAATGGGTCAAGGTCTTCCACCAGCCAGTCTGCAAGCTTACCAAATCAGATCTTCATGAGTTTTGGTTGTTGTGGTTGGTGTTTGTTTGTTTGACTGTTGTGGGTTTGTGCAAGTGTGTGTGTTTAAGCTTGTTTCTGTTTGGGCTTGTCGTTTTTTTGTTCCCTGTTGCCAGCTTCAGGAAACTTACAGTTTTGACCCATGAAAGGGAAACTTTCAAACTGAAGGGAAAAGGATATCCCTACCTGGAGGACTCAGCTGGGGAAGGACAGACCCACAGCAGCTGCAGGGACTTGCTTGCATGCCTTCAGGCTGACAAGGAACCTGAACTCAGTCTTCTCATTTCCCAGGTAAGTATTTTGCCTACTAGGCTAAGAGCTGACTTTCTTTATTCATCTACAATTGCAGTTTTGTTTCACGTTTTATTGATGGCACATGTGAACACACAAAATTTATTCTCTTAAGAGTGTGCAAAGGAATTAGAGATGTTAGAGATATTGGTGAGAAGTGCATGTGACTGTTTTTTTTTTTTTTTAAACATGCAACTTGAAAATACTTCTTGGTCTGGGGAAAAATACTATATTTGATTTCAGTGACCAATCACATAGTCCAGCTAGTGAGCAAGCAATAGCTGTGGCACAGCATTCACAAGTAAATACACAGTGTGCAAGATGCTTCATGCATTATTCAGTGAATAACTCTAAATAATGAAAACACTGAAATCTGTGTGTAGATGTAATAAGGGGTCCAAATTAAACTCATTGTTCAGTAAGAGAAGCTGGCCCAGCTCTGGTGAAAAGCATCACTGACTGTTCAGAAACCTGTTGGTCTATGTAATATGAATTTAATGTGTGCTAGCAACAGTAATCCAAGTCCAGCAATCAGTAGTGGATGCTAAGTGTCATTCAAAGTGACCAAGCAGTTTCCAGAATACACAGGCTTCACCCATAGGCTATGCCTTTACTGTAAAGTCACCTTCTCAGTCACTTCTTTTTCCCACACTGGCTCCTTGGGAACTGACTGCAGTCGGCTGAGAACTGCTGGTATGGCACTCGGCTGGTGTCTGCAGCAGGTGGTGACTCTGTGGCTGCTGAGCTGTGGGTACTTGGACTTTAGCCTATTCCCCTCACTTCACACTACCTCTGTGTGTAGACTAGCTGTGACAATTCACAACCTTGATAATGGCAACACACAGTTTGTAATCTGAATCAATTCTTACATACAATATAGGTGGTTGTCTGTAACAGCCTGGGGATGTTACAGCTTTGTATGCATTTGGTGGTTTTATTCTGAGCTGTAGCACATATTCAAATACAGCAGAGCAATAACTCTTTCTTCCCTTAAGGTACCCATTAAGGTAACCATATGAGTAACAAACTCTGAACCATTGAGATAAAATTAATTCATGACCAATACCTTCTTGGAATTTTATTTTCCATAATAGGATATAGAGGAGAATGGTTAAAGCTCATAGGTGTTGTAGCAAATTTCCAAGTTGTTTTCAAAGGGTTCCTACTGGATGCAAGGCGAAACTTAAGGAAAGTAACTGAAGGACTATGGGGAATAACAGCAGATTTATATTTAAACAAGAAAAACTACACCATGGTAAGAAGTTTTGCCAAGTCATCATAAGGCCAAACACAGGTAAGTGAAGTGCAGTAAAAACTCACACATACTTTTACTAGTTTTTAATGCATTATTAATTCTGTCAATGCAGACAATGCTTTGTTGGCTTGCAATTAAGACCTTACAGTGGGAGAGAGAACACTAACAAGAGATTCAATCAATCACTTGTTTGAAAGTAAGACAAAAGCAACGGTAAGGAGAAAAAGGAAGGAACTAGTGAAAGATCTACTTACTCTTTTGTTTTCAACATTCAGCTCCTTAGCTTGAATAGTACTTAAAATACCAGTCAAAAGTTGTGGCTGTGAAGGAAAATACCTAATGTTTTCTGATGATTGAGGGGTTTATTCTAAAGGCACCATGGGAGATGAATATCTTCGGGTTTCAGCAGGTTGTAATGTTGTACAAGAAGTCAGAAAGAAATTGATCTAAACCATGCAGTAAATGGATTTACAAGTCTTATTGACTGCCCCGCTGAGTTACTGCATCTAAAAAGCTCTGAAGTACAGGTCTGTAATAAAGGTTTTCCACTGAGATAGTGAGCCTGCACAATCTCCTGGCATTCAGCATAGATATGGGCTTTTATATTTACTGTGGAAATGATATGAGGCAGCTTGATGTAGATTTTCTTTTCTCAGGTTTTGGTGATCTGGAATCGTAAGTGTTTCAAAGTATACAGATTTTCTTTGTGCAAACACTCAGACTTTTGGGATGTTGTGATGTAGCATGAATCACTTTTTATTTTACTTTATTTGTTACAGAGTTCCAAAATACTATGGCTGCATAGATGGTAGGCTTTATTCAAAACACTTCAGAAATCTGGATCAGGTTGTGTTTTTACTAGAATCACAAAGTTGGATGGGAATAGCTGAATGATTTTGCTTCCCCTCCCCTCAAACCTTCAGGTTTCTCCTGATGCGAGAGAGCATGGCTGTTATCTGCATGTGTGTTGTCACAGGCTGTGGTGCCATGCAGTCACCATGTGATCTTTTATGTACATGCCTGTAAGTGGCATCTTAAAATGAAGAATTTTCTGCCAAGTGGTTTGATGAAGAAGCTGTGCCTGTGCTTGTGCTCTGATTTGGCATTATAGAGTAGGTGTGATCTTTACCTTGAGGTTTGCTACTGAAACTGTTCTGGCCAGTAATGCCTCATTTGAGGAGCTATAGCTGAGGGAAGGCAGTATGCATTTTTGCCATGGGAGAAAAAGGTGTGAGAGGAACAGCTTGTGTTTTTCGAAAAACCTGTATTACTATGGCTATTGTTGTCCCAGGATTTTGGGCCAGAGTTCCCATGGCCAGTTCTGAAAAATTCTCAGTTGCTCTGTCACTAAAAATTCAGACAGCAGGTCCTCCTGGAAAATGAAGTAACCTGAGCAGCTTTGGCAGTTGGCCTTGCTTGGATCCATTCAGCCTGTGACTGAACAGAAATTAAACCACAAACTCTGAGAAAGCCACAAAAAAAGACGACCCATGAGTCCACTAGAAAGGTGTAGAAAAATGTCCCATATACTTCTACGCCCAAAGTTTCTTGGCAACATGTTATCATGGGAGAGATGAATAATTTTGAGGTTGAGGAAAAAAAATAAAATTTCAAGTTATTTCAGTTTATTTATGGGAAATTGTAAAGTCATGGTCTATCCCTTCTTTGTACTTCCAACATGTAGAGACAACTGGCAGAATTCAAGGCAGAATTTTACCTGCATTTTATCTTGTTGAAGGACAGCCACTATTGAAACTATGAAGGTCATTCTGCTGTGGTTAACAACCATGGAAATGTGAGACTAGGTATGGAATCCTTAATATCAACCCTCCAAAAATCTTCCTTTCATTTTCAAAAGCATGTATTTTGAGCTAACTAACATCAGAGCAAGGTGTATAAAGAACACAGAAATTACTGTTTTCTAAAATCCAAAACTTGTGAAGAAAAATTTTCTTCCTTTTGTAGCTCTTTTCTCTCTTCTTGTTCAAAATAGCTATGATATCTTGGAAAGAAGGGAAAACAAGACTGAAACTTCAAAATAGTGCAGTATTTCACTGTGGGGTTTTTATGCTGGACAACTAACCCTTTTTTTTTATCTCTATTCTTCTTAACACTATCTTTTTTTCTCACCAGAAAATTATCACTATCAAATTTGGAACAGGCTCGCTTCCTTCCTAAGGTTTTTCCTTCAGTGTGTCTCTAAC
The DNA here is from genome assembly GCA_035584755.1 of Thripadectes ignobilis. Taxonomy (NCBI): domain Eukaryota; kingdom Metazoa; phylum Chordata; class Aves; order Passeriformes; family Furnariidae; genus Thripadectes; species Thripadectes ignobilis. Next base: position 53,976,529 of record JAWMRC010000089.1, on the reverse strand, counting down.
TTTGATTACATCAGTGATGGCTTTGACTAATTTCCATTAGACTGGATAAAACAAGCAGAGTGACTGCAAAACCTGTGAGCTCTAACCAGGTTATCTGTGAGCCTCACCATCCACCCAGGGCTTTCTACCTGTGCTGAGCTTCATTTTGCTGTGACATCCTGCTGTCTATACCCAGTGCAAACTGCCTTGCCCACATGTGGCTGCAGGAGCAGCCAGTCTCAGCACTGATTGTGACAGTAATGTCCCTGCAGTGCTGGCACACTTCTAAGGCAAGGTCTTTCCATCATCAGAGTCTAGGTCTGCAGTTTGGAGGGGGAAATCTACAAAGCAGATATTGCAGAGTACTAGTTTCCAAAGATTTGCTATCAGCAGTGTGGGAACAGCAGCTTGAGCAAATAGAGATGAAGATTAGAAAAATATTTCCTGCCTGTGAAAGTATAACAATATGCCAAGAACATGTCTGAATACCACAATTTGGTGCTTTTCAGCTCCAAACTGTAAGGAGCAGCCCTGCAATGTCAGGGAAAGATACAACGTCTCTAAGTGGTTTATCTTAGTCTCTGCATTTTAAATTCTGTATTGTGTGTATGAGATACTGAATGATATGCTGGTGTTAATGTAACTCTGCCTAGGAATAGACTGTGAAGGTGTGTGGGCTGATGCAAGCACACCTTGTTTTGAACAGTGTACCCTTGCACAGTCTCTCCTGTGAGGGGGAAGGCTGGTGGCACACAACTTCAGCCTGAAAGAAGCACCAGTACCTTCCCTTTCCATCCCTTTCTCCCCTGTGACTGCATAGGCCTCATATTCTGCCAGTACTGCGCTTACCTTCCATGCATGTTTGAAATTGGGGAATTGGATACAGTCTCCTACTGTGGAGGGCGGGGGAAGGGGCAACAGACAGGGAACAAAAGGGGAAATGAAATCCCCCGTGGCGCCAGGGTAAATCTCTGCCTGGAATACAGTCCCAGTAAAAAGTTCTTCTGGAATAATTCTGGGCATGCAGATAGACCACATCAGCTGTTTCTTGATTGCAGGCTGTGAGCATTCTATTGTGTATTAACTATGTGGAGCAACTCTTTCCCTGAGCAGGGAGACAGATGCTAGTATATATCTTGCCCTGGAGTAAGAGCATCCCCTTGGGTGTCTACCCAGAACAGCCAACAGCACCCTGTTTGCTCACATCTCAGCTTAGCCTGTGGTAAACTGTGTGTGAGCTGTGTGTGAAGACCTTAGGAAGAAAACAGCTGGAGTCAGAATTAAATATCAGCTTTATTTTTTCTAGAGAAGAGAACCTTTCCTGGCATATTTTAATTTGGAATTTGTTTATAGTATTTACTTTTGAATTTAGTTCAAGTTATCAACACTGACAATGAAAAACACAGTGGCTCCACATCAGTGTCACAGACACTGCCAGCAGGGCCTTGGGCATCACATGATATGATTAATATGAAAATCCACGCTGCCACAGCTTATCACTACAGTGTGATATACTTTTTCTCAATGGATGCTAGAGATGACTGTAGGTATTTGATGCTAGGAATAAATGGATTATTCCAGAGACAAAATCCTCTGCTACAAACCACAATACACCACCATTCAATTGAACAATAGGAGAAAAATAACCAGAGAAAAAAAAATTTCTCTTTTCTTCTGCAACTTTTTAAAACCCATAATTTGTATAATTAAAAACACTGTAACTATAAGCAGTCAGATATTTGGAATTCTGAAGCATGTAGTATACAGGGGTGTCCCCTCTATTTTATTATGTACCAATTACTCTGCAATTATGATAGCAACAGGGGCCCTAGTCAGCCTTAAGACACAGAAGCCTTATTTTTATGGTGCAATTTTTTTCAGTTTTCATGATGAAACCATGTAAATGAGGTAAAGTTGTTGTCTAAATTTTTATGTAAATTTTTATTTTCAGAATTTTGTTTTGACCAATATCTGCCCCTTACATTTTGTGCTTTAGCATACCTCAGCAGATGTTTTTTGTTAATTTTTCTTTTCTATGCCATTATCCTTCATGCTACACACAGTACCATGGGAATACATTTTCCTGTAGCATTTTCAGTGGCACAAAGAATGGAAAATACAGTGCACTTCATATCCTTTTCATCAAGCTCTTCGTTATGTCTATTCATGTCTTGATATGAAGATAATATATACATTTTAATGGTTATTTATATGTTAAGTTATTTCTGTCTGATCTATTCTATGAAGATAACCATTGTATAACAGTAGAAATTATATAAGCACAGACAATAAGTGCTGAACAATTAAACTTTGAATGCACAAATCTCATTACTGGATTCCTTTTGTGTCAGACCTGCTATATTCTGCTATGCTCTTGATTGCTGGGGCTCCCACTGACCCAGCTATCACATAATTATGAAAAGCAGGACATGCACAACAATAACTACAAAAGCCCAGAAAGGAAATTACAGCATCATGACCTTTTGCCACATATACAAAGACTTGCTCCAAGATGACAGATGTATGGCTTGGGAATGGCTGATGCTGTTGTTGGGACTCAGAGGAGCTTCTCCAATGTCTGGGAAGATTGAACTGTCTCTCAGGATGAGGTTTGTGGTGGTCACAAGACCTGGTGTCCAAGTGCACAGGAATGAATTAGTAGGCTGTCACAGCCAGAGGGTGTGGCCTTCCCACAGGGATTCACTCAGCTGTAGGGCCAGAAGACATCAGGAATGCCTCTTTCCAGGTACTAGGCACTGTGCTCTTGGGTGCATATTATATTTAGATTCCAGACTTGAAACAACATCTGGAGGATACAGAAGAGTCTGCGTTACTCAGAGAAGGAGACTAGACATCACAGAACCCTCCTGCTTTTAAAGTGAATGACAATTTGCTTTTTGATTTTTTTGTGTTAGGTTTCACAATACATCAAAGCAAGGAAGAAGCAACAAAGCTGTACTGGCCAGTGCTGACATGTTTTGCAACAACAATGCCCTGTAAACTAATGAAAGCCCAACTTGTCACCTCAGGGAACAGGCAGGAGGCATGCTGCTGCATACAGTCCCACAGCTATATTTAATGACACCAGGCTTGTCACACAAGCCCCTATCTGGCTGTTATCCACCCCTCAAAAGCAAGCATACAACAGGTGGGTCCCCAGGGAGATGGGCTTCTTATTGGGAGCCCACTGTACTGACTTGTGCAGCAAAGAGTCATACAGCACACACCCACCACCATCATGTGGAATGGAGATACTCATCCTAGAGGGAAGCCCTGATTCTCAGTAGACCAAGATACAGCTGGTATGTGTGTGAATCACTGAGTGTGTACAGGTGACAAAACAGATGCAATCACTTCCAGCCCAGCTTTCATGGACGGTGGAGTGTCACTGAAGGAGCAAGCATGGGTCCCAGCAGGCAACAGAGGATGTCTATGCCTCTGAACAGCCATCCATGTCTTCAAAGACCTTGTAGACCAACTATTGTAAGCCTCTGTAGTGACTGGATTCCCATGTGCCCACCTTTCCCAAAGACCCTATGGCAGGTGTCATGGTGTGACACTGACACAAGACTTCCTGCAAGTGCCAGGGTAGTCACCAGAAGCTCAGGGTGCCAACACTAGTGATGCAGCTGGTGGCAAACCTCCATGCAGCTCCTGGCCAGAGGGTGCACACAGCAAGAGACATTGCTGGGGTTTGCTGGAGGCGGGTGGGAGCACAGATGCTGCAAGTAGGGCTGTTTCAAGATGGTGTGGGTGGGACTTTCCTGGGTTTCCTTGCTGACAGTGCCTGTCCTTCCAGTGCTGCAGAGTTCTGCTTTGTGTCTCATGGATTATGTTTGAAAGGTACAGGGATACCGCCAAGAAAAAAATAATGTGCAGAAGGCCATAAGGAGGCTGACCCTGATCTAAATTTTAGAGTATCCATAAAAGTTTGCGGATGCTGATCTTCTTGTCTTCACCTTTTCTTTACAATCATGAGGAGCTCCATTCCTCTGCCTTTCCTGTCTGCTCTGAGTAGGTAGGATTATCCACTGACATGGGATGGATGAGAAATGCTGCCCTTCATAAGAGAGATCCTAACCATGTGCCCTAGTTCAGCAGGTGGGACCAGTTATCACTGTGTGGGGGGTGATCAAACCTATGTATTCTACCCCCTCTATTCATT
>JAWMRC010000089.1:53933415-53972285 GCA_035584755.1 Thripadectes ignobilis | reverse complement strand
TGGAAATCAGTTTTCTTTGTGTCAGTATTTTTATTGTAATATCTTTCATTAAATTGTAACTCTGACTTATAATCTCTGTTGTGGTAGGTCCATTTCTCCTGCCGGTTTAACTTTAAACCAGCACACCATGTTTTTCCAGAACTAGTTCATTCCTAGAGGCCTCATAACATTTTAGGAACTTCACTTCCCAGATGAGTGTGTATTATGAACTTCAGTGGCAGACATTCTTCTGGTTTTTTGTCACGGTTTGGTTTGGTTTGTTTTTTTTTTCAAATCCATATTTGAAATATAAATCTGAGGAGGCAAAGAGGCTGGATACAGATTTTTGACATTTTTATTTCTGTTGCATAGGACAAGGATATTTTCCCCTAGATCTGGTATATGCTAAGTAGTTTCTGTGAGATTGCTCATGAACTTTGATTATACAGGAAAAATACAATTTCCAAGCTGCGGTAATAGCCATCAGTTTGGTGACAAGATGCTGTTTGGGTGGGTGACTGGGAGGAATGGAATGCATGTTAATGCAGCAAAGGAGGAGGTAAGGGAGGTGTGTGGTGGAAAAGTTGCAAATAGGAATGAAAGGAGTGTAAAAATGTGGTCAGTCATCTGGGCTTCCTCTTGTTATTTTTGTGAAGAAATTCTTTGTCCAAATTAGGAATTAGAAGTTACAGTGGCCTGGGTGGTGGCTGCTGAAGCTGTAGGAAGCATTGCTGGCACTGAAGGGGAAGGATAAGATGAAATTGTGGATAGAATTAACTGGCGTGGTGTGAGATTTGCTGCTGCACCCACAGTGTCACTCACTCACTGTGGAACACAATTTTCTGCTATAAAGTTTTTTGGCTGGCAACAAAAGAAAGTCATAAGACCCTCTGCTGACCATAGAGTAGCTACAAATACATAGATCTGGGGGGAAAAAAATTGCAACCCAAGTGGTTTCATTAGATATCAAATATCTTGTAGCTGCCAGAGGGTGCAATGCTGCAGAGATCACACCTGGAAATGAGTATAAGGGTCTGGTCTCCTCTGTTTGGGAAGGTGCTCAGGGGACAGTAGGGCAGAAGAAAGCTCCTAGGACTGCCAAGGCCCTAAGAGCCAGAATAACAGGTTCTCTTGGTGGAGAAAAGGACATGGCTATTTTCTGTAAATATCTTGGCATGCAGAGTGACTTAATGCCAAGGGGGAAAAGAGAGACAGCTTAGGGAAAATACCAACTTCAAAACAAATACCTAGCAACCGTCTCTGAAAAAAACTGAGCAAGGAATTAGCAGCATATTTCTTTTCACCATTGAAGCGAGGTATTTTGACATCTATTCATTCTGCTGGGGACATAAACCTGTTTTTACATTTTGCTTAATCTGTTTTTGAAACAATAAATTTTGATGCATTTGTCTGGGGCAACAGCATCTGATCTCCGCATCCCTTCCAACCTTGTTTTCCTTGGAAGCCATATTCACAGGAGCCTTTAGTTTCAGTAAAGATCTTCCTAGAGAAGATCTGCCACAGAGTCAACTTCTTTGAGTGTATAAGCCAGAAACTTAAGGGCTGTTCCTAGAAACAGTGGGACACATGTTAATCTCACACCATAAAACAATCCCTTATTCAATGCCAGACTGACAATCATCAATCATATTTGCTAAAAGCATACCAAGAACTATTTTATCAAAGAGGAAAATGTATATTTTTATCAACATTTTCAGGAAAAAAGCCTTCAAAACTCACAGTGTTGTGCAACTATGAGCTGACATGCAGTTTCTCCCTGGTACTGGCAGAATCTGACTGCAGCTGGCTGAGTGCCACATGTAACTTCAAGGTGATATATGTCCTCAAAGTCGTGCCTAGAGAGGTGGCAGTGGTTTGGAGGTATCAGTCCTTGTCATGGGGAGTCAGTCCTTTGAAATAGTAAGAGGGGGTTACTGTAGGGATGGCAAAGGGTCAAGACTGAGCTGCTGCAGAAGGGAGAATACATTGTCTGGTTAAGTAGAGCTCACATTTTCAAGCACACAGCCATCAGTCAGAAGAGAAAGGAATTATTTAGGAGTCCTCTATGGAAAGCCCGCCTGCAATGCAGCCAGGCTCAGTAGCTGAGACAGTCCTCCAGAGCATACTTCCCAAACCACAGGAGTTTTTCTTTTGTGTTCTTTCTCTTTCCAGGGTACATGGCCACCTTCTCATTGAATATCTGTGATATTTAACAAAAATATCACCCAGCAGCCATGTAAGAAGCAATGATTTCTCCTGAAAAATTAGAAATGGGTTGCCCTTAGGATGCTGTAAATGGTTATAAATTTTGTCTTATTGCAGTCATTCTTCTGGAGAAGAGAGATGGTAGCTGTGGAGTGATGGCTCTCCTTGTAAAAAAAGAAGCAATCTTTCTCATTGTATGCAATGAAGTAAGCTTAGTGTCCTACAGTGCTGGCAAATAAGGTTCAGAGTTGAGCCAAGACTCAAAAGCTTCAGAATGTTCAGTTTGTTCAGGGAAGACCTCCAAAGCCTCTGGGATTTCCAGGCCCAGGGAGGACACAGTAGAACACCCTCCCTCCCTGAGCCTACAGGAACCCCTCATGCAAAGCATGTTTTGGCTGCACCTACCTCTCCTGTGGATGGAATTTGAGATGAATCACTGCAGGTCAGGTGTGTCCCTTGGAAAGTCACCATTTCCCAGCTTGCTTGGGCTCTGATTTGGGGAAGAAAACACATTCTTTGATGGAAAAGCTTTATTAACTAATTCAGGGGGTTTCTACAATGTGTTACAAAAGTGTTCAGGTCAGATGGTCCAATAAGTTGCCCTTATCTGTCCTTAAAAGTTGTATTAAGATTACCTGTCTTTGGTGGGATTTAGCTCAGTTAATATAAAGAACCATAACCACAACTAAGTACCTCACAGCCCAGCAGCCCAGCTCTGCTAAACCCAAAGCAAAGCTTTGCTCCTCTGTGCTGCTTCATGAATACAGGACTGTTGATGTCAAACCACCACTGCCAGATCACTGTCACCATTTGCCAGAATTGTCACCCACAAGGAGATAAAGACTGAAAGGAGGAAGGCGAGTCTCTTACTAACATTGGGTTTTCATACCCATGTAAGCACAAAAGATAAAATTGAATTAGTAAATAGGCAGTCACAAATTTAGTACAGGCAAATTCCATTTCTCTCTGAAAGGTCTAATACTTGCCTCTTTATGAAAAAGTTACATTTAAATAATAGTGCTAAAGTCAGCAGGACTCCAAAGGAGTATTTTCTCACAGAAATCAGTATATTCTCACATCCCCCAGCCAGCATTGAAACTGTTCAGGTTTTGGTATTGTTATGGTGTGTTTGTCAGAGCACTCTGGAACTGTAGAGAAAATTGTAACTTTTCCACTGAGTTTTTTTCTAATCGCCATGTAGAAATACATAGTATTACTGCAGAATTTCATAGGACTGCTAAAATATATCAAAAGGAGATTATTCCTTATGAAAGCTAACACCTTTTTGAATTATTTCCTTGGATCCCTACTGACCTCAACCCTATTACTTATAGGCAACCTTTCTAAACAAAGGCATGTATTAGACCTTTTAAAGGTAGGTGAAGTCTTCCATAACCCTGCTGAACTAAGCACAAGGGTCTTCACTTACTTTTGGGTGAGCTCTGTTCATCTTTGGGTAACTCTGGTGGAAAAACCCCAGCACTTTTTGACAGCCTGAAAAGCAGATAGAAATAAATTTACTATAATAAGGCCTTGCACTATATAGCTAAACACATGCACAGTCATCCATTAATAAACCATAGTAGATTGTGAAGAAAACAATATTCCCATTTTATAGATGAAGAAACTTTAGAAATGGAACTCAGAATTATATTTAGAAAATGAAGAGACTCCTACACCTTCTTGAATAGATTATTCTTCAAAATGAAGGGGAGTGTCTGGGTCTCAAGCCACTTTTTAGGAGGAGCACAGAGCAAGACACCTTGGAGATTTGGGCAAAATTAGAATGTGAACACAATGTTTCTCAAGCCCATCTCTTTTTGACGTGGTTTAGAAAACTTTAATTTGTCTTCAAAGGACTAATAATTTGCTCCCTACTGATGCCTTAAGGATTGAGGAAAAAACTCCAGGCAATTTTAGCAGGAGATAAGTGAGCAGGAACTTTAATGAGCCTCCAGGCTCCAGGAATACATTTACCCAGGATCCCCCCTTTGACCCGAGTTCCAAGATTTTATAATAATGTCCATCCAATCCCATTTTGTTATTTCCCCCAGTCCTGCCCCGTTCCGCCCCCGGCACGCCCCGCCAGGAATTGGGTCTGGGGGCTCGGGACCCTCCCTTCATCATTGTTGTCTTCTTCACAGCACGTCGGGTCCTTGGAGGCCTTCCAATACTCTAGATTTGGAGGTCCTTCTGTCCATGTCTTTATCTTGTGGTGCAGGCTTCATGGCGCTTCTCTGCAATTCTACCTTGAAATAGAGACTAAACAGCTACTGGAATTTCAAGGGGTTGATATAGGATGGGGCCGGTATGTAAAAACATTCAGCTGCTGAATTTATTTTACTAGTACCCTAGGTCTACAATAATTTCTAACATCTATACAACTGAAAAATCAATCAGAGAAACCCTTTGGCATCACTACTTTATCATTAATGAGCCCTTCAGAAATGCAAAATACTTCATAGTGGCCCCACCACAGACATACCCTGAAACAGCTTTTGACTACACAACATTGAATTCCTTTTAGATTTATCAAACCCCCCTCCACTGCGGTAGTGGGCATGAAGCAGGATTGGAGTCAGGCAGGGGCCTCAGCTCATCAAGCATGTGGTGCTTCCTGCAATGTGCTGGTGCCTCTTCACCATCCACAAGTGGCTGGTGCACTGAGCACATGGGTGGAGATCTTTGTACCTTCCTGCACCTCCCCGAGCCCCCAGTCAGCTGCTGGTGGCAGGCACCATAACCACTGTTTCTCATCCTCAAAGTATACTTGCTTTTCTTCAGGTTGCCAGTGGCATCTTGAAGAGCTCCTCTGTCCTCACAGAAGTCAATGTGAAGTTATTTTTGGAATATGTCTCCACAACCCACCCCAAGTTCCTCTGTTTTTTTGCTCCCTTCTTCTATTCCAAAGCAGTCATTCTCACTTTTCAGTGTTTTCACCTCATACCTTCAGTGTTTTCCTCTATATTTTGTCTTATCTAGCAGTTCAACAGGCTGCACCTTGCAGAGTGCAGTGGTGAGGAAAGAATCAGGAGCCTGAAATTCTCCTTTATGAGATGCTACATACTTCCCTTCCTGTCTCTGTACATACTCAGGGACTCGGGAACAAATTCACGAGCAAGTATAGAAAAAGAGTATGTAAAAATAAAACTGAAAAAAAAAAATTGAGGGAAAAGAGTATGTTAAAAACCTTTTAACATAATGGGCAAACTATCAAAGCAAGCCACAGTCTGGGAGGCTGTGATTGTGTTACTTCTCTCTGTGCTTTTGCCCATCCTTCAAACACTGTTTGCTGTGTTCACAGCACAAGCAATAATCAGACCACCAAAAATCAGTAAACACAAAAACCAGTCCAGTGTAGTGACTAGTGGGATGCTGGTTTTGCCCATGACTATTTTCAGAATTGATAAGAGAGAGATAAAGGCTGACTTTTCTAAATTGTGATGTATATACACCTGTGAATGAGCAATGGAGTAAGAAAGTGTGCAGCGGGACACACAGAGCCTTCAGATGCCGGAAAGACCTGCTGCCTGCATGCCCAGAGTCTGCATCTCCCCTCTCTGTGGAGCCACACCTGCAGACTTTGCCTTCTCCCTGTTTCTAACAGGTGCTGCCAGAGTTCACTGGTTAAATCCTGAAAGATGCAAAAATGTTACCGAGAGGAACTGAAACAGTATATTTTCAGTGTTTCAACTTCCCCAGCATAGCAGCGCAGAGGGATCTCTGTGTTGAAATGTTCCTGCAGTTCCTGTTGCAAACAGCCCATGTCCCAGCCACAGTGTGATCACTCAGTGTTCACTGTATCATATCTTCTGCCTGGTGAAGTTAATGAGCCTTGGTTAACTTAAACTTTAAAGCAGCTGCAGAAAAACAGGCTGTGCTTGTTTTTTCCTCCGGGTCACTTCCATCACTTGCCTGAACATAAGAGTAGGTCTTGAGAGACCAACTTTCTTCTTGCTTTAGCTTTTTTTGAAGCATTCCAGATTTTGCTTTCATTCTCCCATTCCCACAAAAATCAGAATTAAACACAACAAAGCAGTCACTAACAAAAATAAAAAAATAAAGGCATGCACTTTCACATGCAATTACATGTGTTGTACATGAGGTGTTATCTCCTCAATAAGATTTTAAACCATGGAAACCTGCCAAATTCCAGTGTGTACTGGAATGTTCTCTGGAACTAGAAAGTTAGTAAAAAAAATTTAATTAACCATCAGATCAACACATAAAGCTCAGGAAAGGTATAATTTATTTGGCTGTATAAATTTTTCTACTATTATAATTATAGCTGTTCTGATAGCATAAGTATATAGGATTGGGAGGTACTTGCTGTGACATCACATTCAGTTCTCTGTTTTGAAGGCAACTGTACACTAGTAGTACACTAAAGATATCTTAGGCCTCTGACTTTGCCTTTCTTCTTTTCCCTGTGCTGTTGGAAAAACAGACCATGGATTCACAAAAAAAATGAAGTATGGTAAGATTTGCTAAGTACCTATTTTTTGCAACCAATTTGAAAATACCTACTAATGACTTAATGAAATGCTGCCTAGGCAATCATTGTTGTTCTTAAGACAAGAGCAGTCTGAGGTTCTACTACTCAGAGATACAAACCCTCTTAAAGTGTGGTGCTTATGAAGTGGTCCTAAATCACAGAGCCTGTATAACTGAGAACACCATGAAGATGATGTGCAGAACAAGTCGCAGAAACATAGAATCATTTAGGTTGGAAAAGACCTCAAAGATCATCAAGTCCAAACTGACCTATCACCACACTCTTAACTAGACAACAGTGCTACATCCAGTAATTTCTTGAACACTTCCAGGGATGGTGACCTTTTGGGCAGCCTGTCCTGATACTTAACAACCCTTTCAAAGAAGAAACTCCTGATGTCCAGCCTGAACCACTCTTGGCACAGCTTGGGGACATTTCCTCTTGTCCTGTCAGTAGTCGCCTGGGAGAAGAGGCTGACCCCCACCTGGCTACAACCTCCTTTCAAGGAGTTGTAGAGAGCCATAAGGTCACCCCCAAGCCTCCTCTTCTCCAGAGTAAACAAACCCAGATCCCCCAGCCCCTCCTCATCTGGTGCTCCAGACTCTTCCAGAGCTTTGTTGCCCCTCTCCGGACTCTCTCCAGCACCTCAATGTCTTTCATGAAGTGAGAGGCCCAGAACTGAACATAGGACTCAAGATGTGGCCTCACCAGTGCCAAGTACTGGGGACAGTCACTGCCCTGGTCCTGCTGGCCACACTGTTGCTGATACAGGCCAGGATGCCACTAGCCTTCTTGGCCACCTGGACACATGCTGGATCATGTTCAGCTGTTTTCAACCAGCATGCTCAGGTTCTTTTCCACTGGACAGTTTTCCAGCCACTCTTCCCCAGCCTGTGGTGCTGTCTGGAGTTTTTGTGATCAAAGGGCAGAACTCAGCTCTTGGTCCTGTTGAATCTCATACCATTGGGCTTTAGCCCATTGATCCAGCCTGTCCAGATCCTCTTGAAGAGCCTTCCTGCCCTCCAGGAGATCAACACTCCCAACCAACTTGGTGTCATCTACAAACCAACTGAGTGTGCATTCTACCCCCTCATCCAGATCACTGATGAAGATATTACGTGGTTCTGGCCCCAACACTGAGCCCTGGGGAACAGCACTGGTGAGCAGCTGCCAGCTGGATGTAACTCTGTTCACCACCATTCTTTGAGCCTGTTCATCCAGCAAAATTTTAGCCCAGTGAAGGGTGCCCCTGTCCAAGCTGTGGGCTGCCAGCTTTTCCAGGAGAATGCTGTGGGAAATCAGTATCAAAAGGTTTGCTGAAAGCCCAGGTAGACAACATCCACTGCCTATGATCGTGTTGACCATGACCAACATGCTTCCTCCTGGAGGGCTGGGTGCACTGGTGTTTGGTGTGATAGAAAGACACAGATTGAGCCCAGGAGACAGAATATTCTTTGCTGCTTACAGAGCTGCAGAACTAAGCTAAGTGTCCTGGTCTTGATTACTCCTGTCATACTACACCCTTAGTAAACCAAGCAGGAATACAAGAGAGGTTAAATCCTTGTCTAAGGAGATACCATGGAAAAGCATCATATCTTTTACAGTAAGATCTCTCATTGAGCATGCAAGCTTACAGGAAAAGCCATAAACCAGGAGGGAAATACTGAAAATACCATGTGTACAAAGAATCTCTACCAATGAAGCATATTTACTGCTGTCTATTGCAGCCTGACACCCTAGGGGATCCATTTGGGTCTCAGGTAGAGTGCACCAAAATCCTCTATTAATTGTACTTCTGATGTGCCCACACTGTATTAATCTGTATTTAACCATGTTGTAGACAAAACAGGATTTTGCTAGGAATGTGTGAAAGAGTGCCAATGCTGACCTCAAAAGACAGCAAGGTATTTCAACTCTTTTCCTTTTCCCTCCTGTTTTTTTTTTCTCCTCCAGAGCACACTAGGCTCTGTATTCATTCACAGGAAAAGGTGGGAACTGAAGCAGATGAGAACTGTTGTGGGCTCTTGCAAATCTCTGAGCTCTGTGGCCACGCTGCTCAGGAGGGACCAGCCAGGGCTGCAAGACCCCCTAGCAGATTAACACCTGCAGACAAAGTTGCTACTGAACATGTTATCCTTTTTACTGCATTCACAGAAAATTTTAAAGAGTACTAAAATTACCACAGAATCAGCCAACATACAACTCATAGTCCACACAGCAGGCTTGACCTCCTACTTTTGGGTTTGTACTGGAAATGGAAGGTGATAAATCTAGTTTTGTGGGTTATTCAATATGCTAAGTAAGTGGTGGCTGGAAAAGACAAGACAGAGGTAAAAAACCCAGATACTTTTCTCTTTCTGAATACTAATATATGTAGATCTGTCTCTATGCACAAAAAACCCTAAGAAACTCCCCCCCCCCCAAAACCAAAACAAAAACCCCCCCAAAACCACAAACCAAAACCAACAAAACACAAACAAACAAATAAAAATAACCAACCAACAAAACAAACAAAAAACCAGATAGATGTTCACGTGCAGCTCCAGGGTATTATTAATTAGGGGATGGAGGACAGGAAACACATAAAGGTTTGGTGTCTTACTGCTTGAAGGTGCAACAATTTCTCCTGAGTCTTCAGTGACTACTGCTCATCTCTTTATCTTCTGAAAGTTCAGTAAAATATCTTATTAAATTCCAGCCATGATATGTATTGTAGTGCAGAATCAGCTGGTAATTTTGAGGGAATATTTGTGTTAACTGCTCTTTTCTGTGGAGACTTAATGTAAAGAAATATATTCAGGAATTCAGTTTGCTATATTGGAAATGGGAATTGGGAGCATCACTGAAGGGAGCTGCCTCTTACTCATTTATCAGGTTTAATTTTATTAACAGATGCAAATTATTTGTTAAACAAAGAGAAAACAAAATGAAAAGGAGGATGGATTCTGTGTCATCACTGGGCTCTTCAGTCTAAACATCCACTAGAAATAACCAAAAAACACCGGGTAACAAGTGCTTTTTATCTGGGGTTTATACTACACTGTAATGAAAGGCCTTGGAAGGAAATGGCTGAACCAACCACCTTCAAACTTCACTATTTTCATGTCAGTCACACATTCTCTGAAGGACAGGTTTAGACTTGTTTAAGGTCTAATGCGTTTGGAGAGAAAAACGAGCTGTGTCTTATTAAGCAGAATCCCTTTTATACAAAAGGAATTGGATCAATTTGACTCTGATTCTCTCTCTCTCCGCTTTACTGTCCCATTTTTTCAAACACATTATCTTAAGGAAGGGGTTGACTGAACTGTAGGTCTGGCACTCATCAGTTGTGGATAACTTTGGCTTCAGTCAGCCATGTTCACACATAAATGAACCACTACAGAAACAGATTAATGAACAGAAAAAACTAGTTTTCTGCAAGTAACCTTGCTTAAATGTAATAAGTAATAAAGTCTGTTCTGCAGGAAAACATCCTGAAATACATAATGGGGTGGTATATTATATCTTTTGCTATCAGGAACTGTCCCTTTAGATGTGAGCACCTTATGGGGAGAAACAAGAAAAGGGCTATAATTATAAACAGCTTCTGCTCTGTAATGTGAGATAATGCGTGAGTCTCCTGCTCATGAACAGAAGACATTGCTCTGTACAGAGAGCAGCAGCAGTATCGTGGTGACGTCAGTTCTTCCTTAGAGAAAGGTGATGCATATCTTGAGTCAATCATCAGAAATAGAAAACACATCCCATCCCTCTGCTCTTCTCAGGATTTTTTTTTTCTGCTTGTCTAGAATTCAGAAATCTAAAAAAAAATTTCCTCCATTTAAGCCAGACAGGGGAAAACATAATTCCAGTGCAGAGCCCCCCAGATGGAAAAAAAGTAAAACCAGTATGGTGTCATTCACATCCATGTGATGTCACTGCAACTCTGTTATGTACGGTGTGAAAAGAAATTAAAAAGAGAAAGGAGGGAAGTGGTGAGAGAAGGAAAGGGTTTTTTCCTAAAGCAATTACTACCCAAACACACTTTCAAAGCAATTTACATAGATGTCTCTCCTATGATTTTTTATTTATGGCCCCTAAGTTTCTAATTAAATGCTAATTAATATTATCACCAGAATTGTCTCACATCCTCAGCTCTTCATAGCTTTGTCACTTTGATTAATGCACAGTCATTTATTAACTTATTTAACAAGCTGAGTTGCCTCATGACAAACCAGATTAAATTATTCCCATAACAATCTCATTACTGCAAAAAAGGAATTTTAAGCTTAATAAAAATTATCCTTGATAATGTTAGAGCTTTTTCATTGCAACCTTAGAAGATGGAAATAGGTTATTTGTTTGATTTATAATATATGGAGTTGCATAAAGCATCCATTAATAAAATTTATATGTTCATTTAAGCTTGATCACTGTACTGCTTCTGTAGCCCTAGGTGCTTATTATTTAACTTTTGCTGTATTTATGAAGATAATTAATGTTCTGACCAGACAGTGACTAAAATATTCACTAGAATGAGATAATTAAGGGCATAAATAACATTTAAGTCTTGTGTTTTGCTTTTTTAAGTGATTGTTTTGTTTCCAGCAAAACCTCATAAAGAGGAAATCAGAGTTTACCTGGCATTAGATGAGTTTGCATGAAGCAGTTAGACAATGCTGGAGCTGTCTGGGAGGCTGTGCCAGGGACTACTGGGCTCTGCCCAGTGTAGAGGGATGCAGCACCACAAACACTGAATGCCCCCATGTCAGCAGGGCTGATCTCTCCCCAGGGAACCCAAGTCCCACTCTCTTCCCTCCCATCCCTGCCGAGAGGGAAGCAGAGAGTAGATCTAGAATCACATGAGAAAGCAGGCCTGCCATGGAGGCGAGCAGGACTGAAACACCATGTTTGTGTGTAATGAGGGTATTCATAATGAAGCTGCACTTTTGTAATGCTGTAAGGGCTGTGGGAGCCCCTCTGACATGCAGTCTTCTGGGCTCCCAGAGGATCTGGGCTTTTTGAGCTGCAGTCCTTCTGCTACTTGATTTCCACAGGCAGGAAGGGTTGAAACAGGCTAGCAGATAGGACTTCTCTGCATTTCAACTAGAGCTCCTTTCTTCCCCTGACTCATTTTCATAAAATTGAATTTATTATTTATTCCAATTTCCTTTAAAAAGGATGTTCTCATCATTCTACCTACACACATCTTAAACAAAATATATGAACTATATAAAAAGAACAGAAATGTGGTTATATAGTTGGGAAAGTGGAGCCAACCCTTCTTAGCTAGCACCCAGTTTCTCTTTATTCCCATACATTCCCCAACAGGGGTGTATGTGAGCAGCCTCTGATAGCCATGAGCACATCAGGACAAAAGGGAAGATAAGCTCCTGAGCTGAGGAGATATGGAGGAGATGTTCAGTGCACATTGTTGTATCTGAGAAATAAATCAAGTGATACTTCAGGGCAAAAAAATCTCACCATGGCCTGATAAACTGAAGTGTGTTATTGCAAGTCCCCAGTGACTGCAACCAAAGAGCAGTTGCCTACTTAAATAGCTTTTGAGATCAGATAATAATTACTAATTTTACAGTCTATGAGGTTGGTCCCTATTTGGGTAAATAAAGGTCACTTCTCAGGGTTTTTTTGTCCCCAGTGACTTGTGTTTTACTGTGTAACATGACCCAGTAAAGCTAATTAACATGACGGTCATTTCACAACCCTTTGATGAATACTTGCCGCAAAATGTCACTTTCTAGCTGCAGAGCCTCAGGACAAGAAAAGTAAAACTATGTGGCGGGTTAAAATTAAAATACCAATGACAGCAGTCTTTGTAGAAACTATTCAACAGCCTGAAGTACTGTTGCATTTCTTCTGAGGTAAGTCAGGTTTGCCCTCTGCTCATTTAGGGCCTCCTCTTTTTCTTTCGCCTTCTCTCGCTATCCCTTACTGAGTTTTTGTTTCGTGAAAGCTGAAGACAGGTGACAACCAGTTGCCGCACAAGGAGAGGTCAAGCTTGACAGGACACAGCACCCAAACCCCTTCTCCTGGGTTCATTTAAGAGTTTAGTGATGAGTGCAGGCCCTGGGCTAAAACTAGGTTAAATTGTTTTCTTGTTTCCTGCTATTGAATAAATCAAAACACTTTATTCTTCAGAGATGAAAAAAGTGTAAACAGAAAAACAGCAGTAAGAAAGAATCAGGAAGCTCTTTACAGGATCCTTATGCCGTAATGAATGCTCGCCAAGCTTCCCAGCCACAGGAGAGGGCACCTTGGTGGCCATGTAAATCAGACAGAGCACTGAGCTTTACCTTCTGCATACCAGAGTGGAATATTTCCATTCTCTCTATGACGCTTGTGTGGGCTCTGCAGAGAGCTTTCACATCACACTCAGTCCCTCTATGAAGTTTTTGGGTTGCCATGGCAGCAAGAGTAGCTTGAAGGACCTTCACCAACCTGGAGTCCCTTTCAAAAATTTGAACTTCTGTGCCAAATATATGGGTATGAAAGAGTTGGAGGATTTTGAACCCATGTTGAATTAGATGGCCTGATGCAAGAGATTGTTACAATAGCAAGAAATTATGCTAGATCTGAAAGGCAAAAGAACAGAGGAAAGAGCACAAAAGGGATATGAGCCAGTTAGGGCATAAAAAGTTGTAGAATTAGTTCCCAGCTTTGGAAATGCAACTAGATAAACTACTAGGAAAAATGGAGGACTCAGATTAATGAGATCTGGTTTTAAAATCTGATACACAGAATATCAAAAGCTACTGAATGGTTGGTCTCATAAATAATAACTAAAAATAATAAAACTTAAATTCTAATTTCCTACTCCTAGCTGTCTTGTTCAATCTATACAGCAGACTGACTGGAGGTTAGAAAAGTAAAATATTGATATTACTAAATCAGCCTCTAAAAGACACCAATAAATCCTACAGAGGATGCTCTATAGAAAAGGATATAATAATAAGAAAGTTCTAACTATCTTTTTCAAATTAAAACTCAAGACTAAACCACTAGGCAACCTTTCTTATGTTAGAACAATACACAATCTTATTATTATACTCACATATCTCTGTGGCTTATTTCCTCATTCACAATAAATTTATTATACTAGTTTCAGACCTCTCTTGAATATCAGTTATCAAGGATGCATAGTTTTGCTGAATTTTAGTGGTTAACCTTTTCATCTTGAAATATTTGGTTTCTTGCTCCTAGTATTCTTATGAAAAGGTTGTTTAATGACTTTGCTCCCCTGGGGAAAATTCCATCTTTTTACTATCTTGTATTCCTGTCAATCTTACATCCAGAAGTCCTTGCCCACACATTGTCCCTTACCTTAAATAGCATTTCTCTCTCCCACTGTTTGTAAAAATGCATGACAACCTTCATTTTCTCTGCTTAATACATAGAGCTCCTTTCTGCCACATTTCACAAAGGTGTGCACCTTGCTAGTGGTTCAGATTCAATCCCTGGTTTTCTGATACCAATGAACCTTTCTTTCTTACTGCAGTGTTGTTTCCAGTCAACACAATGTTATGCTTTCTAGCCAAAGTTTCTGTTACTGATGTCTCAGCAGATGACCTTCTTTTTGACCATACATTTAATGTTAATTGTATTGCAGCCATCCTCAAGGTCATACAGTACTTCTGAAATGGACTTGGTATCCTCATATGGATTGATGATGCCTGCCATCTAAGTGATACCAGTGGATTCAATTAACACAATACTAAAAATCTGTGTCATACGTGTCCATGAATATGCATGCCTGTGAGTGTGCATACATGTTCACTTGTCTGTATTTTTTTTAAAAAATGACATTTTAAATTTTTTTTTTAGCAGAAGAATGTCCAGTGTAAAAATCCAGAATGGTATTCTTCAGTGGAGTTTATAAATTAAATAGTTTAGTCCTAGGAAATTTCATACTGAAGTTCCTGACTTCCTTATTCTCTTTTAAAAATCTTAACCTTAAAGAAAAAAAAAATGACTGAAGCAATTTCTTTTATATTTGTAAGTGCAAGCCGTTACTCGTAGGGACTAAATCTGCCTGGACAAATTTTTCTGATCAATTCAACTAAAGGTGTGTTTGGGCCACTAAATGACATATTACATCTTTAATAATTTTCTCATATTTTCTTGGAAAGAGTAACCTATGAAATTTTACAGGGTGAGAAAATGTACAGCATATAACTGCTAGAGGAATTGCATTTCTGCAAGCAAAACCAGCACATGATTCCCTGGAGAGCAGGGAACAGAGTCGCTTTTTGCTCTGTTGATGGATTAGATGTGAAGTTAAATCTCATGGTGGAGTAGCACCCAAGAGGTTGCTCAGACTCTCTCAATACATTTGATATCCTTGACATCACTGCATAGGTTGTTCTGTACTTTTTATATGGCAGAGTTGATACATGCATTAAATGCTTAAAATATTTATTGATTTTGCAACAGGATGCAACATGACAAGAAATGAGATTGTTCCCTACAATGCCACAATGTAAGAAAATTGAAACTGTATTTTTCCCCCTCAGAAGCATTCTGCAAGAGACAATATTTCTTTGTAGAGAAATGCTCTTGCAATTGAAAGTTGCATGTTTTCAGAATCAGTTAATACTTATTCTGTTTGAAAATAATTCATAGTTCAAATCAAGGAAGCAATATTGCTAGCCATTATCTCTTTAGTACATTCCAATTTAGCGTCAGCTGCTGAATAAGATTTAACAATATACATCAGATTGATTGCATCAAACCCATTGACAAAGGACTTACTTTCCTGTCAAGAGAGGAATTAAAATTTTCTGCATGTGGGAAGGGGGTGGTGGAGTTGTTCTGCTTGCAGGCTGTGTGCACTAAAGAGTGTTTAATTACGTAAGTAAATCCAAGACAGGTGCTGAATGCACAGCTGTAAATACCTAAGTATGCAACAGAGTAGGTTCAAGATGACCTCTGCAAGTGCAGCTTGCAGAGGGGACACTGGGACAGTCCTGCTGGCTGGTTTTCCAATGGTCACATCCACTTAACACTCCAGCTCTGCTGATGTGTCACTGGAGGTGGGACAGTGAATGCTTCTTGTCACCGTGCATGACTGTTGTGTTTGTTGTCACCACGTGCAAGGCAACACATCCAACCCCAGCTATACTTCAGCTGTGAAAGACATATTTCCCATTTCCTGAGCCATCAAATTCCGCATCCTGGGCTGGAAGAAACATACATGCTCGTGCCAGGATGCACACAGCAGAGCCGCAGCAAAACCACAGGAGAGCCATGCTGACTGACAGAA
Source organism: Thripadectes ignobilis (assembly GCA_035584755.1). Taxonomy (NCBI): domain Eukaryota; kingdom Metazoa; phylum Chordata; class Aves; order Passeriformes; family Furnariidae; genus Thripadectes; species Thripadectes ignobilis. Next base: position 53,956,347 of record JAWMRC010000089.1, on the reverse strand, counting down.
AGAGGTGGGGACCAGGTCAGGATGTCCTGGGCTTTAAGGTGGCAAGTATGAAGAGGGCTCTATCAATTGCTGTAAAGTTTGCATCCACACCAAACTGTAGTTTAGTTGAATGAGTTTCATTTTTCTAGTGTGGAAAATCATAGGTTTTGTGTGTTCGCATGTGTGGACGTGTAAACATAGTCACAAAGGATTGTCAGGGATTCTGAGAAGGTATAAATCAGAAAAAAAACCCATTCCTGGCACTTAATCAGCCCTAGTAATATCCTCTGTAACTCGACTAAGTCCATAATTCTAACAGAAATTTCTTGTATTAACATGTTGTTCTCTGTAGGTTAGAAGTTGCTATCTAGTGACTGGAGTGAGTCTGTTATCAGGGAGTTAGAGAGGGATCTGGAAGGGTGTCTTGCTTTGTTATTGAGTGTCCATCCCTTTCATCATGGAAGATGTGAGGATGTATGGCATATCCCAGAACTTTGAATTTTGTCCTGTGGCCTCACAAATATATCTTATACCCCTTCATGGCTTTATTCAGATCTAACTTAGAGCCGGTTAGATTTCTTGCTCTCAGTGTTTCTGCTGAAACTTTGTTGTAGAAGGTCCCTTCTCAGATGGTTAGAAACATTCTGATTTTCATACTGTGGGTATTTATGGCCATTTAATTTCTTCTAAGTCATAATTTAGCTTGAATAGCACCTCTTCTTCACCAGTACTTGTAAGTGGCACCCCTAATCCACTTTTGCCTTTCTTTTGCTAAACTAGACACGTTGTGTTTGCCTTCACTTCCCAACAGGTCCAGTGCTTTCAGTTTTCTTCCATCATTTCTGTTTTAACTCATGTTCCTTGCAAGACAACAGCCAGAACTGTGTGTGGATAGTCTCCCCAAGTCCTTGTGTTGTGGCAGTGAGTGCTCAGTAAAATGAGACCTGCTCTGTTTATTCTTAAAGTATTTTTCCTTGTTTAATTATAGTAGTAATAAAAAAAAGACATGTCAAAAGTGGTTATAATTAGGCAGATTATAATCTTTCTGTCAAAAATGCTCGTGTGGAATGCTGGCTCCAATCTGCCCAGAAAAGACTGCCTTTCTGTGCTGCATGGCAGATTATATGAGATATGCAGTCTTCATTATACCGTGCCACATTCAAAAATATTGTCACCAAAGTGGCAAGAAAAAAAAAAAAAATCATACTTTTACTATTTTATTGCATCAATTGTGTAAATAAAATATAAGCTTTTCAGTTTTTTGGTGTTCCTTTTGAGTTTTGAAATTACATAATCTCGACATAAGTAACGGTTCGTTATCTTCTAATAAGGGCACCTAGGAAATTAATCTACAGCATTAAGACCCTGAAAGACAGGCTCTGGAAAATACTGCTACAGAGGTTTAGAAAGTTACTACCACAGTTGGATTTTTTTTTGTTATGTTGTTGGAAGTTAGCTTCTCAGTAGCAGAACAGTTAGGAAAGAGTGTCCTCCCACCTTGGCTGCTCCAGGGCACATACCCCAGTGTTTGCCTCACTGGCTAAAAGAACTACATCAAGTCAAGTGTTCTTTCTGTTTGCCCTACTGTGCAAGGTGTGTTGCTCCGTAGGGACTGACAGCAAACAGCTGATGAACTCATGGCATTGACAGCTACTGCAGCTATCAGCTGAGTGCCCAAATCAGATCCCCAGCAGTCATAGGTGCTAGGCAAGCAGTTGAAGCATGGAAGTCTGAGAATATATGCAATTTACAGTCCTGCTATATGCATTTTTTATGTCCAAAGACAAAGCTGTTATTTTGTTGTGAACCATTTAATTTCAGTTCTGATCCCATTAAGATGAAAACTCATTCCATGTATTATTTGCACTGTGCTCATATGGTTTAATTAATAATGACAGAAGGCTGAACAGACAAAGCTATTCTTTGGCCCATAGAATCTAAAAGATAGAAATAGAAAACACACAAAGATCTGGAAAAGACAGAGTCAACTCTTAAATATATTCTCCTATTGTTCTAGAAAAATATTATTATGGAAAGAAATGCCTGCATACCTGCCAAATCTAAAACAACTGCCTTTTTTTTTCCCATATAAAGCAATTTCTGACATTCAGTCCTAAAAATTCAGTCATCATCCCCTGAATACATCCTATCTCACATCCCTTTCTATGCTGTATCAAGGACAAATACTATTCATCATCAGCCATATTCTCTTGGCACATATGTTGGTACCAAAGAGCACTGGAGCAGCCTCTGCATAGTTTCTGACAGAGAATATTAATGCAGAAAGGGAACAGCTACTGAGTAATTATTTCTGAATGGGTACCTTTCTTTCCTGTCCATCTTTGGAGCTGAAGCACTCATAAACTTCTGATCATGTGTGCATTTATCAGGCTTTTTTAATTAATTTGCTGGCAGCTACCAGCTTATCATTAGGTCGCAGGTATCGCATGCCTTACCTAACTATTCAAAGTTGTTGCTAAGAGCGTGTAATGCCTATTGCTTAAAAAGAAATCCATTGGTCAAGCAATCTCCAAGAGCATCCTTGGGGCTGGAGGTGTGCTGGGTTTTTGGAGCACATGAGAACCACCAGAAGGTGAAGTTGGGAGAGCAGCCTCCTCTCCTCCTTTTGGGCTATGTTCCTAGAAAGACAGCTGGAAACATAGGGCAGGGAGGAGACATATCTACTTTCCCACCTCACATACTTCCAGGTATGGAGGATAATATCTTAGGGTTGCAGTTCCAGTTAGAATCAAGTTGCTTCATTTGTAATGTCGCTGTGTAATTGTAGGTCAGATGGCTTCAACATTTTTTCATTTCTTTAGCGAGAAATGTGGGCAATGAGGGCAGAGATGTCTAGTGGTTAAGCTGTAGTCAGCTCAGGAGGTGGGAAACAACCTCTAGGTCGTTGTTTGGTTACTCCTCCATGCCTGCAGGCCAGAGACCCTGAACTCACTCCTGCTGAGCCCCCCTTGGTGGGGCTCAAGATATGGAGGGGGAAACCTTACTGCAGTAAACCTCTGCTTACTCTCTTTATAACTATGCTGATGTCTTGATTCCTGGGCCAATTTGGTGTTACCTCTTCCTGTTGCAGTGAAGTTTTCTCCTTCCACAGCCCCAAGAGACAGAGGTATGCATATAAGGAAGTACAGGCTTTTATGGGTGTAGAGCCTAAGTAACTCCAGAACTGATGAAGAACAACATTAAATTTGTTGTGTTGACTTGGGACCCTTAACTGAAAAAGTTCATGCAAACTACTACTCATCACACAGCAGGTAATACATGGCACCAGGATGTGCTGACTACTTGGCACAAGGAAAAAAGTTATGGAAATGAGTGCCTCTACAATAGTTTATACAAAAGACAAAGGGTTGGGTTTGGTTTCCAAATTTCCAGAGAGGTTTTGCCAGTAACTAATTTTCTAGATCCTGATGGATGTCAGTTTCTCAAGCTCTCTACTAAGTCTCTGCTTGTTCTAATGAGAATGGAAAGGAAGAATATCAGTTATATACTTCCTGAAACAAAATCCCCAGAACAGCCATAGCTAGAGCAGCTGTCATTCTAAAATGTTTTATAATTACTATATCCTTCTGCAAGATCAGTACTCCTTAGAGCTTTAGCGAGATGTTACTACCCATCCTTTAGAGTGTGTGTACAACACCACACAGAATCTGTTTTTAGTTGAAGTGATGGAACTTCTGTATGTTAATTTTGTTAAGAAAATCTTCAAATACATTATATGCATTTAATTTGTACCTATAAATTCACCAGTGCAAGATGAACAAAATAAGTAAGGTTTCAACTGATTCAAATCCTGTCCAATGTTCATGAAAAATGAATGGTGTATACTTTCTACCAGCTAAATTGATCTATTATAGTTTTATGCAACATAAAATTATACCTTTAGTCACAATGGAATAACTTTGCATAGGTATGAGATGAAATAAAGAACTGGTAAACAAAATGATTTTGGGTTTCCAAAAAGCTTGCTACCACCCATTGTAAGAACCTGTTAGGCAGACTAGGTCATTGCACAGGAAAAGGCAATCTTCTGTCATGGTTTGGAAAATAATGAAGACAGAGGTGAATGGAGATAAATTCATTTCCCACATGAGAGGGGTAAAACAGTGAGGATAGTATGACTGGTGTGATGACATGACTTTTCTGGTTTTCTTATATGTACTGTAAGGATCATTTTGAGCCCTCCTTTGACAGAGATAACATGATCAAAAAGTGCTCAGATATTTTTGTGAAAACTTCTGCAGTTAATTTCTAGTTTGATATTTTTGATATTTTGGAAGTTTTTGTGGTATTTTTTGTTTGTTTGTTCAAATCAATTCCAGTATTTTGTGAAGGTCTATCCTTTTAAAAATTGGGCTAGAGGTGGAAGGAGGAACTTGAATGTCTGATTTAATTTCTTCCAGCATCCCTCTTTCTTCCACAGTGGTCTTTTTTTTTTTTTTCATTTTGCCACTGAAAATGGATAAATAAAAAAGAGGTTTATTTCCAACCCAGCATTCTTTAAAAATAATACAGCATTTTGTGCAGGTATGAATCATAAATAATAACCAAATGGGGGAAGGTACAGACCCTTTCACTATCCTGCTGACCTGCATACCCTGTTCTGTCTCTGAGGGCAGGGTTGAGACCCTCCAGCCCACTCTGTATCACCACCAGTCAAACACTGAGTTGCAGGGGAGCCTGACCCCGAGAACTGCCAGAAACTACCTTCCAGCCTGGATTCAGGCTGGGACTGCTTTCTGTCAGTGGAGGAGGAAAGGAGGGTGAGAAAGAGAGTTACTGCTGTTTCCACCTCCTCAAGTTGCACCATGCTGTTGCTCCTTGCCTCCTCTGTTTCCAAATCCTGATCAGGCCCAGGAGCCCAGGTCTGGGAGTGTGACACCAGTCAGTGCCACAGCATGTTGGTTCAGTGGGGAAGATGGGATAGCTCCATGGCTCTGCCTCTCACCAGGGATCTCAGGAGAGACGTGGGGCCTGGGCTCCCTTGGGTGCATAACACTGTCTGAAATGGCATTGAATAGGCCTTTGGGGAGGAGGTCTAACTGCGAGAAAACAGCTCAGATGATCTGGTACTAGAGATGAACTAATAATGTGTAATGAATAATGTACTGTTGATATTCATCTCTTACTGATTACAAATTTTCCCTGAACAAGACCAAGTTTATCAAGTATTCACTTTTTAAACACCAAATTACTGTGAATAATTCCTAAGGTACAACTTGTTCCTGGGGTACTTGTTTTAAATATTTAATACTCAAAATATATGTTGTTTTGGTTGAATGCATAAGCCATGTGGTGCAGCTCTGTTATACCTGTGCACAATCCCACACCCAACAGTCAAGTATGTGGCAAAGACACTGATGCCAGTGCACTCAGGGAGCTTTCTGGAGGATTTCCTTCCAGGATTTCCTCTGTAGAGTGTTGCAACTTTCCTGTCTGTACAAAATGAAAAACAGAGGGGATGAAAACAAGCTCAGGCAGACATGACCACATCACGGGAGAATTATTTGAGGCTTTTCTTGATGTAGTAGTTGGGGGCACAGATGGATTTTACTGACAGGGTCTGTTCTGGAGGTCTCTTTTCTGCAGAATTGAAAAACTTCTCCAATGCAAGGTAGAGCCTAGTATCCTGTATGAACATTGCAGTACAGTGATTTGCACAGATGCTGAAAACAAGCAGACTTGTCTCTTCTCCCTCTTTCTTCCTGTTCAAAAGTCATCATTTTGGGTCTCTGGCTCCTCACCATCCCTCGAGAGTCTGTAGGAATAATGATAATGACTCAGCTTGTCCTCTAAGCATTAAGCTGGAGTTCATCATGCCACATGAAGACTTTTAACTTTTCCTCATACTCTCTAATCTTGTCCAAGTCAGATATTTTGCTTTTTTTTCTTGTTAGTATAATTTGTGCTATGTACCTGCTCATAACTATCATTTTTGTAAAATGAATCTCAGATCTCTGAAGCTGTATCACAAATACTGTTCTCCTAGTTTCTCATGCTGGAGCTGTTTCATTCTTATGAATAAGAAAAAGTTTACCAGAGCAGGACCTTGAACAAGGCAGGAACTTGGCAAACAGCTAGTGATTGTGTAAATCAGCATATCATGTCTCCTGGATCACAATGAAAATAATTTCTGTTGGAGCATTCCTGGTCTGTCTTGTATACTATGGACTTCTCTTTCTACAGAGAGACTTCTAGAGAGCCCCATTCCTCCTTTGCGGTCATTCTCTCCGAAAGAGGAGGATCATTACTGCCCTCTGTACTTGTTGAATTAGCAGAGTGCAAAAAGGGCATTGGACAGGCTAATACTATAAAAGCTGAGCTAAATATATGTCTGTAATAGCAAATCTTATGGCAGGTAAGGGAAATTTTTCAGAAACCCTTACTGTAACTGGATTTCTCAACTGCAGGGTGAATCAGCCCCAAGATATTTTTCTTCCCAAGAATTTGGAGAATTTTGCTACATCTTGTGGGTTGTAGTACCATGTCCTCCATATGCTTCAGTGGTACATATGAAATGGGACACATTCATCTGGGTTCCATGTGTGCCTGTGGAACATTGCACCACATTACACCACATAAGAATGACAATTAGCCAAACCAGGGGATGCAGGAGTGATTTTTTTTCTGGTGAGCATCATCAGACTGCATAGACTCATTAAAGAATGCAGAGATGGGAAAGACTCCCAGGCCAGTTATAATTCCAGTTATTCCATGTAATTGTATTATAAAGCTTGTTTGTAGCCCTGTAGTGGGATTAGGTGGGATATTTCCTTCCACAGTGTATGCTGCTTGGCATCTTCCTGTTTTGCAAATAGGCAGGCAGAGGTATGCTCTTCCCCACTGGTGAGTGTAAGCTTGCAGTATAAATCCATACTCAAACTTTTGAATAAACAACTAATGCTCAGAGGTAAACTGTTTCTTGGATGCCACAGATGCAGCATCGCTCAAAAGTAAGTGTATAACTGGTAACCTCTGTGTTTAAAAATATTGATCCTAGACATCCTTCACTTCAGATGAAACTTCAGACGTGAAGAGCTTGCCAGAAGCCCTGAGATCAGTTATGAACAGAGCTGAGAACAGAAAAAGAGCCTCCTGACTTGGTGTCTGATTCACCCAGTTTTGTCTGGCATTATGTAAGGAAGCCAAGTGAGTTTCTGGTGCCTTAGTTAGGATTTTGTGGTTCCAGGCTGCACTGATCTCATCTAAGTAGCACAGAAATTCCTGTATTTTTGGCCTCAGCATAAGCATTTGCAAAAGTGAACTAAAACTGTCTTCTGAGGGAAAAAGAGGCAATTATTTTTTTTTTAGCATCTTCTTTACTCACAGATATCTTCTTTGCTGACTTCTAAGAGCTAGAGATTCACCATCTTTTTGTTATGAAATGTAATCACCAGTCACAGTTTCTGCTATGACTTAAACCTGCTGATGACTACATAGTTTGAGTGAGAACCAAATGGTTTGAGTTCTATATTTTAAATTGCTTTTCCACAAATTCTGATTTAAAAAAGTTGTTCTCACAGTCTCACATGCTGGTTTAACTCCATCTTTATCACTTTCTCCAGTATACCTTTGTCTAGAAGCTTGTTTGCTAGCCTACACAATAAGGTAGGTACTCAATTTAGCAATGTTTTCCCATGTGCTATTGATCTGCTGAAAAGAAATTGTTTTTCTGTTTCAAGGGACACTGCTGCTCACCTTCAAGGGGAAACTAATTTTAACCTAATCACTAAAATTTGCATGTAAAGTACATATTGCAATTAGAGTATTCAATATTGCTAAAGGGAAGAAAATTTTTAGTCTAGGGTTTTGGGATACTTTGAAGAAGGAAGAAAAAAATGTCTTAATCATGATTTCCTTGGGGCAAAGAGTGTTGAAAGAAGAAGAATGGAGAAAATGATTCTTAAATAAAATGTGTGGAGTAGGAAAAGATGGCCATGACGTGTCTTTGGTGAGAGGTGTTTCATGAGGCAGATGCCATGTGTGAATAAGTCTCTCATAGTAACATGTTTTATATTGGAAAATCAAGCCTAATAGACTTGCCTCACTTCAATCTCTTTACAGATAAAATGATAAAAAAATCATCACACTGGAGCCCAGGATATTGTCAGTCTGCTCTTGCTGAGCATCAGTGCGTATCAGCAGCCAGACAAGTAGTCAGATTTTCATTCTCCTCTGTCCAAGAGGCAAGAACACTGTAACAGGACTGAAACCAGGGAAAAAAAGATAGGGCTTCTAATATCTTTCTTTGACTTAACTTTGACTTTGACAGGAACATTTTGGACAAACTTTGCTAGACAGAAAAGGTATGTCTAAGTTTAAACTCATGACTGAAAGAAGAAAGAAGGAATTATCTGTGCCAGTTTCTATCTGTAGTAGGAAAGCCTCAGTTTGTGTGAGTGGTTTTAGCCTTTAACCTTGCCAGGAGACTGTTAGAGCAAAACAGGTGGCACAAAAAGCAACAGAACAGGTACTGTCAGTGTGTCTCCTGCCCATGGAGCTAACAGTGGGGAAATCATTTTTTGGAGGATATTCAGTGCAGCTGCAACTTGCCACCTGATGAGCAATGATCAGTTTTAATAGTAAACTATTGAAGCAGTCACTTTTGGGGAGATCAAGAGTGGAAGAGTTGGTGGTAATTGGGCATGAATCTTTGAGAAAGAAGAAAAACACTACTGCTCTGCCTGGGAATGTTCCCAGGTGCTAGGATGGGATCCCATACACAGCAAAGTTCTCACTATGGCCCCAGCACAGAGCAGACAATGTGTAAGCGCTGTTCAGAGCCCATTCCTTGCAGGTGGTTTGTGGGCAGCCACTCATTCTTGAGGGGTCAGAGTGTTTGCTCAGGTAGATGTGGGCTGTTATGAGCCCACTGGCCTCCATGCTAGTTTCAGGAAACTCACGGAAGTAGCAGAGCTGTGAACCTTTCTTCAGGGCTGGAAGGAGCAGTGTAATATCCTGAGATCTGTCTTCTCACAACAGATGGATTTTCTGGACAGACACATATGTCCTTCAGATTACTGAGCTACAACAATATCCTGGAAATTAAAGTTAAAATACCCTGGAAAAGAGATAAAAGAAACATTGGTACTCAGAGAGATTGTCTTGGGAGACCAAGAGAAGGATCTTTGCCTGGAAGATCATCATCCTGGGAGCACCTTCATCAGAAATGGGTTTAATCTCAGAAGTTGTCAGTTCATCAAGCACACAGCTGCTTTCAGACCATGCGTGCTCCCATGTTGGCAGTTCAGATTTCTCTTCATTCTGTGCTAAGGTTCCTTGGGGTGGCTAATCCATGTTCATGGAACTGTGTTTGCCAGATTAATATCATCTGACACCTTTGATCTTACAGAACCTGATGCAATACTTACTTCTAAAAGTTAATAGAAAACAGGAATGAAAATTACTACAAAATATTAATTTTTAATAGCAGAAGACTGTGTAATGCTTGTTGCAGAGGACTTCTTTAAGTAGGGCAGCCCTTAGCAACCTAAAAATAGTTAACATAGAACTAATTCAAAGGCTGTTTAAGTTAGTGGGAGATTTCAATTGTGAAAAAGTTTGATTTGAAGTCACAGGTGGGAATGACCGAATTACTGGACCAAAAAGAATGATTAGGATGGAAAAGGATATATTCCTGAAGAGAAAGATGCATGGAAAGCTGCTTCAGAGCACCAGAGCATTCAAAGTAGTACTCTTGCGTTCAAAGCATGAGAAGCAACAGATCAGAGGGAATGGAGTAGGATAGCTGCAGGAACAGAGTTCTGAATTGCTTCAGTGTAGATAGGAAAGTCTTGCTGCAGCCAGCCTGGATGTTAGTGGGATCACTCACCATCTCCATTCCCTAAATGGGCCAATGAGGCTAAAAAAGGGCTGTGGTTAGCAATTGCTTCTTTCATATTCCCCCAAATCCCCTCTAACCTCACTGAGTTGTGCAGGTGATTTGCACCCAGTGAAAGTGACAAAAGCAGAACTCCTGGCAGCCCATTGTTCCTGAACCTGTGGTGGTTCACATGGGATGAAGTGGTATTCCATGCTCATACCCCCGACATATGACACCTGAACACCACAGCCCAGCTGCAGATCTCATGGCTTACAGAATTTTAAGGGTTTGGGCTGGCTCCATGAAAATCAAAAGGGCATGATTTTCCTGCCCTGACTAGCCAGCTAAGGTGGCTTGTCAGCAAGTTATTCCTTCACATGTGTCCTACTGCTTTTCTCATTTCCTTGGGTCGTGCTTTAAGTAGGATGAAACAAACTTGGTCAGGAAATCTTACAGTTTGTGCCCTGTACACTGGCAATAGATGAAGTTTCTGTAATGTATTCAATCTTCCTTCACTGCAGGGTTGATAGAAAAATATTACTTGTATGATGAATTATATACGAATCTTTGATTTATACCAGTTTCTTTAGACCATGATGCTGGACAGAGAATCTCAAATTTTCCCAAGTGAGGTGGGTTTGTAACTATTAGCACAGCTTTCCCTAGAGCCTGTGTATGTGTGCATGGGTGGACATGACTATCTCATTTTAAGGAATAGGGCATGAGGAGAAAGGAGCATTTAGTAGTTTTGTGCCAAGTCTGATAGTGATGTTTTCATTTGACAGGGAGATTGAAGCTTCCTTGGTCACTTAGCCCAAAATATTCAGGTTTAATCCAGGTTAAGGTGGTATCTACCTCTTCAATACGCGTGTGACTCAGAGAGCTGATGACAGTGATGGCTGATTCTTTCTGTGTATAGAACTACAATCCTTATCAAAGACATAAATTACTATTATTTTCTTACCAGATTGAACACCCTTAGATACATGAAAGAAAAAATTGTAGGTTGTCTAGTGAATTTTCCTCTTGGAAAACTGCCTATTCTTAATATACAAGTTCAAAGAAAGTTCAAAAGTTTATCAGTACAAAGACTCTTTTCTAATAATTTATCTGCCATGTTCTCAGATCATATTTTGATACTTTGAATTAAGAGATATTATTGTACTGCCTTCATGTAAAAGTAATCAAATAGTCCTTTTCATAGTTGTACCACAATATCATTGATTATAAGCAAACTATAGATACTGTTAATATTAGAGAGCTCCTGTGTAGGACAATTTGTCAATTACCAAAGCAAACCAATGCTGACTGCCACAGGACATTATTTTTCTCAGCCAATATAACTCCAACAGACTTCACCCTATGAAGAATTAACATGAAGCAGTGCTCAAGGAGTTTGAATGTAAATAAGATTTTCAGGTGAATCAGATGTTTACACACTTCCTGAGCTCAGTGCCCCTCTTTCACAGAAAAATAAAAGGGCTATAGGCTGTAGTCTCAGTGTTATTGGGTAGTATCATTAAATAGCCTGCTCTGGAAAACTGAAATGTCAGAATACAGGAAAGAGCAAAGTGCCTATCCCTCTGAAGTGGGGTAAAATAAAAAGTTTATAATTATGTTGAAATAATTAACATAAGTTGTTAAACATCTAACAGAAAAAAAGTAAGCATAAGCAAGCATAGACTTGCCAAGAGTAAACAGAGTCTGTCAGTCTTAGACCAGCTGATACAGAGTTTTCAGGAAGTGAAAAAGGAATAATACAATATTTTTATTTTTGTAGACATTTTCTTGCCAGTTCATATGACTTTTTCCTAATGTGACTGAGTAAGAAAGACGTGTATGTGGCAGCCACTAAGTTGGGGACAGTGTTGTCTGGGTGACAAGAAACAGCCGGGAGGTACTACTAAAACAAATTGTAGGTGATGATGTTCTGCAGTCTTTGGTCCCATTCTCTTCAACAGTTTCAATATCAAGATACACGGAATTCAAGGAATCTCATTGGGGCAGGTAATTTGGAAGATATAACTAAAATTAAAATTATCATGATAGCTGAGGAAGATGATTTGAAAAAGTAGAGTTTCAATGTAAATTGCAAGGTACTGTTCTTTGGAAGGCTTCATCAAATAAAGATATAGAGAACAGCTGGTAAAATACAGATTCTTAGTGAAATTATTGGAGGACCATTGTGAATCGTAAATTGAGAAACAGGAAATTCTTGCAAAACCAGCAAAATTTATAGTAGTATAAACGGAAGATTAAGATGTGTGATAAATCCTTCTGCTCTGTTCAACTCCAGTGAACCCAAACTGCTAGCACATTTGCAGGGCTGAGTCCCATGTTGTGAGGTGACTTTCAAAAAATGTGTGAAAACAACAGTAGGAAATGCAGAGGAGGCCACTGAAACTTACCAGGAGTCTGAAAAGGAAGTGACCAAGCCCTCTAAGGTTATATTAGCCTACATTGCAGAGGACAGAGGGAAGAATCAGCCCTAGCACACACAGAACACAAAGTTGCAGAAGAGAGTGATTTGTTTTCCACATCTATGATGATCAAGACAAGTGTTAGACTCAAGCTGGAGCAATTAAATTCAGGTGAGACACTAGGAAAAGCCTACTATTGTGAAAGATAATGAAGAACTAGAACAGAAGACTGAGCTATGAAGAATGTCATCCCAGAACAGGATGCATGCCTCTGCATCCTTCACCCTCCCCATGGGCTCCTGGCTGGTGGAGTTGCATTTAGAGAGGTGTAAGATGTTGTGTACTGCCAACAGATACTCCAGAAAGAAGAAAACTGGCAGAATTTCCATTTTAAGCTTAATTATAATCCTTCCTACCCTGGCCTTCCTGATCTCAATTATGACATGTTTTTCTAAAGCCTATTTACATAATCTGTGAAAAATCAGAAACAATATCATGAAATGGATTAAAAAAATAAATTTAATTAAAAGCCATACCTAGAGGAGTCATAAAAGTTTTATTGCATGAAGCATTCACTGGGCTTCTTGAGCTGTGGCTTAATACTTGGGGGCAAAATTTATTTGCTCTTACAAATTGCTTTGCTTGAGGGTTTTTTTCCAGAGAAAGACGTTGATGGGAGAATGACAGTTACTGCATGATGGATGGCTGAAGGAAACCTAAATTTTGAGATGTTGTTTGGGAGGGATTGGTCTTTCAAAAACAAATTTCAAAGTACAAATTTTTCAGTCTGGAGGGCCATCCATAGTTCTAGGAGATGTTTTTTTAAACTCTCTCATTATGCTCTTTTACAACTCATCTGTAACAAATACCTTTTCTCAGGACTGATGTTCTCAGTTAACTCAGAATCGTGCTGCTGCAGACTATGGGTAAGTGAGAGGCATGTGACTTGCATTTCTTTCTCTGACTCGTGAATGGAAAGGTTTTTAATGTGCTGGTCAGCTGGTCATATGTTGCTCCCTCAAACATTACTTTTTATATATGGCTACCCATGTAGAATGCTCTTCAAAGCAACAATTATAAATTTAAAAGAAATGCATTTTAAAATAGATTTCTTAGTTTGAAACATGGTACATTGTCTCTCCTAGACTAGTACTAGAAACGAAAATGAAGTAGGCATCATTTCCTGGTTCAGCACTGGTATATGGTGTATAATACTGCCATTTATCACGTAGTGTGGAAAAAGGTCAGTCATTTTTTTGCCGTATGGAATAACATGACAAAATATTATGTAGCAAGGTAATTGTCTCTGTCTCATGCCTGCTAAATGGCATCCATAAATACTGAGGATGCCTGTGACATATTTTTGGTACATTAATTTACATGTTTCTAGAATTTAGGAGATGCCTGACCAGAACTGAACTCTGAAACATCATCTTTCTTTCCAGAACATATTTTCTTGGATCTGTCCCACAAAACACACACGGAATGTCTAATGTTTCTATTGACAGTCTTTTTTTTTTCCTGGGGCAGTTCAATTTTTGTTTTGAATGCAAACTAACCCTTAATGATTTCATCATCATCTAAACCCGTTTATTGTTTATTGTTCATCCCTCAAAAAAATTAAAGAATGTTCTAGAAAATTTCAATCAATTATTGTAGAATCAGCCAATGCTAAACCAACCTGGTTTGGATATTTTTTTGTCTGTTGTATTCATTGTTACTCAGATTTTTTCATAAAATGCCAAAGCACAGTGAAGAACACTCCTTTCTCTGTCCTTTACCAATTTGCTACCATTTCTTGAATGTGCTGTCCTGTTATCCTTAAAGATAATGAAAAACTCCCTTTGGCTTGAATATTACCTTATAAATTACACTAAGTGAACGGTTTCATTAGTTGGAAATTATTTATTTCTTGAAGGGCTTAGTCCTGTGAGTTGCTGAATGCTGGAAAGCAAGGACTAATGACATTCATCTTCCACTGATGTCTGAACAGGTTGAGACCACATAGTAACTGGCTGTACTCAATCAAAATTAGCAGAGAGAAGTAATTTCAAGTAAAGTATAAAATACAAAGAAACACTTTCTCTGGCATCTCTATTTTTTAATCACAGTATAAAGCCTGAATGCTGTGTGAAAATTATACCTTTTCAGCTATAACAACTTTTTCCAAAGTTTAGACATATTTTTACACTGTGAAATGTTTGCCACATTCTGTTCATGCTCGTAAGGTCGTGACTAAGATAAATAGATTTGCGAGAAACATTGGATTGGGATCATGTGGGAGGAATTTCATTCATATTTTTAGCAGAAAGAATTTTAAAATCTTTTTGAATTGTGTGCTTGATTCTATTAGAAGGGGATATGACAATGGCTCCTGTGGAACATGCATCCCTATAGAACAGCACGATTTGAGTTGACATGAAATGGAATGTATCATAGAAAGATACTGAATAACATCTGCTTAAAACAACTTTAAATTCTGACATTCAGAAGCATGGCAAATGGATTTTGATGGCAACAAGATTTTACGTAATTTTCAAAGGGTGTAAGACTTGGCCCAGATTCTCTCTGAGCTAGTGACAGGACTCGCAGTGCATGTTAATGAGAACTGGATGAGACACCAAATCCTGAAGATTTTATTTGGTGCACCATGAATTCGCACTCTGGCACGAATCTGCCAGAACTGTGTCCTGTGCTGTCAGTGTCTTTGTCAAGATACTATGACCCCCACTGACCTCTGCCAGGTTGCTTCAGAGACCTGTGGCTTAGCAAAAGCAAGACTGTTTTATCTGTATTTCAGCTACAATAGACTTATTTTGAAGAAGGTGAAAATCACATTTAGATGGTATGAGTGAGATTTCCACAGGATGGAGGGTGGAAGTCACTCTAAGTGACATTGGACCAGGAAGAAACAAAATATCCAGCTGATGCATTTAGGCTTTTCTCCAAGTTTTATCAGTTATATAGGTATAATATGATGCAAAAACAAGAACATCTCTTGGTAACAAAGGAATGTCCACAAGCATAGGAACAAATTACCTGAAGGGTGGGCTCTGGAGGGACAGCAAGAGATGAACAGAGAAAGAAATGGGACAGCTTTTTGCAAGAGTCAGGGAGATCAGTTAAGGAGAAGTCCAGGCTAGGGAGTGCTGGAGGTGTTACCAACAGCCATGGAAATCAAAAGATAACAAAGGGCTTGGAAGATTTAGAGGTTTTATGTGATCCCATCTTCTGTTGGTTTCATCTCAACTTCCTCTCTCACTGCATCCTGTTGTGAAAGAGAAAAGCTGAATTTGTGATATGACTGTAATGTTCAGCATACTGAACATTACAGCCACAAGATAATGACTTTACCAGAGAATGAACACAGGAAGAAAGCTGTTATTCTAGACTAAATAACTGTCTAAATCACTAAAACAATAGAAAGAGAACTATAAATAAATCATACTTTTTAAGCATGTGATCAGTTTTGTCAGGACAAGATATTCTTTTAGTTGTATTAATTGGGTTTCTTAGGAACCTTTGAGACAAAAATCTCATGCTAGACACAGTTTCAAAATTTGTACTTCTTCCACAGTTGCTTGTAGGGCCCTCTACAAACCAAAGCCCATGTGCAACGTATTGCAAATTCTTGATTTCTTAGTTGGTATGTCTCACTACTATATCTCCCCTCCCCTCCCCTCCCCTCCCCTCCTCTCCCCTCCCCTCCCCTGTCTGTGCTCAGTTAAACTCCCAGCCTTTCTCAGCCTGGGAATTCTTGTCAGTAGCTGTTGCAAAGGTGGCACTTGAGGTGATCTGTCTTGACAGGCTGGGAGTGTTCTTGGGATGAAGACCCATTGTGCCATGCCCAGAGATTAACTGTGCCAGTAGCTACTAGAGTAGTCCATGCACTGGGCCCTCATGACAGGCAACAGGGCTTGGGCACAGTGGTTTGCACTGGCAAGTAAGAGAGAAAGGATTTCGTGTGGCACCTTGATACTGATGTGACTACTCCAAGCATGGTGCCTAGGAGATCTCTTCCCTTGGGCATGAGCAGGCCAAGCAGGGTTGTAATGTTGCTTTATAGACACAATGAATAAATTTGACAGGAAAAGAAATGGTTTGCTCTCTTGTGCTAGTTATGTGCAACCGCCAAGTCCTGCTCAGAACGTGTCATGAAAGGTTTGCCCACACAATCGGGAGCTGGAGCCAAACTGCACTTGAGGCAACACTCAAGGGTGTTGAACCTGCCCCTGCTGTTCCTGTTTTTAAGCTCTTTTGCCTTTAATGGAATGATTGCATTCCTTCTAAATTCACTAACTGAGAATACCTGTCAAGAACTAATGAATATTTGTGGAACAACCATGTTAATCACCTCATTTCACTCTCTTTGTATATTTACAGCAATGAGATTGCACAAGATGCCTCAGTTGGCATTCATACAAAAAGTCAAAGGAGCCACAAGAAGAATGGAAAAGCTGCTTAGGAAGACCTGTGAAGTGCTGCAGCATAGGGAGGACAGCATGCCATGACCCCTGGGAGCAGACAACAGGGGCTTCCAGGAAGCAGGTTTCTTCTCTGGAGGAGTTATATCAAAGTTCATTGCCTTCGTTAGGTGAATTAGAAAGATACTGCATCTTCAGGTCATAGACAGTGATGACTCACTGGAAAGGAAGGATTAAGAAGTAAGCAAAGGGACGCAATAAAGAATATCCTCAGCAGGATGTCTGCAATGCTTTGGCTCCTCTGCACTTAGAACCTAAGTTTTTTAATCTTCATGTTGAGCTTTTCTATTGCACGTTCCTTTCAAATGCAAGCCTGGTGTTTTGAAGGGTACTTTGTAATGGTTTTATCCAGATTCAGATTATTCACAATCCAGAGGGAAAGCATGTATTATTTGACAGGCAAATAAACAATATATCTGAACACAAATCAAAAGAATGATTACAGCCTGCACACTCTGTACCCATCACAGAATCCACAAGGCTCTTTTTGTTTGTGTAGGTACTTTTTTTCTGCTGCCTCTGGTTGGACTGGATCTAAACTCAGCAATGAATAAGAACGGTTAAAATTGATAACACAGAAAGATGTGACATTCTTGAAAGACTCCAAATTTCAAACTTAGATTCAAGTGAAACCTACCAAAGGAACACCTCCCATTTGTCTCAAATAGATTTTTCTTCAGCACATCAGAGGTTTTGCACATCAGTCTGTCATAGAGTGTTCTGATCTCATTTCAATGCCAGGCAAACTCAGATTCACTGTGTAGTGAAAAATGATGTTTGCACAAAGTGGAGAGAAAAAGCATTGTTTCTATAGCACATTATGTTTTACACTACTCATGAGACAGTGTTTTATATCCCATAAAAAAGCATTATCTGTAACTTACTGTGCATGCTAGGAAAAGCAACATTGTGCCTTTAAAAGAGATTCTTGTTTCTGAAAACACTTTATCTCTCACATTTCCCTACCCATGAAGTAACTTGTGTTTATAAGCAAATCCACTCAGCCCCCTAATAATGACCTAGAGTAAACATCTGACATGCACTGCTTTCAAGGTCCTCTTTGTTTAGGCATGAATTGTTCATTTTTGTGCCTTTTGTATACTGCCTAAAGGAAGGACAAATGATACAAGGGATGTTTCACATTATCGGTTGTGGCAGAAGTTATCCCTGTGCTTGTCTGATCCTCTTTTCTTGCATTACAAATGGTAAGATAAACTGCTGGGTGTACAGTGGTCATTAATTTCAGGATACATTTTCACATTGGATTTTTAATTTTAAATGTATAAGATGCAAGATAGTTGTTAAAGTTCCTTGTAATTGCAAAACCTAATATCACTGCCCAGGTGAGTTTAAAATATGAGTGTCTACTTGGCTTGTTTTGGGAAAGACCCATTTCCCTGTCTGATCAGTTTCGCAGTTCAATCATCTGTGCCAGTTTTGGAGTGTCCCATTTTACCAACACACCCTCCACTGCCATCCACCAGTGCCAAACAAAGCA
Source organism: Thripadectes ignobilis (assembly GCA_035584755.1). NCBI lineage: Eukaryota > Metazoa > Chordata > Aves > Passeriformes > Furnariidae > Thripadectes > Thripadectes ignobilis. The sequence goes on along the minus strand of JAWMRC010000089.1, from coordinate 53,938,125 downwards.
GTAACACCAAAAGCTATTAAATATCAGACAACACAGGGGTAGAGAGGGTCAGTGGGCAGAAAAAAGAGAAAAAAAAAAAATAGAAAAAAACAAGGTCGATATGTTCCTATAAAATACCTGTGTACTTGAGTGAACCTTTGCCCTTGCCATAATTTTATGTCTTTGGAGAGCTTTAAAAAACCTTCACACACCTTTGAAGGGGGAAGAAATATCATAGAGAGTATGAGCCTTTTTCGTTCTGTATTTTAGATTTCTTTGCTGCTTGACAGGACCTGCTCCCATATACACTTCTTGCTCTATCTGACAGTAGTTGAAGGTCCAAACATAAATCTATCAACAAAGCACCTTGCTGCCTTGCCTTTCAGCTCTAGATCTTGCAAACAACAACCAGTTTTCAGAGTTTATTGAGGAAAAAAAGCAAACAAACATCCAACCAAAACAGAAAAAATGAGAAATATTTAGAGTAGAGATTGTGCCTCAGTTTAGGATCACCCTGAGTGCTCAAGCACCAGCAAGCTGAGGGTGCCTAATGCTTCCTATCAAAGGTACCAATTTTCAGGCTCTCAGAGCTCAAGCCCTATGAGATGCCTTCATGCACTTGGTTTTCAGCAGGTGAAGAACAATCTTTGAAGACATTGTCTTTTTCCAAACAGGTCTTTACAATAATCTTCACCCTTAGACTTCAGGACTGGTAAAACTGTGTGGCCTCTGAGAGGACCTCTTCCAAAGTACCTCTGTGGGGTCACGTCCCTTCTTCCCACCAAAAGAGAGGAAGGGATTACCTCACTTCTGACTCTACAAAAACAGATCAGTATTTTCTTTTCCATAGCAAATGTGCTTTCACTGGAAATGCTCTGGGCATCTCTTCCCCTGCTCCCCAGCTGGCTCTTTGTCTGGTCACTGGTGAGGCAGAGGGCGTGTGGTGGCAGAGAGCCCACAGACACAGGACTCTGTGTTGCACAGTCATGCTCTGTGTGCCCTATGTGGGCCAGAGGATGTAGCTACATAGCCACAGTCAGCTAGGGCAGCTGTAGGTGGGGTCTGAATGATTTCACTGCTTTTCATCTTACTTCTTATAGCTTATGCAGTGCAGCTGGGCTGCTTCACAGTGGATGCAAGGTCTACTGGTTCCTTCCTATCAGTGTAGAGGGAGACTGGCATTAAATGGGAGTTCTGCAGTGTGCAGACTCCAGGATGCTACAGGACATTGTGCATTTAGATTTTTTGGCACTTTCAGTGACTTCTGCAACCCTCATCAGCCCATCTGCACAGCTCTTCAGGAAGGCATATGACAATAGACTGGTTGCTGGTTGCAAGGCTTCATAGTTTTAAATTCCACTTCAGAATAGCAATTCCACTTCAAAAAGCACATCCTTTGGTGTTACATCCCATTTACAAGTCCCTCTCTCTCTTTATCATTTCCCTGTTCCCTGTGCGATTGTGTCAACACCTACTTGCTCTTATGTGGCACCTACATTACAACACAGTATTGTTGTGCCCCAGCTGTCTGTCTGACAACTGTCTAATCTCATCATCTTGAAGCTCAGTGCCTGCTACCTGTATGGATATTTTACTTACTGCCTGAACCAGTCTGGCATTACACACTGAACTTCAGGCTGTTCCATCTCAGCTTTCCCAGTGGACAGTTTGGTCATGCCTGACTTACAGAATAGGCCCAGCACCTGGTGTAGCTATGACACAACATATTTCCCTCTAGGGAAAAAAATCTGGGGAAAGACCAAAGAAAATGAACATCTAAAATAAGGTTACTACTGTGCCCATTTCTTTCCAGCCCTTAACCACCTTATTGTCCCCCAGTTTGCTTGTGTACTGAAGGATCCTTGTGATTACAACCTTCTCCTCAAGAAGTGCTCTGGCTGGGAGCGGGACTTCTGCTAAATTTGGTTACCAGTGTTATCATCTTCTGCTCCCTCAAATGATGTTGAGGCAGGGCAGTGACAGCTGGGCAGATATTAGCTCCAGCAGGCACCTAGAAAACTGCCATTTCCCATCTGGAAAAACTGTCTTCTTCTGTGTACGTTAAGGTGGAACGTCTTCAATTTTGGGCGTCAACTCGTACTAAACAACTGCTCTTCTTTTCAAACCAATGCTGAACAAATATTTGGTGGTGAACAATTTATTTTGTCTTTTTTGCTTCCTCCACTCCTGAAGCTTGAAGTGAGTCCTGTTGTTACCAGTGATGTACCTTAAACGTATTCAGTGTCCCATGGTGGGAGGCACAGGGGCAAGTCATTAAGCCACAGAAGCAAATCCCCCATCCTTTTCCAGGGAGCAGTCACACCATACTTATTTGCAGAGTGATACTGGTTCATGTAAGAGTGAACCTGGGTACCCTTGGCGGTAAGAAGTACTCTTCTTCATGGTCACCTTCCCCATGTCCTGCCCCCACCCCAACTCTGACTTCCAGATGAACCAGGCAGGCTGTGCTTCCTGTCCTAGAGGAATGATTTGTAATGCTTTACACTGTTTATGAATTCATTTCAAAGGTGACCACCCCTTAATAGGAGAGAAAACCATCCCTTCATAATGTTGCTAAGTTGGTGTGGGCTTTCAGAGAAAGCTGAAATTCTTTGAGAGGAGAACAACCATGGAAATGGAAAATCGTAATTATAGTCACCATTAAACACACAAAGCAAGAAAACTAGTATTTTCCTCCATGTAAAAAAGTGACTCTTGTGGCAGAGCATTGCAGCACGTCTTCCAAAGAACAACACAGTAATCACTTTATTAGACTATTGGTGGAGGAAATAGCTAAGGAACAGAGAGGGAAACTTTCTTTTGTCTGTTGCATTGTTGTGAAGACAGAAATATGGAGTGGGGCAAAAGGGAGAGAAGGAAGAGCTGTTCTCTTGCTGCAGTAGCTCTCCAGCTTTTAAAAAGAAAACACCTGAAATCTGTGGTGAAAATGTGCTTGTGTCCATATTCATTGTAAAGTACAGAGAGGCTGACTGTATCTGCCTTGTGCGTTTCCCTAGGGTAATAAAAGAGAACAGGTTTCCTCCCAGCTGCCTTCATAGACTGGCAAAGTACAGGAAGGGTAGGAGCACAGGAGAGGAGTGGCAGCTTCTCCAGCTGGTACCTCACCATTCTTGTACATGACAGTGAGGGAACTGAGGGAATTGGACTCTTCCTGGCAGCTTCAGCAGGCCCTACAAAAACACCCCAGAGTGTCAGGTCCTAATTGTCTTGGGACTTATTAGTCAAATGCATCACTGAAAGTGAAAAAAAAAGGTTTTTTTCCTTCCAACTGTTTCACTTCTCTCCCTCAAATTTCTCAAACTGAGATATTTTTCTTTTACCTTGTATTGTAAATTAAGACTGGCAACACCATGTAAGAACATGAGGAAAGTAAATTTAAAAGAAAAAGATCATCCTAACATCAATACTTGCTGATAAAACAGCATTCTAGAACACATTTTTCATGTGTATGGATTAGAACACCAATGAAGTGACAGATATTAGCTGATATTAGCTGATGATAAATGTGTATGAACATTTAAATGTGTGTGACTGGATAGATGTTGAGTTACGTCTAAAGGGCTTGCTCACCACTAGCATGTAACAAAGACTAGAAATTGTTCTTGTGATCTCTCACATAAATAAAAGCTACTTAGCTGAAAACAGTCTGTGGTTGGTTTGAATGTATATAGCTTAATTGTCAGATTTTAGTTTTTCTCTAGAAGTATTCAACAACCAGAATGATTTTTAGTTGGCAAGGCATCTCTAGAATAATTATAATAGAACAATACATTATAATTATTATTATGCAATACTTAATTATTTTGTTAATTATTAATATATTATGATTACATATTATGAATTGCATATACTATATAATGCAGACTATATGATAATATTAACTATAGACATATATATTCTACAATAATATTAATATAAGTGTTTACTATAAGGATATAGTTTATTTTATTATTAATAAATTGTGCTCAAATAATTATTCTCTAGAATAATTATAAAAGAATAACAGAATAATAAATTGTTCCAGTGATTCTTGTTACACTAAAATAAATTCTAAACATTTCTTATGAAGGCACAGGAAATAGACCTGATGCCATGAATTAGCATTTTGTCTGAGAACTGGTTTTTAATGTCTTCATTCCTGCTGGTTCCTTTCCTGTACTACGTGGAGTGCAAGGGCCTTGGTCTGGTCAAATGCCTTGTCTTGTGCTCAAACACCTCATTGGGATGTGTGTCAAATGCCGTAACAAGGTTGGTGATCACAGAATCATAAAATCAGCTGGGTTGGGAGAGACCTCCAAGTCCAACCCTTGATCCAACACCACTGTGGCTACAGATCATGGGACCAAGTGCCACATCCAGTCTCATCTTAAAAACCTCCTGGGACAGTGAATCCACCACCTCTCTAGGCAAGCCATTCCAATGCCTGATTACTCTCTCTGTAAAAAATTTCTTCCCAAGAGCTAACCTAAACGTTCCCTGACAGAGCTTAAGCCCATGCCCTCTTGTCCTATTGCTGGTTGCCTGGGATAAGGCACCAACCCCCACCTGGCTACAACCTCCCTTCAGGTAGTTGTACAGGGCAATAAGGTCTCCCCTGAGCCTCCTCTTCTCCAGAATAAACAATCCTGGATCCCTCAGCCACTCCTCATATCACCTGTGCTCCAGTCACTTCACCAGCCTTGTTGCTCTTCTCTAGAGCTGCTCCAGCAC
>JAWMRC010000089.1:53876272-53933238 GCA_035584755.1 Thripadectes ignobilis | reverse complement strand
GGATGATCTGCTCCATAACCCTGCCAGGCACCGAGGTCAGGCTGACATGCCTGCAGTTTCCTGGGTCCTCCTTCCAGCTCTTTTTGTGGATTGGTGTGACATTTGCCAACTTCCAATCACCTGGGACCTCCCCAGGTAAATGATGGAGAGTGGCTTGGTGAGCTCTTCTGCCAGCTCCTTCCTCACCCTAGGATGGGTCCTGTCTGGTCCTATAGACTTGTGAGGATCCAGAGGGCTCAGTAAGTCACTATTTCCTCTTGGATTACAGGGGGGCCATTCTGTTTCCCATCTCTATCCACCAGCTCTGAAGGCCAGTTGTCCTAAGGGCAATCTGTTTTCCTGTTGAAAACTGAAGCAAAGCAGATATTCAGTACCTCAGCCTTCTCCTTATCTCTATTGACTATGTTCCTCCGCAAGTCCATCAAAGAATAGAGGTTTTCCTTGCCCTTCCTTTTGTTATTAATGTATTTATAGAGACACTTTTTGTTATCCCTAACAGAAGTAGCCAATTTGACTTCACATTATGTCTTTATCTCTCTTATTTTCTTTCTACATGACCTAACTATATTCTTAAACTCTTTGTGAGTAGCCAGTCCTTTTTGTACAGTTGGTAAGCTATTTTTTGTTTCTTAATTTCCTTCAGAATGTCCCTGTTCAGCCAGGCTGGTTGTTTTCCCTGCCAGCTTGCCTTGCTGCACAGGGGTACAGCCTGTTCTTGGGCTTCTTGTACAAGGATGTTCTTTCCCATGAATTTTAGTTCTGTTATCAAAGAAATGTTAATAAATAGCTAGGAATGTACATAACTTTTAAAGTTACAAAATAATGAAGTTAATAAAAAATTACATTGGTAGTGTACATGCAATTGCTTCTGCCATCCCCTGTGTGATCCCTGTGCGATTGCCCAGGCACTTGCACAGGTGCAAAGTAGGTCATGCTGTCAAATTACTGCATTTTTTTGTAAGTGACTGGACTAGGTGATTTCCCATCATAAAATATTTATAATTCTGTGCTATTCATCCTATTTACTGGTTACTTTTTCTTCTTCCTGCCGATTTTCCCATGACTCTTTGAGGAAGCTTCCTGTAAACTTCTGCAAGACACTATAGTTATTATCCTACCTCCTGATGGTGATCTTAAAAGTTGTCTACAGATTAATTTATACTATGCCTGTATCTTGGTTACCTCCTCTTTTCCATAGGGCCTGTAAGAGCCCAGCAATTCTTAGGCTTCTGGTTTGTAGCAGGTGTTTCAACCCTGGTGAAAAACAGTACTGGACTCAATGACAGCAGAGCTCAGTCTGTGAATGTAAGAAAGCTGGTAGTTTATGAAATGTGGATAGGCAAAACTGATCTACTGGATTTTCTATATTCCAGCTTCCACAAAAACAATTTAAAAACCCCACATGGTTTTCATGCTCAGGAAACATAACTGATGATAAGAATGTGGTGCTTTTGGAGGTAGAATTTTCCCAGAAACTTAATACTGAAGCAGAGGGACAAACCCTACAGGAGTAAGCCACCTGGTTCAATGGAAGCCAACCACCTTACCAGAAGGCTTAAAGAGAATACGCTGAGCTGAAGCACACACAACTTCACTGATAGTGGAAAATTTGTCTGAATATTTATTAATGAAAAATATTGTATTTATCTTTACATATGAATGAGCCAAAAATCTGGCATGATATTTTTTGAATTATTTTAGTTATCATTAAAACAATAAAAAAACCATTAAAGAGCAAAATGGAATCAAATCAGCACATTTTTTCAAAGGAAAGTAGTGATTCTCTAATCTCCTAGAATGCACTAATACATTCACATGAGATAAAAATTATGTGAACTTTTGACAACTTTTAGTAAAGTTCACAAAGAGAAAGTGCAAAAGAAACAAAGAGGCCAAGTACCCACAGGAAAAACTCTTCTATTTCAGGAATGGGTTCAGGGACTCTAAAGGATAAAAATAGGCTGTAAATTGCCAAAATGGCAAAGCAGAGACTTTTCAGTGTGTTTTTCACAGAACAGGCCTCTGATTTAAAAAAAAAAAAAAAAAAGAAAGTGAAATTACTTAAATCACATTTTCTCATATTAACTTGTGAATTTCAATGAAATTTGCTATGGGAAAGGTCAAATTGAGTAATCTGAAGATTGCAGTTTTAATTATGTTGCAACATTTCATTATAACTACATTTCAGTTTCATGACATGAACATTTAAGATTACTATTTTACTTATATTTACAATTTACTATAGAAGTAAAACTGCTAGCATAAGAATATTTAGGCAAAATTGAAATTAAACTCACTACAGGGGAAAAATGACTCAATTGTCTTAGATCCTTTTTTCTTAGGACTTTTTGTTCTGCATGGAATTGAAATTTTGATTCAGGAAAAGAATTTTAATGATAATAATTACAGAAGCAAGCTTTCAAACTGTCAGGATTTTACTTAGGATGGTGTTTTTATTATTTAAATGATAAAAAAGATGGGCCAAGTCCCTCTCTAGAATTAGCATTCCTTAAGAAATTTATGAAAAAAAAATAAATAAAAAGAAAGAAGCTGGCAAGTTGAATTAGACCTTTAGCAATAGCTCTCACTCTAATGTTAATCAAACACTGAAAAGATTCAGAGGAAATCTCCAGGCTAAGACAAGCAAGATGAACACAGGACAACAGTTTGCCAGGGGAGGCTCAGTGTTGTTATCTGAGCTGTAAGGGGGAGCTATCTGTCCTGCATACACATGATTTTTCAGAAGCCAACAGCATGTCTACAGGGCACATCTACAATGAATTTATTGATTCTGCACCCAGCAGAGCTCATTTGTTGTGCTCCCAAATAGTCCTGTGTGGCCATTTCAATTATGTTCAGATATTCAGAAGAGAAACGCTGAGTATCATTTTCCAAAGTATGTAAAAATCACCTGGAAGTCACAACTGTGGACAATTAGATGAGGACCTTGGGTGAGCAACAGTGGGAGTCAGCAACCTTACCAGGTTGTAAGGATCCATCATGAACAGCTTCAGGACACCACAATGCAATTGTATAAATAAGTTCATGTTGTCATCTGAAGGGTTGTGTCAGTTCTCAGGTCTCCATTCCTCAGATGTGAAAGACATTATGAAAACTCAGGGACACCTTCAAAGAAAACAAAGGTTTAGAGGGCTGTAAAAGCTCTCATGCCATGAAGTGTGCAAAAGACTGACAGCACTCATGTACGTGTTTTGCTTTGCAAGGAGCACACAAAGTTTGAAAAGGCACCAAACCCTTTCCCCTGAGCAATGGTGTTCAGATGTGTGTGAGTTTGAGCCTGTGCAAAGAACATCCGTGGCTCTAGCTAGATTTAGCAGGATTTAGAACAAAATTAGGAGCAGAGGGAGAGTGCAAGAACATCCAGTGGTAAAGAGTTTTCACAGTGCTATGCAACCATAAATAATCTTGCATTCTAGTATAGTCTTTCTGTAATGGACTTGGACAGAAAGAGAAAATAAGTCAATTAGGACTCTTTAAGATGGGGGGCGGTTTGGTTTGTGGGGTTTTTGTTTGGGTTTTTTTTTGTTTGGTTAGGATTTTTTTTTTGTTTGGTTTTTTTTGGGGTTTTTTTTTTGTGGTAGTAGTAGTGAAAGTCTTTGGATGTTGTGTAATTCTGGAGATGGTGGCAAACTTCTCATACAAAGACAGTATTATACCAAAAGTATAACTGTTAAATCAATTTAGGGAATGCCCTTGACATCAAGGTGCCATCCAAAGAATTCTACAAACAGACATTAAGTTATATAATGAAGTTGGGTGGGTTTTTTTGGTTGGTTGGTTGGTTTGGTTTTGGTTTGGTTTTTTGTTTTGTTTGTTTGTTTGTTTTGACCTCAGTAAGTATTTTCTGAATGCATAAGAATAAAGATTCATGGACTCTCTCTGAAACCAGCTAAACTGATACAAACACCCATACAGAGGGCTTTGTCACATCCACTGCTCCTGCAGGTGAGATCCTCATCACCACTGTAGATCTCTCTTGTTACATCAAGAAGAGCTCCTAAAGCCTTGGGATTTTGGCAAGGTCATTTTCACTGCAGAAGCACAAGGGAACTGTGTCCAAGCACAAATGCAAGGGCAGCAGCACCTGGAGATGTGTGCCTCTGTGTGACTCAGGGGTGGAGAAGAGGCCGTGCCCCAGTCCAGCCCACGCCTGACAGAGGACAAAGCCCAGATCTGCATCCTGAAACCTCAGCCTCTGGCTTTTTGCAGTGAACTTTGGGCTTCCACCTCTGTTATGCACACCACATACGTTTTTTTAAAAAAATCCTTTGCGTGACTTGAAATAGCCACCAAAAACACAGGGGCCTTTTGGAACTAAACTGACCAACTCAAAGTCACACAAAGATGCTATGGCAAAATAACATCCATGGATAGCTAAGAGTCTCTTTGTCCCATTTGGTGATGCTGTTTTTGGATTCACCTTTGATCTAATGTCTGGGCAGCTCTATCTGTTTGTGAAAAAACTCCCTTCTGCTTCATGAGTACCTTTTCATCTAGTTCTGTTACTGCCTTTGTTTAGATGAAATCAGTTGTTCTGCAAATGACTCTTTATACCTCCTCCAGATTTAGACTCTCTTCCAGCCTACAGATGTCTCAAACCACTTCTTAACAATTTCAGTTTTTTCTTATGGATTAGGAAAGTTGCACAGCCTCTTTCTATAACAAGAAAAAAAAAACAAAAACAATTTCTTCTACATTGCTGATGTCGAGGGTTTTTTGAGCATATAGTAGGCATCTGTGTGATTTAAGTGAAGCTGCTTATTATTAATACAGTATGAAATATATCTTCATATAAGTACATTCCATGTAGTACTCTCTGGTAGTGTATTGAAAATATTGTCATAATTAGTGGGGGGCCACAACAGAAAATCTCCTAATTCTGTGTTGCTATTCTCCCATTCCTTTCTACTACAGAAGAAACAGAATGGGTCACATGTTCAGTATTATTAGTATTAGGGGTTTGTTTGTTACACAGTATTGCATTATAAACATATTCAAGATGGTAATAACATTAAAGTATGAAATGGTTTACTTCTGAAAATATTCATGGCAAGATGTAAGAGCAGCTTCTTGCTCCTGAACTGGCATACACGTCTGGATCAGTGACCAGAACTGACAGGGGTCTGCTGGAAGGAATCCATTACCAGGATCTGCCACGACATTGTTTTGTGCAGGGAAGCTGAACAGTGTGATAGCAGCAATCAAAATATATATATATGATAAATCACCAGTAAAATTTGCTATGATCAGTTTCCATAACTTTCCCTCTGTCATTGCCTTCTGTTACAACTGATTTAGCAGAACAGTGATAATGTTTTGCAGGATACTAGACCTTTTCCATTGTGCTACTGGCCTTGTAATCAATTTCTTTTTTTCTTAGTCTGACCTTGGTATCTATTCAACTCAGTATTCAACTCAGCTGTAAAATCTTGAACTTCTTCAGACCTTCCCCTATCACCCAGATACCTGGTGCAAGGGACATTTTTACAAGGGAACTGGAGATTAAAAGGCTTTTGCAAAGAAAAATTGTAACTAGATAAACAGAACCTGAATGCACTCAATCTAACGTGCCTCATTTCCACAAAACACCATTAGCCCAATCCTGTTTGCTCAGTCTACAGAAGAGCCAACTTAGTTGTCTGAATAAGTTGCTTTAGATAATACTATATGTCTTCAGACATGCAAGAACTATTTCTATAATACATAAGAAAAAATGTTGTCTTTAATCCATCACCAGTGGATTCACGGAGCATAAGAATTGGATTTCTTTTTTCACATTCTTACATTGCTGCCCGCATTAATATAAGGCAGGATTGAAGTGAAAATGAAGTGCCAATTTCAGCATACAAGCTAGGGAAGACAAGCGAGGAATAAAACAGAAAAGAAACCACCTTACCAGCCAAAGAAATAAAAACTCATTTAAAATTAATAACATTGCAGAAATTCCTGTTGCCTCTCTGCGCTCCATGAAAGCCCTGCTGGGGAGCCACTAGTGAGGAGCAGCCTGCTGCACTTCAGGGCCCTAGTTATTGGCAGAGGGGAGTGAGGAGGGCAAGGGTGGGCTGCTGTGGAGTGACCCCATCAGAGCGAGGTGCAGCAAATGTATGGTATCCAGCAGATTCACCACTGCCCATAAGCCTGACACTGCAATCTTTCTCCAAAAGGTCTTCACCCTGAAAGTGGTGGTGCTCCCAGGATAGCCATGCATGCCAGGAGTTGAGCAAAATGAGGGAAAAACTCATGGAAGAAGTATAGGGTGCTGCTTTTCCATGGCCAGCTTTGCCATGGTGCTGCAGGGAGCCTGGTTGCCAACTTACCTACCACAAGCAGTCCAGTCTCCATGGAAGTCACCTAAGAAAGGCTGTAAGTCTGTATTTGGGGTACTTCTTTGTTTACAGAGGACTCAGAATGATGTTCTCTGCTACCATGTTTGCCTTCAGCCTTCCTCCTGGGCAGATTTCTGTTAGGGTGCATCTCGTGAGTGAGGGAAGGGAGCAGAAGGTACCTGGAGTCCCTGTACAGAAAGTTACAATCCATCCTGTTGTAGAACTGGAAAGCTTCTTGTGTATGTGTTTGCATCGAAGAAGTACCAGCTCCTGCTTTTTTCCCAGGATGCCTCTTTCTCTTCACCACTCCAAGTCAGGGCTGGCCAATCTTCTTCAACATAGAGATGGCTTCCCTGACTCTGGAGTAACTTTTTTGGGAAAAATAAGGACCACAGCTATAGAAGTGTGTACTTGTTTCATCTGTGACAGAGTTATAAGGTTTCTTAAACCAAGACAGAGTATTACCAACTGTATTAGCACAAGATTTGAATTAAAGAAATACTCCAGGTGTGGTGGTAGCAGAGCTGTACTAGTAATATAAAGAAAATCATGCCTGACCAGAGCTTGCAGATGTCAGGACTGTCAGATGCTTCATTCTTGTTACTACAGTCAAGCAAGCTGTTAGAAAACTAATTGTTCTTTAGCTAACAAGTAGGAAAAACTTTGCAGACGAGATGTTTTCACTTACAAGCTGTTCTACCCCTGTGTTAAGGCAGCCCTGGCCCCTCAAGGGGTGGTGTGTTCCCTGGGATGGGTTTGCTTCCCTCAGGGCCACAGTGGATTTTGGGGGTGGAGGTGGAGAGTGGTTATGTTGGAGCTGCCAAGTTGTTCTCTGCCCACCATGGCTGCCTGGTCCCACTGCTGTCCCCGTCCAAAGACTGAATTAACAACCAGAAAATGAGACAGAAAGGAGATCTGTAGGGGTCTTGACATTTCAATGTCACCACAAGCACACGGTGTGGGAGAGTAAAGGTTTCTTCCTGTCCCTGTGTTTACTGTTTTCTGCACATTGACTTGTTTCCTGACACATGAGCCATGACTTGAAAGGAATTCAGACACCCACAAATTTTGCATTACACTTCAGTGTGGACTCTGGGAGTGAATAAGGGCAAATCTATTACACGGTTGCCATGGCAACCCTGGCAAAGCCGTGAAGAAGAGTGCTGATGCTGGTGGCCCTGCACAGGGTGATGGCACAGGTGTCAGTCTGGCACTGTAACACCTGAGGGCGTGCAGCGCCAGTGCTCCCTGCCTCACCTGCACCCCGCAAGGATACCCATTGGAGATGGCTGTGCCAGGTGGTTGGAACATCATAAGGCACCAAGTCCCCTCTCATTGTCTGTCAAAATTAATCCTTACTTTATTTTTGGGGGAATCAGGCTCCTGTAGTAAACGTTAGAGGTGTATACTTCACCTTGGCTGGTACAAGTGATGTGAATCCTGGTGTCTGGCTGTTGAAAGATCAATGGTGAACCCGTAAGAACAGCCTGCACTTACTAAGGAAGGCAATCGTAGTGATGAATTTTAATCATTAAAATGATTTTATAACAAAGAAACAAAGGAAGCTGATCTTTCTTCTCTTGTGAGCAATCTCAGCTTTGCAGATATTGATTCTTCTTGCTTGGATGGACTTAATTTATTTCCTATCATGAGATGAATATTTATTTTTAGTAAATTCTATTTTAGCCTTTTTACTTTCATCTTTCTCCCTTCTGAATGGTCAGTGATGGAAGATCATATTTCCCCTTTTTGCTCAAGGAACAATTATGCAGTTTGTTGTGAGCTGCAATCATGACAATAGTTCAATTCAGCTTCAGCGTGCAGTAAGTAAGCCCAGAATTGAAATGCACTAACAATGGGAGACTAAAACCTGTCTCTGACACTTGATAATATCATTATTATTATAGAGAGCAAAAAGCTTTTGCTTTCCTCTGTTTTGCAGACCTCATAAGGCCTTGCTCAGATTTCTACATAGTTAATATGTCAGTTTATAAATTACCACATTATGTTAACGCTGAATGCTTCAAAACACAAATATATGCACAGAGGGCTTGAATACTTGAAGTGTTTTAGTACTATAGGGAAATAATTTTGTTGTCAAGCTGTGGCAGATATAGAACTGCTAGGGGATACATGACCATTTCATCAGGACGGTGTCGATGATGGCCTATGAACATCCAAGGGGGGAAATCATCTTTTATCACTATTGTGTACCATGCAGGTCCAGATGGAGGATAAAACATGCATGAGTTGCCTGCAGCTCTGAAAATAATTATACTCATTTGCCAGAAATGTAGAAAGTGCATCCAACCAAGTTACCACCCATCATAGTGACACTCTGTTTGCATACTGATGAAGTTTAAAGCCAGAGACAATGGTGTTGGTATCAATAGCAGAGGGGGCTGGGAATCACCAGTGCTATAGGATTAATAGCGCCATCATTTTATATTATGCAGCATTTCACTTATGCTGCGTATCAAAAAACTCCTGGTGCTGGCACTCACCTAGCTGTTTATAATATTGATTCAGTTTAAGACTCCAAACATTACAAGAGATTCTGAGGAGCAGAGAATGAAGACTATTATATCCACCCCCTGTGAAGGGCTTCTCTGCAATTATGTGCGATGTGCTATGAATGTATACACAGACCAGTGTGTGACTGCATGTGTGGCAAGGGAGTCACACACGCCAGGCATGCTTGCAGTCTCTTTCTTCATCTCCAGAAGACCGCACTGGAATATGAGTGGAAAATAGTCTGCACATGCTAAGCTCCAGTGCCACTGCACAGTAATTGATGAATGGGTTTTTAAAGTGTAGAATGAGAATGAATACAAGTAGGACCCAGGATTATAATTCTTTATCTTGCAATAAGCACTGCTTGTATGTAGTTGGCTCAATGGTAGAAATCAGGAATAAAGAATACAGACTTTGTTATTTAATCCTTACAAACTGAAAAAATATTATTTGAGAAAATTTTTTTCATAATTAGATATATTATTTTTAAATTGAATTATTTTGGGACATCCTTCATTTTTAAAGTACCATCAAGTAAAATTACCCTATCATAAAATGATTTCTGTAATTTCTCTAAATAAATAATTTTAGTTATATATATGTAAACAGGCACTGTGTGTATACTATATGTAAAATATTGCACATATGCCATTTTAGCTGTTTCAGTACTCTTTGTATTCCTTAAAATATTCATGGTAAAGTACTATCCTAATACGCTTTAAAAAAATAAAATAAAGCCTGAAATAATTATTTTGTTCACTGATTTATATAGGACCTTTTCCTATTATAATGAAGAACCTTAGGCACAACCTCGAATGCATTGATGATTATTAAGAACAGAATGTTAACATAGCACCTACCCAAGAGTAGGCGGAAGAGCATCTTGCTTGTCTATAAAGGAACTACTCTATAGTATACAGCAAGATAAAGGACACATGCAATAAAAACAGGTAAATCAGTTATATTTTATAAAAGCATAGTTTGGGCTTCCAATTTTCTTTTGGTTCTGGTAAAACGAGATTAGTATGTAATCATCATGACAGAAGGATCTGGGATGATCTCTGATGTAATTCCAGAGATAATTTATGTGACATGATCAATGAATCATGTCCATGTGTTTTACTGTTTGATAGAATCTCAACAGTTTGATACTTTATGCTTTCAATGACTTTAAAAAATAATTTTGAAAGAAAAACAGATGACACAGTAATAAAAGTGTGCTTGCTCAACAATGTAGTAGATTGGTCTGATCTAAGAGTACTACCAGACAAAATTCACCCTTGCATTGTGTAAAGAAGTAGAGGGAACTATGTACTTTGTGGTGTCACTGTTTGTGGGTCCGTTTCCTCTTCTTGGTGACCCATTTTACTGAGGAATAATGCAGTTTTTATAAAGTCCAGCTGTCATCAGAGGCCTCAGGACAGCACACATTAATGCTGCCATTAATGTAGACTGTCTTATTAAGGTGCACTGTGTGCCAGTTATAGAGACACTGCTGGTATTCAGCTGAGTAATGAATCAGAAGAAGTATCTTGGATGTCTTTGGCCAGCAAAAAGCAATGATGGGGATTTCAGTAAGGAAAAATCTAAGAACTGATATGCAAGACCTGAAGAGTAAATTCCAGGGCCACAAGGATTCAAATAAAATATTTGATTGAACTAAGGATATCATAAAGTCAGTAAAACTTTATTCTGAAGAGATATTTCTATCAAAAAAAACAAAACAAGGTCATGAGATTAGTCAGACCTAATTTGGCAACATAAACCAACATCTGAAAGAGAAGCGAAACAATTATAAAACATGACTCTACACAGTACTTCTGCAGCTGTAATAGGTGAAGTACTCAGGGGAAAAAGTAAGTGTAAGGGCAAGGCAGAGGTAGTTGAAGCCAGGTTTCACAAGGGGGTCTTCTGAAGCACAGAGGATGCACAAATCTCATCCCTGCAGGCTTCCTTCATGCTGCCTAAGCCTGGATGTCAGGGGACCTTGCCAATTCTCAGCTTGTTAGTAATTCGTTTACTCATGAAAAGCCATTGCACTGTTGGCAAAAGGGCGAGGTTGGACTGGCCAGTGTATTTCCCAGTGGGAAGCAGTACCTCCAGGGTGCTCTGTAATGCACCGGTGGGACTCTCTCCTGAATCATGTACTGGGCCAAATGAAGCAGAAGTCTGTGCAAGGCTTGATTCTGGCCAGTTGCTGGGCAATACCTGCCACTATCTATAAAGCAAACCTCAGAAAAATTTCCAAGTGTCAGAAGACATCACTTAAAAACTCCATCATGAAATTGTTGGGTGTGGCAAGGACGACTGGAGGTGGTTTAGACAGAACTTTCCCCTGCGTATGCAAGTTGTAACCATCAACAACAGAGTAAATCATCAGAAAGCAGCTTGATTTCTGGCAATGACTGGTTCTCAGATACTTGATGTTCTTAGTAAGTTTCACTTAACTCACGCAGAGAGTAAACTATGAAGATATCATACATAAATTTGAGATATCCTGAATGCTACATAAGTACATTTGCTTTCATAAGACTCTTAGCATATGGTGGTTTTGTTTGTTTGTTGGGTTTTTTGGTTTGTTTGTTGTTGTTTGTTTTTTTTGTTTGGGATTTTTATTTGTTTGGTTTGGGGTTTTTTTTACCATTTTCTTTTTTAATAGAGACAAGATGAAGAAAGTGAGAAAATAGGAGACTTCTGAAAGTTTGAGGAAGGAAGAATCAATCTCCTTCAGTCTGGAGGGGCTAACTGTGCCTGTGATTGGGCATGACGTCCTTGTGCCAGACATTCTGGCAAACAAACAGGGTACCCAGAAATAGCTTTTGACAAGGCACTCAGAATTTGCCAGACAAATGGAGCTGGCTGCTTTCACCTGAAGCTGAAGAGAAGCAGAGAGTCCTGTAAACTGTGTGCACTGACGTATCTGAAACAACATGAAAATAGTCAAATGGCAGGGAGAATCACAAGGATCAAAACTGGAATTGATAAAAACTAGCTCTGATCCGAATACACTATAGAAAAATATGCAAGTCAAGGCAGTGTTCAGCATTTTAAAAAAGGAATAATTCCAAAGGATAACATAGCTTCAAAAATTTCCAAGGATTTGCATAGTGCTGAACTTAGAGAGGATGACAACAGCACCATTAGCTCACAGGAAGCCCTCTACAAAGAGTTCACTGGAACCATAGCTCAGGGTGAACAGACCATTAACTTATGCCAGACATCCAAGAACGCTGGCTCGGAGAAGACAACTAGGCCAGCCTTCTGCTCAAAGCAGGTCTGTGACCAGCACCACATCAGGTCTGACAGGGGTTTTTCTACTACAGTCTTGAAAACCTGCAAGGATGGAGATTCACAAATAACTTCCAGTAACCTGCCTCAGGACTGTGCCACCCACCCTGTCAGGCTGTTTTCAGATGGATCATTTAGTAATAACAGAATGGGAATATGTGCCCACAGTGATAGAAACCATGATGTGAGCAAGGAAATCACAGACAGAAAAGCTGACTACTACAACTGAAAACTTACAGAATAGTCTGTTTTTGAACAATGAAATTTTGGTCAAAGGTATTAAAGAGGCATGAAGGCAAACCTTAAGAAGTGACATAATTATTGAGGTCTCACCCTGAGCAACAGGCTGTCTTACTCACAGGTGCCTTCAAAGGGCATTCTGGTGCTATGCTTATACGTGTGTCGAGTCTTATCTGGAGAGTTTTGATGTACGTGCTGTAGGTGTCACTAAAACCTAGAAGTCACTACTCTTATATGGGCAAGGATGTTTCATTCTTACATGCAAAAGCTTTTGGAACTTTATTTCTGAGAGGCCAGTGTCTGTAGAGAGTGATCATATGACATTTAGCAAGTTGACCACAATGAGTGTCACAAATGTTGGTCAAGACTAAAGAGACATCATTTTCTGTGAAGGTTTATGATTTGCTGTTTGAATGCAATACTGGAAGAGATCTGGCTTTTGTGAAAGCACTTGGCAGAGCATTTAACAACAGCAGTAGAATGAAATCCAGGAAAAGACTTCATGTATTTATCAATCAGCTTAAAAATATCTCAAATGAAATATGAATTCTGAACACCAGAAACATAGCTGGAAATAAAAGAGGATTAAACTGAAAGAGGACACATCTAGATTTGATATTAGGAAGAAATTCTTTACTGTGAGGGTGGTGAAACATTGGAAGATATTGCCCATAGAAGCTCTTGTTGCTCCATCCCTGGCAGTGTTCAAAGTCAGGCTGGATGGGGCACTGAGCCAACTGGTCTAGTGAACTGTATCCCTGCCCATGGGTTAGAATTAGATGGTTTTCAAGGTCCTTTTCAACCCAAACCATTCTATGATTTTATGATTCTATGAAACAAGACCAGATTGACGGTGGGACATGAAAAGTGGAGTCATTGTAGTTGTATGGATGTCTCTTGGACAAAACCAAATAACATAGATGTGTCACAGATGACTGTTTCTAAATAAAAGGTAGTACAACTAAAGATGCCATCATACATATCACAGTTATTATTACTAGGCATAGAAACCTTGACATTATGATGTCTGAAAAAAGCTGCTTATGTAGAGCAAGACTTACAAGAATAGAAGGCTTTTTTAGACAAGGTAGTTCCTGTTATCTTTCAGTGTACGTGGGGAGCTGTTTTAATGATAAGCAATAATGTTATAATTAGCATATGAAGTATCACTGTATTTCAGTTTTTATTATTCCAATTCTGGGTAAATACATCATTACATAATTGATAACCTAAAACCTTCAGACCATCATTTTTTAGACATACATTTTTCTATATGCATGCAATAAATGGTATACTAAAGAAGTCAGAAGCCATTGGACAGAAAGTCCAAAAAAGACACTACAAAGTCTACTATGTCTAGACTTCAATCCAGATTTTGCACACAGGTCTGTACAGGCAGATGGACTCCTCACTTGGAAAATATTCACTCATATAAGGCACATAGGAGGAAAATATGATACACATTTTAAAGCCATGCATCCAAGCCTGCAACAGCCCAATTTACTTCAAGAAGTCTAGAAACAAATACACACATACAAACACACACAAAATGTACACCTGTGCGAAACTTATTCATCTCAACAAGTTGGTAATGGGCTTTAAACATTTACAAACACTTTTCAAACATTATTCAGCTGTCCAAAGCCTCCAGACACTCAACAGCCAGAAAAATGGGGTCCCATTAGAAAGCTGTAAGTGCATGAGGAGAAGGGTTGTCACCACTGGTCCTGTCAGCAGCTGCAGGTACATGCCTAGGGAACCACTTCTTGCAATGAACCTGGTGTGGCTGAATGTCTGGGGAATAATTTGAACAGACGCAAATCGATATTGCTGCCAGGCACTAATATATCTTGTAGCAATCCTTTCCCTCAATGAGACATAAATATTTGTGGCTCTTTCTACACTGACAGATCACCCCACCATCAGATGTTGGGAAGTGTCTTAACAAACCTTCTCTCCACATCTTTAAGATCCTGGTTTAATATCACAGCTTGAGCTTTGGCTCTTTGTCTGTAAGGAGCAAGCAGTTAAGAGCAGGCACCCTAACAGCCCACATCATCACAAAAAGCTGCCTAGTCAGGACTCAAGTCTTGCTCAGAAACTACTCCTAAACACAAAAAGCAGCACCTCATGCAGTCTCAGTGTTGGTAAAGGGTCAAAGAGTCATATTCCTATAATTATTTTTAACATGGACACTCTTTCATATTTCTTTTGTATTTGATTAACTCACTTGGTTCTTCTGGAGCACCTCTCCACCTGCTAGTCACTGGTAATGACTAATCCCAGTTGCAGTACATTTTTTCCACTATAAAATTATAATAATAAACAACCCCAAATTTTGAAACTTAAAACCAAGTATATAATTTTAACATGAAATTGGTAAGTGCATTTAAAATAACTGATAAGCTGTTATAAAGCTGGGCAGTATGACCAGTACCAGAATTCACATAGGTTTTAAATGACAGCTTATATTCAGAAGACCATAGATGAATAGAGATCAACAATTGCAAAGAAATCTGCAGGTTGCCATTTTGCAACTATGCCCATTAGTGCGTTAGAGCAATTAAAAAAAAATTAAATAATAAGAAGTGTGTCAAAGTATATACTTACATTTGCAGGTACAGTATATAAGACTGGATTGAATATAGCAATTTTTTCTCAACAGTATATATCAATATACACTTCCTACACACATTTGTGAAAACATCTTTGAAATGCATTCATTGAAGCTAATTATAGAGGCCTAATACTTCTCTTCATTTAATGCTATAAAATTAATGACCCTTCATGTTTATCTCCATTGCAAATGATCATGTCATTTACTACTGCATGCAGCTCTTTTTCTCATATGCTGAATATGATTAGTTTTCCTTAAGCAGAACTAGAGCATGTGATCCTCTGAGGTTAGGCAAGAGCAATGTCTGCTGGTGTTATTCCAAAGCTTGTGTTATGATGTAGTATTCTTAATAAACAGGTTTTCAGAAACACTGCGAAAATGTTAGACAAGTGAGCTCTGGAGGTTCTGGCCTGTTGAAAGCACAGACAAAAACAACAATGGCAGCTCATAAATCTCCAGGTGAGATTAGCAAGACATTACAACAAACACTTCTAAAAGAAAAGAGGGAAACAGATATTTCTGAAAGAATACACTAAGTCATTTGAAAATCCTTCCATAGACCTCCAGCCAGCTCCTACTGAAGTGAATGGCTTGAATGATTTTAACAGGAGCCAGATAAAGCTTGTAAGAGCCTCTTTTTTTTAAACCAGGATTTTATATTCCTGTAGGAGAGAGTTTCCCAAAAATGCAACAGGCATCACCTAATTTTCTAGAAGTTAGACATCTAAGCTCAAAGCTCAGAGACATGAGTGCTTACAGCACATATTCATTTTCCTCCATTTAGGTTGTCAATCAACTGCTTGTACATGATGGTGACAGAGCAGACATCTACCATTCAAGAGTGAAAACCAAACACAATTTTAAACGTGTTTTTAACTTTCAAGTCTTCTGCTTGCAAACATGGCAGACAAATGCTGCAGTCATAAAATAAGCTGTGATTGAATTGTTTTAAGATATATTCTCTGCAGGAGTGAACTCAGAGTAACTATCTGCTTCTTTAGTTAGAAGGGATATTGATGGAAGGAGTGCTGGCATAGGGGCAGTGGTTGGAGTGGTCAGAGCACTTGGCTGACAGGGAAAACCAGAGATACTCTGGCCCCTCAAAAAAGGGTTAAAATGTATGCTAGTCTTTTACTAGGATTTCACCAAACGACTCTTGACCATTTCAATGAAAATATGAAAATGTGAACAAATTATCCTGGGGAAGAGACCTGAGCCTCCTGCCATGCTGTGGCTAAGATTTAATAGCTACTGTCAACAGTGTTTTCATTGATCTAAAAATACAATGAGGCAAACCAGGACTGCAAGATAATTTGTGACTAACCTGCAGGTATATGCCAGCTGCCCTAGCAAGGTTAGTATTCAGCTGCCATCCTAGTAATTCGTTACACCTTTCTAATGTGAACAGAAAAGAAGGGTCTTTGGTTGGACTTAGTGAAAAAGTCTAAGAAATGACTGGGGAAATACTGGCACAACAAGTTCCCAGAAGTATTTTGTATAAACAATGGCAATCAAAAAGCTTATTCTTTCCTTATTCAAGCAGGATAGGGAAACTTGGGATCACCATTTAAGATATAATAAATTTAGAGCAATAACAATATTTCTAAATTGCGCCTTGCAGGTATCACCTAACAGTTTTTGCCTTTGTCAAGCTAGGATGTCAAACCCAAGTAGTTTGGGAGCAAGGTAGGCCCATTTGTTAGTGATGGAGCATGTTTTGTGTCTGGAGCATGTGCAAGAGGAACTGATTTTCTGTGCTTATTCCCTAGCATACCCAAAGTATCTTGTTGTTGTTGAGACCAGCCCTGAGCTGTGCACTGATGACTGTACACACAGCTGAAACATTGAAAATCCTGATGAAAAGCTCCCATCACAGCACCCCACAGAAAAACTTCTTAAAGAGGGTAGACATCTGTCTATAAATTCTAGGCGCACTGTCAGGCATAAACTTCAAATCTCGTATTCCTGGCTCTGTGCTTGCCAAAATCCTATATCTGTTTTCTCAGTATTCTCAAGAACATTGCAATTTCCCATGCATGAGGTTCAGGCTTCTAGAAATTGAGATAGGTCACTCTAACCAGCTTTTTTTGGATAAATGACACAAATCTTCCCTTATCTTCTTCTTTCTGCTTCCCAGATGTGTTATGAAATACATATTTACATGTACATATATATATGGCAACACTATTGATAATTATGCTCATAGAGAATAAATGTAATATAGTAAATACCTGGGTAGAAACAGAACTCAGTTCATGATGATATATGTTAGGAGTGAAAAATTTTGCTAAATCAGAAATCCGTCAGAGCTAAGAAGTAATCCAAGGTTGGATAACTAATTTGCATGTGGATTTAATTATTAGAAGGAAACAAGTATTTGAACCTCAACATCTCTGTCCTTTTGGGAAAATAAGATCCAGATCTGTTCTCTGTAAAGCCCTCTGCAATGCAACACCATTGGCAAGGAATGTGTGTTTTTCTAAGGTAGTCAGGGTTTGTACTAACTACCTCTGTGTGTTGTGTGCTCAGAGGGCTGAGCTTCACTTTACATTGCAGATTTCAAAAAGTGGAAAAACAAAAGATGAACCAAAAATATTGAGGGCAGCTGGTTTCATATAAGCCCATGTAGCTGAGAATTTTGCCTGGTTTTCTGAGAGAAAATCTTTTCACTTGGAAAGACTGCAGGCCAGCAGTGTCTTAGAGAACAACTTTGCTCAGCGTGTGCAGTGTGTACCAAAATGCGCTGAGGAGAGTAGGAGGATGGTGGTGGAAATGTTGCTGCACGTGCACCACACTGCTTGTTAGACAGGACTTGGGAATGTAGCAGGGGTTCCAGGGTGCTCTTCTTAACTAAAAAGGAGATCCTACAAAAAGTGTGATCTGGAGAATATGATCAACATCCTGTATAGGATGGTTTCAGGCCCAAAGTTCCAGGTCACAGATCTGATTAGGATGCACTGCAAGGAAAGCAGTCAGGAACGCTTCTGGATCTCTTTGAAGAGCCTGGAAATGGAGAAGGGATGTAAAAAAAAAAAAAAATGGAAAGAAAAAAGAAAAAAAAAAGGTGGTGGTGGAGAACAAGAGAAAAAAGCAATGAACCTTTTCCAACTTAATTTTAAAATCAGTTGGGAACCGTCATTTTGTATTAATTAACATTAGTCAAACCCATTTCTCTGATGCCTTCTTCCTTCATGTTCCCCACAGAACAGTTTAGTATTCAACTCCCAGATGATATTCTTACTTGTACTCTTATTCGACTATGGTGATGGCTTTAATAGAATGAATCCACAGATTCTGAATCCTTTGTGACAGTCTTAGTCCTCTTGCAGCCTATCTACTGCTTGATTGTTGCTGTAATCTCTACTAGAGACAAAGAGGAATCCCCATGTTCTTAGAAAGGTTTCAGCAGTAAAAACACACTGAGTAAATCTGTGTGCAGTAGCCTATAGTCCTGTCTTTCAGAAAAGGAAAGGAAGCCCAAAATATGGAATGGCAGTGTCATTGCCTTTATTGCTTGTGAAAGCCACACTACTACAGGATGAGCATAGAGTCAGGGTGTTGATGTGCCTGTACCTTCTCTTTCCTCCTCAAGGCTCCAATGAAAAAATTGACTAAAGAAAGGGAGTTATGAGCAAGGTTACTTTATGTAGCTGCTTTTGCTCAGCCTGAATTGAGGGGTTCAACAGGTTGGAGTCCATAATAAAAAAAATCCTCTGCCTATCAGCCTGTGTTTGGTGTCCCAAAGGCTCCTACCATGCATGATCAGCAAGCTCCAGGAGGAAATGGGGCAGAAGAGCCCTGTTGGGTGATGCACCAGCAACCTTAAAACAAAGCTCAGTGTTTGGCTACATTTCAAAGTGACACCAGTAGCATTCCCTTGCCATTTGCAGCTGTCCGTCTCAGGAGTCTTAACTGAATTTATAGCAAAATTATAGTAATTTGAACAACAGTTTATAAAGTTATTGAGACAGGTTAGTTAAACAAAACAGGAATCTTTGAAACCACTTTAAAATATCACTCTTCTCTCAGATGAGCTCTAGCAAAGAACTCCATCCACTGAAATCAGGGAGAATTATCTGCCACTAAATCAAAGAACTGGTTTAATGGGATGTCTGTGCCAGTCCATCTTGTCTCGCTGCCTGTCAGGCATGCCAGTGGTGCCAAAAAACCAGTCTGACCCTGGATAATACCTTATCTCTTGCAAGATCAGTACCTGAATAGCAATAGTGGCACAGGAGTGGGATCTCTCCTTTGAGGAGGGCCTGCCCACCTTTGCTAGAAGCAAAGGTTTTGAGCAAATCTGCATTCATTTACATACCTTTCAGCAGCAGTAACCATCAACTAACTCTATAATTATACAGCAACCAAATTCCAAACAGGGAGTTGAAATGAAGTTAATTTCTCAAGTGTCATATGTGTAAAACCTAAGTATCTCCAAATATCATTTTGAAGGCTACAAATTCCTTGGAGGGACGTGAAGCATGCTTACTGCCCACTTACTACTTGCTGTTTGCCAATTATCAAAGGTAATTGGAAAGGCAAATTGTTTTCAACATTATCCTTGGCAATACAGGTGTTTTATTTCTTAATTTTTTTCTTGAAAAAACTGCACTGTTGATGTCAGTTACAAGATGGTTCCCATCTTCTTGAACATCTGTACTAGTCCAGTGCTTGTCAGAAGACATGACCCTTAATCGTGAATCATAGAATCCTTGAATCACAGAATCACAGAATTGTTAAGGTTGGAAGGGACCTTTAGAGATCATCTGGTCCAACCCCACTGCCAGGGCAGGGTCACTTAGAACAGGTTACACAGGAACATGTTCATGTGGGTTTTGAATGTCTCCAGAGATTCCACAACCCCCCTGGGCAACCTGTTTGAGTGCGCTGTCACCCTCAATGAAAAGAAGTTCTATTTCATGTTGAGGTAGAATTAACTGTCTTTTAATTTATGGTCATTGCTCCTTGTTCTGTCCCTGGGCACCACTGAAAAGAGTCTGGTATCAACTTCTTGATATCTCTGTTCAAGACACCTGTTCATGAGAGCCCTCTCTCAGTTTTATCTTCTCTAGACTAAACCAGCCCAGCTTTCAGAGTTCCTTCTCATAAGAGAGATCTCCAGACACCTCATCATCTTTGTGGCCCTCCACTGGACCATCTCCCATAGTTCCTTGTCTTTCTTGTACTGAGGAGCCCAGAATTGGACTCAGCACTCCAGATGTGACCTCACTGGGGCCGAGTAGAGTGGCAGGGTCACCTCCCTTAACCTGTTGGCCACTCCCTTCCTGATGCACCCCAGGAAACCACTGACCATCCTGGCCACAAGGGCTCTGCTGGCTCATGGTCAGCTCATCATCCACCAAGACTACTAAGTCCTTCTCAGCAGAGCTGCTCTCTAGTAGGTCATCTCCCAAACCATGCTGATACTTGGCGTTATTCATCCTCAGGTGCAGGACCCTACGCTTGCCCTTGTTGAACCTCATCAGGTTTCTCTGTGTTCAGCTTTTCAGCCTGTCAAGGTTCTGCTGAATGGCAGCTTTCCTCCACTCGTTGAGTACCTCTCCTGTTCAACATGAGTTTTCAAAGATGACAGAATCACAGAATATGCCAAATTGAAATGGGCCCACAAGGATCATTGAGCCCAACTCCTGGCCCTGCACAGGAGATGATGGAGAGTGGCTTAGCAACAACATCTCTCAGGTCCCTCAGCACCTGTGGGTCATCCCATCAGGGCTCATGGATTTACTGGTGTTAAGTCTGTCTAGCCGACCTCTAACCCAACCCTTCACAATTAAGGGGAAAAAATTCCTTCCTCCAGCCTTCCTCTCTTACCTCCAAGGTCTGAAATTTCTGAGGGTCAGCCTCAGCAGGCTGAAGCAAAGAAGGCAGTCAGTAATTCTGCCTTTTCTGTGTCTTCTCTCACCAGGATATCCATCTATTCAGCAGTGACCACATTTTCCCTGGTGTTCCTTTTGCTGATGTACTTGTAGAAGCCACTGTTGTCCCTGATACTCCTTGCCAGATTCAATTCCAAGTGGGCCTTGGCCTTCCTTGTCACATCCCTGCATACTCTGATGATGTCCCTGTAATTATCCCATGTGGCCTGTTCCTTTTTTTCACAACCCATATATTTCTTTCTTCCATGTGAGATTCACTAGAAACTCCCTTCTTGTTCATACAGTTCTCCTGCCCTCTTTGCTTGATTTGCTCATGGGGATACAGTGGTCTTGAGCTTGGAGAAAGTGATGCTTGAATATCGACCAGCTCTCTTGTACTCCCTTTTTTTCTAGATCCCTAACTCATGAGATTCCTCTGAGTAGGTCCTTGAGGAGGTCAGAGTTAGCTCTCTGGGAGTTCAGGGTTTCTAGTCATGGTTTCTGCTTTCTTTCCTCCATGCGGGATCCTGAGTTCCACCGTCTCCTGGTGACTGCAGCTAAGACTGCCCCCAACCTTCACAGCTTCAAACAGACCCTCCTGGTTTGATATACAAGGTCCAGCAACACACCTTCACTCTCTGGCTCTTCCACCACTTGTGTGAAGACGTTATCTTCAGTATTCTACAGGAGCTTCCTTGGACTATGTGTGCCAAGCCACAAATATTGGGGTGGTTGAAGTTCCCCAGAAGAATCAGAGCCTCTGACCACAAGAGTACTTTCAACTGTCCATAGAAAGCGCCATCAGTTTCCTCCTCATCATCAGGTGGTCTGTAATAAACACCCACCAGAGTGTCACCCATATTATCTTGTCCCATAATTTTTATCCATAAGCTCTGAATTCTTCCATTTGTCCCTCACAACTTCACCTCATCGACCTGTCCTTTACAAAAAGTATATAACTATCCATGACAACCTTTAGGTCAGGGGAGCTATCCCACTATGTTTGTGTAATGGCAATGAGATCATAGTCCTGCAGCCTCACATAGATTTCTAGTTCTTTTTGTTTATTCCCTGTATTGGATTATCCAGGTTCCCTAGAAGCAGTGTAAGAGGATTCACTCTAGCCATGCACAGCCTTGATGCCGTTAGACTCTGTGATTCTCATCCTGGGAGGTAGTCCAGGAGCAGCTGTTTCTGCACTGGTTAGCATGGCCTGCTCCCCAGCAGGAACTAGTGTCATAAGCATTGCCACTTTGGACCCCACCCCTGAAGTCCTTCAATTTTAAGCCCATCTCACTGGTCTGGCCAGTCTCCTGCCAAAGATCCTCTTGCACTTTTTAGACAGGTGGATCCCATTCCTCCCCATCAGTCTACAATCATTAAAGTACAATCCATTGTCATAAAACCCAAAACCTTCTTGAGACCACCAACACAAATTCACATGTCAATCTGCACTATGAGCCTGCTTCTGGCTCTTCCTTTCTCTCTAACCAGTAGAGTAGATGAGAAGATGACTTGGGCACTGATATTTTACACCTGCACTGCCAGTGCTTTATAGACTTCTTTGATCCTGTCCATTTTCTGGCTTGCAATGTTATTTGTACTCACATGAAAAAGTAGTAGCAGGTAGTAGTCCAAGCTCTTGACAAGTTGGGGTACCCTCTTGGCAGCATTGCAGTTCTTAGCCCCCATCAGGCAGCACACCTCTCGTGACTATCAGGCAGATGGGTGGCTCAGTGCCCCAAGGAGACAGAGTCACCCTCTACAAGTACTTGATGTTCCTTTTTGTGGCAACCACTGTACACTGCTCCTGCAGCTTCTCCTTTTTGTCCTTGCTAATGGATGTCTAAAACCTTTAAAAGTTCATACCTGATTTTGGCCAGGATGTGGAAGGGCAGAGGTTGAATTGGAGCCCGCTTTTGTGGGTCCCCAGGGTCCAAGGTGCCACAGGCTCAGTGGTATCCGTGGTTCTGAAGCCTTGTATCTATCTCTGTTTCATGCCCTCCAATGCTGCACAGCCCAGTAACTGTTCCCTGTAATTCATCCACCTGCCATAACAGTTAATCAACATGTGCACACTTTGGTAAGATACCTGCCTTTTCCCCAGGAGAGTGTCTGGGTATCTATTGCAAACTACCACCTGTACTGACATCTCCTTTCTTACTATGTCAGGAATGTTACTGAACTATCCAACCTGATCAGGGAAAATATTTAACAGAATAATTGTTTGAGCACATAGAGATACATTGAGATACATGAGCTGCATAACTAAATGTTTCTAGAGAGACTATTTTTGTTTTCTAGATAGATAATTATTTGATAACATACAGGTTTGTGTTAACTGCAACTATAAATGTTTGTGTTAACTGAAGCTGTTCTCAGTTGAACTTGAACTCAGGACCAAAGCATACACCTTGAAAAGTGAAACAGTCTTGCAACTTTTCCAACTTGAAAGAATAATCATACATTGATCATTTAAGAAATTGTTTCGAGGAGATTTACATAGTCTTTATATTATGCTTGAAAGAAAAGTTAATACTGTCTGTCTTGCTCTGATCAACATTTATCTTCTCTCTCTGGAAGAATTTCAGCCAGTAAAAATCAGAAAACAGTAAGCACTGTGCTTCAATGTAAAGTAAAACTAAGCATAGCTTTACAACTGTTAGATTTGTGAATTTTATTTATTCATATTGGTAAATGTTATAACACTTCCTTGGCACTCTTTCCTTGAGGCCAAAGAATTGGAGATTATTTTGCTGCACTGTGTTCTACAGCTTCATGCTGCTACCCAGATAGTGAATGGCTGTCCACTTCTTTCTGTATGTTGTTCAGGGCCTGGTTACTAGTTAGGGGTCTTTCTAGACAGGCTTTCTTCCCACCTTAAATAGATGTTTTAAAAATTTTAATATTGTTTATATGTGTACTTTATAAAGTATTTTATATTTTACATGTGTAAGCATCTTAGTAAGCATAGAGGCAAGTATCTATGTAATGTGATCCATACTTATCTCCTACTTAAGGCTGTGCATACATTCATTTAACTTAACTGTTCTTCTGGCCCTGCACAGTCCCTTACCTACACGAGAAGAAAGACTGTTAGTGGTAGCTTTCAAATGCACTCTCCATCTAGAAAACTAAGCAAAATAGAGAGGGTTTTTTTGTTTTGTTTTCAGAGAAAACAGCAGAGAAAAGAGGAAGTATGTCCACTAGCTAACCCAAGTGGGGCTGCTGCTGTCTGGGGAACTTTGCAGCCTGCAGGAGAGGCTGCTCTGTCCCCAGTCCTGGTGGCATGGGACCTTCTTGCTGTGCCCTCTCAATCTCTGACTTCATATTAGCTCTAGATCTAGCCTAAGACAGACCATCCCTATGGTTTGCCTTGGGGTAAACCTTTGGGGTTCACCTTGGAGAATCAATAATTTTAAGAAACACGAGTAAAAACAGACTTTCTTTTTGGCATTATAGTGTTTATTCTCTGAATTGGTACCACAGTCCAAATAGTGTGTGAAATTGAAATGACAAAGGAGTGCAGAGAGAAACTAATCACAATAGCATAAGAGCAATTTCTTATAATTTCAGAAATTAATGTTACTTGAACCAGTTAAAAATATCCATGTAGAAAAGAAGCAGCACCTGTAGATCCATTTACAACCTCATTTACACCATTGGCACCCCATCACTGATGTCAGCTTTCTGGGACTGGTCCCATTTTCAGGAATGTGTACTCTTCCACTGAAGTTGTGCTGAGCAGCTGGTTGCAAAATTAGTGGCCTGTTCCTGGCCCTGGACATCATAGTTGTAACACAGAAAGGTCCACGTACCTTTGTGTGCATATCAGCCTTCACACCTTAGTTGTGCACATATTGCTGTCTGGACCAACAGCTTCACCAGATCCACCACTCAAAGGGTTCAAAGACGAGGCACGCCGCTTCTTGTGTGGTTGGTTCTAAGTGTTGCCTAACAACATAAATATCTTTACACCACAGGCTGCAAGTAACACATGGCTCTTTTTCTAGCTGACTGACCTAGACCCCCACATACAAAGACACTCCCCTGACATATACCTTCCTACCTAATTTTCCTTAGTGCCAACCCTATCTGTCTGCAATGTCCTTTCCCTGCCATCAGTCAGACTGTCCTGACACCTACCACTGCCCTCCCTTGTCCGATGAGCTGCTCACTTAGAAGCAGTTCCTTTCAAACCATTTCACACAGCATTCCTTGAAAAGGTGACACTGATACAGCAGAAGAAGTTTGCTACTGTGAGACTCCAAATGAACTTAAAATTTCTTTCTCTGCTGCTGTGTTGTTGACTGTGCAAGTTGTGAATGAGGAAATAATTGACAGGTTTTGGCAAGTGCAACTTTTAAGTAACTGTTGAGGACAATGATGCCTAGAATAACTATATGAAACAATAAATACAAAATAGTTTAAAAAGGAATCAAATTAGTCACATTAATATTTTATTCAAAGAGATAAAAAACATGTTCACTTTTGCAACTTCTTTCTACTTTACAGAGAGGGAACATGCAGATCTTTGCATCTCATAGTTTGTAATTAGTTATTAAGAAAATTATCTGTCCACAGTAGGGATATACATACATACATACATACATACATACATACAAATATATATATATATAACTGATGGCAGTATTTAGGTCTATATCTCTCATCTCACTGAAAATCATGTTAATTTAAAAATAAAACAAGGCTCTGGCGATTTTTAAGTATCCTACTATTTAATTTCAAAAGCTCCATTAGATTGATGGAAGAAAGGCCATACTGTAATCACCTGCTAACTGGTGGTTTATGATTTTGAAGTAGATTTAGGAACACAGTTTCATGCTCCATCTTCTTTACTGAGAAAGCAGAAAGTCTACGGTGGCCTCCAAAGACCCTCAGACATATCAGATTGAATGTTCTCTACTGGTTTTACACTTGAGTCCTAACCTTTAAACTGAAATGCCACACTTGCTCTCCCTGGTGGTACTCCAGCACTGGGTCAGCACAACAGAACATCTTTCAGGACAATTCATAGTCTGCTGTAAAATGCATCACACTGCTTTGGCTCCAGGAAAGGTCAGTCTTGGGGAAGGAGGACAACAATCTCTTCTCTGTCAGAGCAATGCCTTCATTTGGCTGGGGACCCAATCCAGCAAGAATTTCTTCCAAAGTGGCACCCTCAGAACACTGGCTGCTGAGTTTGTCAAGTCCCGCTGGCTCCTAGATGTGATTTGTTCAATGTACAAATAAAACACTGTCTTCTGTAAGTCCTGGTCTTGACGACTCATGTGAATTTGGCAGCCATTGTGGATTAGTTTTGATTTCCTTTGGTGATGACATGTCAAAGTGGAAATTCAGAAATTTCCACAGAAATGCTGTTTTACCTATTTTACTTTTCTTCTTTGGTTAAAGACATAGATAAAAATTGGAGTTTACTGAGAAGCTGACTGTACTCTGGAGGCTCCAGCACCAGGGACCAGGACTTTGTGGATTCATGAATAAAGGAGGTCAGAGCAATGCCTGGTAATGCTCATAGTCCTGCTTCTGAAGAAAAAGTCAAACCACTGCTCTGCCAGGATCAGCTCTGGGAGGGGAGTGGGACAATTGTGGGATGAACTGACAGTGCTGGTAGGGTATGAGACCTGAAACAAGAAAAGGTAGCAGCAGAAAAGGACAGGGTCGTGGCTGTAGAGGAGGAAGTGGACTCCCCAGTTGTGTGGAACCTGAAAATCATAGAATCACAGAACAGTTCAGAAGAGACATTTCAAGGACATACAGTCCAACCCTTCTGAAATGGACAGGGATAGGATCATGACTCCTTCCTGACCCCATCCCTACAGAACCAGGCAAGTTCTTTGCCAAGGATGCCTGTCCCTGCTTCCACTACCTGTGCATTCTTGCTCTTCAATTTGACCAGCAAGTCTTCACTCATCCATGCCAGTCTCTTGCCTTCTTCTGATTTCTTACATCCATGGATTGAAAGCTTTTATGCTCTACAGAAAGTGTCCTTAAAGTCTGCCAGCTGCTTCCTTGTTCTTGGGGGTAGTTTCTGAGGGAGTACTCTTGAATAACACCTTGAACATCTGGAGTTTCTAATTTTTTCCTAAAATTCAGTATTCTTGAGTTTATTCTTCAGCTGTTCCATATCCCTCAAGACTGTGAACTCCACCAGTGCATCTTCACTACAGGGCTCGCTGCCTCCAATCTTGAAGTCACTTGGATTAGTGACCAATCCAAGGTCTAGTAACAGATCCTCTCAGGTTAGCCTATTACCTGGATTAAGAAGTTATCATCCATGCATTTCAGGAGTCACCTGAAATGCCTATAGCTCACCAAACTGCTTTTTCAACAGGTTTCTGTAGCTGAACTGCCCCAGCAACACAAGGGCCTGTGGGCACAATGCCTCCTGTAGCTGGAGTAAGAAGGCTTTGTCATCAACAGGCTCCCCTTTATCAGGCAGCCTGTAATAAGCACCAACCACCAGGTTTCCTTTGTTGCCTCAGTGCCTGGTTCTTAACCATAAGCCTGTGACCCATTTGTGGCTGTTCTTTAGAGAGAGCCCTTCACAATAATTTTGTGATGTAGAGGGCAACACTTCTGCCCCTCTTTCCTTGTCTGCCCATTTGAAACATCCTGTAGCAATAGATAGCTGCACTCCAGTAATGGGATTCATTCCATCAGCTTTCAGTGATGGCAAGTGGTTTACAGTCTTTCAGCAGCACAGTGGCTTCCACCTCCTCCTGTTTATACTGCACACATGGGTGTAGGGGCCCTTCAACTGGGCTGTTGACCATGTCACCTTTTTTAAGGAATGCCCTTTAACTCCTTTAATGTATTTCACCAGTGTTTCCCTCTTGGCTCCTATTACCTCAGGAGCCCTTGGGTCACTTCTGTTAGAACTATTTTCTTCTAAAACAATAGTAGAGTATTTTTACCCAAGTGTCACTGTTACCTGTGATATATCATACACATCTTGGCAAACCTTTGCAATTAATATGTTGAGTTGTACTCTTAAAAATTAAGAAAAGCTTAGATAGATCTCAATATTCCAGACAAAGATGACTTCTGGCTGCCATTCATGACCTAGCAATACTTACGTCTAGATTCCAGAATTTTCCAGTCACCAGCTATGGTATGCCCACTTAGATTTATTGTTTATACAGAGGACACAGAGTCAGTTTAGTGAGATGCCACCATCACTCAATAAATACAAACTAAAAATATTTTCTTCACATTTATCTTTAAAATAGCTGTTTAAACAGTAACAATGAACAAAGTGGGTACCTAAGGAGTTACACTGGAGTCCATTCATTTCAATACTTGCCAGTGAACTCTGAAGTAAGCCAATTCATTGACTGTATGAGTACACCTCATTTAGGCAGCTTGGTAAGTGGATGGACAGGACTTCAAGAGGTGACCAATTTTACTGGCACCCATTAAATAATGAAAATACTTGTTGTATTGCACTTCTTCTCTTACAGATTTCAGAAGAGGTGTGTCACAGCTTTCAAAGATAACATTGCTCTAATAAAATCAGTATGCCCTTGGCTCCTACATCAGGTATCATAATCTAGGCACTTAAACTTATATGTTTTCCTTGAAATTGGTGAAAGTACAAGGACA
This sequence comes from Thripadectes ignobilis, assembly GCA_035584755.1. Taxonomy (NCBI): domain Eukaryota; kingdom Metazoa; phylum Chordata; class Aves; order Passeriformes; family Furnariidae; genus Thripadectes; species Thripadectes ignobilis. The sequence goes on along the minus strand of JAWMRC010000089.1, from coordinate 53,904,730 downwards.
CTAGATTAAGGAGAATCAGCCACCCTAAAATTGTTACATCGGTAGAAAACAGAAAGGGAATCCTGGTGTGGAACAAACAATTCAAAGAGAAGATTTCATCTTACCCTAGTCTTGGCAAAGTCCATCTCTTTTCCTCACCCTTGTGTCATTCCTCTACACAGAAATACCTTGGAGCCACAGGTTGAGCATCAGAGTTAGACATGATCAGCAAAGACCATGAGGGGCTCCTGAATAAGCTCAGACCAAAGCCACTTAAAAGTATAGCTCCACACATTTTCCTTCTTTGGCCACGACTAATACTAATATTTAATAAAATACCTTATTGGAAGTGCCTAATTTCACATACTTACCAGCCCTGTCTACCTGAATTCAGGTGTGCCCTGCACTATTGCATTTGTCTGCTATGCTGGAATGCTGGGTGTTTCCCTGAGGCCTTCTAAATTCTCCTTCTCTTTTGGGGCATGGACTTGATTCTGTTTGGTGTGACATATTTCCCTTGGGGTCGTAAACTCATGTTGCCTACAAGACTAGCTCTTGTGATACTATTGCTGTTTGACAACCTTGTATCTCATTTTAGATGCTGGCAGAGTAATTTTGGAAAACAAAGAGAAATATTAGGGTCTTAGTGTATGTGTTGAGGTTTTTGATGTTGTGTTATATACTTGATAGCTCCCATGGATTCTCACACAAGTTTCAAAACATGCCAGTGCTCCAGCTTCGGGTTCTCAGGGGGGACAAAATGCTGGCACATGGCATCCATGCTTCATTACTCACATCCAGGCAATGCCATAGGCAGATTAGATTCCAGGTCCACATAGGTGGAGCTGCAGTGAGTCCTGGAGATGGAGCAGAGTCCTGTGCTCCTCTGGGTAGCAGTAATTGCAGAGCTGCTCTGAAGGCTCCCCTTTGCCCTGAATTCACCTTATTCCCTAAGCGCTACTGGGTCCTTAAGAGGAATTCTTCTTTCTAGAAGCTGAGCTGTAAACAGAAAATAAAAGGAAAGCTCCTGTTGTGTTCAGCTAAATTAGAAAACAAAAGTACAGACGGCCAAGAAATTTCTTGATTACTTGGTTTATTTAAAGGTCTGTTCATTTGGGGATTTTCTTATTCTGAATAACATTAGTGTATTTTTAAGCATTTCTCTTTTCTTTACAGCCAAAAGCAAACAGCTACCATTCTGCTTAGGCACACAGTGGTTTAAAATATTGACCTGTCTTACTGGGGAAACAGGAGTTCTGTAGGAAAGATAATTGTGCCTTTTAACTATCATTATTGATAAAGCCAGAGAAAGCTCTATACTACCATTGATATGGAGTGGTCCCTTAGTTTCAGTAGTATCAATAGAACAAGTTATTGTACTCCGGGTTAGTGGCAACTCTCTCACTTATTCTTTAAGTCATCCATTTGCAATTTCCAACTGGAGATTCAAGATTGGCTTAGAATGCAAATAGTCATCATGGGCAGTTTCTCCAACCCAGAATAGTTATTAAAAGGAACTAGTGGGTTCATTTTGATCTGCTTGTACATCTCTTCCCTGGAAGAAAATCAGAAGACACTAAAAGTTTCATTTATATAACACCCAGACCTAGGGTTCTGACTTATGTACTTTGGACAGAAGATAAAAGGGTTAAAGTAGTCCTCTATTGCTATAAGCCAAATTATTTCACATGTCTTCATTTCATTAATGAATTGCTTCTTTTTACATGCGTCTCCTTCCCCATTGCTTTTGTTTAAACCTCCTGGTGGGAAAGGACAGATTAATTTTGTTGTGCCTTAATGAAACTGTATGCTACATTAGATTTAAGCATTTGTCATGCACTGCCAAGATCACCATTATGCATAATGAATTACTTTTTGTGAGTCCCAAACTAACACAGATCTTCAGTGTTCCTCTGTAGATATTGCAACTACACAGTTGGCAGACATACCAAGTTCAATCATTACCTCTAAGTTACATGACACAAAAAAGCAGCTTTGGAAATTTTTTCATGAAGAAATAGGAATTTCATTTTAAAAATGAAAACACTTTCATGAGAAGATGTGGTAAGCTTATTAAGCTTTGCTGTTATCTACCATTAGCTGTCTTTGATATGCATATGCAAGTGGGTGGTTGCATATTCTGTGTCTGCAGCCACATACAGAACATCCAGTGAGACAGCATGTGCTTTGTGTCAGGACCAGATGAGCTTCTCGCCCTCTGAGCAGTACCTGCTAGTAAAGACATTAACATCTGTCTCAGCTGCTAAAGCTTTTGACATGTGAACCCTTTGCCTCAGTAGTCAATCTGAGGACCCTGACAGGATTTCTCTTGCACAGTTTGCTGCCAGTGAAGTAGTGTAATGAAATAATTGATTAAACATGCAAACCAAGCTCCTTTCTCCCAGGTCCAGTGTCCCTCGGTTTCTTTGTTTGCTGTTCATCAGAAATGCTCAGCCTGTTCATCAGCAAGGCATCATAGGCAATTCTTCATGAGTCAGAAGGTGGTTTCTTTCATCACTGCTGCAGTCACTTGGTTAAACCTGAGGACATGGGGGGTCCCAAATGTGATCTCCTGCAACAGGGCTCTTTCTCCGGGGTATGGTGGTTGAGTTAACCAAGGAAAGGAGAACTAATTGTGGTCCATGCACCTGCTCTTACTCTAGCGAGAGTATTGCCATTGCAGCTCACTCTAAATCACACTCACATCTGTCATTCCATCCATCTGGAACATCTCATGGTCAGAACAGTTACAAAAGTTGTTTGTTCAGGAGTAACTGAAGTTGTTTGAACCACAAGAGAAATGTGGTACACTCCAGCATGTGTCTGTTACCTAGTAATAGGTCAATGTATGCTGAAGAGCTTGTATTGGCAACAGCTGCCTCTTTGTCTTGTTCATCTCTACCACCACCCACCTTCAACCTCCATGCCTCCAGCCCTTAGCACTCAGCTCTGTGTCTTTTACATGTTCCCTCTGAGCTCTGCTCACTACCCTGTCTTTGCTTGACACAACAAAATTAACCCTGAAGCAACACTGAACTCTCAGGTAGAGATCACCAACTCTGTGGAGACTATTTTGTCTGTTATATTCACCTTTAACTCATTAAGATCTTAATGTGCATATGAGAGGAGTTCACGTGTCTGAGCAAGATAAGCAGCATTCGGACCAGTGTTTCTGAAGGGTATTGATTGTAAGAATGATAATGTTGTGCTTATAACACAAAGATATTTTCTTTTCTCTTGGTAACAGAACTTGCTGTCAGATGCACTGCAGTGATTGTTGTCCCAGTCTAACCTTTAATTTTCCTAAAGTTAATATCCTCCTAGAAGTTATGAATCTGCTTAAAACCTTCTCCACTGTGACAGGTTTTAGTTAGTTAAACCTAACTTTGAAGAAGATCCTGCTGTTAGCAAGGCCATGGTGGTTTCCACAGGGTTCTTGCAGTTACTCAGTACCTTTCAGACATAGAAAGATGTGCTGGTTTAAAGGTAAACTGGAGGGAAAGATGAATCCTACTTAAGAGAGATTACAAGTCAGAGTTACAATTTACTAAAAAGGTTACAGTAAATACAATGATACAGAGAAAGACTGGTTTTAACCCACCAAAAAACAGAGGTATAACCCAGCACTCCGGGGCATGAACAGGCTGGTTTACATTAGCCCCTGTGCTGAGCACCATGTGGTCCCCCTGGGTACAACAAAAAAGGAAAGAAAAACCTGTTGGTGAGGATGATGGTCGCAGTCTGGTTGAGAGTGACAATCACAGTCCTGTTGAGGTTCTGGTCCTACTCTGGATCCCATGAGTGGTCCCAGAAGTCCCAAAACCACAAGTTCAGGTAGGAATGTCCAGTCCCTCCACCAGGACAGGGAGTTCCACAATGGGTGATTTAACTCTGAGTCATGGGATATTTTTTGAATCTTTGTTGGCCCATTAGCAGACATGACCCCTCAGGCTGGGTGTGAAGGTGTTAATGTCTCCCCGGAGGGGACTTAACATGGCTGAGTCCTTGGTGTGAAGACAGGAACTCACTCCTATCTCACAGGGTCCTTTAAGACTCAGCTTGTAGCCTGAGGTGTCAGGTGTGCCCTGGCAGCTGCAGCAAATGTCCCATTATTAACAGTTCATCAGAAATGACAGAGAGGATGTAGAATACACAATTTTGGTTCCACCCACTCAGTGATAAGCTGGTCCCAGCCACTGTAACTAGGACAAGATGGTATCTAATAGATTTTCTCCAAACTTCTAAACAAAGGCAGCTTCTATTTCATGAAAGAGCTGAAGGCAGTATTTGCTCCTTTACTTTTTTTGTCCCAGCAGAGTGATTAGTTCTTTCAACAAGACCCAGTTGGCAAAATACAGCAATGAGGTGGCTCCAAGAACCATGGCAGAAATACAGAAGAAATTAGGGCAAAATCATGTCTAGCTCACCTTTTTGTCTTCGATGTTTTCTGTGGTGCTGTTAAGCTGTGAGAGCCTACAGGGACCATTACAGTTACTGAACAGTATTTGCAATAACACAGTTGGCAAAGGGACACATTTTTAGTAACATCTATACACAGTGCCTTCTTGCTCAGATGTGCAGGACCACATCAGAACAAGAAAGTGCTAGAGATCTATATGGAGCATGTGGGAACATCTAGCACTTGAAGCAAAGGGGTCCAGGGCTGATTTTCTTCTTTTCCTTCACACTTCATGTCTGTTATGTAGGACTTTGCTTCAGTATTTCTACACATTGTCCCTCCAGTGACCAGGAAAGGTTCAGGAAGGATCCCACTGAAATGAACTTCTAAGTCATACAGACTTTGGTGGGAATCAAGTTAGACCTAAATGCAATGAAGCAGAAAAGCACATAGCAGTGATTTCTATTGATCCTACAAAGCTTGGGGAACCTAGCACTTTGGGCTGAGCGGATCACTCTCAATTCCCACTATCAGTTTGGAGCTGGCAAGGATTTCTCCCTCTGGACAATTGCAGACTGATCAAAACATCGGTGCAGGGCATGAACAACCATGTTTAGGGTCTGTTATAACAATTGTCATAAAAATTGTTAACAATTCACAATTGTGAAATGAAAATTAAATTAGTTTGGGTGAAAGAAGCTCCTGACAAACTATTCTAAAAATGGGTTGCTGGTTCCTGTGACAGGAGCCAAAACTAATGGAGAAAGACCAAGTCTGTTACAGGAGATGGCCCTTTTCATGTGGGCATTGTACCCCTGGTGTGGGAGTGAAACTGGTTCACTTCCAGGAATTTTTTTTCATTCTTGGAAATACTTCCAAGTGTCTTTTGCATTCATGCAACAAATTGGTAAAAAAGAAGCATGGTAGTCTATTGAGTGAATCATAAAAGTTTTAAGAAGTATCTGTTGTTTTACATAATTGACCTGTGTGAATAAAATAATGTGACTCTGGCTATGATAGTCTGCTGGATAAAAAAATGTCAGTGTTTCTATGTTTTTGAAAAATATTTATTCTGTCTCTTTGCTAAGTTTTATGCTAGTTAAGAGAAGTATTACTCCAGAAAAAAAATCTTCCTTATCTTTAAAGCACAAGCATAGTTGACCTTTAAAAGGCTGTTCCTGGCATTAAATTAAGAAATTAAAAAGTGGTGTTGTTGCTCAGTTTTCTGAGAAAAATTCTGGGAGTTTGGCAGTTCTGAAAGTTCATCTTTTGGATGGAGTCAGAATGCTCCCACTGGTCTGGTTTGAGCTACACTAAAAATCCTTAGGACAGCAGTACAACTGTGCTGCACCTGTGTAAGACTGACCACTTTTTACCCAGATAGCCCATTTAGGGGAAAACTTCAGTGTTTTATCTTGGTAACTGGCTCTCCACTCTGTCAGCAGACTGGTGTGATGCATTTGTCAACAACTTGACTGCACAGTCTGACTCGAGAGGCAGCCGTAACACATATGAGAGGCAGGGAGGCAAGAGGGACCTCTCCTTCACTTACTGCATGCATTTAGAACAACGGGGCAATTTTAAGGTGTCCTAATCTCTTGGTTTTAGACTTGCTGCATTTGTTGGCAGGAGGGATTGCTTGATTTTAATTAGCTGGGTAAAAGACAATTCTTGCTAACTCAAGTCAATTCATGTAAAAGTCAGACCGAATATTTTATTTCCAATTTCCAAAACAGTCTCCGTAACTTTAAAATAGGTGATGGTGGAGAAATGAAGTAAAATTACCCATAATTTGCATATTCCCAAGGTCAAAGATCAGTGATCTTCCTTAATCTATTTGGGACACAGTAAATGCTCCTTATGTTGCCAGTCCTTACAAGACCTTAGAAGAAGGAGCAATTGCCCCCTCAGCACTGGTGATTCACTGTCTGCATTGTACCATTGGCAGTCTTTAACCTTTAATTCAATATCTGTTTGCATATTACCAGCCTGACAGCTAGATGTGTGCTAATTCCACTTATTACTGCCTTTTGATTGAAGCCAGATGTGATGGTGGTCCATCGTTCAGTGCAATAATTTGCAGTGATCAAGTTACAGTATAAGAGAAAGGGCAGATCTGGTACTGGGAGAGAAACTGCCCGGGATCAGTCAGACTCTTGTGTGTAACACAGTGACACAAATGAGCCTGATTTAACAAGGCAGACTTGCTCTCTCCAGGTCACCTGTGTGCTGACACCGGGGGCACAATGAGGCAGAGAGGTCGTGTGTTTTGGGAAGCTGACTCAGGAGCCCTGTACAGCCTGCGCACCAGACTGTGCCCATCTGTCCATCTAGGTGATGACTACTAAGTAGTGACGAAGCAAAAGGTCTCTCTACAAGGTCTGTAAGAGCCCTACCCCTGGGGTCACATCCTACCAGCATTCCCATTGTCAGTGCCCATTTCTGGCAGCTCTCACTTCACCTCTCTGCAAGAACATAAGAGCTGATGCTCAGTGACAACATCTGACCAGAAATATGAGATGTCACAGCAAATCTTCCTGGCCCTGTTTTACAGACACCCATTAGGCAGGCAGTCGGTCACTCCAAAACCTTCTCATGGCCTAAGTGTGGGGTTTGCAAAATAAACACCACACCATGAAAAATGTTGGATTGAGTGATATGAATTCTGTAAGGAGGTCTAAAATCCATCTAATGACAATCACACCTCAAGACAGTGGGCTGTATTTTGCATTTCATCTCCTACACTGCAAATTCTTAACTTTATGCACAGTCATATGTTACACATCCTCCTGTGTCTGTTGCAGATGAGATGAAATATGAGAGGAAAACTACACTCTTTAAGGCACCCTGTAACCAAAGGAAAGAAATACTGGGATGAAAGCCAGAATTTCGAAGATTATCTGTTTCAAACACTGTTGCTAATATTTTCCCGAGGCACCATGGTCGTTACTGAGCTAGGCTTTACATTCTTCTGCCAGGGAAGAGAGTTTCAGTCTCCAAAGTGACATATCTAAGTCAGTTCCCTCTGCATGCCAGATTGAAATTCCCAATTACACAATCTGCAACTCTAAATCTAGTCCCCAGACTGAGAATAACCAAAGTAACAGTGCCTCTAGGATGCAGCATATGTTCTGTGCGTCTCTAGGGTGCAGCATATGTTCTGTGCGTCTCTAGGGACTGCTGTGTGCACAGCATAAACATCTAGGTACTCCTCTGTGTGGTATCTGTGGTGTTCCTGAAAGGTCCAAGTCCATTACCTTCATTGGATGGAGCAAAACTTCATGTGCCTTGGAAATTAAGCTCTTATGGGTTTTTTTTATCCCAGAGGAATAATCCCTAATTTAAGGTAAAACCAGATCATCTCTGTATTTTAGACTGAAATCTTCATGTGGCAGGAGTGCTACACCAGTATTTTGCAACCAGACCTCCTTGTCCTGGCACATCTGCACAGCCAGTCTGACCTTACTTCATGCTCACCAATTTCCTCTGCAGCTTCTCAGGATAAGCAGTGCTAAGCCTGGAGTACTGTCAAGCCCTTCTGCTGACACTGGGATCACAAAGGTTCATGTCTCACTGTGCTTCAGCTGGTACCAACTGCTTCTTAAAGTTAAAGGTAAAAAAATTTACAGAGGATGTAACTGTGGTGCAAAGCTTCTGCAAATACATTGGTTACCTTCTCAAGTCCTTTGCACCAGACAGCACACATGGAGCTGCAGGAAGATTGGCAGACCTTCCTTTGTATCATCAAAAGTGGCATGCAGCTGCTTGTTTGGTCCTCAGCACCATTAGGCAGTGACAGAGGTTCCTAAATTTATATATCCCCAAATCCTGACAGAGCAGTCCAGTATAAGTAGAGGGTGTCAGCCGAGAGACTGAGCTTTGACCATAAATTTCTTTGCTTTCACAGATCTAAAATAAATACGACTTTACAATGTAGCCCTTAATGTAACTATAATGAAGTTTTTGTGCAATAATTCCCTTCAGGTACAGTCCTTGTCATTAATACCTTCCATTGATAGACAAAGAAGGATGTCTTAGAAGAGAACCTTGCCAGCTGAGGAAAATGTTTGGCTTGTCTTGGTGTTGCCAAGCAATTTTATTTGTATTTTTCAAGGATGTTTAAACAAAAAAGAAGTAGATCTCCACAAATTTAATTAAATTTTATAGTCATTGTCCCTGCTTTCAGTCTTGTACTGTTCCCATTAGTGTTTCAGCATCCAGCAGCTGAACGAAGCACTCAACCTGTCTGCATCAGGTCATGAGAAGCAGGGAGTCCTTGGGACAATACGAGGAAACAAACAGTTATGAAGGTCTATGGGCAAATGGGTGACACAGATGGAAGCTGGGAAGGGAGGCAGAAAGCTGATTCCCAGTCCTCCTCTTAAGCTTGTTTATGCATTTTATGCACTAGTTGCAATTAAAAAAACAAACAAAGAAACAAAAACAACAAAAAGAAAAACCAACTATGATAGAAAAGAAATAAGAATATAAGGTGTTCTTATTATGTTCTTATTAAAGCCCATGCCTTCCTAGTAAATATTCATTATGATACTTTCTTCTCCTTAATTTTTGTCAAAAAACCCTTTTTTTGTCTAGGCTGTGGTCAGTAAGGCTCATTTCTTAAAATGATGTGAATCCTCTAAGTCGGAAAAGAACAAGACATGATTTTTCCCTAATTTCCTCTGTATTTCTTCCATGTTTTTAGGAACCACCTTATTTCTGAACTTCATCAATGCTGTGATATTAATCTCTGATTCTGGCCTGCTTGGACAGTATGTGTATATATATATATGAATATGTATATTTATACATGTATCATTACTCACTTATATTTATAAACTATATTTCTAGTTAAATTGATAATTATTTCTAAATAAGTCTATTTAGGATGTTAATTTAAATTTTCTGAAATTGCTTTCTTACTAAGCATGTACTGGCTAGTCAAAATAAGAAAACACCACAACAATCCTCTCATATTTTAAACATAGAGGAGAAAATATTAAACAGAAACAAGATATAAGCTTTTTGACTGAAATTAATTATTTGTTAATAAACTGGATATTTTTCCTTAGTCCAAGTAGCTTAATGTTAATTTTTTAAACTACTGAATTTACCTTGTGAAAAATATGCTTATTTTCTATAAGTGCATTATTACAAGAAAGAAATTTCTGTGATTTTACTGCTAAACACCAGAGTAGAGAAACTTAGGGTTGTATCTCTTTGAGCATGTAGGTAGCTTTTAGACAGCCATTTCAAAGTTTTATTGGCAAGTAATGCAAATTTCTAATGCATACTTGTGATTTCACAGTCAATAAAATATGTGTTCCTTGTCTGCTTAGATGTTTTGGATTATCCCATCCAAGAACATATTTAGGAACTTTTTATGGTCACAGATATCCTTAGGGTATTACAATTGTTGAATTTCTATTTTCTCTGTACAGCCTGTGGAGGGATTTGTATAAAGCTTGTATGAGTTGAAACATTTTTTAAAGGTTATATGAAATAGGTTCATATTCACAATTATTCATGAACTATGAAGCCAACAATTAAAGCGTATGTATGAGATTAAGAATGGAAATGGGTATCACTCATGAGATTTTCTGATGTGGAGGACAGCAATCATTTAGATGAGACATTTCTTGGGTGGATCAAAGAATTCCCATTAGTTTTAATTTGGCACTGACCCAACCAACTTGCAATATAGTTTATTTTTCTATGATTCTGTGATTTAACTAATTCAACTTCCATATGATTGCATGATAATTAACACCCCCCCCCCCCAAATTATTTCTCTCCACAATCATGCATAACGTTTTGCCTTTTATGCAAACCATCACAGCTGAAAGGAAAATGGGTTCCATGAACTTAATATTTAAATGATTTTTAAAGTTTTATTGGAGATTTTTAAGTTTTTGCTTTACTTAGCCTGGAAGTTTTAATATGGTGCCTCAGCTGAAACATAGAACATAGTAGAATGGCTTTTGCTAAGAGTATTGAGTCACCTTTCAAAACAGATTTCCTCCTACCTGGTATGCCATCAAAATTGTTGTTCTACATAATAGATATTAGCCTTCATCCATAATTCCTGTATGAAAAGTCAAACTTTTGAAAAAGTATTCTGATTTCTTCATCTCTTTAATGTGATTTTTTTTTAGGCCAGGACATAAAATAACTGCCTTTGTCAGAAGCTGCTTTTATTCTGCTTTCCAAAGAGTAGCATGATAGTTACACAGTTTCTGCCTTATCCAGTGAGAGCTTGTCCCAATTATGTGTAGATTTATTATTGATTGTATTTTATTGCAGGCTGTACAGCACATGCAGTTTATAGCTATTGCATTTTGGCTTTGAACCTCACGCATGGCTGTGTTGCAGAGCAGGTGTTACATGTCATGGAGCTGCAGAAGTGGGGTGGTATCACCCATAATCCTAAAACTTGGCATTGCCATCCAAGCAGTTGGTTTCCCACAGCCATGGTAATGACAGCAACCACAGCAGACCAAACCCTCCCGTAAAAGTCCTTCACTGTTGAGCTGCTCTGCCCAGGCCCACAGGAGTCAGTGGTGGATTGCTGGGCAGTGGTGCTGCAAGGGGAGGACAGACAGCCTGAGTGGTTGGCTGATGATCAGCCAGCAGTCAACTCAAAGTGGGGAGAGAAAAATTGGAAGTATAAGGACATGCAGAGAGGTTTGTTCAGGCTCAACAATGAATGAGAATGCAAAGAAAATAAGCAGAAGAAAGACACATGATTTTGGCTCTAGCCTCAGCTAGCCAGTTTGTTGGAAAGGGGTATTTCTTGAGCCATTGTAGCACAGGATCAGACTCTATGGGTAGAGAACATGGGTTTTCACATTTTCAGCTTATATATTAGCAGTGGTAGCATGACACAAGAAAGCTTGCAAACTCATGCTGAGCAATGAAAACGTACAGTGTAATCGGTAATTTCATACAGTGGAAGCAACAAGTTCATGCAGTGAAGGCAGTTGAAAGTTCAGTGACAACGGGAGCCTGATTCCTGAGTTTTGGTGGAGGGTAGGGTGGTGGTGGAGGTTATGTGTGGACTACTGGCACACAGAAAAGAAATGCTCCAGCACCCCATGGCCAGTTTTCTAGGAGGACCTAAGTCATATTTAGACTGTAACCCTGCAGGCAAATGGAGAAGCTCTTAACTTCTGAATTAAATGATGGGCAGCACCTTTGGGGTCAAGCAGAAGGTTATGAAGTGCAGGATGGGAGGAGGAGAAAGGAAGGAACTCAAAAAAACCAGCGAGAGTAAAAAGGAGAGAGCAAAAGAGAGCTTCAGCAGCAGGAAAAAGGACCCTATCCCTTAAAAACATGAGCTGTCAGTCCATTCTGTGCTTATCGCATGGCAAAGTCCTTCTGTGGACTTAACTGTGTTTGAGACAGGCACCTGTGCTCTTTTGTTCTTACAGCAGCTGAAAGCATCAGAGATCATGTAGTTTTCCCAGAAACAGTATAATTTTACACAGAAACTGTTATGTAAACCCCTACAGAGACCAAGCAGGGATTTGGTGAGTGCTGCAGCTTGTCAGTCAATTCCAAGGGACAGCACAATATAAGCCACAGTTAGATACCTGGTCATATATGTGAACACTGTGGGAAAAAGAGGGGGTTTTACCATCAGATTCATCTTCAGGTCAAATAATCTCATTTGAAATGACCTTCAGCAGGAAATGTAGAGTCAGTGACAAAATTGACTAACCAGGATGTTTTTCCTTCATCTTGCAGACTGTACAGGTTGACACACAGGAACAGGAAAGGAATTCAGGGAGTGTGTTTCTGGGGGATGTTCTCTTATTCTTCTTTGTCCTCTGTTATGTAATCCCCAAGTGATGTGTTTTGATGTTCTCAGTTATAAAATCTTAAGACAGACTCTATGGGAGATTTGCATAGTCAGAGGACACATTATCTTTCAAAGTTAGGGGGAAAAAAACACCCAAAGAAATCTGGCAACTGTTTCACTGTGGCAAGACAGAGACAATGAAGTAGATTACTTCTACAACATCGTCTTAAACCATTAAATTATTAACAAGGACAGAAATTGGAAAGTAGTACCTTTTAAAGAAAAATAATTTGGTGTGTTACAATGACAGGAACTATAATTTTCAGAGCTGTTAGTGTACAGTATGTACAGAAGAGTAATTGTTCTCTCCATTAAATTTAAAATCTTTCTCCCACTGTGGTCAACGTGTTACTTTTCAGGTTGTATTGTTTGCCTGCTGTGCAGAAAAAGGTAGGAAAAGAGAGAAATAGAATCACTAGGGGCCAAATCATGCTTCCACAAAATTAATGGAAGTTTTACCCATTGTCTTCAATGGAATAAAAACACTGAAAAGGGAAACTTAGTAATTCTGCCTTCTGTAACTGTTGACAAAATAAGCGTGACACCTGGTTTAGTAGTAGGAGTCTGATTGCTTTTATGTCCCTATTCATGTAACAAACTGTCTTTCATTTGAAATGAGTATTTCAAAACAGTAGACAGTAATCTGATAATTTACCCTTTTACCTACAATGGTATCACCTGGTTAAGGGAACTGACATAGAACGTGTGGAGGTTTGGGTTGGCTCCCTGCCAAACCCAGCCATTGGACACACAGGTTCCCTCTCCTCCAAAGAGGGAGAAAAAAGTACCAAAAGAAAATTGCAGTAAAAAAATATGTATATTCACAGGTATTACAGTTATATACCATTAAACACTACATGTATACAGAACAGGGATCCCAAACAACCCCAGAAGGGAAAAAGGGAAGGGAAAGAACGACAGTGGATAAAAATAAAAAAAAACAGATATAAAAACTCAAAAACTCAGGGAATAGCTCAATAAAGTAACTAACAAAATAAATTCTCACCAAAATTCCCTCAAGAAAACAGCAGAAATTTCCACCTTCATGCTGCTTTGGACAACAGTTTCTCAGATATGCCTCAGCTCACATAGATAAGAGAGAGGTCAACACACTGAGACCTGCTGTCCTCCAAGCACCCAAAAGGAAGAGATCACGGAATCTCCCCTCCTTGTCTGATTACATAAAGGAATGCTGTGGAATACTCCCTCAGTTATAATCTTGTTACCAGGGAAGGCCTAAACCAAAATCAAGAAAACTAAACCACCACAGCAAGTTTTAGGCTATATCTGAACTTCCTGAATTCAATTTCTTTGGAGTTATATGACTGAAGAAAAGTATGCTTTACTGATACAATTCTGTATATAAATATTATGTTTATTTGCACTGAAATAGCTTGATCTGATAATGGCAAACCTTAAGGCCTTAGTTCTCAACAGAAACAAAAAACAAACAAAACCCCCCACCAAAACAAACAACACCCCAAATAAATAAATAAAACCGGCAACAACAAAAACAAGCAAACAAACAAACAAAACCCAAACGAAAACATAAAACAAGACCAAACCCATGAAGCCCTAGTCCCTAGGAAAATTGTCTGCTGCTCATAACTTTAAAAGTACAAGTTGTCTCAGTGGCTTAGATGGACCGCTCTTACATCTGAAGCTCTGCTGGATGTGACTGTGTCATGACATGTCTCATGTCTCCTGTGTCCTGCCTAGATCTGCTGCAGAGGCATGGTTGTTGTGAGGACTTCCCAGTGCAGCCCCCTCCTCTCCCTGTCCAAGACCTCGCCACCTGGGCTGTGGGACCCTACAAAAGCACAATGCACACACATACCTCATGTTGGCGTTTTAATGCAAGCAAGTTAGGGAGAGACTACTGAGTGAACCAGCGTGATGCTATAAAAATCCTTCAACAGAAAAAGTTGATCCAGTTATGTTGAAAAACCATCAGTGCCACTGCAGCAGCTAGCAGTGTACAGGGTCGACAAGGCAAGACCAACCGATGCCATCTACCTAGACTTCTGCAAAGCCTTTGACGTGGTTCCATGAGACATTCTTACCTTCAGGTTGGAGAGACATGGATTTGAAGAGTGGACTATTTTGTGGATAAGGAATTGGATGAATGGACACAGTCAGGGAGTTGTGGTCAATGGCTCTATGTCTGGGTGCATGCTGATGACAAGTGGTATCCCTTAGGGCTCTGTCCTGGGACCAGGGCTCTTTAGTGCCTTTATCCATGACATAGACTTTGGTACCAAGAGCAGTCTCAGCACATTTGCAGATCCCATGAAGCTGAGCAGTGCAGTTGACACAACACAAGGACAGAACGTCATCCAGAGAAGTGGCCCCACAAAAACCCCATAAAGTTCAACAAAACCGAGAGCAAGGTGCTCCACTTGGGTTAGGGCAGTGCCAGACATGAGTACAAAGTGGGAGAACAACTCAGTGAGAGCTGTCCTGCTGAGAAGGACTTGGGGTTGCTGGTGGATGAAAGTCAGGACATGAGCCAGCAATGTGCACTCACACCCCAGAAAGCCAATTGTGTCCCGGGCTGCATCTAAAGCAGTGTGTCCAGCAGGGTGAGGAAGGTGATTCTGTTTCTGTGCTCTGCTCTCATGAGACCCCACCTGGAGTGCTGCATTCAGCTCTGGGGTTCCCAGGACAGGAAATATGAACCTGTTCAAGCATATCCAGAGGAGGCCACAAAAATGATCAGGGGGAGCATCTCTTCTGTGAAGTCAGGCAGAGAAAGTTGGGTTGTTCAACATGGAGAAGGCTACAGGGAGATCTTGCAGCCTATCAATACTTAAAAAAAGGTGGGGAGAGTGAATTTTTAAGTGGCCAGATAATGACAGAACAAGTGGTAATAAAGTGGTAAAGAAGAGAGATTTAGCTTACATGCTTTGAAGGAATTTTTTTTTTTTTTTTTTTTTTGTAAGGGTGGTGAGGCACAGGGACAGGTTTCCCAGACAAGTTGTGGATGCCTCATCCATTGAAATGTTAAAGGTCAAGCTGAACGGAGCTTTGAGCAACCTGATTTAATTAAAGCTGTCCCTGACCATAGCAAGGAAGTTAGAACTAGATGATTTTTAAGGTCCCTTCCAGCCCAAACCATTCGATGATTGTATGAATCTCAGTGATTAAAAGGATCAGGAAAAGTCTAAATGAATAAGGTTATAATTACACTATAACTATCAACCATAAAGTTGTCAAATTTTGCAGCCCAGGTCCAAAATGCATGCAAAAGTGGTGCACCACATTTGCAAATACTTTTGTAAACTGGAGCAACTGTCTTTCCCCTCAATTGGTGGAATACATTCTCAAGCAATAGAGGTGGCAGAAAAGTACTGATTGGCATCCCTGGCATTCAAGTGGTTCTTTGGTTTTAGAGTAGAGGTGCAAAATTTAAATTTGTTAACCACGAATGCCTTTGATCATTGAGTGAGCATCCTACACAAGAGGAATATTTAGAGCTGTGTCCCACATATGGCTCCTTACCAGCCATCTCTTGGAGAGAGGGAGTCTTCCCCAGGCTTAAAGAAACAACACACAGTCTGCATAAGTTTTGAAAAACACGTTTGAATGTAGATTATAATTTAATTTTGATTTGTTTTTCATAAAAGCATTTAGAATAGTTACGACTATAGTTCAATACATGTCAGGCAACAAGGCCTATAATTCCAGCAGAAATCTCTGGCAAGTACAGAGGGAGAGCTGAATATCCTGTAGGGTCTATGAATATTCTATGGATAGCTGAGTAATCATTCTCCAAATGAAGGTGCTTGTCAGATCAGAACAGTCCGAGCTGATTAAATCGGTTTATTGGCATTGTCTTAGCATTCCACAGATTAAAGCAGAAACTACTTTAATAGGACAAATGAACAAGATTTTTACGGGTTTTTTTAAGCTGATAAAATTGGATGTTTGGAAACAGGTATGATTAACCAGACGTGGGTGCACTTGACAAATAGAATGGTATTTTAGTATTTTTAACAAGGGTCTCAGGCCTTTCAATGTATTTTTGATGATCACTTATCTGTGGTGAAGTTCCACTGAAGGGGATGTCAATGTCCTTCCAGGGCAGAAGTTTGTGTCTACTGTGCTAACCATCTGGAACAAACAAAAATATCTGTCAAGTCAGTGGTGGATGTCAGTGTATACATCTATGTTAGCTTCAGAATCATGGCAAACATAAACATCAACAAGCTTTGTTTGAGAGCAGAATACATTTGACATGATCTTAATGTGAGGCAGGAGCATCATGGGGTGGCTGTGTCTTCAACATAGCTGCAGTTTGTCCCTCTCAGATCTGCCTCATCTCTCTATGGGCATTTGCATCTCTCCAGGAATGTCTGGGATAACTACCTCTCATAAAGTAACACAGGAAGTTACTCAGTGAAGAACAGATAAAGTTTGGAAGAAATCCAGCAATGTAACACACTGGAAATAAAAACCTCAAAGTTTGCATAAGTGTCATACTCTCAGCTTGAGTTATGAGTCACAGTTCCTTGTCCACAGCGACAAGTTATTTAAGAAGCTTCTTTCACCAGATACTTGTATATGAACCCTTTCTAGAAAGTTTAATGGGCAATGTGTAGGAGACTGATTTTCTTATCTCCATATTACAGATGGAATTCAATCCAGGTCAACTAGCTGACAGCATTTGAAAAAAAAAACACAAAGAGCTTATGGTATATTAAACGGAAGATACTGAAAATTCAACAGCAGTGTTAACAGTCAGTCTAAAGATGGAATATGAACACTTTTCAAGAGAGAAATAGTATTTTTCCTTAGCCATGCTGATGGAGTTGGATTTAGTGCCTAAGTTTTAGGACTTACCATTCCTTCACCTCTTCCAACCAAGCAGTAAGAAACTTCAAGTCAAAACAGGTCAGACTCAAAGAGGCAGTGATTCAGTCTGAAAGAGGCACTGGCCTAAGCTTCATTAAATCATCTTCATTTTCCACCCACTCCTAAACCTCCTGTGCTCTGCAGATACAAAAGATTTGTTTCACTTTCTGCTCTTGGGGCACTGGCTATCAATCAACCTCTCCTCTCAGTACCTCTGCTTGTTTTATTCATTCTTTCACTTCTTCTTCCTAACAGACTCACATACAAGGGCTTTGTGGGTGAAAGGATGAGGGAAGACAGCACAGACCATTCTGTTCATTATTTTCACAAAGCCTGTAGAGACTTAATCTCTGAGGCCTTTTCTCTCCATCCAGTTGAGGTGGAAATGGTCAATGAATTGGGAATTTACTGAAACACTTGCTAAAAAAATTGCAATTCTAGATGGTTTTGCTTACCAAGGACTTCACATTGGTCTTATCTAGTATTCCCTGTAATTATTGTAGTACAGTTGAAGCCACTGCATCCACTATCTACATGAAGAACAGGAGTTTGTCTCTTTCTTTTTAATACTGCTCTCATACATGGAATAATTAATATCAAACCTTGCTTCATAAACTTCTGACTAAGGATGTCAAAGTCTTCATGTATGTATCTTGGACTTTTCTTAGATTTGTCAAGGTTACACTCAACTGATGTAACTGGAGCACACACCACTGCCTGTCATGCCATGTGCTGCCATTCAGGCTAGATATAAAATGAAATTAGGATGTACTCTCACAAACCTCCACAGAGTAGTATTAAGTAATAGCCTCCATCTGTTTGTTACTCACCAGCAGGGTAAGGACTACCACCCTAAGCTGAAGTAAGTGCTGAACTGAAACCTCCACACAGGGATACTCAACCAGCCTAAAGACATCCCCTTTTAGAGACATGATAACTGATGATGTCTTAAGGCAGGAGATGGACAAGACTTGATGCACTTTTTAGCAAAACCTGAACTATTAATGTTTAGGATCAGGACCTCTCACCTATGCCAAGTCCAGTTAAGGGGTTTTAAATGTACTCTTGCTGGGTGGTGAGAGACAGCTTTGTGAAGTAAATAGTCCTTTAGTATAATTTTCTCAGAGGCTGTATGTAGCATGGTGTTATTCTGTAATGTCTTTCACACAAAGTACATCATCTTTAATGTTTTGCATCTTCTTTGGACTGAAGGTACTGGAAGATCCCTGTATTGTGCTTTATTGCCTCTCAAAAACCTTGAGAGCTCATGTCCTGCCCTGACTCCTAAGGAGCTGCCAGTCACTTGGCTGCTGTGGATGGGACCTTTGCAAAGCTCAGTTCATTGCTTCCCCAAGCCAGGAAGCTACATGCCCCATCACAGAAGAGCAGCTCCATGTTCACTGTCTCATTGTCCTGGTGAAACTGCAAGTGAATGCCTCAGTGAACTTTCAGAAGGAGCTCTCAGAAGCTCAGTCAAGAAAACAGAAGGAAGGGATAATGTCTGAAGTCCTGCTGCCTACTACATTGGATGTTTGGTGAGATTTAAAAGGAAATTAGCTGTTATCCAAAGGAAAAGGATACCAGAGCCTCCTCTTTATTCTTCTTCCCTGTTACAACTGAATATTTGAAGCACTTCTGTAAAGCTTTTGTTCACCAGGATCTGGGTGTAGACCACCAGTGTGCTAAGGGATAAACTTTCATGTATTATGGTATATAAGGATATGGTCACATGGAGGGACCCAGATACATTTTGATGGGGTAACTCTCACCATATTCTGAGTGCTGATGGAACACTTGAAGTCCAAAATTTTAACTGAAAGTAAACAGCTCTCTATTTGTTCTTTACAAACAGGAATTAAGTATATAGCAGGGCTGATGGGACAGAGATATATTGAGAATGTTTTCATGGAAACCAGGTGAAAAAACAACACAGAAAATAGCTAAAGGGGACACTGAAGGAAACTGAACAATAGTGACAGTTAGATGCTAATTGCCAGTCAAAATTTGATTGAGATAAACAGCTGGTTTTTCACACCAGTTACTAGGAATGCGTAAAGAAAAGTTTCAATATTAACTGGTATGCACAGCAGTTTTTTCAACAGAGGTGAAGTGAGACAGTCTTAGTGTTCTAGGCACAGACAGCAAAGGAGCAAGAGTAGTGAGGCAAGCTGGGAGCACCAGAAGAGGGGACAAAAGGTGGCATGATGAAGAGATCTGGGTTCAGAGAGTCAACTGAGTAGTATATGGGGGACAAAAGATAAAAAGAGAGAGTAACTGGAGACATCAGGACACAAACAACACACCGCTCAGACATAAAGGGAGGTGACAGGCTTGGAAAAGTTCAATACAGTGATAACCAAATAACTTGGGTCACTAAAAGTCTTGAAGCCTCAGACAATATCTGAAACCCACCTGGGCCAGTGATCCCATTAAAGATTACATTAGGTTAAGAAGCCCCTAACCTACTCTCTATAAGATTTACACATCCTTAGCATTAACTCTTAGTGAGGATTGCATGGTTTTGAAGACCACTCAAAGCTGGACACTGCTGAAGAGAAGCCTCTACTCCTTACTTTAAGAGAGAAACTTGCCAGCACCTCTGAGAAGGGATGGGACCAGTCACCGCTGTTTTGAAACTTGTGCTCAGGCTGGGTTCTTATTTCTGCTACAAGATGCATTCCAGCCCTTCACAATCGTTCAAGGTTTATTTCTGATATACGAAAGAGCAACTTTTATCAGAGACAGACTGCTCAAGCTCATTTCCTACAAGAGAAGAGGTCAGTTGGTAAGGTTAAGCCACAGAGGATTGGACATGTCTTTGTTCCATAGCTCCATTCCCCAGCAAAAATAATTTATTCCAGCTAGGCCTTTTTGTGAAGGTCTAACCGTCTCTAAGCTAGAGCTTTAGCTGTCATAGCAATTTCATTTCAAGAAATCACCTCCCTAACCAGCCATTATTTGGGTCAGCTGAGGGTTGTGCCATTTTGTATCTATTATGATTCTGGTTTCCCTCAAAGAGAGCAAAGCGAAGGAGATAGCCATGTCCACAACTCACTGGATGCCTGCAGCTGCTGCAGCAGTCCATGGGTCTGTCCAGGCTTGTGGGTAGAGAAGAAGAAAGTTGGAACTGTGGGACTCTGTGCTAGCAACCCATATAGAGCCGGAGTACAGATAGCTAACATCCCTCTTGCTGGTCATTTACACCAGGCATAGCTAAACACAATCCATCCCAAAGTTATAAAATATTACTCAGGCAAAAGTGAATGGCATTTCTTGGCCAAGGTAATTAGATTTCAGCAACCTCAGCCCACAGGCCAGTACTGTCTACTCTGCAGAATATTAACTCTAGTAACTGGAGTCAACAAACAACACTGGAAAAAACCTTGCTTGAAATAATATATATTAATACAGTAGCATAATAAATAATACATGCTGTTAATACTGCTGTAAATAATGTATCATGCTAGATTTGTGCAATAAATAATGCATAAATATGTAATCATCTTTTGAAATAATATAAAATTAGCAATTGTGAAGTGAACTTAACCTATTAACATGCTTCAGGAGGAGAAGCTTACACGTTATTTAGAGTCTGAATCACTGTGGCACTGCAATAGCTTTGCTGAGAATAATACCAGGAGCACCACATGAGGATGAAAAGAAGTAGAGAGTTGCTGGTTGCCTCCCAAAACAAACAGTAATGTACTTCTCAATTGTATGTTCAGGTCTAAAGGTCAGTTGATCTACTGGGTGTGCCATGTCTTTATGTTTAAAAAAGTTAATTTATTGCTGACTCATGGCTTTGAGCTGCTTGTTTTTTAACAACTAAGATGAAATAGAGCAACACAGGCAGCCAGCAGATTTAAGAGAATATAAAGATTATTCCTATGGTAGAGTTACACAGACTTACTCTATGCTCCAGCAGTGAGTTATGTTTTGGCTCCACTCCCCAAGTCCTCATAACATTTTTTTATCTTGAAGCACCTTACAAATTCAGGCCAATTAATATGAACACGGTCCCTTTGGGGCCAGCCTGCTTCATTGGTTGTGGTTTCCAGGGGGAGAAATTGGTGTTCAGATTTCTGGGGAAGATGGCTAAATATTTCCACTCTGCTTCAGAGTGTGTTAATACAGACTGGTTAGTGAAGCCATCATATCTGTGACCGGACTATGTGAGGATTGTCATCAAAATGCTTTGTACTTTTCCACAAGTTGTGCCACACATTTCAGGGCTAGATGACAAGGGAGCACTAATGAGAATAGTCTCTGAATAATTCATTCAAAACCACAGCAAGACCTAACTAGAAGGACAGCTTTAGCAACCATGGGTAGCTTCCAAAACTGACCTATGAATTTTCAAAGGCATTTGAGCTCTAAAAATTCCAGACAGTATTTTTGCAAGCATGTTAGGCAAGGAAGTAGCTAATTCCTTTCCCTCAGGCACACCTGTTAATTGTGGAAAGTACCTGTATGAAGCTCAGAAACTAATAATCTGAAAATACCACTTGTCACCAACAGTCTGGTCTGAAACCTTGGCTACTTTCTTAAAAGAGCAGTGGATTCTGAGACTTCCAGCTCTCCTAAGCAGCAAAGGGAGTGGAAATCTCCAATATTGCTTTGGGATATTTACTTCATAGCCATGGAAAGAAGCAATCTCCTTTACAAAACCATGTAGGCAGCAATAAGGTGACTCCAGTATTGTTACTATCCAAATCCCATAATACTGGAACCAGGGAGCAGTGATCAGTTTAAAGCAAATGAAAGAAAACATGTCCCTACAAGAAGGGCAGTGGAATTTTTGCTACAAGAGGTGGCAGATGTGGACAGAGTCCATGTGCCCCTTGGGGGCAAGGGGAAACTAGCAGAAAAAGGACCTTAAAGAGCTGCTAGAAGATCTGTGCAGGGAAGTACCCTCTCATGTCCCTACCACCACAGCTATCTGATGGGCAGGTGTATGGGAAGCTGCGTGCAGGAACAGGCATTGGCCAGGCAGATCATGGCCAGGCTCACAAGCTCTTCCAGTGCAGCATCTATGTTTGCATTGCAAAAAAGACAACACAGGGGAGGATGAATCATCTCTTGGATCCAGCAGAACATTTCTCATATTTTTGTGTCATGGTGCAAGGCAGGCCAGTGGAGAAAGCACCAGAATACCTCCCTACAAGAAAGAAGCAGATATGTCTGGGTACATGTGATGCAGCACCTCAGTTGGTGAGGCTGAAGCATTTGATGCCAAAATTAAGATGGTGATTTTGGAGAGGACCGTAGTGTCAGAAAGCAAGCTGTACCAGCTGGGGAGGGAGCATAAGCCCTGCTGGAGATGGAGCAATGCCTTGTGCCAACACCACCTGCCAGAGCAGCTCACCACCCAGTGGATCTGCTGGTAAGCCCTCACCACAAAACAGACTCTCAGCTCTCAGCCCAAATTCCTCCCAGAAAGAGCAGTGCTGCTCTGCCTTAGTGGGGGATTCATTCCACCTTACTAACGGGAAGCTTCGTAAGTCTGAACAGTCAGGGTTTCCTCTGAAGAGGGCCAGGCTCAAACTCTCTCCACTGAAGCTTCTGCTCTGACTTTGATGAGTTGAAAATCTTTTGAAGCCCACTGTGACTGGCTCTAACCAGCCTTGGCTGACTGACGTCAGTGAGTTACCAAATGCAGAGCATCCTTAGGATTGCTTTGCTTTGCTTTGTGCTGCCTGTAGGCCATGCTCAATTAAAACTGATGAATTTTTATTCCATATGAGGCAAAACCTGACCTGCAATGCCAAGGTCAGTGACAATTACATAGCATGTCAATGATGTACCATCCAAATAAACCCATGATCCACAGATTGCTTTCTTGGAATCTCCTCTTAGGTATGATTCAGACAGCTGTTCCTGGAAGGCAATAAAATGGCATTTTTCCTTCTGCAACTATTCCAAGTAGGTTTTGAGATTGCTGAGTCTCTCACTGATGGATTTGTCATTCCTGACTAGACTCTTACTATTTCATCAGCTACAGAAAGCAGAAATGAAATCAAGTTTTTTTTCCTCCTCTCATTCTAGTGTACGAGGCAGCACAACATCTCAAAAGGCTACAGCAAGCAGGAGCATGGTCAGTGTAATCACCTCTGCTGCTCTCTCAGGAAGTACCCCAAGTGCAAACTGAGAGAAAACAAACCTTGAGAAATTTGAACCAGCTCCACCTGAACCAGCTTTGCTGTGCTTAGTAAATTTTTCCCAAGGAGAACAGTCATTAAGCTGCTGATTCCCAGCAGCTCCGTCTCCTCTCCATACCAGATCTCATGCATCACGAAGGAAGTCAGATGAGGATTTGTACGGCCATCATGAGTAAATACAATACATACTACACCTGGTTTTTTTTCCACTCCGATGTGTAACAGTGTGATCACTGCCACTGTCCCCATGAAAAATAGGGGCTGTGGCCCAGGGCTGCCATGTGGTTTATTGCAGCTGAACACTGAGGAAGCAAGAATGCTGTAGCTGTTGTGCCTAGACAGGTATAACCATGACTTCCCTGAGGGTCAGCACATATTGCAGGCAGGGCCCAGAACTCATGCTTTGCAGGCTTTTGGGTTTCAGTGGTAGATTAACCCAGCCACTTAAGGTAAACCCTAGTCTGCTGAAAGTGAGAATTTTGCCACTGAAAGAACTGGGCTGAGATATCACATAATGAATGTAGATATTTTCAAGGTAAATCAATTTTCTTTTTCTCTGAGCTGAAGACTTCTGAGTGTATTTTGAAATGGAATCATCTTTGCAGGGAGAAGACAAGAAAGGGAGAAAAAGAAACCCTTGATACTTGTTTCATTTGAGTCTCTGTGCAAATTTATAACTAACTTTTAAGAACTCCACAGCAAATTACTCAGTTCTGAACATATGTTAAGATCCAGTTCTAATTTTTGCTTTCAGTGATGATTGATTTTTCTGAATGTTTTAGCCTACTTCCACTGGGTTCATAAAAACTTGGGAGCAAGAACCTTATGGCATTGTCCTTGCATTGCAGTTTTGGTTCTTTGTTAATTTTGGATGTAGTCCTAGAGTGTAGGAAAATTATTGAACTTGATTTTGCTTATGTCTCTAATTCCTGCGGCTCCTCTATTACACGTAGCAGGGCACCCTATAGGTACAATAAATAAATAATACAACACCAAGAGCTGTAACAAATCAAAAAATACATTATTAAAAAATTAGGAAATAAGTATCTTTCTCTTACTTAAACAGAGATTGATTTTATAATGTGGAATGCTGAGAAGGGCTGCTGGAAAATATATATGGGCCTGGGGACATGGAGAATAAACTATAATAGGTGATTTTGTTCACCAATTAGAAAAATAAAAAAATTAAAAAGGAAAAAAAAAAACAAACCAGTGAACAGATATATTTGTCAAATGGAACTTGAGCTTTTTGTTCACAGCTCAGGTATGATGCAGTGCTTGCTTCAGCTCCTTGCTTCAGTAGATGCTGTATCTGAAGAGTGAAAACCCGAAACAATGCAAGCTGGTGCCCAAGGTTTATTTTTTACATCCCAAACTCTGCAGCAGGATTCAAGAAGAGGTTTCAACAATGAAGTGTAGACAAGGCCCTCCCTTGGTTGCTGGGACATGCCTCAGTGATGCTCCTCAAACCTTGGAAGAGGGTCTTGGAGGGGATGCTGACCAACCTGGGACAGGATGCACCTGGTGTGGGTGCTTGGCCTCACTACTTTGCTACACCCTGGGCAGAGATTTTATTGGTGCAGGAAGAAAGAGGAGCAATCAAAGGTTTGTTTGCTCCTCCTTGTGTCCCATAGCGATTAAATCTTTGCCCAGGTTGTGGCAAGGTGGTAGAAATGTGGAGCACTGATGAACAGTCAACAAGTCTTTCTTGTTTTTCAGTGGAAGGAGGGAACCAAATGCTCAGGGTCTCTGCTTACAAGAAAGTCAAACACTAGTCTCATTAAACATGATCTTTTCTCCTTGCCTCCGACACCTTTTTTACCCTCCCCCATGAGCAGGAGGAAAAGAGGCCCTCAGGGAGCTTGCAATTCACTTCTGTGCAGTGCAAGGACCTGTAACAGACCCCCACCTTGCTCGACATGGTATTCCTCACCATGCACATGCTCCTTTTCATTTACAGTATCCCTCTTCTGCATCCACAGAACCATGCAGAATTGTTTTGAGTACAGATGCTTTCCATAGCTGAATTTTAAGAACTATCAGTAAGAATTTACACTTGCATCTTTTACTCTTGCATCTTTTTGCTTCATTTTGGGGTGGTTTTTTGTTGTTTTTGTTTGTTTGTTTGGGGGTTTTGTTCTAGTTCTGAAAACCTCCAGGGAGGATTTCCAGTCTCCCTGGATAGCCTGCTCCTATGCTGAACTCCTCACCTAGGAAAGAAATTTTCATAATGTCTTTTCTGACCATCTGAAGGTGAAGTTTGCAGCCATTTCCCATTTCTGTATCTTCTTCCAGGAAGAGTTTGGCTCTGACATCTTTCTAGGTCCCCTTTGAGTAGTTGTAGGTGGTCATTCCTTTGTTTCCTTCTGATGTGATAGAACATCAACTGCTCAAGCTTCTCCTTGGTATCCATGTCTATCCTGATAGTTTTGTCCTGGACCCCATTTCCAAATCCTTCCTTAGCTGGGCTCTAACCTGAGAGAGCCCACACCAGCACCAAGTAGAGGGGGATAAAAGCATCCCTTGATCAAAAGCCTTATTCCATCTAACACATTTCATTGGGCATCCCACCTTGCTTCCAGTGAATGTTCTTGGCTGCCTCAGCCTGCAGTTCACTGGAAGTTCCTGTGTTCATTTCAGCAGGGTGGTGACACAACCTGGCACTCTGCAGCTATGCTGTGCTTCTGATTGTCCTGCCCAGTAGCCAGACCCTCTGCTTCTTATGGTACTGGGGCTACTAGTGTCTTTAACCCCTGATGTCTTCCAGATTGGCACCTTCAGGGTTCTTAACCTGAAGGTGCTTTTGTGAGAAGTGTTGCTGGTCCCTGCCTAGGCTATACTTCCTCAACTAGTGTCACCTGCAGATTCGCTTGGTCAATGGCCTTCTATGTAACCATACACTGGCTGAAGGCACTGATGAAGATACTGAACAGCTTCAACCCAGTGCCATAGAAACTAGACCTTTCTCATGCCTGGTCTTCAAGAGGTTACATTTCAATCTGTTTCCCATATTGGAGGCTGAAGAACAGTGGCACAGCCAGGCACCATACCCACCAGGACAGTGCCCAGCTTTACCAAACACAACCTTCTATTTCCCCATTTCCCTTCTGCTCCTATTCAGCTCTCACTTCCTGCAGTCTTTCTCCTTGTGAGTCAAAATTGGATTTTGCATCCAGACTTACTGAGTTTTCTGCAATGGAAAGGGTGTAGTGTGGTGGTGAGGGTGGTTGCCTGTGAGAAGGACTGGTGTATCAAGAAGATGGGCACTATTTGTGCCTAGACAGTAAGGGTTACTGAGCTGAGACAGAAATTACCTCTTTCATATATAACTACTGTTGGCTTGTACTTCTATTTGGTCTTCATGTAAAAGTTGGTCTCTTCAGTTTACAGCATCAGATAGTGCCAAGTTTTAATGCACATAAACAAAATGGAGGATAGTGATATGGAGGGGATCTTCTAGTCAACCCAGCAGATCTATTCACTCTGCTATATGATCATAAGCTGGAAAACACTGAGAGATAAATACCTTAAAGTAGAGCTGCCTGCAGGCTATTTCTGTTCTTCAGTTTCTACAGACAGACCTGAACCAGCTTTAGAATAGTCAGCTTGGATATTGCAAATATTGCATTTGTGGGCAGATGCTGCCTGACACAGATTAGTCCCATGGATATTCTCTCATCTCCTGCATTCATCTTGCACACCACACCAACTCCTTCACTGGCCATGCTACACTGTCAGGAGTACATTCAGCAAACTGGCTGGTGGTTCCATGGCTGCACAGTGTAGAGGTGCCTCAAGCTTTTGAAGAGCAAGGATAAGGCATCCTCAAAATGCAACTCAACTTCCATTTCAGTCTAGGAGTGTGCTCTGGAGAGGTGGCCAAAAAGCAGAAACTTGGGCTGCAGGGGCTATGAACAAGAGCCACTATTGACCTCGCTGGACTCATTGGAGAGGTGGGGGGCTGGTCTGCCCAGCTCCTTTCTGCTTCCTCCTTTTCACAGTTCCTTTTTTTATCCCTTCTTGCAAACTTCCCTGTAGTGAAGCTACATCTTTTTATTTTTAACTTTGCTTATGCATACTGGGTTTTCATATTATTCACCTAGAAAGCAGGAGGATTAAAGGGATCACTTTATTTACTGCTACCTGAATGACTTACATCAACAACAGTATCTTTATGTATTGATATAGCTACCATATAAGCACTCACAGACAGTTCCTATATGCACTAAAATTAGGGTGTATTTCATAAGATGACTGCACTCCAACCCTAGCAAACTTTATAGTAACCCACTATGGCAACAATTCACCACAAATGTCCTTTTGTTATTAATCCATTTTGTTTTGAACTCACTATGTCACAATGCTGACACACACAGCATGACACATGCTTCTTGGGAGCTGTGATATCACATCCATTTCCCCTCTTCTCTTTTCACTTCCCACTGTCCTGCAGGGAAACACACACCCATCAGCATCTAAAGGGTTTGCCATAGTCATTTTTTATGTTGCTAAAGAAGAGAAAAGAACATATGATCCTTTCTGATGTGAATTACAAGTAGGTAAGATATTTGAAGGGTATTTATTCAACACATGAACTAAATTTCAGGACTTCAAAAATAAACATCAGTGGAAGTTTAAAAATATGCTCTCTCAGATGGTATTTTTACTAGGTTTTTATTTGCAGAAATATCTTTGTTTTTACAGGAGATGACATTTAGCTGTAATGGGAAAACATTATATACTCTTTAATAGGTTATTCTAAAATTAATTAACCACTAAAGTATAAGGCATTTATCTAAAGGGCTGTCACGAAGGACCAGACTGTACTGGGGTAAGGTGTCTGTTTCATCTCAACAATGTTAAGAACTGGGTCAGGAAGATCCTTTGCATGACAGAAGCCTGCAGCTCTCAGTGGTCAAGGACACAAGTTGCCGTTACAGAACAAGTGAAATGCTGGCATGTCCTGCCAGCTTTTGGCCACATGAGCTCTGGAACCTTGACCGCAGCATGTTTTGAGCTGCCCAGATTAACTGACCCAGCAAGCTGCTTCATGGGGCCCATGAGATCTGTAGATACTGTAAATGCCACCCACTCACCCTGTCCTGACACAGCAGAGACGAAGGGCCATGACTTCTCCTGGTTCCTGCAGTGGTTTCAGGCTGTCGGGTCTGGCCAGTATGGGGAGGTCAGGTCAGGACAATGGCAGG
>JAWMRC010000089.1:53855064-53876172 GCA_035584755.1 Thripadectes ignobilis | reverse complement strand
CTTCTCCTGGTTCCTGCAGTGGTTTCAGGCTGTCGGGTCTGGCCAGTATGGGGAGGTCAGGTCAGGACAATGGCAGGGGTACAAAGGTGTAAAGAGAGGCAAATCTACCCACATCCTGACTTCTGTCATCTCCATCTCCAGATACGGCCTGAGAACTTCACTCCTCCATAATAGGCACAGTCCTGCAGGGACATGGGACTGAACAAGATGAACTTGGAGCATTGGTAAATGCAGGTGCAGCACTCAGCTCTTGGAGTGTGGGGTGCAGGGGTCTGGCAGCAAGGACAGCACTCTGACTTTTTGCTCTGGCTCCTGTAACCAGTGGAGTTGCTGCTGCCAAACACTATTAACACCAACACCAAATTTTAAGCAAATTCAAACTCAAGTGCATAGCTCTAAAGGCACTCTCACAGCTGTTGATCTTTCTTCTGTTTGTGCCTGTTCTAGTTATGGCAGCAGGGACCAGCTTATCACCGTGTGTGTGTAACCAAAACCGTGTATTCTACACCCTCTGATGGACTGTTAAAAATGGATAGTTTGCAGCAGCTGCCCAGGGCACACGTGACACCTCAGGCTACAGGTTGGGTGTTAACTCTGTGAGGCACTGGAGTTCACTATCTTCACACCAATGACTCAGCTGTGATAACTCCCCTCTGAGGCATTAACCCCTTAATACCAACCTGAGAGATCATGTCTGCTAATGGACCATTAGGGACTGGAACAATAAGCAGTTGCAATGACCCAGACCGTCAAAGATTCCAAAAACATCCCATGACTCACAGAGTTAAATCATCCATTGGGAAACTCCCCACCCCGGGGGGAGGCACTGGGCATTCCCTCTTGAATTTGGCCATAAATAATCTTTGGGGTTTGGGATTTCTGGGACCACCCATGGGACCCAGAGGAGAACCAGAACCTCAACAGGACTGTGCCTGCCACTCTCAACCAGACTGCGACCATCATCCTCACCAACAAGTTTTCCTTTCCTTTTTCTTTTTAATTCAGGGGGACCATGCAGTGATCAGCACAGGGGCTAACAAACACCAGCCTGTTCGTGCCCTGGAGTGCTGGGTTATACATCTGGGGTTTTTTGTGGGTTAAACCCAATTGTTCTCTGTATTGTATTTATTGCAATCTTTTTAGTAAATTGTAACTCTGTCTTGTAGTCTCTCTTGAGTAGCATTCATTTCCCCTGCCAGTCTACCTCAAAACCAGCACAGTATCCTGCGTTCCAATTCACAGCCTGAAAACAGATCTGGGCATTATGCACTTCTTACCTCCTACCTCTGCCCACCCTCTGTGCTGTTCCCACACACCAGGACAGCTGTCTAGCAGCTTCTTGACTTCTTGCATGTGAGTCTTTGGAGTCATCTTCTCCAACCTAGGGAGAAATACAGAGATATCAAGGGGTGTCCCATGGTTAAACCAGCACCCAGCCCTGCTCTACCTGTGTCATACTCCTCTTCCTTTAGCAGGTTCTTTTCTCTGACTCACTCTGTGACTTCCACCTTCTACAACACCTCTGAAGCCATCAGTGAGACTCTGACTGGCAGGGCAGATCTCTTCAGCCTGGATGGGAGATGGAAGCAGCAATAAGGACAGTTGTAGAGGCTTTGCATGGGGGCTGCTTGAATTCACCTTTGTGCTTATGTGGTTCTGGTTCTGGTGGCTGTGGGAAGAAAATCCAGACTGGCATGAATCAGAGACATCAGTGAGAGCAGACAGGAGATCCTGTCCTGTGTTCTCTGTCCTGCATGATGGCTAAATGCCAAGTGGTAATTAGTTTTCAGAATTTTCCCTTTTAATGTTAATAACAGTGTTAATTAATAAAGATAGTGACACTTGATTTATCTTAGCCAAGATGGCCAGTCATTCTGGAAGTAAAATAGGTACAAACACTTTCATTTTACCCAGTTTGCGTTCACTTACACACTATCCTTACTGGGTCCTCTACCTCTTAAAAATACACTCTTGGCACAGAAAAAAACGCTGTTTAGCAAACTACCTTTGAGTCACCCTTTTATCAGAGAAGCCAGGCATATTGGTACCTTTCTGGACTCCTCTGTCATGGGATAACACATGTAATAATGCACTAAGTAATTTGATCCAGAAACTGAAAGCAAGGCATGAATTACACTAACTGTCATTGAGGGAAAATTTATTTTCTCACCAATACACTGGTACTGTAAATGAAGTATCACAGGTGATTAAGAACCAACTGTGATGAGCCAAATTGTCTCAGAAAACCATGAGAACTTTGTAAACATGCTCACAAGCACAGTTCTGCACCCCAGATGTGAAGGGCCTGAGACCTTGCTGCACAGTTTAGTCTGTAGTCACTGGGAACATCATCAGGGGATTGTAGAGTCACTGTGTGAGCAGATTGTGTTGGTATTCACCTTTGTACATCACCAGCATGAAGTTAAACAAGTTAGCTTTTAAGAGCCTCCTAAAACGTGATGCTGCATGGCACCAGGTAATGTTCTCTATCACTTCTGAACTCTGACATTAATTCCTCTGTAACTTGACAAACTCCTCAAGTTAGCAAGTATGGAACCTCATTTCTGAAGTTAACCCATACTCACAGCAGCCAGCCTTTACATTAATTCTGACCTTCTCTGACACACACATGCACAAAACAGTAAAAAAGGTTGAAAAACAAATTATAGGTTTCCCCCTGAGTGATTCCAAAACTAAATTTCTTAATGGGCTGTAATAGAGCATGCTGAATTTTTTCCCTAACCTCAGAACACCGTATGGGAAAGGCCAGTACCAGCCATCATGGCCAGCCTGATGCTATCACAGACAGTCACATCACTGAACCCATTTCATTAGCTCCCAGCACACAGAATACAAAAACTTCCTTGACCAGGAAACTTTACTAGATGGTGGTGAATGAAGAGATAATGAGGCCAAAATGATAATTCATGTAAGTATAGTGAAACAGAAACAGAGAAGCCTTTAGGGTCATGATTTTGTCATGCAATGAGTGAATTCAACAGGTCTATTAGGAATGCTATGACAAACTCCCAGCTACTTACACACTGCTGCCATAAAAGTGTGTTTAAAAGGTAGACAATAAACACTGTCCTAAGAAAGTTCTTTTGAGATTTATGAAATCAATACTCAAATGAAACAGAAACATTAGGGGTAGAGAGTTGACCAAATCTGACCATTCCAGTCATCCTGGCAGAGCAGATCTGATAAATCCTTGCCAGCAGCCTGATGGGACTTATTACGTGTCCCAGCTTCACAGGTCCCACATGGACTTCTAATTTGGGACTGAAGGCAGAGGGAAGGTTTCTTTCTTTGTGTGTATGCCACTCTGGTTCTGAGCAACCTGTGGTACAGCTGCTTCTACTGCATCTGACTAACTGCACACAAGGGAAATTAGCCTTTACTCACAGTCTGGACTGTGCTGGGTAAGTTTCCTCACTTTTTATCATTATTTTATGGTTTAATTCCCGTTATTGGGCCCCTCCTTGCCTAGCATAATTTTCACAACAGAGCTGTCTTTCACCTGTCAATAAAGAAGGGTGACAGCTAATTAGGACTCACTGTTTTTGTGGACCAAGTGGCTCAGCTGGATGCCAAGCTGAGAGCAGGATTGGGCTCTGTCAGCAGGTTGAGTGACTCAGCAACTCCACTACGGAACTGGGACAACAAGGGTCACGATTTTAGTGGAAATGCATTGAAAAGATTTGAAGAAAAATGTGAGAAATCCTTCTAACTCATTAAAATGAAATGGGCACTTTGAAAAAAAATTTCTGGAAGAAGAGCTGCTTTAATTTTCACAGGTTTGCAGAACAGGAAGTATTTGTCACCCTGAATAAGCTGCGAAAAGTATTTTTAACGTGTTTAATTACAATTGGCATTCCTGCAGCACAGCCAAATGCTAGAGGTGGCCAGCTCTCTGAAAAATGATCATTACCACACTGGCACTGTGGGAGCCCTGCAGGGGAAACTGTAAGCCAGTTTCTGAGTCTCTTTTATCATTAAGCCATCTTTAAAAGCTGAGCTATCTGCTTCATTTTAAGTGGCTGAACATTAAGGATTTTGCTCAAAACAGCACTAAAAGCAGGAATAGCTTGGTTTTTATTTTCAGACAGATTGACCTTTCACTTAGTAATGTTAAGAACATCCTTACCTTTGCCATAAAGTGGTTATCATGATCCAGCTGCAGTTATACACACACAGATACAAATTCTGCTTGTCTAGTTCAGGGTGAGAAGTGTTTCTTATCTTTCAGACTCTTAGAATGAGACACTGATGACAATTTTAATTCCTTTTCTATATGGACTAATAGCTGTGCACACCCAGTGTGGGGTTAAAGACTATTCTGGTTTCCTAAATTGTCATGGAAATAGAACTTTTTAGGACTCATCCCTATATTCATTATGATTCTAGGACCTCCCGCCCAACACCAACAGTCAAGTGTCAATTGCTTTTATCTTCATGTAGCCCCTTTCTCATCATGGTGTTGTTTTCCTCATTCCCCAGATAAAATAAGATGGACAACTGTAATTAAGAGCTGTGCGTTACTATTCCAATGCAGAGATTCCTTGGCACATACCATTGGGTCATTGCCACGACTGCAAGCCCGCTCTGAAGCTGGAAACAGTGTGCATGTGTGCATGTGTGCATGCATCAGGGTGATGGTGAGTATGGGTTGAGGCACTGTGCACAGTGAGAGGTTTCCTGAACGGCTGTATGGCCCCATGCCATCCCATGCAGAAGCCAGGCAGCTCCAAGGGTCTGTAGCAGCAGCAGCATCCCTCTGTGATGCTGTACTTCCTGCACAGGTGCCCCAGTGTGCACAAGGACAAGTCAGAGCTGTCTGACACAGCACTGCACTGTAAGGCAGAGCTGCACCTCGAGCCACGCTGTGCTGAATTAGAGGTGAAACAGCTTGAAGACTGTTGTTTGGAACCGCTCTGGTCTGACTGGGGATGCCATGAAGGTAGAAGGAAGGTGTTCAATGTCACAACCATTTCTTTCACTGGAGGGCTAGGAATATAGTTCTCAACCCATGGACAAATTGATCATTTTCCTGTGTCAATCCTACCTTTCTGTGGGGAGTAAGGCTATCTGGCAGTCTACTTCAGATAGAAGAAGGTTAGCCCAATCTGACAATGAATTTTGTCCTCACGCTGGAGCAGCTCTTGGTGCCAGCAATCCCCACAATGTCTGCTTGGACATTGTTTCCATCCCACTCATTGCCTCTTCCACAGATTGGGTGTTTTCTCTACTGGAATCCATCATTAAACACTTTCTTTTCCCTTCAGACATACATTATGTTTCTGGCTTTAAGAAGATTGTAAAGTATTAAAATTACCAAATATTGGACCAGACTCATAATTTAACATCTATTAGTTCACCGTGTCTAAAAAGGAACTACTACACTACAATAACATGACCACATGAGTCATGATCTTTTAGTACCTCTACAGTAGCTTTCATATTTTACTTGTTTTCTACAGAAATGAAGTCTGTTATTCAAATAAGAATATGTGAGTTATAAGTTTGCCACAACAATCAATTCAACTTACAACATTCTCTGTCATCATTACATTTTTATTACAAGAATTAATGCATTTTGCTATTTGCTATTCTGGTTACAATCATGAAGAAGTTGTGAGAATTAATAAATTTTGCACCACTTTGTCTTCGTTATAATTTTAAGATGTTCTCCAGAATGGATTAATTCAACATCACTTTTCACTGTTCATCCTGAGAAGAAAAATAGTTTTGTAACTCCAGCAGACACTATTCTCTGGCTGTTTTTTTATCATTCTAGATACATTATCAAGAAGAAAAGTAGTAATAAAATGTATAAGTCTGCTAGAGAAAGAATGCAAAGTGAATGAGGAAAATGGTGCAGATGACCCAGTCCTTGCAACTGTCTTGAGGTCAAAATCTCAAGTCATATTCAGATGCTATAATTAAACTGATACAATTTTCCTTAATTTAAAATTTCCCAAGTGGAGTAAAAACAATTATTTCAAAATTAACAGTAGGCATATTTAGAGTTCTGACATTCAGGTTAGTATTTAAAATTCTGCCGTTCAGGTTCCCCACAAATGTTTAATAATTTCTGTTTGTTATGAAAACCTGGAACAAAAATAAATCAAAATAGAGTATCTTTAAAGAAAAATAGATAGCATTAGTAACTGACATATATGCATTCTGTCTCAAACTACTAGGTTTGCAGTTGTCCTAGGATTTAATCATATTCCCATTAAATCCAATAAAACTCCTACAGATTTTTATGACTGTTGGATGAAACCATGCTCATTGTGTGGAAACCAAGTTCAAAGCAAATCAGAGGATTTTCCTGCACTGGATGAGGGAACTCTGTCAGACACTGGTCACACCTGTCCCTTCCCTGAGTAACACTGTCAGACTCGTAGACAAGCATTGCTTCTGGTCCCAGTGAAGATCTGAACTTTTCAAAATCAATGTGTTGGTATGGCTGAAGTTTAACAAGAAAATGGAGTTTAAAACAGGGGCTGTAGACATCCTAATGGGTTCAGAGACTTAAGAGAAAAATCACATTTTCATTTTTAAAAAGGTGAGTGAGCATGTTGCAGCTCTGTTGTCCTCTCTCAGTAATGTAATCAGCAGCATCAGCTCCTCAGTGTGAGATACAAAATTAAGAAAAATTCCCTTATATTAAGTGAAGAGACTGAATATAAAACAGGGCTTGATGTTCTTTTCCTAATATTGTCCATCAGCAATACTTCAGGTCATGTTTATTTGACGTGCACAACTGTAAAAACAGTAATTTGCTCCCCCATAGTAGAAGGAGAGAAAGATAAGTTACATTATATTGTACATCAGGAAGTGCCATGTTGGTCATGGGTATCTGATGGTTGTCTGTCTGTGGAGCTATTCTTTACATCCTGTTTCCAAGCATTTTTGAAGCTGGGACTGTATTCTCACAGCACATAGCCAGCAGAAGTGTATGCCATTGCATGCTAGAACATGTCTCTGTCTTTCTTGCCAGGTTCTACCTGAAAGGAGGTTGTCGCCAGGCAACTAGCAGTAGGACGAGAGGACACAGTCTTAAGCTGTGCCAGGGGAACTTTAGGTTGGAAATTAGGAAGAAGTTCTACACAGAAAGAGTAATTGGTCATTGAAATGGGCCCCCCAGGGAAGTGGTGGACTCATCACTTCTGGAGGTGTTTAAGAAAAGACTGGATGTGGCACTCAGTGCCATGGTCTAGTAGAAAAAATTATGTTTGGTCATAGGTTGGACTTTGTGATCTCAGAGGTCTTTGCCAACCTAGTTGATTCTGTGATTCTGTCTACTACAAGTACAGGATATCTACCTTACCTTACTTACCCTCTTACAGGAGAAACAGAGTGTGAAGAATAGTTGACGCATTGCTTCCAAGAAAAAGCTGGACAAGAAATATAAGTTTGTTGCTTTGGGCTTCAGAAATGAGCTCTGTCCCCTCAGAATTCCAACTCTGATATGGATGAACTCAAGGGCAAGGGGGAATTTTTTCTGTCTGCAGACTGCTTTGTTTAATCTGCTGCATTTAATAAGCCTATGATCTTAAGTCTGACTGGATATATATGGTTGACATGTTTTTAGCAGCCTATTATTGAAATAAAAGATGTTTTCTTTTCATGTATTCCTCCAAACATCATCTTTCTACCAGGAAACTTTATTTGGACAGGGCAGAAATGCATCTCCTGTGGCTGAGACCACTCCTAATCTCTTTTGTGCCTGACTCAAGGCATTTGCCTAGCTTGACACTCCGTAAACTCTAAATCCACCTGTAAAATTAATGCAAGAAATGTGTCCCCTCATGTAGATAGCACCAAATCCCTAATTTTTAACTTTTCAAAGTAGTAAAAAGAATTACAGGGTTTCTAATGAGTGCCATTTATAATTTAAAATTGTTACAGCCTGAAATGGCAGTTGGTTTCCCACCACACAATTTGACAGATTTACAGACCCAGGAACAACAGAAAGGGGGAAAAATCAGAGAAAAATAAGCAGGCATTATCAGGGCCCACAGTGCTCTGCCAATCCTTACTGTGCCTGCCCACCCCATCCCTCGTGCAGCCCCATCCCTAAGAAGATGACTGCTGTCTAGGGCTGGCAGGGCACCCCTGTGGCCAGGTCTAGCAGCCCAAGAAACAACCAGAGCAGACAGAGATGTCCAGAGTAGCCCGTTTATCCCCAGGATTCAAGGTGCTCTCTGTGTTAAGTCAAGCTCCAAGTATGAGCCTGAAGTTTGCTGGAACTGAACTTCATTTCCAACGGATAGGAAAATGTTTTAAATGATCAAGCATGCTTCATTTGATCTTGCATACTTGTTTGCTTTGATGGAAATCTTAATTTTCTGAATTTCGTCTGTAGATATTCTCAGAAGGTATTTGCTGTCATCACACAATTTACAAAGGAGAGATGTGGAAATCATATATTCTTCATATGAAAATATGAAGAATGCTACTGGAAGTGATCCATAAGTAAAACCCTAGCTTGGTCCTGCATGGCCTGGACTCTGCAAACACTGCTACACCCAGGGACTATCTCCAATTCTGTAAATCCATGGGTGATCAGAGGTCTTGATCTTGCTTCTCCCCTTATGCCCAGTGCTCTGTTCATCTAATTTTTTTATTTGTTTTTGTTTTTAATAAACACTTATAATTAAAAATAGACATTGGACTTTCCTGAAGGTGGCACTGATAGCAGTTATGAGAAAATTAAATGTTCCTCCAAGCCACTTGTGAAGCTAGTAAGATCCTAAAACAGGACCAAAGCTATGACTCAAAGCAAGAAATGTGAAAGTTCAGTTAGTTAGGCTAAAAACATAATCCAGTTTTGGCCATCTATCTGCCCTGTAGATTTTCAGACAGGAAGAAAGGAGCAAAGCCTGCCTTACTTCATCGACTGCTATTGCATTCATATCCTTCACTGGGTTTGTACTGATACCAGTACTGTTTTCTGTCAATATATGTGATTATGGTTGCCAAATTGCTTATTCACACGTAGGTTAGACTGTTGTCTATAGTAAGTCCTATTTCTAATTGATTTTTCAAACCAAATATTACTTGAGCAGGAAAATAGGCATGAAAAAAAGACATTTCAATGCATAATTTTAATTTATATTGTAAATATGTTTCCATGCTATTATTACTTATTTCAGTCCCTGAAAGCTCTATAGTTCCTTTCTTCTATTCTGAAAATCTTACCTAAGATGAATCCTGGCCAATCAACTGGTTTGATTATAAAGTCTGGTATGCTCACAATTAGGTCCTCTCATAAATTTTTTCATATTCTCTCTACAGATATTTCAATAAAGTTCTTGTTAGTGAAAGGTTCTGTCTCTGTCTCCAGCCTAAACTTTAGCAGGCCCTTTGGAAGTCCATAAAAAGGCAAAAGTGTTCCTGGAGCTTCGGGCGGAGTTTTCACAAACTCCTCTACTCCCAGAAAATCAGATCTGTCTGTGTCTGACAGTTGTGTAAGTGCAGTCACGTGGTGTGGTTGACAAACCGGATCAATCATCATTACAACGCGATGGAGTTGCCCAGGACGGCTGAAAAGACACTGGCACCTGGGAGAAAATTTTTTCAAAGTGAGTGGTTCTGAACGTCTTTGGGTAGAGGGTCTGCCCTTGCAGGGCCCGGCTGGTGCACCCATTTCTAGAGTTTTGTTACAGGGCCTGTAATTAGCAACTAATGAAATCCCCCCCCATCCCCAGCCTCCCCCTAGACCAGCAGCAAGTGCTCCTATTTTCAGACACATGCGAAATATCTGCCAAATCATTTGGCACATCTCAGCGAGAAATGTGCCAAATTACCTGTCACAGCTAAACCGCCTTTTAAAAAGAAAGACAAATGCTTCCGCCGCTCTGTTTGCGTGGAACGTGAGTGCCCTCCCGTGGAGCCGGGATGCTGCCAGGGGTGCTGCCAGGGATGCTGCCGGGATACTTCCGAGGATGCTGCCGAGGATGCTGCCGAGGATGCTGCCGAGGATGCTGCCGGGATGCTGCCGGGATGCTGCCGAGGATGCTGCCGGGATGCTGCCGGGATGCTGCCGGAATGCTGCCGGAATGCTGCCGGGTACCGCGGCGCCGCGCCCGCCGCCTGGCGCTGGTCCAGCCCGGCGGTTCCTCCGCGCTAGCCACCGAGAAGGCACCTGACACCGGGGCAAGGCACCTGGGCTTCACCAGCTAAAGAAACAGACCGGCCCTGGAGACCGACACTGCTGCCAGGGATCCCCGTGAGGAGCCGCCGGGCGGAGCGGGGCTCGGGTGTGTGAGAGGCACAGCGCGGAACAGGCACCGCAGAGGGAGGAAACTAGCAATCTCACGGCCAGAAAAACGCCCAATCTCAGCAAAAAGCGTCTGGGAACGGAATGGAATGAACTTTCTGGAGGACAGAAGAAGGGGGAGGTGTTTTACTGTTAATAACAGCTGAAGATAACTGATGAAATTCGCTTTCATCTGCTGTTTGAGACGTCATTCTTGGCTTTTTCCTGATTTTTTTCTCCCCTTTTATCATCATCACAGTCTTTCTCTCTGGAAATTTTAATTATCTTACCATGCTATCTGAATAAGTTATTATTTTATTTATAGCCATCTTCATAAAAGATACTTCAGAAATTGATCTAGCAGAAACTTAACAGCTTCAAGTGATACTTGACAGTGTCCGTGCTGCGCTCCCTTCTTACTAACACACAAATCCTCATATCACGAAACTGCGGGGGTGATAGCAAGGCGGGGATGATCCTGCCTCTGAAAAAGTCATCACACTCTGTCACAAAGCTTTGGCTTCCAAGTCCATCTGAGTAAAGGAGCAGGCCCCCAGGGTAAACTTGTAATTATCCTGAGCTCAGCTATTGCAAAGCGGAGTGTGGCTTGAGCTTACTTACCGACTTTTCACTTATCTGTGATTATTATTTTAAATACAATAAAGTCCCTAATTAAACAAACAAACCCCAAGTATTTAATCCAGTCTTGTGATTGCATGAAGCAGGAAGTCTGCACAGCCTTCTCTCCTCAGACATCAGCAAAGTCACCGACCACTTTCTGGTCACACAAAAGGCAATGTGACCAGCATCTGTCCTGTTTGCTTTCCTGACTTGTACTTGGTGGAGAGGTGTCTCTTTGACTTTGTGCCACACACACTTTGCTGAGCCATCCAGCATTGTCTCAGTCTGATGCCTTTTTGTGTCTTCTAATAGACAATTGCTAACTGCCTAGGAGTGGGGATGACTTTAAATTTCCTGCTGTGGAAAGCTAACATCTACTATCATTATCATAACAGCTTACATTTCCATGGAACCTGTCAAACCAAAATAGGACAGTAAAAGAGTACTAAAATGCCACCTCATGAGTTTGAAGAGTGGCTGATGCTGCACCACATGCTACATGACTGTGGCAGAAATGACATTTGGATGAGGACACAGGAACCAGTTCCCCTAATGAAAATATCTGGCAAATGTACTGGGAAGATTGCAGAGTGCAGATCCATCTCTTTTTTAAATGCTATCATATTGTGCAATGAGGAGTTTACTTGCTTTGGGAGTTCTGAGGTGGTCTTACAGAGAAACCCTGTTCTCTGGACTTTGCTATAAAGGCACAGCCATCCCATTTCTCTTCCCATGCTGCCAGCTCTGCTGTTGCTGCACTGAAAGGCACAGCAAGCATAGGTGGGTTGGCTTTGCCCAGGCTTGTCTGTGTGCATCTGAGTGTGTCTGCATGCACACATGTTTGGGACACTCAGAGGCTGTGGGAGAACCCCAGTTGCTTGTAGCAGATACATCCACAGCTGTGATTCACCACTTGGCAGCCCATGAAACCATTTCTTACACTCACTCTCTCTGTACGGAAATATTGCAACATTTACCATGCTATCTAAATGCACCCTCTGACTAAAGTGAAGACAATGTTTTCCCTGTGTGTCTGCCCTGCCTTCAGGAAGGAGCCATGGGGCAGCTGAGAGCAGCCACCTGAGGATGAAGGTGTAGCTGTGGAGAGCTTGCACAAGAGTCACCTTGGGCTCTGAACCACTCAAGGTTTGTAGTTATTTTTCTTGGCTGTGACATGTAAAGTGCAGCTGTTTTGGCTTTGTACAAGAGGGAAGGAGCAGAAGTGTGAAGAACTCACTGTGGGAGACCTTAAACACAAATCATGCCATTAGGTCAGTCAAAGTATGAACTAATTCATTTTACCGGCAGAACCTGAGGCTCAGAGTGTATTGAGACACACAAATTTAGGCAAAATGTCTGGCCTTGTTGCAAACCCTGAATGCAAAGGATGGTATGTTTTGATACATTTCCTTCGCCTTGGGTGGGAATACCTAGGCTCACAGTGCCACCTGCAGCAGGCAGACATTCAGTGATTTGATTTTCTGCATGGCATGCCATGCATGCACTTGCAGGGGGATAAGTCACAATTTTCACTGCAACTTTTTAAATAATAATAGGTGCAGTGTGGTCCCCAGGCACTTGAGAAGGTACAGCACCAACAAGGCCCTCCCTCTCCCTGTGTCTCAAGGTTGTCTGCTGCAACAGGAGCTCTAGCAGGAAAAATGAGCAGCAATAGTGAAAGGCTGGCACTTGACATGTGTGAAGCAAGTCAGTGATTTTGTTGCTGACACAGCAGTTCTAGTTTTAGCCTTCAGTTAATGGAAAGAGGGAGGAAACCACACAACAGTACTGTAGCACTGAATTGGAAGATGAGTAAA
The DNA here is from genome assembly GCA_035584755.1 of Thripadectes ignobilis. Lineage (NCBI taxonomy): Eukaryota > Metazoa > Chordata > Aves > Passeriformes > Furnariidae > Thripadectes > Thripadectes ignobilis. Next base: position 53,863,464 of record JAWMRC010000089.1, on the reverse strand, counting down.
TTACATGCTTCAGCTGAACACATGTAACCCTATGCTCCCTCCATCTTTGTTCTCCTTTACCCTTTCTTCTCCAAGCTTGAAAGCAAGGGTGGGAAAGTGAGGAGCACCAGCCTTCCTTCTATTTGTACAAATATAAACAATGAGGTGTCTGGATGGGTTTTACCATACATCTAGCAAAGGGTTCATGCTGCTTTGCCTCAACTAAGAGCTGGTGTTAGTAGTTAACTAGGGTTCTCCCCATGGGCAAATGTACAGGATTGGCAGGGGACTGGAACAAGGACTCTTCCACTTCTTTTGCGCTGATCAGTGTGATGAGCCATTGATAGTCCAAGCTGATGTGAATGACACTTGTTTTTTTTAAAAACTGGAGCTGAATTTCTTTCATGTACATACACACACACAGAGACTTGCTTACTCTGGCTTTCTTCTGAAAGAAACAACACACTTTCAGCTCCTACCAGCCCAGGAAAATGCACATCAAGAAAACAGTAAGGCCAATGTGTGCAGACTTCAGTGTCAGGGATAGGGAGAAAAAGTGAGATCCAGAAATATATGCAGTTCAAAGTGAGATTTAGTAGCATATGGGTATTAGACTATCCAGGATGACTACAAACACAGCTGACAAACATGTTTTTAAAGAACTGCTATACTGCATTTTCTATGCTTAACTGCCAGTGAGCAGGATCTCTTCTCTCACATACAGATCCCATAGGTAAAAAGTGCCTACTGCCTCTCCTGAAAACCTGGTATCAGCTGTAGTTAAAGATGGAGTCTGAGATGAGATGAACCTGATTGAGCATGGCAATATCTCATTGAGCCATGCCTAATCTCCCAGGTCTGTGGAGGCAGAGCAGATGAAACAGAAAAAAGTAGATTAAAATATCAGAGTAGCCTTTAGGCAGTGAGGTAGGAGTAGACACTGGTAACTAGAAATGGTAGCCGGAAGTGGACTTGATCACAGAGAACGCACACAGTCATCAGCTGAGGGTTTTCCAGACTTCAGGCATCCAGTGTGCGCTCCCCTAAACCACAGGGTGTGGCCCCTGCAACACACTGAAGCACACTGAAAGTCCCCACAGCTGTCATGATGATGGATAGGAGATGCCAACTGTCCCAAACTTTGACACTGAAGACATTTTGCATCAAAGCAGAGCAGCTTTTAGGAGATTTACTCTCTGTTTGGCCTAAATGGGAATAGTTCCCTTTGCTACTGGACTGTGGAATGGCCTGAACAGAGCAGGAAAGACATGGTATTGCTGAAAAGGCAATGTTGATGCTCTTGCTCCCCTTCCTGCAGCAGCTGGGAGTTTCTTTTGTATAGCATGGTACCACTGACTGTGGAGAGATCAAATTCAGCATAAATCTGTTCCCTCATTTGGGTCTCATTTTTTTTCAGACTCTTTTTTGGTCCCAGACACATAACGTGATCCAATTACATCTGAATAGATTTGTAGAACCCAGAGGTATTTCAATACTGATGTACCTCTGTTCCTTCCTGCAAAACATGTCAAAACATTTTATCTACACATTTGAATAAGTCTTCTATGCAATCACTTCCCTTCAGGTAGAAATTGAATTTCTTCCACAGAAGGTTTTCTGTTACTATACAAACATGTGTAAGTCACAGTTAATTGCATAACTATCCCCGAACTTTTCTTTTTAAAGCTAGAGAAGTCATCAGAAAATATCCCTGGACTTGGTAAACAAGGGTGTCAAAATTAAGCCATTAAAGAAAATTTCTTCAAAGAGTTGGTATCTTTAAAGAGAAACATTTCTCTTACAGGTTGTCTCTTCCCTGCTTTTGCACAGCTGAAGGATTCTCATTAGGACTACATCCATGGAAGTCACATTAAACAGAGCTCCTACCCTTCCCTCCTGTCTATGCAAATCTTTCCTCAGAGGAGTGAGCAGAACAAGCACATTATTCTGCAGGGAAATTATAGAAATTAGAGAGCCATCTCCATTCAAGAACTGGAATTAAATCAGTAGTTTTACATAGCACGTGCTGACTGCTGAAGGGAAGGAAGGGCATCAGGTTCCTGACCTTGCTGAGCAAGTTCATAGTTATAACCTTGCTGTAGGCAGACGAGGTAAAATGTGACATCAGCAGGTCTTAAAAAATGAACCAAAGGAGCTTAACGGGATGTGGAATAGGGCAAGGGGCTATGAGAAATGGCCTCTCCCGCTGCTCCCTCCAAAGTGATATCTTCCAAGGGGAGTCTGGGATGAAGTAGGTCTCAAAGTCTCTCTGGTGGATGGACAGCAAGGGTCAGAGCAGTGAAGAAACATGGCCTCTAAAGTAAGCAAAGGGATTAATGCTTGCAGTTCCTGTGCAGCTAAGTTTGATTATTAACTATAATAATTATACTGCACTACACCTGTTTTTTCCAGTCTCCTCATGGCCTCAGTTCCCTGTTAGAAGGCCTGATCTTGAAATCATTGCTCAGGCTCAGCGTTTAGTGCCAAAACCCCTCTTTCTTCCCAGATACTCAGTTGTCCCCAAGTGCAGTTTCCTGCCCAGCACTGTGTCTGACTTGACCAGACAATATCTCCAATATCTGACATCAGCAACCATCTACGGTTGCTGAGAGCTAGGATACCCTCTAGGATGGGCTGTGACAGACCAGGGCTTGGATGATTGGAGGAAACATGTCAATATCAACTGTCATAAACAGATACAGCAAGACAGGACTCTCTGAACACGGCACTCAGGTGTCTTCTCAACAGTGAGACTGGCACACCCATGTAGCGCTTCTGTGTCTCTTTCTCTGCCTGGGACAGGTACAAAAATCTCTTCTCGTCATACCACCAGGGAGAGAGATGCAGGGGCACAATACAGGGCATACTCTTTCATCACAGGAGCATCTTTTGGTTAGGATTTGCTGGGCTATGCCACAAACTGGCTGCCCTCTATTCCAGACTGTGGACCATGGGTCACTTCACTGTGCCACATTCATTTTACCTGGATATCCCTATGACTTCAGTCCTTCTGGTGCAAGGACAATAATCAGTTTCCTGAAGTTGCATTGACAGTTTGTTGAACAGACTGCACAAATACTCTGAAGTGGCAAATCATCAGAGGCACAGAAATCACCCCAGCTTTTCCTTAGACGTGTGATAGAATTAGGTCCATGCAAGCTCTCTCTAGCCAGGGACTGCACATCTTGCCCTTACCAACCCAATATCCTGGCTTGTTCCAGTTCCCAAAGGCTGCTGGCTGTCACATATGACATCAGTTACCACAACTCACTTCTGTCCATAACATCTGCTTGAGTCACATATCATCTGTATGGCGTATCTTGTACACATGATGGTGTTCAGAGACGTTAACCACTTGTTCTGGCAGCTGCTCTTTTCACACTGAGACTAAAAATGAGGGAAGGAGAAGAGCAAAACCCACAGCCATTGGCAGCTGCTGACAGAGGTCAGCCATCAATATTTATCATGACACAGTGATAGAGAACAATATAGGCCTCATTTTCTCACTTTATCAATCTGTATCCCCTAAAATGAGGGACTGACACCTGCAAGATGTGCTCTTCCTCCTGCTTCCCTTTGCTCTAAATTGATGCTACTCCAGTGTATAGTCCTGTGTTCACCTGCAATTCAAGGACACTCAGATGAGATGAAGGTGTCCACAGCAGGGGAGCAAAGAGGGTGAGAGTGCTGGAAAGAATGTCCTGTGAGAAGTGTCTGAGGAAACTGGCCTTGTCTAGCTTGTAGAGACAGAGGCTGAGGGTGACCTCATTGCTTTCTACAGCTTCCTGAAGAGGAGAGGTGGAGAGGGAGATGCTGGTCTCCTTTCCCTAGGATTGAGTGACAGGATGTATGGGAACAGCTCAAAGCTGTGTTTCTTTACCAAGAGGGTGATCAAACACTGGAACAGGTTTCCTAGAGAGGCAGTTGATGCTTGCAGCCTGTCAGTGTTTAAGAGTCATTTGTACAGTACTCTTAATAACATGCTGCAGCTTTTGGTCAGCCCTGAGGTGGTCAGGCGGTTGGACTAGAGGAATGTTACAGATGCTTTTCAACTGAAATGGCTTATTCTACCACATACTAGAGAAGCTCTCAAAAAATGTAATTTTGAAAATTCAGGGAGTTCCCATTTAAGGCTTTAATGATCATGTAGAAACAAAGAGAAAAAAAAACCACCTGAAAATTTGTCTGCTCTAAAGAAGAGGCAGCTCTTCAGAGTTAGAAATGAGCCAAAATCACAAAGCAGTACACAGATCCTGCCAAGCTTTGTGCATACAAAATTAGATCAATTTTCTGTTCTTTAGTCGGCATAATCTAAACCCAACTGGAAGAGGCTCTTGTAACCTGATTCTCCCCACTCATGAATGAGAAGAAAACCTGAGATCTTTTGCCCAATGATCCTAAAATTTTGGCAGGACATCTAACACCATGTGAAAAATTGCAGCCTGTGTTATCAAGTCAAAACACAAATGACTAAGATAAAAAAGAAAATCTTAATTCCCCTGACCCTTTTTGACCCAAAGACTTTGTGTTAGCACAAAAAGTCCACACACAGTTTCCACCTTCATGGTTTTTTATGACTTTGTACATCCTTCTTTACCTGCCATTTTCTCTTATGTAATACAGAAGAATGTGCTTTTATGTGATGAATCACAGCACAGATATCCAGCAAACAGTTTCCGTATTATAACAACTCACAAGAACAGTTTTGGAACTTAATGAATATCAGCATCTCACTAAGATTAAACTGGTGAGTTGGGATTTTTTTTTTTTAAAAATCTACTTTTTTTTTTTATTGTTATGCTCTGAAATATTAATTTAATTATATGAAATACCAGTAAAGCTTTAGAAAACAAATAGTTTATAATGAATAATAAGTTAAATAATCTTGGCAGTCAATTAATTAATTGTTTGCGCAAAAATAAATGTTAACCACCAGAGAACAACACTTCATAGAATCATAAAATCATGGAGTCATAGAATCACAGAATCATAGAACCATAAAATATGCTGAATTGGAGGGATCCATCTATTTCATTGAGTCCAACTCTTAGTCCTATACTGGTCACCCCAAGAATCACACCATGTGCCTGAGAGCCTTTTCCAAATGCTTCTTGAACTCTCTCAGCCTTGGTGCTGTGATTACTTCCCTGGGGAGCCTGTTCAGTGCCCAACCACCCTCTTGGTACAAAACTTTTTTCCTGATATACAGTCTAAACTTCCCCCCAAGCAGCTTCATGCCATTTTGAGTCCTGTCACTGGTCACCACAGAGCAGAGATCAGTGCCTGCCCCTCCCCTCCCCCTCACCAGGAAGCTGTAACTGCAATGAGGTCTCCTCTTCCCCAGGCTGGACAGACCAAGTGCCCTCAGCTGCTCCTCATATGGCTGCCTCTCCAGACCCTTCAGCATTCTTGTTGCTTTCCTTTGGACACTCTCTAACAGCTTAATGTCTTATATTGTGGCACCGAAAACTGCCCACAATATTCAAGGTGAGGCTGCCCCAGTGCAGAGCAGGGCGGGACAGCCACCTCCTTTGACCAGCTGGTGATGCTGTGTCTGATGTCCCCCAGGACACAGCTAGCCCTCCATTGTTACTGCATAAATGTTTAGGCTTGCTGCAGGTGGAATTTTACTTTTTTATAAATTGATAGAGGATTTCCAGTATTGATATTTGCAAGACACTACCACCACTGTTACACACTGCTTGGTGTTGGAATAATGAAATAAAAAAATCTAGAAACAAATTACAAATAATTAAAAAGACATGTAAATTATGATGCTGCAGGAGTTAATCACTTCAACAGATGTCTGGTAGCTTGTTAGTAAGAGTGAAGCAGACATTTGTCTTTTTTTTGAATCCCATACCTTGAAGACAAGAATGCCAAGGGACAACCAAAAATTGGATTGCCAAAGCAAAGGAATCTGATTGTAAACTAATGATTAAAATGCCTCTGAAATACCATAAACAAGCCATTTGGGACAACTCCAATTTTTCACCCTTCCATGTTCCCTGTTCTGCTATAGCCCTGAATCTAAATAGCATCAGCTAAAGGGGACTTTGGATTTGGACTGTGAGTGTGGGCTGTGGATGTGACTCCACAGGCTGGCCTATGATTAGGATAGTGGCTATGCAAACAGCCACAGAGACTCTGCTCTGCAGATTTTCAGAGCAAACCCAGCTGTGCAGAGGCACGTCTTGGATTCTGGAAAGCAGAACTTCACCTTTCTCTTAGCAAAAGATTCCAAAGTTGGCTTTGAAGATAAAATTCCTTTAAATATACCTCTGGGGAACAGGAGGACAAGATGCTGGTGGCCTAGAGAAATGTTTTCTGTCTTATGCACATATGCAGACACAAGTTACATACAGTGATCTGGTTAAGTCTGATTATTTTTAAAGAGCATTTTCACTGTCACTCCAGGCCCTTGGGCCATGCTGCACCCTGTTATGGGGCACAGGACCTGTCCTGCACAAGGGAGGGTGAGAGACTGATTAAAAGATGAAGCCTGCTTTGCCTTGAGCATGGAGCTGAAAATTTTTGATGCAACAGCTGGGCTGCTGAGGGAGCTGAGCTGCCTGCAAAAGCTCCAGGAGGTACCTAGCAAGCCATTGGAGGCAGGTAGATGAGCCCAGGGCTGCACAGGGAGGGGAGTGCTGGACGAGTGCTGTGAGGACTGCTGGAGGACTGCTGCAGGAGCTGCTGTCACTATTACTCTGCCTGCCAGTACGCTCCTCAGAGGCTACAAGACAGCCAAGGGAACAAGCTGGAGATCTATTAGCTTGCAAGCCAGTGCCCCTTCATGGTGGTGGTAACTCCTGTCCTATGCTTTTAACAATTACCCTTAACTTTTCCAACTTCTCCATCTTCCTTCTTCCTTTCTGCTCTTTTGTGTTACAGAATGAAGTTTAATTACCATGTTGGAAGACAGTATCTGACCTAATTTGTGCCCTAATCTCGCTTACAGGAATGTTTTTGAACCTGGTTCCTTCTCTGCATCTAAGCAGATCAGAACAGAGTGCACAGGTGAAAGCCTTAAGGCAGCAACATCGAAGCTAAATCCAGAAGAAACCTAAACCCATCACCACGGCAGGGCAGAGTTAAATAGTGAATTAGAGTATTGACTCCTCTGTACGGTAACTCCTAGGATCCACACTATTGTCTTCACTGACTGTGGCCCTGTCCTCTGTAGTTTAGTGTGGGATACCATGGCTTTTTATTTTCTCTGATGGGAGGTGGTGTGGCTGCATATCCCAGTTTCGGCCTTCAGTGCAATGTGGTTGTGCATCCCAGCTTTATGCTGTGCTCAGAGGTCACGGTTTCTAACACTAATTTCCAAATCTAAAAACTCAGAACTTTACTGATGTTGTGAAATAAGTAAGCAAAAATCCATATGTGAGGAAAGGAGGACAGAACTAAATTCTAATAAATAGCATACCACAAACGAATTAATAAATAATGTTCTGTTACAAAGCCTACCTCGTAAGACAGCACTTTTATCTTCTAAAATGACAAGTCACAGGTAAATATCACTGTGACACTCTGGCACACCACAGTGGGGCTTCATCAGAGCTTCCATTTAGTCAGCACAGCCAAAGGAACCTCTTAAAAAGTACAGAATGTATAGATATTTAGTCCATATTTAGAAAAACCAAACAGTGATGTACTGTTTGCAGTGCTGTACCACTGAGGGCAGGCTCCCACCACTCCATCAACAGCTGGCAATGAAGAACAGGTGCCTGACCCAGCTCCCGTGGTGAGGAGAAAGGGGGCTGCAGAGCTGGCCTGACGGGATGTCACAGGTCCTGGCAATGTGTGAACAGTGTTGAGAATGTCGGAGGCACTCTGTGAAGACAGTGAAAGTTCTAGTTGTGTTTACTTACCTGACAGAGAAGCTGGAATAAGTTAAAAAGATATGAAATGGGGTGATATTTGTGGATAAAAGGTATAGAAAGAACTTTCTACATAAATTACTAGTCTGGGATGAAAGATAATCCTCCATTTTTCATCTCTTTCCTCTCTTCCTTGCCAAGACTTGAAGTGGTGAGACGTGGTACAGGAGATGTTAAAACCCATTTTGGAAGCTTTCTTGATGCACAAGGTACTTAAGCCTGCCTGTAAAATCAAAAAGTGAGTTCATAAAAAAGTGCATGTCTGTGTGATGTATCTGTAAAAAAATAAACAGGAATTTTTTACTGCACATGAAATACCCTCTTTTCCTTCTTGCATCTCTTTCTGTATCTCTGATCTTTGGTCCTACATATCTTTTCTTCAGTCCTACACATCTTTGGATTTAGTTTATAAACTGTTTATTTGGATAGCTGAAGTTATCTTGACTTTCAAAAAATACATCTGGAAAGGTTCACAAAGCTCTGGTAAATAAAAATAAAGGAAAATCTTTACTGCTTGAGCAAATAATAAAGGCTT
>JAWMRC010000089.1:53843499-53854964 GCA_035584755.1 Thripadectes ignobilis | reverse complement strand
ACTTCAGCTTTACCTTATACCTGCAGTTCACTGGAATTCAAATACAATAGTCAAACATTATTATCTAGTTAAAGTAACTTCCTGTTTTCATATTCAAATTGAGTTTCCTCTGTGTTATATATCAGTATATCAGTAAATATCTGAAGTTAAAACCTAAATTCAGTTGTTCCTGTGCACCATATCTCCAATCAGAATCTGACCTGTAAGAGGTGCTTCCTGAATAGTTCAAATTCATTTGTGGATTTTGTCAGTTCATAGAAGTTTCAATACTCTGACAATCCATAAAATATCTGTGTTTTATGTAAACCAGGAAATGACATTTTTCACTAGAGAAATCAGACCGTTGTATCTCCATGCCTGCTTTATGGAAGGGTATTCTTGTTGGAACAAAGCTCAGTGCATTTTGAAAATGTAAGTAGAAGGGTCTCTCAATAAAAATTGTATGCGCACTCTAAACTGATAGAGAGCTCTTATTTACAAGTAATGCAGTAAGGCATTTAAAGAGGTTATCATGATGATATATGAATGGCAGCAGAGCTAAGACTGAAGCGAAAGATACTCCATTAGACTGTTTCTTACTGCATAAAAAAATTCCTCCCCCTTCAGAAAAGGCTTCAAAATCAAATTATTTTGTATGATATGCCACTTCCCCTCTTCCTCCAGACTATATGAAATAGTGGAAGAGGATTCTCTGCTTACGTGGATTTCATGTTAATGAATTGCCTAATGTTTTTAAGAAATATGTTTTTATATATAGATTTTGAGCACAGTCCCCCAGTTAACAGCAGGAATGCTTGTGGACTGAAAACAAAGCCAGTTAGTGAGCCTTTAAAGTACATTCAGAGCCAATTGCATTGGCACTGCATTCCTGAATTGAAGACAATATCTAGTTCCTGAATTATGTGCAGTGATCCGTGTATCAGGAAGTCAAACATGGAATAGAAAGCTCAGGGTATTGTCTTACCCAGGAACACACTCTGTACATGGCAGGGTGACCCTTACCCCCACTCCACAATAACCCTTCTCCCTCTCTTCTTCCTGCAGATCATAGGGAAAGGATAGGTGATGGCCTGAGGATGAGGATACATATAGCTTCAAACATTGTGAATGCCCTCTCAAGGGTCAAGAGTAGGGGCAATAATCCTTAATTAACCCCTCAAAAATATAAACAGTTTTAAAAAAACCCCACCAACAAACAAAAACCCAACCAACCAACTAAACAAACAAACAAAACCCCAAAAACCCTGTGATGTTTATTTCAGTTTCTGCATTTTTAGGGTCACTTATATCTCTGTGTCAAGTTTTGAAAGTTAAGTATTGAATTTGCCTATTTTTTAAAGGTTTTTTTCTCCTTTTCTGTCTGAGCTTTTCACCTGCTCTTAAAAGTCAGTATTTTAGGAAATATTTCAGACATCCCATGGCAAGTGATAAGCTTCAGAACAGTTGAAATCACTGCTATCAACAGCACTATTTCCAAGACCATCTTTTCCAGCCCATGGCTGAACCAGGAACTTGGTCAGGATCAAGAAACCCCATAGCCATAGACTGTACGCAGCACGTTGCTCTAGTTCTTCCAGGACACTCATCATTACCTATTCTAACTTTCTTGCTGGAGACGCACAGGCCTTGCTGGTGCTCTGTTGGATGTCCAAGATCAACTGGTCCAGGAGAATCTAGGCTAGAGAATCACAGAATCACAGAATATCCTGATTTGGAAGGGACCCACAATGATCACCAAGTCCAACTCCTGGCCCTGCACATGATCATCCCCAAGAGTCACACTGTGTACCTGACAGTATCATCCAAACCCTTCCAGAACTCTCTCAGCCTTGGTGCTGTGATCACTTCCCTGGGGAGCCTGTTCAGTGCCCAACCACCCTCTGGGTGAAAATCTTTTTTCTCATAGCCAACTCAAACCTCACCTGACGCAGCTTCATCCCATTCCCTCAGGTCCTGTCACTGGTCACCACAGAGAAGAGATCAGTGCCTGCCCCTCCTCTTCCCCTCACAAGAAAGCTGTAGCTGCAATGAGGTCTCCCCTCAGTCTCCACTTATCCAGCTTGAGCAAACCAGGCAACCTCAGCCACTTCTCATAAGGCTTCACATTTCAACCCTTTATCATTATTTTTGGCCCTTGTTTGGATGCTCTCTAAAAGTTTTATTTCTGTCTTATACTGAAGCACCCAAAACCCCACACAGGACTCAAGGTGAGGCTGCATCAACCATAATGTAACCACATCCACACCTTTGTTTGGGTTTGTAGATTTTGCCTGGAAAGTTGTGAACTCCACAGTCAAATCAAAATTAAACGATCCATGTGTTTCTGTTCAAAGGATTGTCCCTCTCTTTCTCTCGCTGTACATATAATGAGAATATAGAGTGACCATGATCCACCCTTCTGATTTTCTTTTCTGAATGATGATATGATGTTGTAACAAGAGGGCTTAAGTCCCCTGAAGGACTTATGCAACATTAAACCCCCACAAATCAAGTACATCCTCAAACATTCTAGTCCCACAGACACAACACAAGCAAATTTTCCACTGAAACAGTCAGGCATGTAGCTCTGTTCTGCACAAGGTGACAGTGGGGACTCCCACTGCGGTGAGTGAGAGGAGACCACCTGACACCTCCTGGAGACACCTCTTTGTCTGCGAGAAGACAAGTGGCCACCCACCTCTGTCATTGTCTTCTGACTCCCCTTTATCTCTTCCAGACTTTCAGGACTAACAAGCACTTATAAATACGAACCCCTTCTTCCTGCTCCAGGTTATCAGGATCTCTGTGCTATTTCTATTCACTTCCTAATGAGCAACTTTTTTCCTCGAAAAAGGGCAATGATTGTTCTTTGTTCCAGAAACAATTATATGTTTGTTTCTTTCAAGTTTCTTTTTGTCATATTCCTGTCCTGGCAAAATCATTCTTCAAGCAGCAAGGGACTACCTATTTTTTCTGGGTTTTGTTAAATCCTCAGATTATTTTCATATCATTTGTTCAGCAAGATTTAGCACACAGTTCTTCCTGGCGAGGGAAAAGTCAGTGTTGGCTGTTTTTTCTAGCTACTTGTCTAGAGTAACTCTGGCCAACTCATTTCAGATACTGGTATTTCCTTTCTTTTGTCCTCTGTGCTCCACCTCCAGGTTTCTAAGCACCAACCTTTACATTTTCCCCTTTTTCCCAAAAGGGCAAGATACCAAATTCACTGCTGACGTAAGTAGGAGCAGCTTCTAATTAAGTCAATGAAGTTACACCTGCTTATGTCAGCAGTGAATTTGGCTTGACATCCCTAGTGAGCAAAATGTCACATTACCTTTGCTGAGCAGGACATTTCAAATAAAACATTAGCAAAAACAATTAACTTTAAGCCATTAATCCCACTGAAGCTACTTTCAACCTCCTCAGAACTGAAGCAAAGTCCCAGTAAATGTCTGGCTTAATAGATTCTGAAGCTTTGGTATGAAATATTTTGTTGAATGACACTGAATTAAGCATCATCATATTGTATCTCTATATATAAATTATATTCTAGCACACATCTGACAACCTTTAACTATAAAACTTAAGGAACTCTTAGCAATGGAGGAGATTATGCAGATCCTTGCATTCTATAAGACATGAATTTTTGCAGAAATATATGACATTTATAGCTCTATATGGATAGCTCTCAGATACAGCACACTTTAGTATATCATTAGCATCTCATTTGACATCAACAAAGATAGAAGATTTATAACCATATCATTCTCTAATTAATTTCCTTTGGCACAAAACAAGTAGTAATGAAACTGGATGAATGAGAGATAAGAACACAATCTTTCTCCCAACATCTTGATTACAGTTACAGAAGGATAGTTGTCAACATGCTGTCTAAAGTGATTTAAAGGCAAGATTCACTTCTTTTCTAGAGTTCCCTGAACACTGCATAGCAGCTCTCAGCCAGGTGCATGTGGACCAAAAACCCTGTTGTTTGTGTGCTTTGATTCCCTTTTACTTTGCAGTATTCATAAAATACATGGCTTCCCACTTCAGAAAAAGGATCAAATTACCCGATTCTTGTAGGCCAAACCCTGCTGTAGGCAGACAGAAGGAAAAACTGAGCTAGTGATGGGTATTCTGGGGGTGACAGGAGAGTAAATCTCTGTAGGGGAATATTAACTTCCAAATAAAAACAAGGTAGCAGTTGTATCTGGCCGTCAAATTAAAACATATTGACCCAAACTTGAAACATAGGACCAATGACCTTGAATCTATGCCTCATTGATTTTTAATCATAATTTTTCCAAGGAAAGAATACCCTGCCTGTCTTGAGGTCTCTTCCTGTGTGCTCAGAGAGGCCCATGAAGAAAGGAAGTTTGTACACACCGGGTGGAAGACCAGTCAGAAGAACTGCCTGGTTAACTTCTGTACTCCAGGATAAAATTATTTTTGCCCCTGAAAATATATCTGAATAAGGTAATATCCGATAGTGAATATTAGCCTAAATTTTACTGTTCCTCAACCATGGCCAGAATTCTACTTTAAATCAAATCAACTGAAGTCAGTGAGAGTGCTATCATCAATATCTGAATCCCACATCATGATAGTATAAAATCCCACTTGAGAAGCAGCTGTCATTGCTCGTGCTTGCAATGACAGTTCACACAGCATGATGAACTCAGTATGAGTGCAGGTGAGAGATTTAATCTCACAATACACCTTATAATGAAACACACTCCTCAGTTCTCCTGCTGGAAATTCAGGACTATTACACTTTTCAATAGTGGTATGTGTACTGCTGGGATGTACCTAAATTGGTTTGATTTTGTTTTAATAATTATTTCTGACATGTTACTTATAAGATTTCATACTTACTTACAGAATAGATTAAATAGTCAATTCCTGCTAGAAATACTGCTGGGGAGTGAAAAACTCTAAACCGAGCACTGCTCTGGGCTGGACCCTGAACATTTCCACAGCTGAAAACATTGTGAATTCAAAAAAGGTTTGCTGTCATGAATGATTTGGGACCAGACAGAGAAGCTAACTCTTAAGTTCAGGGCCAGCATAGTCCATCTCAGGTCCTAAGTCCCTGAAGTGCCTGGAGGGTGCCCTTTTGGACATCTATGCAGCATCACTGCCCAGGTAGCAGGATGAGATGGAGTACAGAGGAGGGAGAGGAGCACGTAATCTCAGTTTGTTCCTGAGATGCACTCACAGCAAGAGGGCCATGACCAGACAGGCACTCCAAGATGCCTCGATTTTGCTGCAGCCTCACAGCACAGCTCTGCTTAGTTAAATCAATGAACACTTTGCAATTGATTTCCGGGGTGGTTGCAATAGTTCATCTCTAAATTGCTTTAGCACTCACCTCATTTTAAGCACATTAGCAGCTTGATTGAAGCCAATGGTACAGTTCAGATACTTAAAATGAGTTATGTTCTTAAGTATTTTGGTGAATTGAGACCTTAATGGATGTTGCTAATGAAGGTGTGATCTTCTGAGATTTGGAACATCTTCAAATCTCACACTTTACATTGTACGGTCACTTGAATTTAGCAGAAATCCTTGTTGCCATCAGAAGGAAAGTCACCTCCCTCCTTCCCAGAGGCTGCTCTTCACTCTGTTCCTGGTGTTGGGACCTGCAATCCCATGGTTGGGCAGGGTGCAAGTTTGGACCAGTTCCTTGCACAGACTGGGCAGGTGGCAGAAGAAACGAGGTTCTGTAGAAGTGGGAGGTGGTACCACCTCTTCTAGCAGCAGAACAGATGTGTGCTAGTTTGAGAGGATCATATAATCATAGCACCACCAAATCAAGGGGGAAAATAGCTGGTTAAACCACTGGAGTGATTATTTGATAACTAAGTATCCAACAATCACTTCAGTAGTTTAATAAACATAGTAAAATTATTTACCAGTGAAAACCTGGAGACTTCTGCTTTTACAGACACTCTCATGAGTTCATCCTAATCAAACCTGATGTGCAAGAAAGAGCATATACAATTCCAAAGGAAACACGTTTTATGTGGGTACCACCTAGTGGCAAAGGGACTTCCATGTATTATTTCTGATGGAAATAATATGCACATTGTGGAGAAAAGATCTTGCTAACTTAGTACCCAAATGTTTGGGTTTTCTCTGGAGAAATGTTTAAATCCACTAGCATTTTTCATGCTGCATGCCTAAATCCCACACTTGAGTTGGAAATAGTTTCCAAAAACATTTCAATTGTTCTGGAAACCATGTGTATGATGCTGATCAAAAGCTTTTATAGTGGGAAAGCAAATTAGATAGTAAATGTGGCACAATCAGAGAGGAACATGCACATGCAAAGTAATACATTGATGTGTGGATTAGAAATCCAGTGATTTTAAGGTCAATGCCATTGCACACCTGTGATTCATCAGAGGTACAGTTCTGGATGTCCTGCAGCTCAGATGTGATGGAACAAAATTAAAGAAGAAACCACAACTATGTTTTTCAGCTGGATTAGAAGAGCTGACAGTGTAACAAGAGAAATCCTGTTTTCTGTTCAGTAGTCCCTTGACTGATTGATTCACCCCTTGTGCTTAGAACTGAAGAGTGAATGTCATGATCTTTAGGAGCCTTTGCAATAAAATGCAAAGGGACTTTCAAGTGCAGTGTGCACAGAAGAAAAAGTCTCTGGTTGAAAATGCTTTGAGACATGGAAGTTGTTACTTGGACAAATAATGGCACAATAAGGTTGTATCTCAAGAGAAAATGAATTCCACCATATTGCAGATGTTTTAATTGAAAAATGTTCCTCTTGAAAATTGTTAGACATTAATTTTTATAATCTGTACAATAAACTTCTCAATTATAAAAGACATGAAAGTAATGCAATCTGTCACAACCCTTCACTAATTTTATCCTGTATAGGTGCACCCCTGCCCATACTTTGTCACACTTTCAGTATCATCAACTAACCAGAAAAGGGTCCACAGACAGACAAAATGATGTAGCAACAGACTGTCATTTAGGTGTGGAAATGGGCAGGAGCAGAACATCTCTAGTCAGGATGAGGAGAGGTGCAGGCAGACCAGGCAGTCTGGATTGCCTGGCTCTGCTCAGCACCAGTTTCTCACCCCAGGTGAATCAGTAAATAAGACCAGGCATGATGTCCTGCCCATGGTGAAGTCAATACCAAAACCTCTGTTAATTACACTTGTTCTACAATTTCACCTGGTGCTTCCAGTGATTTACAGCACTCCTGAATTAGATCAGGATTTCTGATTGATTTGTTTATTAATCCTACAAAGAATACAAAGAGAGGCTGCTCAATGGGACTGCAGCATGCAGTGTGTGGATTATTTCATACCTGTTCCATCATTTCAATCCTATTATTGATTATCATGTGAATATTACATTAACATCACCTTTGGAAAGTTCCTAATAATTGTGATTCATGAAGCTGTCAACTAATTTTATATCTAATCACTTTTTAAAGACCTACACATCAATAGACCAGAAATACCCTAGAAAACAAAGCAAGGGAGAAGAGCAAGAAAAGAAAATAATGAGCTTTGCAAGGGCTGTCTGCCATGGGTAGGGCTGGCAGCAATAGCAGCAGTCTGTCTCTGGAGGTGGAAGAACCTTTAAACAGCTATAGGTGACTTTGTAGTACCCTGAGCCAGGGCATCAGTGAAAAGAACTCTTATACCAAAGAGAGAAAAAAGGTAAGAAAATTAAGTTCAGATGTAGGAAAGACCAATGAGGTTTCACCTTAAGTGAAGAAAAGTTAAGCTCTCCACTGACAGCCTGTCTGAAAGTGATTTGTCATTTAATGACAAATATGATGACAGGTCCTAAATGACAGTGACAATAAACTGCAAAGCAAAAAATAGAGTTTATTTTCTTATGTAACACTAAATTCCAAAACTCTTTGTTGATAAGGTATATGCTGAGGATAAAAAAAAAAATGAAGTCTTGTTCTCTCTTAAGTATAGTGAGTAGATCAAATTAAACACTTCTTGTAGGAATAAAGAGTCTGTCTTCATTAACTAGATAACAAGAAAACTGGAGTTGTCTGGGACTCAAAATAACTGAAATCTATCAAGATTCTTAAAATTCAGTGGGTAAGGCTGTTTTGCAGCCATATGATGAGAGACATTTCTGCATTGTTTTTGTCCAAGTGAATTTTCCTAAATTGGGTCACTATATAAACATTTATTCTTTACAGACAGAAACTTTTCTTGCTCAGCCCTGATGTGAGTATTTGACTCCAGCCAAAGGAGAAGTGACTGAGTTTGCTGTAGCAAAGGACATGGTTAACACTTGTCTAGGCCCATCAAAGTGATCCCATTGTAGGCTTACATGGCTCCTGCAATAAACTGCATTGAGGTTTCTGCCCTTTTCTACCTGCCCAATTTGCTGTTTCTGTTTTCTGCTATTAAAAATATGGTGACCTTAAACCATGTAACACATAAGACATTAACCTGTCTTAGACAAGAAACACTACCATGTTTCCCACTTATATGACACAACCAAAGCATTTGTTGATTTGAAACAATAATTTTTAAGCACAAAACATCCATGCAGAGTGTAGTGTTTTTCTTAGATAAAATACTCCCTAAATGTATTTTATTGAAGCTGCAGTGCAACTGTCAGTAATGATATGTGTGACTTCCAAACCGCTCGCTCCAAGTACAGAATCCCACAGCTTTCCTCATATTCCTGCCTTGGGAAAAACATTCTTCCAGCAGCAAGGCGCTACCTATTTTATCTGGACAAACACTTTGAAGTGCCAGACTGTAAGTTTTTTTCTTTCTACAAGTTACCTCCAGCTCAAGGAAGTTCAGAAGCATCTCTGAAATCAAATGTCAATACTGTCAGTTGGCCCTGTCTGTTCAACAACATGTGCTTTTCCAAATATAAATAAATGTTTCATACACTTTTGTTCTCCTCGATTACATAACTACATTTATTTTGATTATAACTGATAATACTCTTGTATTGTTTGGAGAGTGTTCCAGCTGCTTAGGTTTCCACCCAAACACATTAATTGAAACCTCAGGCAAAACAAGAACTGTCTCTCATACCTTTTACTGATTAACAAATAGTTCTTGGCCTGCTAATGCCACTCTTAATTGGACTACACTGTGACGAGCTATTAAAACTAAATGGCCACTTGCTGAGCCGTACTGAAAGAGAAACTGCAGCTTGAGGCATTCACATTCTCCATATAAAGTGCAGTTGCTTGACTTTGATGTTAAAAGAAGAAGCTTGTGTTTTTATGGCTTAGTATGTTGAAAAGGGATTATTCAATTCACAACAGGGAAATTGATTTTGGGTGGGATTATTTTTTATGGGTTTTTTCCTTTAAGACCACTTCCTAGATTTAAAGGCTCCTGGTCGACAGCACTGGAGGTGGGACTCTCCTGCCCTAGAGAAAAGCAGTGACAGTAACAGCTGAAATAAACTTGCCAGGCTGCCTCACCTGTAACTTGCATAAGACAATCCAGGGCTAGAAAGAGATTTTCTAATTTAGTCCATGCCCTGACAGATAAGTCTGTCAGATAAGAGCTGGGTGCATAATTTAGCAGTGCAAAGGGAACCTAGGTAACTATTCACATCTCACCTTAAATAATCCTGAAGGGCCTGTCAGCCCATGTAATGTCCTCCCTCTTCAGATAAAGACCAGTGTGAGCCATACCTCACGCCCTTCCTCTACGGCGATTAAAATAAATGCCTGTAGTGAAATGAAACTATCTAGAAGAGGATCACGGGTCCTTATTTGAAAGAAAGGTCGCATTCACTCCACTGTAGCAAGAGGCAGAGTTACAGAAAATAATATGTTCCTGAATAGTTAAAACTTGAGGAGGACCACTGTCCCTAAGAGCTGGCAGTCTGCTGTCTTTCACTTGCTCTAAAGTCTGGATTCTGACAGTTTCCCATCACTGTATCACCTTCCAACCTCACCACCACCAGCGTGCATCTTTCCAATTCTGATGCTAAGCCAGCTGCATCTCACCAACCTACTCTCACTCCCGGGGCTAAAGAGCAGTGCCTGGATACTTTCTCTATGATTTAGCCACCATAGCCCATAGCAGAGCCTTCAGCTGCTGATGCCTCAGCCTGCCTTGAAAGGATTTTCTCACGGGAAGACTTCTGCAGTCCTCTCCAACTTGGAATAAATCCCTTTGTGGGAGAGAGGCTAAGTGCAAACTGGCTGCTGGGAACAATGAGAAAGGCAGCTGTGGACTCAGTAGCTTAGCCTAACCTCAGACAGAAAGTAAGAGCAGTAAGATATCAAGTTTTCTAGGAAGGAAACCTATATTTATAATGGTGGATAAAGTGTCCAATCAAGGTATCATCCTCAGCTGTATCCTCCAAATATGTTTCTAAACTCTGAATTACAGACTTCTGCACTGGCTTGAACAGAAGGAGCTGTGACAGGTTTTCTAGGAAAGCAAATTGTTCCTCTGACACAACCTTGCTGAGACAAGGTCTCTGTGACTCCCAGTGCTCACATCACTTCCACACAGACATTAAAAGCCTAAATGACTAAGGATTTGTGTAAACCAGTTTTATATCACACACCAGGATTTTTTTAGCGTGATTTTTCTTTGTTTAAAACATTTAGAAATAGGTTACATATCAGTTTACAATGTTATCTCTATGCACATTTGCATGCTTTTGCTTTCTAGGTCCATTCTTTCCCTCCACAGGGACCAAGATCTCAATGGGCTTTATCCACCATTGCAGAAAGACTCAGTATCATTAGCATCATTTCATTGCAGAGTATCATCTAATAGCATCACTGAAGTGACTTAACCTGGTGCTATAACACTAGCTAATATTAATATTTCATTTTTCCATGCCTCAAGAGATATTTCTTGACAATTTAGCCACTGCTTAACAAAAATATTGCTGAACACCTGCAGGAGATAAAAAAACCTTAATCCATATTCACAGATGCTAAATGCCATGGTCCTCTGCCACTCATGCAGCTTATAGATCAGATTTCTGCACAATTTAAATAAGAAGCAAGTTATTTGACTTGGTTGTGGTAGTTGTATAAACAAATGTAGTCTGTCATTCAATGATGTTTGTGTGCGTTGGAGAGCTCAGGGCTTATGTGACGGAGGTGAACACACAAGTCTCTCAAAAAAGCCAGGTATAAATCAGTAGCAATTGAAAAAGAAGCTGTTTAACTGTACATCCCTCTGTCCATGTCTGCATCTGAGGCAAGTCAAGGCAAACTAGAAGGAATCAAAAAGATAGCCACTTCTTACAGTAAATGCTGAACAGCAGGTGCTAGACTCAGAAACAAATTCTCTAATCTGCTGCTCTGACTCACAGACCAGATGCAGCTAATTGGCACGGCTCTTTAATTAGCATAGACCTGCCATCTCCGCAGAGAGTGCAGGAGTATGTGCAACGTGCGACTGTGGAACACAGTGGGGGTGTGTTGGTGGGAAGCCCTCTCCCAGGATGGTGCCCTGGCTGAGAAGGTTGCTCTTGGCTAA
>JAWMRC010000089.1:53820133-53836545 GCA_035584755.1 Thripadectes ignobilis | reverse complement strand
ACCCCATTCACTATTGCCCTCTGTGCTCGACCTGTGAGCCAATTGCTCACCCCCCACCATGATGTGTTTATCCAGCTCTACTGGACAATTTGTCCAGAAGGATCCTGTGAGAGACAGTATTAAAAGCTTTACTGAAATCCGAAAAGATTACATCAACTGGCTTCCCTTGATCTACTTCCTTCTACCTTATCACAGAAGGAAATCAGGTTTGATAAGCAGGGCTTTCCTCTCAAGAAGATGTGCTGTCTGTGACCAATGACAATATTGTCTTTCAGATGTTTTTTCAATACCTCCCAAAATAATCTTCTCCATAACTTCATTAGGCACTGAAATGCTATGCTTCCTAAAGGGGTTAAGTAATTGCACAAAATCTGAGCTAAATTTCTCATCTTCAAAACATGAAAACATGTATATGGTGCAGATCTTCTCTTGTATGGAGAGAAATGTGAAAGAGTGAAGTGGAGAAAGGGCCTGGGTGAATTAAGAAAACAGGGAGAGGAATGATATGGAGAGAAGAGACTGAGAACAGAAGAAGAAAACACAGAAGACCAGGAAGGACTAGAAGAGGAAAGGGGCGAAGATAAGCAAGGGATAAGGCACAAGTTCCTCCATCTTTAAAAATTTTGATGAAGATGTTTCCTTGGATGGAGTGAGGGCTTAATGTAGACATCAAGCACTGTTTTGAATCAAGAGAGTTGTAGATTTGCAAGAAGAAATGAATACCTGGTGCTCCTCTCCTGAAATCTCTACACCTCATAAATTCAAGCTGTCTCAGATTTTCCATGCTTGCAGTGCCTACAGAGGACAAAAAAGCTCTTTTTAAACAGACTACTTGGCTTGTGTATCACATCATGCAGGGAATGATACTATTAACATTTATAAATCTTCTTCTATACAGAATATCCCAAAATCCTTTTTGATATAAATCATTTATAAACCGAAGTGGAGAAAAAAAATATTATTCCTGTATTATGCTGACTAGCTGTACCTGGCATAGGTCAAGGACAACACAGCCATGATACTGCTGCTCTCTTCTGAATCTGGAATGAAATCACTTGCATACATTGCAATGCAGTCAACAGTGAAATTACTTCCGGTAGAGTTGCTGCTATTTTTGCCCATGTCAGCTAGAGTTTAGCTGGCTGTTTTGTCCTGAAGAAGCAGTGTAAAGAGGAGGAAGATGATATACTGTTGAAAATCACTGTTTCTGTTCAACATCCTATACTCAGAAGGTTTTTCTAGGCTCCTCTAAACAGAGCAGTGCATGTTTGGTGGTAGATGTTGCATACTGTTGAGAATCACTGGGCTGTGTGGGAACTATGACCTTCCCAAAAGCCTTGTGTGCAAATGACTCTCATAACCTTCGTTATCATCAGTTGCATCAGTTTCTTCATCTTTAACTAGTGAAACCAAAGTGCAACAGGGAATTAATGTCCACTGGCTATGTTCTTTTTCGTTCATGTGTTTTTTAATTTTAAACACACAAGTAAATAGGAATCAGACAGACTTATAATTAAAGTGACTGAAGTTCCAAGAAGAATTTTTTACTGATGAACAAAATTTCCACCAGAAACACCAGTTTGCTGAGCCTAAATAGCTTTCTTCGAAACATCTTGTGTGCCCTTTTTGCTGGCCCCAGAGCCACATCTGGTGTTCCCAGTGGCTCCTGTTGGGAAGCCAGGAGCAGTGTAAGTGTCCCCCGCAACACTGATACAGGAGTCTCCTGTAGCAGGTGCTGCTGGTCTACCACCAAGGGTTGCTGGATGCATCCAGTACTTCTTGGCAACCGCTCCCAGCTCTGCCCCGAAGTGATGGATGATTTCCAGAGTCTCTATCCACAGGAAAGCTGACAGTGACAGTCATTCCAATGGCAGGCTGCTGGACTGAAGGAGCCTCTGGTTCATATAACGTTTGGGTCAGAGAAAGATTTCCATCCAACTGCAAATCCATAAGGGATGCACACCTGGTTTCAGGGCAGTTCGTGTATCCTTCCAAGTTTTGAAAATCATGCTGTCTGTTATAGCCATAAGCTTTGATTACGAGACTCAGGGGAATCTTATATTCACATGCAATCCTTACAGCCACAATCCCACAGTTTATAATGCTCAGGCAAACCACTGTGCTTAAGTGCAGCACTATTAACTTTAATGTGGATTCCCACCATGCATTTTAAATTGCCAGATCAGAGGTTGAAATTATATACACACAGGGGCAGGTGTTGTCTATTGCATCTTCTACAATGTGGATCAGATTGTGAGCATTTAATAAAAGATAATAAAAATATAATAATTACAACTATAACCATAATAATGCTAATTATAATAAAAAAGAATATATAATTCTGTCTATTATTCAGAAATTCAGCTTGAATTCCTTCCAATAAAATATACATATCAGTTCATATTGGAGTAAACTAAGATTTTCGAGACACTATGCCCAGTTTGAGAAAATTCTTCCTGGAATATGGAAGTATGTAGCTGAATTTTGTATTTTGCACAAAGTACTTTAAATAAAAAAAATGTTTTTAGGGTTTAGGTTTAAAGGTCCCTCATGCACCTTTAAAATTGCATATCAAAGATTAATGATGGACTTTTTTGGGGCTGGACGGACACAGCTGGGATTCATCAGACTCATGGTTCTCTCCTCAGTACCTAAGGCTGTTCCATTCACCCTCCCCTGGGACTCAGGACCAGCTTTGCAAAAGTGCAGAGGCCTGTGGGCAGCCCTGGGTCAAATCCCTCCTCTAAACCTCTTGGTCTGTTCAGCCTAAAGAAGAGGAGACTGAGGGGGAGGCTTCATGGCAGCCTTCAACACCCTCAAAGGAGGAAGAAGAGGGGCAGGCATTGATCTCTTCTCTGTGATGACCAGTGACAGGACCTGAGGGAATGGCCTGATGCTGTGCTAGAAAAAGTTTAGGTTGGTCATTAGAACAAAGCTCTTCACCCAGAGCATGGCTGAGCACTGGAACAGGCTCCCCATGGCAGTGGTCACAGCATCCAGTCTGACAGAGCTCAAGAAACATTTGGACCATGGTCTCAGGCACATGATGTGATTTTTGGGTCTGTTCTGTGCAGGTCCAGGAGCTGGACTTGGATGATCCTCGTGGGTCCTTTCCAACCCAAAAAATGCTGTGGTTCTGTAATAAACTGTTGAGAAGCAAGTTTGTAGCCATTTGTCTCTGTTGTTGACTGGCCTCACTGTTAAAATCAGAGAGTAATTTGAATGCATTTGGTTTCATCATAACTGTATCTTTTAAGTGGGCCTTTCTCTGGGAAACTTAGCGTACCTATAATGTTCTGCATTTTTTCCCCTGTAGGCACCTAAAGACCAAGTCTTACTACTTACTAATTTTGGTAAGATAAATAGCTCAAACTCTTGAAGTTTCTCCCTTGTATATCTTGTACAACATTGTGCTACTTGTACAACGTTTCCTCAATGCATTTTCTGGACCTCTTTCTGTGTCCAGTTTGCTAATGCTCTTCTCAGAAGGATGCAATGATCCCCAGCAATGTCAATCTGCCAATTAGGTTTATTCCTTTGCTCCTATCTGATATTCCTGTGCTTGCCTATAAGAAAGAGCTCAGGGTAAGAGACCTCTTTCAGTGAGTGTCCTGGCCACAGTTCTATTTATCATTAATTATTTTTCCTTCCACAAATTTTAGAATGTTGTAATGCTACACTTACCTCCAGTTCACAGAGGAAAACATTCAATCGATCAGCTAGAATCCTGATTCCTGCAGAATTACCCTAGAAAATTCCATGATGGGAAGATCCAGAAACTTGTAAAGATATGATTTTATAATGATTTTAATAATAAGATTTCATTTTTTATGAAATATCCATGTCCTTAAGAGAAGAAAAGTTGGGGTTTTTTTCAAAGTTGATCTTAAACTAGAATATAATATTTATTTATATATATATAAAGATCTCTAAATTTGTGACCTCCAGTCTGGAATACACTCATCTTTGGGCTTCAGGAAAATATTGCTTAGAAACATTAACTAAGACAAAATGGAGAAATCCCCTTTTGCCTGATCTAGAGCTTAAATCTGGAGAAATCTTCCCTATTAATACATTTTATCTTATATATTTACTAGAACTACTAATTGGGATTATATCTAGTCTTGCAGGCCAATTAAAATTTGAAATCCTGAAAGACCACTTTTCTAACCACATCCTATGGCAGCAGATTGTGATAAGGGTTACAAGAGACTGTAGATATGAATTCATTGGGTCTTTGTCAAGTATGGGATGTAAAAGGGTTCATAAGTCATTATGAAATACAATATGCTTTCTTCTTTATCTATGGCAGCAGTATGAGTGCAAGAAGCAGTAGGAAGCAAGAAAGTAAAGATGCTTGTGTATTATCATGAAATTGGACTTTCAAAGCAATGAAACCGACACAATTAATATAAGGGAGAGTAAAAAAGAACTTTACAAAAGAATGTGGTGGTGAATAGGAGGGTAAGGAAAAGATTCACTACAGGTGAGGAAAATGAGTTCCTCTGTTCTTCAAGTGCTGAAGGATGATGTCCAAGTTTGAGAAAGGCCCCGAAGAGAGTAGTATGTACAAGATGAATGCAGTTCAGGTCTGACTGAAATTGTTGAATAAGAAGAGCAGATAGGAAGGACTGCAGTCTAGAAAGTACTGGGTGAATAAACATGGCTGAAGGTAGATATAGTGAGATAAAGTGAGAAAGAACTGTTAAACCTTTCAGCTAAGCATTGAACTAGAATGACATAAAATACAGGACTGGTGTGGTCAGTGTCTGAGAAAAGGACAAGAGTTGGCCAAGCTGATCATCAGATATCTGAAGAAGAGAGAATCACTTTATTTGATCAAAGGAGACTACTGAAGGGTAACAGAATAGTTTAAAACAATCACGAGTTTAAGGTTAAATATAGTGGATGAAGAATATATTAGGCAAAGGAGATGATCCAAGAAAAAGTCATAGAGTGAGTAGACAGGGACCAAGACATGTTCCACAAAGGCAAAAAGGGAGAGTTACCTAAAAGAAATCTTTAACTGCTTCTTGGGAGGATGAATAGACACAAGAGAAGAAAGCCACACATAAAGAAGGGTCAGCAAGAGCTTCAGGTGTGGAGTGTATTCAGCAGTATGATAAAGAGCAGAAATATACAGGTAGAGAATGAGATATTTATCTTTGTGAAGTGGTTGTTATAGACCATGGTCAAGGGCAGAAAGTGCAGAAAAAGGTTTGAAGCTGGATCCAGGCAGGGATCACAGCTTCAGTAAGGTGTCAGCTGGTGGCAGAGACACTGTAAAGCACTAAATAACCAGTTTCTAGAGCTATCCTTCTGCTGACATCCTATGCTTCATGATTCCCCATTTTTAAGCACAAAGTGCTGCACACTGTGCTGAACTCATACTTTCAAAAGCACTGTAAAAATGCATTTGCAGATGTGTCTCTACCTTTACTCTCCATGTTCTTGTTCCTGCTGTCAGAACTGTGGACTGTATCTGCCTGGTCCAGAGTGCTCATGTCCTAATGGATCCTCCATTGTCCAACATGGTCATGTATCAGTGTCTACCATTTTTATAACTGTTTTCTGTAAAAGCCACTTGAAGACTGATGTGTTTCACTAGCAGCTTGATCATATTTTGGAACTTTCTGGGACACTTAATCAGATAATTTCATTAGCTGTACATAATTTGACAAATTGAATAAGAAATATTGTAGCCTACTGTTTGATGGAAAGTGTATTATTTTTTCAGCCTCTGTAATATATTTTCAATGCTATGAAACAATTTGGACTGTATTCATATATTAAGGACTGTTTTTACAGATAATCAGCCTATGAACTTGTCAGCACATTGACCATTTCACAGGTCTTCTCATGAGCTGTATTGTTATAATTGCTTTCAAACTCTTTCTGTTTCTTCAGAGTGCCCTTTTCCCCCTTATTGCCTTTGCCATCAGCTAGTGCTTTTCTTCACATTCCCCACCATTTCACCTTGCTGCAAAAGAGAATGTCAAGTGAATCAGATGTGTCACTTCCAAATTCCACAACTTTATGAATAGATTACTGATGCAAAGCACAGGACACTTAACATGATGATGACAATTGTCTGTGCTACAGAATCAGTGAGTGAACAGCTAAAGCTGACACTGAAGAGATCCAGCAATACCATGCAAGAGAAAAAGATTAAACTCAGATCAAGAAGAGTTTCTGGAATGCTCTGAAACCCCTGACACTGGAAGACTTGAAATGTAAAACTTCAGAAAGTGCCTTATTAAAACAGGTGATTCCTCAGTTATGTACACATGGCTCTGATTTCTGAGTACTCCTCTGTTCAGAGCAAAAATTCAAAATAGGAGACATGGGAAATGCAGAGCTAAATGACAGCTCAGGCTGTACTCAATAGCAGAACACCTGTTCTTTTACAGAGAAGAGGAGAAGCATTTCCAGACAAATTTATTGCTGACATCAGCAGCAGCATAAGGGAGAAAATATACAACTTGAAAACTGCTTTCCACTATTTTGCTGCTCTATGGATTGGTGATGTTCTACACACCCTTTTATGAAAACAAAAGAGATGGTGACTTAGAAAGAAATTATCAGGAAAAAGTAGGATGCAGCAGAGTTTCTTTCACTCTTAATTTCTTTCTTCTGCAATTTCTTCAGTTTAGTAAAAAAAAAAAAACAAATTGCAAAGCAAAAATAGTGCATTTCAGATAAAAACTAAGCTGAAGAAGCATTATGAGATAGTAGCAGTGCAAATGTGTCTCACAGTGGAATAAGATTGAAGAAACAGGAAAAAAATCAGTAAAGACAAATACTTCAAAACCTGAATTTTGACAAGGGATACTATTGTTCTTTACAATGAGAAATACTTCCATATAAATGTTTTGTAAAGAAATAAATAACTTACTAACATTTTTTTCCATATTTATGTTTTGAATGTCCATAATGCTTTTGTGAAAATATATGCTTCACAGTATTGAAAGGACATATGATATACGGATTGAGCTTACACCTGAGCATTTGGATGACCTAAGACACATTTCTTACTGCAAAACAAATTGCAAAATTGCTTTCTCTATTCCATAAAAGCCATTGCTATAGGCCAGTTAACAGAATAATGATCAGGGAGAAAATATCTAATTGGCTTAATTAGTTGCATGGTTGACCAAATTTTCATTGTGAATATTTATATAAATTCAAGCTTTGTGTTTTCCAGACTAGAGACTCTGGCAAGTTATTACTGTGATTCTCTTATATAGTAACCTGCACTTCATTTCAAAACATGAGCATTTTAAAGTAAAGAAAGTGCTTAACACAGTGCAAGCTTTTGTGCAACATCAAAAGCACACCATACTCTCACATAAATGTTGATTTTTCTGCTACCAAGTTATTATATCATGCTGTGAGGAAGGCCAACACTCTATTCCATAGAAGACAATAGAAACATTCAAATGGACTTGCAAAACATTTGCACCTTCACACTATTTTCCTTGCTATGCACACATGAGGAAGAAAATTGACTTTCTCATTTTGATCTCCTTTGAGCTCTTTAACCTGTGAAAAAGAAACATATGGAATTAAATTCTCATTGGGTAAAAAGTGATGCATTCCAATAACATTATTTCTAGCTTCTGGATTAGCCAAAGCCAGCTACATGAGATGACTGTGCCCCTCATCTGGAATTCACCAACAATATTTCAATCAGTGCAAGAAGCTTCTTTCCACTTTTGCCCTGGAGGTCACTGCAAATGCCTTAAAAATAAAGCTGATCATTACTATCTATCCAAAGTAAAATATTTATAGGAAGAAATAACTTGACTAAAAGCATTTTATTTGGCAGAGGGCATTTCATTTTAGTTCAAACACCGGTTTGTGAGCATACACTGGAAGGCTTCAGCACTTTTTGTTCTTACATTTATCTCCTTTTTAATATTTTGTGCTTAGAGTCTGAAAAATTTTCTGTTGACACAAACTTGAACTAAGACCCACAAAGGTACAAATTCTGTGTTTAACTCTCACTGGTGAGCTTTATTATTTAATCCTACAGGAATACTGTGTTTTTACAGCTTAGCTCTTTTCCTAACCAAGTTAATGAAAAATTACCCTAAACTTGGAATACCTGGAAACAACATTGGAGAAATTTCATTTTCTTGGCATTTCATTTTGAGTAAAATTGGTGTGGTTGTACTATTCTGCAGATGTGATTTGTGAAGTAAATGGCAAGGCTAAAGGTACTGAAAGTCTGACATGTTCCCTGAGCAGCAAGGGAACTGAAGGCAAATGTTACAGTATTATTGACAACACTAGTAATGCTTGTTTAAGCATTTGGTTCATAAAATATGAAATGCAGTATTAACAAAAAAAATCAAACAGGCCTTTCTGCTCTTTCTTTTTCCTTGGATTAGTTTTCTTGTGCTGTTTCTCTTTATTCTTACTTTAATTTAAAGCTCATCTGTAATAGGTGCATATGAAGCTTGATATCCTCTTCAGTGGCACTTTCTGCCAGATACCCTGGCCCTTGAAGGTTTTCTTCTTGATATAAGGGAGGGGTTTATTATTACTTACATTGCAATATCACCTACAGCTCTCAGTAACTGCATAATGAACAAACCACAGGGACGTTTCTGACCTGAAGACAGTATAGTCTGTTCTGTAGCAGAAGAATGTTGGGTTAGTTAGTTCATGGGCTTTCATGTAGTTTTGTATTTTATCTAGCTCACTAGCAGACTCAGGCTAAGGGACCCTGAAGACCTGAAGTCCTGTAGCCAGAGTGACTGAACATACATGTTGTCTGGTGTCAGAAAGCCTCAGTAGGCACCTCAGATACCCAGAGCCTTTGCCTCCTTTGTCTAACTCCAGAGAATTCTTTTCAGATGACATACTTTTCTGATTTCTCATTTTCCTCACTTTATGTTGTCTGCTTGCTTGCATTGCTTCCATAAATTAAATCTTTTCATTCTAAATAGTTGTCCTTCTTTCATACCTTGACAAGGAGGTGCTCTTCACTTCTGCATATAATTGTTACCAGCAATCAATCTCAGAGGTCCAGCTTTCACAGTCCACCCAGTGAAATCACAAGGCACTGCTCACCCAAATCTCTTGCAGTTTCTCCGATTCTAAATTAGGTTTCCTCTCCTTCTTTTTATCTCTTCTCTGTTGTCTTTCCTGCAATCCTTAATGGCAGCTAACTCAAGAAAAGCTATAATTATAACTCAGATCCATCAGAAAAAAAAAAAAAAACCCAAAACTATCTTCATAGTTCTCTCAGGTTCTGGTGATGTCTGATTGCAGAGATCAGGTGAAAACTTCAAGTTTCATGGTGTGATACTGGAGTAGCCTAATCAACACTAGTGAATTCACAATGTTATAAAATTATTGTAAAGTGAGACTGAACTGTGTCAAGCATCCTCTCTTGGATTTTATTTTGCTTCTGTTTCCCATTATTTCTGTCCATATTCTGTCTTCAGTACCCTTATAGACTGGGAGTCATGCGAGAGAATATGGAAGAAAGCCAGCTCTCTCCTGAAGAGATGTCAACTTGGGAAAATCTGGGGAGTTTTCTGAAGAAAGCTGACAGGAGTGTTTTGACCATTATTTAAAGTGACAGAAGGTAGACACAGTCATTACAAAGTAGCTGCAGTGGCTAAACCTCAGACTGTCAGTGCTTTGTTAAGAAAGCAAATTTTCCCATGTGAATTTTTAAATTTAATAATCAAGAAAAAGCAGTGGCAGTCAAGAACCGTTGGTGGCAACTGTGTATCTGCCTATTGGTATCCATCAGAATAATTAGAGTAAACTGCAATGGTAAGCATCAAGAGTAGGTAGAGATGTACAGAATTTCTGATGAAAAACCTAACAAAGAAATTCTGCTTATTGCCATAAAATAGAGTTTTAATACTCTGGAGGATTCACAACCACAATCCACATATGAAGTGGCTGAAATAATAAAGAAATAAAAGATAACGTTTTGAAGTGCAAGAATATAAGTTGAAGGATAACATATATGCTCCTTGAGGTGCACTGAATCTCCAGGCTGTAAAGCTGCACTAAGAAGTAGCAATTCTGCTTGTGGTTGGAGCCATGGTCTCACGGAGGAACCACCCTGGGACACTGAGTGCCAGGCAGCACAGCTCACCCCAGACAGCGTCCTGTGCCACAGGAACCAGCAACAGCTCACAGCTGGCAGAAAATGGATTTTTTGTTCTTTTTATATATAGTAATAATATACATAAGGATATATACATACAAGAATAAGGACAAGGGCTTCTTTTCTAGACATTGAGTGCATGTTAAGCAAAAGGTTTTGAAGGCAGTGTTAAGAAAAGGGAAGAGGAAGCAGACAACAAAACACCGACTTCTCCCTTTCTGGAATGTCCTTCTAAAGCATCTTTCTTATATTTATCTCCCAATGAAGTAGTTACAGCACTAAAGTAAACAGTAGTTGGAGTTGTAAGGAGAGCACAAACCAGGCCAAATTTTAACTCTATAAAGTAAGATATCCTTATAGGATATAAGGGCTAAATCTCAACAACAAATCACTACCACACATGCTGTGTGCACAGACAATTAGCAAGAGGCAAAGGAAAGAATAGCTCTCAACACTCCCAGCTGCAGAACTCAGGAGCAAAATCAGGGAGAAAGAAGAGAAAGGCAGGTGGAAAGTCACCAGCTGCTATATACCTCTGAGCATGCATTGTAAGACCCTCCAGGGCCTTCTTAGCTATTTGACTCAGTATTTATTAGTGTTCAGAGATACCAAAAGGCTGTTCTGCTTTTGATGTCTCTGCACCTCCAGTGAGGTAGCTGGTGTGATATTCAGGATGAACACTGGCAACTCAGCAAGCATGGCACTAACTTTAGCGTGTGAGAGGAATTGTCAGATACCGATATCAGTAACATCTTCCATGAGCTTGTACACCCTGTGGACACAGTTTGCCTTCTGACTGGTGATCTTTGTGTGCATGGTCTGCAGTTCTCCCTTCAAAAAGAAGCTGTGGACTCTTATTCAGCAATGATGAACTAGAAATACCAGAAATTACAAGAAAGGAGTGGAAACCAAACTGGAGAAATTCAGAATGTCCCCCAGGCTGTAAGATGAAGCAAACAGGAGTCATTTGTGAACTTCTAAATGTAACTCTTTTTTTTTCCCCCTTGTGTGCTTAGTGAATATCTGATATAATTATTTCAGTTTGAAGAGTTCTCTGTTTAAAGATGCATGTATTAATTTGGACTAATGAATGGAAAACCTACTGGAAACTACAGAATTTGTAAGTAACATGACAGCAAAAGAAATGAACCGATTTGGTTTGGGTTGTTTTGGGGGTTTTTTTACTAGAATCTCAAAAGTTAGAAAAAGATAATACTTATACACAGTAATCTTTCTAACAGTGAAGATGGGGTTGTTCCTTCCTGAGACACTGAAGGATGACAGTAACAGGATGGTTTATATTTGGCTTCCAGTACATCCTGCTGGAGACTGCTGAGTAATAAACGGTGTTCATAAGTGCAGGGGTCTTTGGGAGTCCTAGTAATGTAAAATCTCTGTACTGTCTCTGCTTTTGCACTGGTTTTTGTAGACTGAGAAAGATTTCTCTAAATTTATCTTTTTATGTGTAGAGCCAAGGCTTTGACAGAAAGGAAGAAGTGCCTCACATGCTTGACATAGTCCTGGTTTTAGATATCCCACTGAGAGGTTTGCTTTTTTAACAGCATCACAACACTCTTAATTTGTGTTTGGTTCTTCACCTGTTGAAGCTGCAGAGGCTTATCTGCAGTACTGCTGTCTCTGTCATGGCCCCACTGCAATCACAGCACTGAAGTTCATTTTTTGTGTCAACACAAACAGACCACGGCTTATCCTCACTGACTGGCTTCTTATTTATTTCAGTCCATTGATCTCTATTCATTGAGATCCTTTTGAATGCTAGCCCCATTATGTAAAACATTTGCAATTCTTCCCAGCTTAGACTTATATGAAAATACAGCAGGCATCCTCTCTCAATTTCAAAACAAAAGCAAGACTTCCAGGAGTTAACTGCATTAGTAAAAGTATTCTGCTTTGCTGGGCTAGGGGAGAAAATTGTCTGATATTTTGTTTTAGCTTGTTATTCTGTTCTATTTAATGTCCTGTTCTGTCCTGCTTAGTAGACCAGAGTCTGCTCATTATAGAAAGAATGGTAGGAGGAAAACACAATAGAATGCAAGGCCATAAATCTAGTAGATTTTGATGTTTAAAGTAGATATAGGAGGCCCAGAGCCATGACTTTGTACGCTTGAAGAATCTGGGTCAGGTCAAGCTGATGAAGAGTATCAAGTGACCACCAGGGGATGAACTAAGAAGAGGAGACCACCTAAAAGTTAAGCCAAAAGAAGACTCCTGAAAGTTCCACCCAAGCTCCACCTGGACTCCACCTAGTTATGAGTATGTACATGAGATAATGAAACTGTGTATCCACAATGTATAAATGATTTGTTTTGCACCTTTTGAGTGGAGCTAGTTTGTCCAGCTCGAGCTGTCAATAAATTCCTTGCTGGTTACAGACACATTTCTGAGCAACTTATCTTTCATTCAAAAGCTTTTCAGCATCAATTTTTAACCAAGTCTTTAATCCCACTTAATATGTGTGACCAAGCTGTAGGTGAACAGCTGATTGCTGTTCCTTAAAGATGTTTTTTTTCAAGACCTGTGGCATGGCTTTGGGAAGTTTCCCTTGCACGCTCTTGTACTAGAGCATGCCATGGACAACAGTGCAGAAAAACACACTAGAAAAAGGATACATTTCATTTCCACTTTCTCCCCTTACCACAAAGCCACTTACACTGTCATTGAAGGAAATTAGACTGGTCTGACATGATCTGTTCTTGGGAAATCCACTTTGGCAGTTACTGACAACTTCATGAACTTCTTGACATTGTCCTTGATGTGTACATTAGCAAAATGCTGACAGCACAATTTGGCTGTATCTCAGTAGCAGTGAGACAAGGGAGGACTTCCAGCATATTTCTGTTTTCCTGTATTTCTTGTCTCTACCAATATCATCATTCAAAAGGCCCCTTTACTGCACCCTCTCTATTTGAAAAGGAAAAAAGTGATGTGACCAAAACTTATAGTGAGACTTCTTGTTTCTCTCAACTGAATGTGTTCACTCACACGAGGGTACTTGTACTGCTAAGGGCATCACTGTTCTGTGTGGAGAGACCTTTGTGTGTCGCTATTTCAGACAAACCACGGCACACACTCTGATGCTTTATAATGTTAGTAGTTTGACTGACAACTTTATATCACTTCATGCAGGTTGGAATTGAACAAACTCTTTTCTGATGGTCTGGGGATACAAAAGGAAAAGAGAGAACATGAGGAGAAAGGGCACAGTAAAAAAATGTTTAGGCGCATGAATGCAAGCGAAAAACACTTGGGTAATGTGCATTATTAACAAAGTTATCACAAATGCCTGTGGAGGGCACATGAGAAGGCAAAAATGGCCAGATCTGTTTGTGAACTGCAGAAATGCAGTGACTGAACACAGCCATAACTCATACTCATGTTCATTTTGCTATTACTTCAAAAAATATTGGCCCTAAATCTCTGACTTTTATCTTTCTGAAGAGAAGAGAAAGTATTCCACCTGAATCCAGCTGTATCCAGCTGTAATCGCAGGCAAAACAAAGTAGGTCTGGAGATGCTTGATCTACCTTCTCCATTAAACAGAATTCTGATCCCAACAGTGTAAATGCCAACAAGAACAGTGGATTTTTTTTATGCTGCAACTAATCAGTGAAAGGCCGTGGGCACATTTCATGGGTGTGAGCTTCTGACACATTTTGTTTTCCTCCAGCTGAGCATGGTATCAGAGCCACTGCCAGTACCAGCACACCAACAAGAATAAAGTCAGTACTGCCTCTTCCCTGCTGTCATTAACACCTCTAAAAATTTTGAAAGAGGGAGTTCAAACATGATTCTACTCCCTTAAATGAACACTGTCTCTTTTTTTTATGGTCATACTACAGTACTTTCCACTTCTCATCATTAAGCCATTTGCATGAAATACTGAACTGATTAATGTGGCATTTTCCACTTAACTGTTTCAGGAAATGCTACATCTCACCACTGGGATGCTTTTGAATAATTTAATCTCCTTAGTATAATTAAAACTAAGTTCTGAAGTTGGTACCTATTTTCTCTGGAGCCACTCATCAAAATGTCAAGTGTTCCTTCTAGTGGAAAGGCAATCCCATAGTACAAACAAATATATTTATCCACTGTTGCTTGCAAGCAGGAGACCTTTCCATCTATTCTTTGTCACTTCATTTTTAACATGAGTAAATAACTCATGAAATATTAAACAGTCTTTGTGCACAGAATGACAGTATTTTAAATTACATTTTTAAAAGCCTGAAGAAAAGAAATTAAGTACCATATATAACAATACTTAGAAATCTTTTTTTTCTATTTTATTAATGATTCAAGTGCAAGTCTTAAAATGCTTATTTATAAATGGAACAAATGTCATGGAACAAAGTATTTGCTTCCCCTAGCTTTCTCAGAGCAGGTTTTTTTTGCCTTAGAGAAAAGCAGGGCTGAGGTGCCACCACCTGGTGAGCTGCAGCAATATCGTTTGCAGATTTTAAGTTTCTGACAGTTGCTGGAACGGAATCCATAATTACAGCTGAGTCCTGCACAAAACTCCAGTTAAAAAGGTGGAAAATTTTGTTCAAATTTTGTTTGAGAAACTCCAGTGTTAGACACTGTTAGGAAGATGCATTTTAAAAATCGATCACATGTATTGTTACATTCACCACAAAAAATCCTGACTGGGTGCATCATATGCACAGCAGGCCAGTGCACTCACATGCTCTCTTCTCTTGCATGGCTGAGATGCTCTGAAAGTGAGGGCTGGCCTTTTGCTATAACACACAGCTCAGAGCCACGTGACTACAGTAAACTATTCTGAAATCAGAAAGTACCATGTCCAGTACCAGGTAGAACATAAGTTCACACCCACATTACTTTGCACTATCAGCCAGATTTTACAGAAAGTATGAGATTATTTGTATTGTTTTTATTTTATTTTCTTAGTTAAAACCAAACAAAAAAAACCCACACACAAAAAACAAACTAGAAGTTATGGTATGCATTTAGGAAACTCCATAAATTTCAGCTAAAATCCACACTATATATGAAGAACTGGTATCTCTCCAGAATGTTAGTATTATTTATAATTGCTCTTATTAAATTTGTATATATAGTACACTGTTAGCCACAAAGATCTTCTCCATGGACACCCCCTTGTCACGAGGGAGAAGCTTGCATGCCTTTAGAGGTTGTGAGCTGTGCTGGTGGTGGTACATGCCTCCAGTAGGGTATCCCATGTTACTCAGCTCTCAACTGAAGGGTCAAGTTTCAAGAGCTCATTGTGCGTTGCTGGGAACAAGGTAAACTGCCATCAGATTTCTGTGATGCCGTCATCATCACTCTGTACAAGAAGAAAGGAGAAAAATCAGACTGCTCAAATTACCAAGGTATCACCTTGCTCTCCACTGCTGGTAAAATCCTTGCAAGAATTCTTTTGAACAGATTAGTACCCGCTATTGCAGAAGAACTTCTACCTGAAAGCCAATGTGGTTTCAGAGCCAACAGGAGTGCTGCAGACATGGTATTTGTTCTCAAACAACTGCAAGAGAAGTGTAGGGAACAGAACAAAGGACTCTATGTAACTTTCATTGACCTCACTAAAGCTTTTGACACTGTCAGCAGAAAAAGCTTGTGGCAGATCTTGGAACAATCAAGATGTCCCCCCAAGTTCCTCGAAATGGTCATCCTGCTACATGAGGATCAGCGCGGCCAAGTCAGATACGGCGATGCACTCTCTGAGCCCTTTCCAATAAACAATGGGGTGAAACAAGGTTGCGTTCTTGCACCAACTCTATTCAAAACCTTCTTCAGCATGATGCTCCAAAGGGCTACTGTCAGACCTTGGTGAAGAAAACAGCATCTACATCCAGTATCATGGAAGCCTATTCAATCTAAGGCGACTGAAGGCCCACACTAAGACCATGAATCACCTTGTCCGTGAGCTGCTTTTTGCTGATGATGCTGCCCTGGTTGCTCACACAGAAGCAGCTCTGCAGAGTTAACATCCTGCTTTGCAGAGGCTGCTGAATTTTTCAGGCTGGAAGTCAGCTTGAAGAAGACAGAAGTTCCCTACTAACCTGCAGCTCAAAAAGTTTTCCATCATCCCCATATCACCATAGGCAAATCAGAGCTTAAGTCAATCCAGCAGTTCAGCTATCTGGAAAGCATCATTTCCTCAGACCGTAAGATTGACAAAGAGATAGACAAGGTTAGCAAAGGCATACAGAGCTTTTGGAATACTCCGTAAAAGAGTCTGGCGCAATAAACACCTGAAGAAGAGCACCAAGATTAG
>JAWMRC010000089.1:53791512-53817204 GCA_035584755.1 Thripadectes ignobilis | reverse complement strand
CTGGGTGTGAAGGTGCTAACGACTCCCTAGATAGCTGCTGCAAATGGTCCATTGTTCTTGGGAAATGAATAGAGGGGTAGAATCCATAGCTTTGATCACCCCCCACACAGTGATAACTGGTCCCACCTGCTGAACTAGGACACTGACAGAGCCAATTTCAGCCTGATTCCAAGACAAATCCGCCACCGGCCAAGGTTGAACCCATCAGTGATGCTGTTAGTACCTCTGGGGCAATGTATTTAAGGAAAAAAAAAAGTATTGTGCAGAAGTAATTGTGGCCGGAGAAAAGAGGAATGAGAATATGTGAGAGTAACAACTTTGCCAGGTTTTACCGAGGTCAGTGAAGAAGGAGGAGGAGGAGGTGTTCTAGATGCCAGAGCTGAGGTTCCCCTGCAGCCCCTGCTCCAGCCCATAGTGAGGCAGCTGTGCCCCTGCAACTCATGAAGGTCCACAGTGAAGCAGAGGTCCAGCTGCAGCCTATGGAATAGTCCTGCCAGCAGGCTCCTGCCAGGATCTGTGGCACTGTAGAGGGATGAGCCCATCTTAGAAAGGATTTGCTGGCAGGGCTTGTGATCCTGTGGGGGACCCATGTGGAGCAACCTGCTTTGGAAAGACTACACCCTGTGGAAGGGACCCACACTGAAGCAGTTTATGAGGAGCTGAAGCCCATGGGAAGGACTCACACTGGAAAAGTTCACGGAGGACTGTCTCCAGTGGGGACCACATTCTGGAACAGAGGGAGAATGCCTCTCCCTGAGCAGGAAGCAGTGGTAGAAACAGGATGTGATGAACTAACCATAACCCCCATTACCTACCTCCCTTTGCCACTGGTGAGAGTTAGAGAACTGGGAATAAAATTAAGCCTGGGAAGGAAGAAGGGATGAGGGGAAGGTGTTTTTAAGATTTATTTTACTTCACATTATCCTACTCTGATTTAATTGATAATAAATCTAATTAATTTCTCCAAGTCAGATCTGTTTTGCACAGGACACTGATTGGTGAGTGACCTCTCTCTGCCCTTATCACAACTCATGAGACTTTCACTATAGTTTCTCTATCCTGTCCACTTGAGGAGGACAGCGAGACTGTCTTTGGTGTACACCTGGCCTTCAGCCAGAGTCAAAACACCCCAAGTACAAATCCAAAACGTAGTCAAATACGAGCCACTGTGGAGAAAATTACCTTGTAGTACAGCCAAAACTGGCACAGTGTGGTATGGAAATGATGAATTTGAACTCTAGGGTAGAAAACTAGTAAGGAAGTGGAACATTTTCTTCTTTTTGTCTTTCAGCAATTTGGCAATAGCTGCCAGGAACACCTGTCTGTAGGCTGAAAGTCCTGTGTCCTCCTTTAATATAAAATTAGTCTTAAATGTAGAAAAGCCCAAAATAACAACAACACTATCATCCAAATTCATAAGGATGTCACTGAATGTGGTGCTTTAACTGTGACAGAAAATTGTCTTCTTCAGTGAGTACGAATGGAAACATCAATCACCTGTAATAGTTACACCTCTTTCTGCAGAAGAGGAACCCTGCTTATTTAAGATACACCTACCATATGAATGTGAATCTATGTCATCCTTGGGTCTGTAGTGGAGTTTGTAATAGCTGGTCCTGTCTATTTTTTATTTTTTTTTTACAGGGCATTACAAAACCTGTTAAGACTTCTTGGTAAGTCACACACACAGGCTCGTGTTATGAAAAAAATGGCTCAAATTGCAAAACATAATACCAAAAGATCTAAAGAGAGACAACATACCAAAATAAAGTAACTGTCATTAATTCAATAAATGGACAGCATATAAATAACTCTTGGATGCTCTTCAGCAATTGCTGATATATATTTATGATCACCAAATTTACAATATAAAATGAGGAATAATACAGAAACAGGAGTTGCAATGAAAAAGTATTGAAGATAAAAATTGCTGCAGGTACTAAGACCAATATGCCTTAAGTTTATGTGTTGTTATCAACAAATATGATATAATAATAAGCTAGTCTTGACCTTATAACTTTAGGGAAAGAAAAAAGAAATATGAATATTGTTATTAAGAGCACTGAAATGTATTTCCTCTAGAGTGAGGTGTGCCTATTCAGTCTTACGCAAAATTAATTTTCATATTTTAAAAGATGCATAGTTGGCACTTGTTTTTGTTGGTGTTCCCTCCCCTCCCCTCTCCTCCCCTCCCCTCCCCTCCCCTCCCCTTCTCTTCTGTTTTTCTGGTATTATTAATTTCTAAGCTTCTAATGTCCTGAGAATATTTAGTGGCAAATTTGCACAGTCTGTTCTAGTCAGCCATGCTGAGGAGCAGCAAGGTGATGGCAGTGCTTTTACAGCTGGGATAAAGGAATGTCAGGACAGATACAAACCCACCCATAGCCAGAGCAGGGAGATGGATTATCATAACATCTGTACTGGTCAGTTAGGAATTCAATTTTTATAGGTCTTTCTACACTATTTTGGCACTCTACAGCTGATATATAAGTTGGAGAATGAGTATTTATATATCATCCAGATCTGAAACCTCTCTAATTTAGAAATAGATGATCCCATCTAAGGAAACACTGAATACTTAAATATCCTATTATGCATCTCACTGTAGGAAATGTCTGTTTTAAACTGGAATCTTTCTAGATGCATAGAGGGAAGCAAAGATTTTTACCTCAGAGCAGTCCATACATAGAAGATGAAATAGCATTGGACTTTCTCAACACTTTTGTCCCTGGTTTCCTATCCTGACTGCTTTGTAAAGGTGTTTCCTTTCCCATCATAGCAATGTCTGTTGTGCCATTTTCTCAACCCAAAAGCATCTGTCTTGACTTATTGTTGAGTATGGATGAAAAGTTCAGTATTCCCTGTCCAAAGAGCCCTGACTTGGCCTTATCAAATCCCTCTCCCCACCATACACTCACACATCGCTGGGTCTACCCAGGCTTCCTCTCACTCTACTCCCTGCCCTCAGCTGCCTCCACCTGCTCTGAGTCACCCTCACAATTAGACTTTCACCGGTGTTTAGTCATTGCTTGGAGTCCTTTAATTTAAACTGCCTGCACTTTGCACTGCTAGGCACAGATTTACATGGGCACAGCACATGGTCAATGCCAAGCAGTCTGGCTCCTGCAACACACATGGGCAGGGTTGCTTGCATGACTCTTTTTAAATCAGTATTTGGCTTTACGTGCATACAACAGTCTTCCTGTTCTGTCTTGCTCTCCAGAGAAGACCGCAGCATTTCTGTGATACTAGGTTCAGCCTAAGGCTGGTGGTACAGCTTTGGTTTGTCCAGAAAATAAATGTATTGTGAGGTTCCATATGGTACAAATCAGTGCTTAGATACTGCTCAGATACCTAAATTAGCATTGAATTTAATCCATTATAATTTTACACATAACCTATTGGAAACTCAAAGTTTAAATCTATTCCTTCATTAAAGTAAGCCTCTTCAGCATGTTAAAGTGCTGGTTTATTATAGCACTGCTCATAAGCATTTAGCTTATTAACATTTAAAATATTTTTTATAATTTATTTTAGGAAAAATAACAGAATTTGAGAAATGAACTTCTGAAAATAAAATTAATTTTGCACAAATACATTCACATAAATAAAAGTTTGGCATTAATGAATTTAGTTTAATAAGTACATGTGTGATTAGGTCATATATCAAGAAAAGAAAGCTGAATTGCTTAATTGGCCTTTAAAACTCAGCGAACTGTGTGATCCTGAAATACTTAAATTCCCACTGTAATGTCTTTTTGAGATATAGTTAAAGAATTGCTTAGAACAATCTGTAAATCTAGCCTTCTAAATGTTGAATTCAGCTGTGAAAAGCAGCTTGTCCTAAAAGAAACATGGAAAAGTTCCTGGGAGCTGAAATCGGTACTTCTGTCATCTCTAGTATAGAATATCATGAGCAACCACATGCTTAACAACAGCCATCTCTTTCCAAATATAAAGCTGAAGTGAGAGAGGTCTGATGCTTGCTTCGATACCAGGTTTTTATGAAGCAACCTAAATGGCTCTGAAACACACCCATTTCTACTCACAGGAATTTTCACTGTTTTGCCATGGCTGTGCACCAGCATTACCAAAAGTAGATCTTGTCCCCATTAAGCCTATTTTGATTGCAAGTACCTGCTTGTAAGAGGGAACAACTTGAAGCACCTTTTGCTCTACTTTTTGAAAAGGTTGCCAGGCCTAGAGCTTAATTCAATGTCAGTATGGCCCAATAACTCTTTGGCTTAGAATGTATTAACTAGGGCGGCAGAGAGGAGCAGTGGTTGGGGGAGGGGTGGGGAAATGACCAAAAGGGCTTAAAAACTACTTCCTGGAAAATGTATTTGAAGAAACACAAAACTTCTTAACTTCTCAAGGTAGGACTTGCATATGTTTGAATCAGAATGTAGCACAGGATGACAGAAAAAGGTTTATCATAGTATATTTTCTTTTTAAAGATCAAAAGAGATTACACTAATAAAGTGTAATAAATTGCAGGAGAAAATATATTAATAGGATTAAAACCAAGGCATACAAGTAAGTTCTGACATAGTGGCTACTTTTAATCTGGGCCAGAGAACATCTTCCTCCTCATAAAGAGGAACTACATGGCAGGTGACACTGCAAACCTTGTGCCAGCAATTCTGGCAGCACAGATTTATTAATTCCTTCAAGAAAATTACAAAACTGACCATTTCTGATCTACACTGAGAGACAAACAATAAAGAAATCTTGAGGTGACATGCACATTACAAGCCATCATGGCAAGGTACCAGCAACAAAATAAGGCAGAAAATGATGATGACATCTCCATAGGAACCCAGAAAACAAACCTTTTCTAGGTAAATAAATCCCACCACCTTTCCCTCAGGAGTCCAGGCTATAAAATGAAATGTTTTCAGGGTTCGGAGAGGCTACATATTGTCTGCTACAACAGAACAAGTCAATAACATGAACTCACACAAATAGCATCAACTTGCATTTAATAGGTCAGAGAGGATCAGAGGTTTCTCACCTTTACTGAAGACCAGGCAAACCAAATAGAGGACTCTTATCTTTTGTTTAAATCCAAAGGACTTAAACAGAACAAGTTTCCAGCCTTTTGTAGTTTGCTGATCCCTCTGCAAGTTTCCCATGGTTCTGTATACCAAGATGCCTGGAAATAGCACTTACCTGACAAAGACATACAGAAGTTACTCAAGGACCCTTGTCATTAACAGGTCTCATCTCTGTTCAAGTCCAGAAAAAAACAGAGGATACTCTAGTCCAGGATTCTCCTCCAGCTATTTCTAATAATTTTATTTGGCACAATATTTAATTTTTCCAATCCTGGAGCAAGGCTCATCTTCCTTGATGACGTGCTGCCAGCCAGTTCCCTGTGCCCCGGATGCCAGAGATGTCTGCACCATATCAGAAAAAGGCCTGTGGCAAGGGAGGAAATGATTCAATTCCTTATCTTAAAGGGTCTTCTTGCCCTGGTCAGCCAAGAAGCTGACTCCTCAAGAGCTAGACTGACATGCTGGTCTTCCATAATTAAGGTCTTCCATAACTAAGTTAACTCCCCCATACACCAGGAAGGGTGACAGAATTTCCCTCTAATGAGAAGATTTTCTGTATAATGGTAAAGTTTTAACTCTGAAGGATGGTCAGTGTAGGGGCATGTAGGAAGGGAAGAGTCTAGAAAGCCAAGTTTCCTCAGTGAGAGAGTCAGTTGGCTCACACTGGATGAACTAAAACACAAATACGTAAAAAAATCAGTGATTATGGACTAAAGCAGAATTTTGACCACGAAGTTGTGTTAATTGAAGATGTTGACTAATGCTGTGACCTCCTCTAAACGCAGCTCTTCTTGCCAGATGTAGCATCAGGAACATTTCCCAGGAGCCAAGAGGGCAGTTACACAGTTGAGCATTGAAGAAGGTCTTGTCATGGCCTCTGAATGGCCAGCCATGGACCCATGGGTCATGCATAGAATAGCATCCAAGTTTTTTTGACCTGTTTAGAAGGAAATAAGTGATTTCATTTCTCTTAAGGGGATCTACCACTGTAAGTCATAGAATCACAGAAGGGGTAAGTTTGGAAGGGACCACAGTGATTCAACAAATAGGGTGTTACTATGTTACTCATGAATCATAGAGAAGAATGGAGTGATTTTTGTCACGGTTAGAAGAGACATGTCACATGATGGGTTCTCCAAGCAGGGCAATTTATAAATGGTGGAGTTACTTTTAAGTATCCATTAGTAACCAACCTCCTTTCTCACTCAGTTGTACTATTCACTATAATTCTCAGACAATTTTTCTCCAGCAGCATTAGGATTTAAAGCACTAATGCTTCTATTCGAAGCAAAAGAATGCATTTAAATGGTGTGATACGTAAAAGGTTTTAATCAAAATGGAATAGTACATTTTATTTTAAAATGTATGACTTGAAGAAATCTTATTCTAGGGTGTGATTTTATTT
Source organism: Thripadectes ignobilis (assembly GCA_035584755.1). Lineage (NCBI taxonomy): Eukaryota > Metazoa > Chordata > Aves > Passeriformes > Furnariidae > Thripadectes > Thripadectes ignobilis. The sequence continues at coordinate 53,810,742 of JAWMRC010000089.1, read as the reverse complement.
TACTTTTTGTCTCATACAGAATTAATATATTTTGGAAATGCCTTTGGTTCAAAAAGAATACAGACATCCCCAGGTTAGGCTCTCTGGTATCAGAGCTTCTGTGGTATTTGCTGACCATGGGATAGGAGTAGAGCATGCCTGACACAGCAACAGCCTGGGAGGCTTATGTACTGAATGCTTAAATGTAAACAACGATTTTGCTAAATCCCTTTCTAATCTGTCTGATAAGACTGAGCAATAAAAATATTAGCTTGACCTGTCCAGACTTACAGATTTTTTTTTTTTATGCTGAGGACAAAACATTGCTAAGAATGAGCTTGCTCCCATGTCTTTTATTTAAGTAAATTCCTATAAACCCAGTACAGCTGACAAGTACAAAATAAGGGATAAGTCTAATACTGACACTCCAATTAATTGGTTTTTTTTTTTTTAATTGCCAGCTCTTTGGAATGAATACTTTTTCAGTGGTTTTCTGCAGGAAGGATCTTTCCTTGTTTATTTTAAAATCTTTGTATAAATCAAAAGACAAATGAATTCAGGATTTTTAAAGATCAGCAGTCACTTCTACAGGTCCTATTAAAACATCTTAAGAAACAATGGAGAACAACAAGGATGATAGTTGTATTAATATGTCAGTGAAATTATTAATGTTTCTTCATGAGAATTAGAGAAATCAGAGAATATTCTATGTTGGAAAGGACCTGCAAGCATCATCGTGTCCAACCCTTAAGCTGAGAGGGGCCCATATGGGAATCAGACCCACCACCATACTCTAGCCATCTGAGCTAATGTAAGGATCCATACAAACCTAGTAACAGAGTCAGTAATTTCCTGAAAGTAAACACATTAGCCTGAAAGTATCACTGAAAACAGAAAGTGGTGCAGGACTGAGGAGGTCCTTCACAAGCTAATTTTACAGAAGAGACTACAAGTTTGACCTAAGCAAGCTACCTTTGCACGGACCTAAGAAAAGAAGAAAATCTTAGGTTCTAGATTTGCTGTTTTTAAATCCTTCAGACCAGTGATTTCCAAACTATTTCAAGCTATGGAGAACTGACAATACTGAACTCTCAGGGAGCTTCAAGATATTAATAGGAGTCTCCTGAACTCTAAATCTGAACTTCAGTTGCAGGTTGTTTTCTATGGCCTCCTGTCTGTCACCCTGCAGCAACAGACTGGGTCTTTATAGCCATTGTAGGAGTGGCCAAGATGAAGGAGCTGTAGGTTTTCTGTCAAGCCAGCCAAGATGACATCTGTCTCTATAAGGGTTCACAAAAGAACAAAGCATGCATTCTCATAGATGTATGAAAGGATAACATATGCTGGCTGAGACAAAAGTCCTGATAAGCTGAGATAACGTTTTCTGAAAAACACTTTGTTCTCATTAATTCATACACATCTGGGACACATCTCAATGCACAACATTTCATTTATTAAAAAGGATGATTTTAATTACAAAAAGAATGGATATGGATCTGTATGTCCCTCAGCAAGTACATGGGAAAACAATGGGCACTTTTGAAGGCAATGAAGAGGAAACTGGGCTTACAGTATTTTCCTGTTAGTCATGTATCTGTTTTTACCAATCCCATGATCTTTTCAGGTGTTTGAGTGAGTTATTTTCTTTGCCATACATATGTCAAGAGACTTGATTAGGCTTCTTTAAGGAATCTTGCTTGCAGAGCCACAGTTGCAGCTCCTCATGCCTTGTTGTTGCTGCTACTGCTGTTGCTGCTGCGTGGGATTACAGACAGCTCTTTATTATCCATTACTCATGTTATGATGGGCTAATTGTACAAACGCAGCCAATGTATTGTGCAGTGCATGTGGATCCAGCTCAACACTCCTTTGTTCAGTGCTCACTGCCAGGGCTGTTGTCCCATCTTTGTGAGTGGTCAGCGGTCAGCGTTGCATACAAATACCTTGCTTTTTGCCACAAACTCTACAGCTGAATTGCTAAATATGAGACCTGAAACCTCAATTCCCAACAAATCAATGGGGCTTTTGTTACCACTTTCTATGCATTCAGGTGCTTGCACACTGCTGGATGCTTGTTCCCTATCAGGCAATTGCTGCTTTTTTTCAGTTCTTGTTTTCTGAAAGTGTCAGAATTTGTATTTTCTGTTATTATCACCTTACACATAATTTTTCTATTTCAGATTGCTGCAGGTTAGTCACTGAGATTTCAGAGCGTTTGGGAGAATAGGAAGGAATTCTTATCATCTGCAGAGCACCTGAGGTGCTTGTGAAGGGAAATATAGCCTCAGGAAATGAGAAGAGACTTGATTTATTAATGGGTAATGTGCTTTGTCCATGGCCCAGTGGTCTTCAACAGAATCTCTGGAGTCACAGACAGTCCCTGGAATGAGTTATTTTTTAAAAAGGTACAGTTTATTTTCAGTAGAGCTACAAAAGTGTTGCTGTAGGGCCTCTTGAGTCCTTCTTTCCCAGTGAAAGTAGTGATGCTGTTCAGTACAAGTGGACAAATACAGCACTTAAAATTCAAGACTCTGAGTCTTGTTACTTTCAAATAAGGCATATGCTTTGTATATATAAAGCTGCACCAACCCTCTGACACATCTCCAGGCAGATGCCCAAGGCCCAGAGACAGGGTTACTTGCTGTCCTCTTATCCTACCCAGATCCTTGGCTGGGAAGTTGTGATAAATGATTAGAATTGTACATGGTCACTTTAAGACGGTAAAGAATTGATGAGACTGGTTGAGAAAAACATAAGCTGTGCCCCTTGTTAATCTTGCCTATATCTTGAGGGAGGACTATCAACCAAATGATCATGATGCCTAAAATCCTGGAAGATAGGCACTCAGAGAAAAGAATAATGGAGAAAGATAATACCTTTATTGGGAGTTCAGAGGCTTTGGGCCTTAACTGGGCCTACAAAACATGCATTGTTTCAACAAGGATCTGTGTCCAAAAATCCCTGAAGGACCCTGTCCTCAGTAAGGTTCTGGCCTATGCCCCCTGGACCACCTCCAAGGGTTTTCTGGGCTCTTCTGTTGTTTTGGCATCAAGTTATCTTGCAGGTGTCTCTGAAAAACATCATGACCTTCAGAAAGCCTGAGAATATGTGAGAAAATCACTTTAGTGTAACTTCTAACAGTACTTAATATGTGAGCAGGAAAACTTATACTTCTAAAACACTGACAGTCTAAAAAATCCACAAAATACACACCAAACCTTTGGGCATCAATAGTGCCAACCAACAGTCACACCAGTCACACTCCCTTCCCCCCTAAAAACAAACCTCATTGTAAATGTAGTTCATTAAGAAGAAAAGGTTAGGTGTAATGACCCTCTTATGAGACAGCCTTTATTGGCATTTCAGTAAGTGGAAGACAACCAAAGTGTTTATTTTACTTCTGTTGTCAACTATAAATCCTCACCAGAAGCAAGAGAGATGCTCATTAAGTCCCATTTACTTATTAACTTACATACCCCTCAGAATGCAAATGAGGAACATGGGTTGTATAATACATGCATTACCAATGTCACCAAATCCTACCTACAAGACCCAATTGTCCCGTTCCCTTGGGATGGGCCAGAATCTAGAGTATAAAGAGGGAAGCTTCAGGGAAGAAATAGCTGGAGATAGAAAATTGCTCTGGAGGAGATAAACATCTCTGCATGCTTGGACTGTGTCTCTCCTCCTCTCCTGAAGGGACTCCTTAGGTGAGCTTTGTGCCTTCAACTGTGTTCATGCAAACCCATTAGTATGCACTTGTGTACATGTAAGTATAGTGCTAACAGACCTCCCTTACTACACTTCCTGTTGCAACACGTGTTGACACTTTTCACTTTACATTTATCACCAGCAATCCTGGACCTGCTTTCCTGTTGCTTCAATAAACCAAACTATTCATGAATCTGAATCATGCAAGTCCTTATTGATCAGACTTATAGAATTGAACCGACAGTACCTGTAGCACTATAGTACCTGTAGTTCTGAACTGGTAAGTTTCATTATTTGTATATCTGTGCTGTTGCAAGTTCTTCTTTTGAGCTCAACCAGACTTACAATGCTGAACTGGCTATAATCAGAAATTAAGACCACCTACACCTAGCCCCTTTGATCTCTGAAGACCAATGGAAACACAAGGAGGTTTATTTTCTGTGAAATTCCTATACCCTTAATGAAACAGGGGCGAGACAGTTCTGGCTATGTCCTGTCCTCTCCTTCTTCCCTGGAAAGTTCCCATGGCCTGGCCCCTGGGAAGATACTAACTGCTACAGTGCCCTCCCGTGTGCAGGGCACTGGACACAAAACTCTTCTGAAATGCAGATGTTCATCACGGGCCTGTGTCCAGCATCTCCACACCAGTTTTCTTTCAGTTGGTGAGCCCCACATGCAGATCAGTGAGGTCAAGCAAAGCACACTGAAAGAAGAAGAGCACAGAGTGCTCCAAAATGGCTGATGTACTATATACAAATATACAAAACAACATACTCCCAGGGAGTAGGGGAGCAGGGAACAGGCATGGGGAAAAAGTCACTCAGGACATAGTAAAAAGTTTGGAGTCACTTCCTATCTGAGGCAGGAGGTGGCATGTGCCCTTCCATCAGTGGTGTCCAAACCCATCTATCCATGCCTACCACATTACCCATTTGAAGGCAATAGCAGGATCCCAGACACAGGCGTGTGTCACACTTAAGCAAGGATGGCTAAGAGCAGCCTCCCCAAACTGGCTGAGCAATGCAGAGAAGTGCCACAGGGACAGGGGATGGTGGGAAAACCTTTCAGCTCCAGCTAAATCTCGAAGATTTCACTGCGCCCAGGGATAGCCCATGCTGGTGTTTCACTGCCATAACTGATGATCTGCAATGGGTTATCTAATGCCAGGTGGTATTTGCACATGACTTAAGAAAGTTATGGATTAATGAAATCCCCTTACTCAAGTGTTGTCTCTTTCCTTTCATATCTTGGAAAAAAGTGAACAGAAAAGCCTTATTCTTATTCCTTCATTATAACTCATCTTGAGCAGAGCCTTTTGCAAGGGATTCAGGATACCCACACATCTTTTACATGTGGGACTATTAGACAGTATTGTTCAATTTTGCTTCACAGGTTTTCAAAATGGTTTTAAATGGCTGTAGTACTGTCAAAATTTCTGTGAATGTCATAAAATATCAAGTTGTTAGTCAGTGAAATAAAATATTTATAATTCCTTTGTTTTTACTAACAAATCACAAGAAAGAGAACCTGCGCATTCCACAGATTTACATTATCAAAGCTCAGACATAAATAAACCTCCCTGAGAAACTCTCAGAAAACTTCAAAAATATTCCACTAGAGGCATTAAAAGTCTGACAACCTACCAGGACCTGCAGTGCACATTTTGGTTTTACAGACTGTCTCTGAAGTGTTGCTACAGAGCCCACCACTAAGGCCAGGGTTTGACATCATTGTGAAGGATTAAAAGGAGTCTGATTCCAGTCACTGGCTCCTCAACTAACATCTTATAGCAAGACAATTTACTATTTGCAAAACAGCAGAGTTTCTCACATGGAATCAGCTCTGGGGAATAAAGTAGGGGAAGACCCTTTTCACTCAACTGCTCATGGCAGCTCAAGGAAGATGGATGTCATCTATCCTACAGCTGCTGAACTCCAATGCTGACTAGTGGTGATCAAGGTACGGCCCTGCTCTCACATTTTTCTTCATTAGGAAGTATACAGGTGATAAAAACAATACCATACTGCTGTTTCCTGCAGCTGTTTTGGACCCGCACAAGCAGGCATATCACAACAGGCAAAGCTTTCCTCCCTGGATCCCCTGTCCCAAAGATCACTTCAGTTAAGGGAGAAGATTTCTGCAGATTACAGGGAGTGCTGAATCACAGGAAGGTGTGTTCAGGCACTAGGACTTCAACTCTTCTGGCCAGGACTGAAACCATGAAAGGGAAGTTGAACACCAGCTTTTTAAGGACGAGTTGTCTCCCAGCCAACATACAGAACCATGAAGCAGCCTTATATTGTTGCTGCCAACAGAAAGAATACAGCAACAAACTGGGAAGGAATGAGTTAAATCTTTTTATCCATATAGGATAAAAAGTCAGTAGGTAGAGTCATAGGTTAATCCTCTGCCATAAAACCAGTCTGTCAGCAGCAGTTTTGGAGTCTTTTTACTTTTGTAATGAAAAAGTAGTCATATTTTTTGACATTTGTCAAAAAGGTTTTGTAATGCTCTACACTGTCTTCAAAAATAAACCCTTCATTTACAAAAAAAAAAATAAAAAAATACTCTGACTGTGCTTGTGGTAATAAATGAAGTTTCCTGCATCATTATTGTCTCCTAGCAGATTGCTTCAACTACCAGATAACAACTCAGGCCAAGAGAGAGAACAATATTATAGTATTATAATATTCTTATGGTTCAAGCACTGTAGATTTCTTCTTCACTCCTTTATACTTATTCATGATTGGAGTTTTTCCATATTAATCCTGAATCTGTACATACTTTCCTTCTAACTGTGCTGAAAAAAAAGCAAACAAAAAAACCAAACAACAAAAAACCCACCAAAAATCCCAAATGACTGCATCAGAAAAAGAAAGGTAGAATGAAAAACATGGGCAAATAACCAGCCTCAAAAAATAAATATTCAGAAAAAGAGAACCAAAGCAAGCTGGAAATAAAACTGTGTGCTGGACCATGTTATTTTAAAAGTCCTACAATAGCAAAGACTGTCAATTTGGCAGCAAATTTCAGTGAATCTAAGTAGTAAATAAGCTGCAGATAACACTAATTACAAAGATGTTTCAAATGCTGTTGCTGCAGTTGCCAAAACACCTTCTATAGCTCTGTTTTATGACAATGTTTTTATCAAGAGTTTGAAAGGAATAGCATCATTTCAAGAGGCTGACTTCCATGTTTATATGGCTATATTTAAACAGATATTGTCAAGCTCCATTCCTACAGAAATTCAAGAATACTACAGACTTCTGAGTCTGTAAAAGTAGAATGCATTAAAAAAATCACAATCAAAGCAGAAAATAAAAACTTTTTAACTAAAAGATTCTTGGTCAACAAAGATCCACTGATATATGAGCACACAGACATATTTTTGTAATATGCAGACTAAAGAATATTTGCCAGGTTCAAATATTATAACCAATGCATGTGAAATGGAAAAGCCATTACAAAAATCCATCTGGGTAGATGGGGTCAGTTCTATACCTCATCTACCCAGAGATTAAATCACCTCTTTATGCAGGTGCTTAATCAGAAAGCATGTGTGCAAATCTGTACTTAGAATGTACTGCCCTGTAAATATACTGAATACTAATAACTGTCGTTTCTTTCAGTACTATTTTGTCTTGCTACCTACCAGTTGATTCAGAAATCACATGTATTGAGAAAGATGAAAGTGAATTCTAATCATTTCTGCCACAACACTATTTCAGCAGCTATAGGGAAGTCCTACTTTTTTGCATGAGGTTTGAAGATTTCATAACTGATACTTTTGAATAATAAATTATGTTTTTCAAAGCTGAAAGTGATAAAGTAGCATTTTTTTAAAAAATGAATGAATTATCGAAAGTGATGCATTACTGACACTAATCTGTCAACTGTAATGTCTTTCACTAATCAGCTACTTGCAACAAAACACATTGGTATAACTCACTGGTGTCTACTATTTGCTGCATGGATTCCTCCCACTGTCATAAGAGAACATTCTCACCCCAAAAAGCTCCAGAGTTTTGCAGCACATCCATCTTTCTCCAGACAATTATCCCTGCATATTTCAAAATGTATGGACCGACATTGTGCAACTCCTAATTAGCTCCGACAAGAGTAAATGTGCATATTTTTTTCATATCCTACAAAGAAATTGGGTTTTGACTAATTTTAGATCTATTGTAACATAAGAAATCCAACTTAACCACTGATAATTGGTTTGTTTTTTGGTTTTTTTCCAATTGTTGTGAAATTGTTGTGTCCACTGAGCCTTAGAAAAGAAGCCATGGGGAAACTTTCAAAGTGTTCTTCTTCTGCTTTTATAGGCTCTCTGTTTAATATTCCTCATTTGCTCTAAATGAAGACAGCAATAGAAGGAAGCTTGTCAGAAAATTCCTTATCGTACTTCAATAAGACATAATTTCTGAAAAGTAAATTCACGGTGTATTGCAGAGATAGTTATTTATCCACAAGTATTATTTCTTACAATTATGGGACATCTCACCAAGGGCAGAAGGCAACAAACAACTTTCCAGGCTACATTCTGAAGATTTTTCTTCTAATATTGTAGAACACAAATTAGATTCATTCTAAGAGAAAGAATAATACACTCTTGACTAAAGCAACCTCATTGTGCTGTGCTTTCAGGGGAGCTTGTCAGCAGCTGTCTGATCAACTCTGATCTTGATTCCCACTGTAAACATCAAAGATTCTTTTTGTGGCTTCCCATAAAAGTAAGCATCAGACATCAACATGTGCTCTTTTTGCTTGTTGTCTTCTGGGGACAACAAACTGCAGAAATTCTCTGTGCAGAAATTCTAGAAGAGATCCAAACAATTTCTGCAGTTTCTGCTTTCCCTGTTCCAGCAACCTGTCATTACTTCTCTTGTTTCTCTTACCAAAGTTGCACCACTTAGTCTTTTACACAGAGAAATTTATCTCAAAACCTGTAGAGTGGCTTGGGTGTCAAACTTGAAATATTTAATATTAGACACAACAACAACATTTACATACAGTAGACCAGATCTCCAACAGACTCCAGCAATTCAATGGCCCTATGGATTTTGTGTCAGATCCTCTACTTGGTTACACTGGTAAGTTTCATGTTGTTAATCTACCACCATGACAGAATAAGATCTATTCTGATGAGAATAGAATAATTTCCACAACCAAACACCATTTTTAGAGTTTCTGAAAGCCTCATAACTTCCCTGTATATCTTTTTAGCAAAGAATAATCTTCTATACTTGATTTAGGCAATAGTGACAGCCCCTACTGTTGACATCAATTCATTCCTCATAGAAAACAAATAGAACAAATATCTACAGTAGAATTGTATCTCTGTTGAAAGGTCTATCTGCAAAAAAAAAAAATTGTCTAGGACAAGACACGTCCTCTCTTCAGGCTCCACGAAGACACCAAAGCCCATTACCTGTGCACAGAGCTGTTAGAACACACATAACTTAATCTCATTAGGGTGTTCTCAAAGAAGTAGGAAAGCTGTCTGCATCAGAGAACACCAAAGAGTTTTTTAAAACTTTAACAGCATGTGTACTCCAAAGGCCTGCTTCAAATCTGTTAAAAGTCAGTACAGTGAAAAGGAATGTAGGAAGGCATTACTTTTTTTTTTTTTTTTAAATGTACCCTTAGGTGTAATCCATTTATTATCGTGAGATAATTGTCTCTTGGTTTGAAGAATCACATCCTGTATTAAACAAATGAAACATTTGTTTAATATATAATGTATTTTATGCAAATTTGTTGGAAAAGTGGTGGCTGACACTTGACTGGTATTTGGTAAGTTGCAACACTGACATACAAATATGACTGCATTTTACACACATAGTGAATTTACAAGTTTGTTTGTAGTTTTACAAAACATATAAAAATAAGATCCATAAATAAATGGCATAGATTTTAGGTACCACTGACCATAGAGATCTTTAAAATAGACAGGATTTATACATAAAGTAGACAGGCTAGTCAGTGATGGTTTGCATGCATTAAAAATCAACACACCTTTCTAGTATCATTTGATACTAGTGATCATTTTATATAACATGGTCTTCATGTTGTCCCAAAAATGAAGATGTCCTGAGGGACTATATGAGTAAGCGTCTCCATGAAAGAGCTTGCCTTGATACCAATCTTGCCCTGCAGCGAGGGAGCAGTTTAAACACACTCCCTCTGTCTCAGAGAGGATGGCTATGAGCCGGGTTCCCTGCTAAACCCTGGAGTAGAGGGGTTTCTCTCCGGGATGCTCACCAAGGAGCTCTCTGGGGTGCCCCCTGAAACACCACTGGCATAGCCACTCGGCTCTGGGGGCTCCCTGCTCAGCACGGTGTTCTCAGCTGAAAACCTTATGACGACTTTCTGAGGGAGGCGGGAAAAATGGGTGGCAAGCAGAGGATTCTAGGTGTCACTGTTGCGACAAGTGTCATAAAAACTGTTAGAGCAATAATTAATTTCCAGGTACTAATAATTATACTTTGTATACACATTCCATTCTTGTAGGGGAAGTAAACAAAAAAAAGTCTGTGTAGCCCACTATCAGGTAAGATACAAAGGGAAGAAAGGAATCTTTGTACATACCTTTCATGGTAATTTTTCCTATGTTTTTTAATAGTTTGTGATATTTGGAGTTCCAAAACACTGCCACAACTAGTATAATTGCACTGCATGAAGCTACTGCCGTTACATTCATTATTTCTGATTATCAAAAAGAACAACTTTAATCTCAAAACATGTACCAAGTGTTGAGGAAAATCTAGGACACGAGAATGTTCAGAGTAAGTTAAAGCTATGAGGCAATGTCAGTTTCTTCTCCATCTATGGAGGAGGATTTCTTTTCATGTATCCAGGATGATACCCTACTTTTCAGCTTTAAAATTCAACTGCTTTCTCTTACAAAAAAGAATAAAACTCTCAAGTCCCTCTCTAAAATATTAACTGGTAAGTGGACTATCTTAAGGTTCTCTGAATCATCTGTTGGGAGATGCCATGTCTCACTGCTTCCAACTATTTTTGCCAAGTAAAAGGACAAATGGTATCCACACTTAAGAGTGTCATTTTATCAAAATTTATCTCATCAGGGGTAAATGATATCACTTTGGTCAAGCAAATATATTGCAATTGAAATATTTTAACCTTTTAAAATATTAAAGATCAATAATTTTTTTAGATGCTGAATTTCTATGTATTTCCTTAAACTGCTGAGAAATACTTTCTTTAAACTATTCTTCGACATCATTCACCTATTTCTGTGTCTTATATTAAAGTCATCACTGTATCCCTCTCCTTACTAAACAAAATTACTGCCATAGGTTGTATAAAAAGGACCCTAATTCTGCTGTACTTCCTGTGAATTACTTTTCTTCCTCTTCCAGCCAGTCATCTTCCTTTCATGATTCTTGTCTGTTAGTGACAGAAAAATGCTATGTAACACAAAAATTACTGTGATTTCAGATTTTATAATATATTGAAGTGAAATCTAAACACTTCTTTTCAGAGAAAACAAATGTTTAAGGAATGCTTAATTATAGATATGCTACTGTTTTATACTGGGCATATAGAGAACTGGAGCAATAACCTCTCTTTATGCATGCAATTCAGTGTTGATTTTGAACATGAAACTATTGGTATGGAGTAAAAATATGCTACTCAGTTTGCTAAAATTCCTGTTTATTTTTATATTAAGGGATGCATTCTCTTTATTTCTTCTTTTTTTATTTTTTTTTTATTCTGATAATTTTTAGCTTCAATAGTCCTAAGAGTTTGTCTTGCAAAAGACAGAATTAGCACACTTCAAGGATTAAGTTTGAATTTAAATATTTAGCACTTCACATAAAAGTGACCCAGTTTCAAAAGTATTATCAGGAAAATTCCACATATGGCAGCAAAGCTTGCATCATTTTCTGTGCATGATTACTTGCATTATAAACATTTTCCAGTATAATTCAAGAGAATGCATAGGAAATACTAGAAATAGATTTCTCCACATACATCTTTTTAGAAACCAATTTAGGGCATTTCAGAAATTTGCAGTCATACACGAAACCTGACTTTAAAAAGCTTATGAATTCTGATTGATCCTGGGAACTAGATATCTCATTCTAACTGTAAACTCCATTTTGAACATGATATATAGCTGATGTATCACTGCCACCACTAACATGGTTTGTGGTTAACCAGGAAGACTCCCATTTCAAGAAAATCATCTTTGATTGTGGCCCGACTGAAGCTAATATAAACAATTTTAGCTTTGAGCAGCTAAGTTTGAGATTGAAAAATTCTCAAATGACAGGAAATATAAATAATTTCTCTGGTCTTTAAAAATTAAATTACTGAAGTCTATCACATAACTGGAAATTTAGGAAAGTACTTATCACATTTACAATGGATTTTGACAAGCACTACTGCCAAGGTCCTCAAAGCTGCTTGTGTGGGCAATGGCTGGAACTGCATCAGAAAAAATACGACAGGATGACATTCAGAGGGACCTGGCCAAGTTCAAGAAGTGGGTCCATGTGAACCTCATGAAATCCAATAAGACCAAGTGCAAGGTGCTACACCTGGGACAGGACAATCCCCAGTACCAATGCAGGCCAGGGATGAATGGATTAAGAACAGCCCCACCAAGAAGGACTTGCGGGTGTTGGTGGATGAAAAGCTGGATGTGACTCAGAAATGTGCACTTGCGGCCCCACAAAGACAATTGTATCCAGGGCTGCATCAGTGTCCAGCAGGTCAAAGGAGGGTATTTTTCTGCTCTCCTTTGGTGAGACCCCACCTGGAGTGGTGCATTCAGGTGTGGAGTCCTCAGCACAGGAAAGACATTGGCCTGTTGGAGTGAGTATAGAGTAGGGATACAAAAACTATCAGAAGGATGAAGCACCTCTCCTATGATGAAAAGCTGAGAGAGTTGCGGTTGTTCAGCCTGGAGAAGAGAAAGTTCCAGGGCGACCTTATCACTCCATGCTTAAAGGGGGCTTATAAAGACAGATGGGGACAGACTTTTTAGCAAGGTCTATTGCAATAAACCAAGGATTAATGGTTTTAAACTAAAAGAGGGTAGATTCAGACTACATATAAAGGGGAATCTTTTTATGATGTGGCTGGTGAAACACTGGAACAGGTTTTCCAGAGAGGTTGTAGATGAGACAGGTTGGACAGAGCTCTGAGAGACCTGATCTAATTGAAGATGTCCTTGACCACTGTAGGGAACTTGGACTAAATGACCTTTAAACACCCCTCCCAACCCAAATATTGTACAATTCTATGAAGACAGTAGAACAGACAGTGTTGCAGCTCCCCCAGAACAAGCTTCAATGTGCACATGTCCATTGTGTAAACAGGGACACAAAGCCACCTGGTAAGTGCTGGAAAGGTTTGCTCTGCTGATGAGGTGGAAACCTCTGAGCTGGCCTACAACCAGTGTGCACACTATGCATATTCGTCATTCCTGTGGGGTCCCTGGAAAAAGCATGTTTGAATTCTTGACAAGTCACTGTATTTCCTTAATGGAAAATTGCCTGGAGAGGACGATCATATGGTATGTTATCAAAAGGGTAGGTTGACATATCTCAGTCACAGTCCTTCAGGAAGAAAGAAGACTCTAAATGCATGTAAAATAATTACAGAATATAAGGAGGGTAAAATGAATACCCAGAGTTGCTCCTGGTAGGCATCACAGAAAAGGATTAGGGTAACTTGTGGACAGGGCACTTCAGGACACATCAGGACAAGGGTGAGCCTGTTGCACTACATGCTGCAAGGGCATTGTAAGGTGACATACATGAAACTAAGAGCTGAGAAGTCACATGTACTGAATTTCTGATCATATGTTTTCATCTGTTAGAAACATATCATTAACCTCTATATTTTCAAATTTTATTACCGGTATTCCATGAATCATTTGTCCTCTTTTCTAATACCAGTGGATTTGTAAGCCTTGATAAATTTTTGTACTCTATTTTGGATACTTATGATCCTATAAAATACTAAGTCCAAATCTAAAAGCAGGGGAACAGCATATCATAGAATCATAGAATATCCTCAGCCAGAGGGAACCCACAATGATTATCAAAATCCAACTCCTGCCCTGCCAAAACAGTTCCAAGAATCACACAATATGCCTGAGGGCACTGACCAAATGCTTCTTGAACTCTGACAGGCTTGGTGCTGTGACCACTTCCTTTGGGAGTCTGTTCCAGTGCCCAGCTACCCTCCGGGTGAAGAGCCATTTCCTGATATCCAACCTAAATCTCCCCTGATACAGCTTCATGCTATTCCCTTTGGTCCTGTCAGTAGTCATCAGAGAGAAAAGATCAGCACCTGCCTCTCCACTTCCTCTTGTGAGGAATTGTCATACATTATATTACAGTAATTTTTTGCTTAAATACCTAAGTCCATGAAATGAGCTTATAAGAAAAATCCTATATATGATATTCACAATTAAAAGAAAGTACAGAAGTTGATAACCCTGAAGTTAATTTACTTTGGGCACTGTCTCAACAGAAAATATAAAGAAAGATACGATGAGAAAATGTTTTAGAACATTTCCTAGAAAAGGATACAGTCTGTTCTAGGAATAACCTAAATGTATATACAAAGAGAGAATAGTGGCAAAGATAATACTATTGTGACAAGTCGCTTATTTTCCTGGGGTGGGGAGAGAGAGGGGGAGAAGCAGCATGTGATTCTTTAATCTTCAGATGAAAATAACTCCTTCCATTATCATCCCTGCAGTGTTCTTAAGCAATTTCCTCAGTGATTTTTAAAAATCTATTCCTGAGCCAGTTGTGCAGGTGAGTTCCTGTCCACTTCAGGTCACCTGTTGTGTTAACAACTGAGGTTTGGGCTAAAGGAGCTTTGGGCTAAAGGAGCTATGGGCAAGACCAGAGAGTTTCTTACAAGGGAGAAATGACATTATTTTTCTTTTTGGTTGAAATCTGCATTTTCTGCAGAAAAGTGACGTCCTTTGGAAATGAATTCTGGTTGACATACTCCAGAAGCAGTAAGAAAAAATTAAATCCACAAAGAAAAAGCTCAGATGAGGATCAAGCTATAGATTTATACCCACAAATACTGAGAAACTATGTCAGAAACTGCAATCTGTCTGACAGAAATACATATTTTAGAGAAATCTTTGAAATTGATATAATTTCATTACAAGGAAGGATCTTATCTTACCTAAATGACATAATATGGCAATACTCAGTAAAAACTGCTGAGGTCTGTAAATAGCATAAAGAAGAGAGAAAAATATGGAAAATATGTTGGGTAATAAATCACAGGCTTGGACCAACACAGTTACTATATTTCTCAACTTGGATTAGTGAGATTCCTTAGTAAAGTATTAGACTATGACATGTGAGTATTTTTCTCATCAAACAGTATTGCACTGTACTATTTCTGTTATTGACTGTGCAACAATACTATGTGATATTGCCACTAGGATAACCAGTCTCTAACATACAGCTTTATAAATAACAACAATTCCACAACAAAAGTCATACTAACTGGTAGATGAATTTCTATGGTTGTTCAGTCCTCTGGACAAATCCCCATAGAATATAGAATATGTGAAAAACCGGTCTTCTGTATGTGCTTGTATTTTTTCTTACTTCATGTATTTAGATTGGAGGACTCCTCATGTCTCAGGTTTCCTGAGATACAAGAATCAAATTTGAACCACGGAAATGAATTCAGTATTTAGCTTTGTTATTCCAAATACCAATTTGGGCTAGAAAGGCAAGCTTTCTCCTAGCAGAAATAGGACAGCAGTGATAACACTACTGCTAATGGTCTTGTGTTTGTCTTCATGGAAGTCTACTGAATGTTGGTGCTTTAGTTGGGGGGCCATAACTCTGTGCAGTCCTGATGTTCTGATGTCCACTTACGGTGTCTAAGTACAAATCAGCTTATAGAGGATGTCTTAATACTGAGGATGTCTTAATACTGAGGATGTCTAAATATCATAATTTTAGCCAGGCATAGTGAGCACTCTCTGTCCACACAGCAACAATGTTTAGGCTTATCTACCACGCAGCTTCCTGGTGCTGAGCCATCCTTTTGACACAATTTGCTTCAATCTGCCATTTTGTTGCTTATTCAAAGTAAGCTTTTCACATAGTCTTACACTGTGAATACCACAGTCTTCCTGTGAGACAGGTATTTTGCAGTGATGCAAGTTTTCCTTAAAAATTTTTATAATGAAAGTACTTTACACTTGTTTGTGCAGAGACAGGTCACTACAAAGAATTATTACAACTAAAATAGATTTCTGAGAACACCCTAAACCTTCATGCAAAAAAAGCTGTACACTATAGACCATGGGTCTGCTAAGTGTCACGATCTTGCAGTCGTTCTGTTTGGTGAATGCTGGGACTTCATGGGAAGATGGCTTAATAAAAGTGTGACAATCTGTAAGATATTACCACAATGAAGTTATGAGATGATCTTATAACTCTGAGCCAGATAAACTGAATGTCTAATTACAAGACCACATTCTCAGAATGTTTAGTACCGACAGTTGCCATAATAAAAGACATAAAATGAAAATCTTCAGAGATATTTAATTAAAATAAGTAATCACAGCTGAGAACAAAGAAGTTACACTTCCTATAAACTAACTACTGGGAACTAAACATCGTTCTCTAAAATGTGTAGAAACTTCACGGGTTTGTTGTAACCTGTAGAATGGAAGCCTGGACGTTCCCAATTTCATTGCTTCTCATTGTTGGGTTACTTCACTAATTTATGCTACTCTGAAGATGAACAATTTGCATAAAATTAATCTCTTTATGTAAACTTCTTTTAGAAGGGTGCTAGTATAAGGATTTTGTAAGTTATAAAGGCAGGAAAGTTACAGGATAACAACTTTTTTCTCACCATAACTAGGTCCTGTTGCTTTTATATTTATTTTTTCTTGATTGCTGTTGACCTCTGAGCAATAGAAAACAATTTGTCAGGACAATTCTGATATGGGTGCACATGTGCTGCATATCCTGGAGTTGTCTGACTTTGCCTGAATTTCACTGTTGCTTGTAATTTCCTTAAATGAGGTTATAACCTCAGAATTAGAAAGTGAAAGTGATAGTAACTGTAACAACTTCAGTAATTACTAAGTAACTTCATTTTAATGCCCCCGACGGGCATTTTGGTGGTTTTACACATAATTGCTCAGAAAAAAAAGTCTCCACCTCTTCAGCCAGCATACTGAAAACCAGGTATTCTTTCTTCAGATTCCTTCGTGCAGGCATGCCCATGTTACCAGGTAAATCATTTGGGTCATGGTTGAACACACAATGTTAAACTCATTGCTAAGTTTATAACAACTATGAACTTCAAATGAAATCTGTTAATCCAGGTGGGGGAGAAGATTTAAATAGGAGAAAAAGGATTTGTCATGATTACAATAGGAATATAAGGTTGCAAGGATCTGAAAGAGGTCATCTAGCCCATCCTCCTGCTTGGAGGGAGCGTATATACCATCTCTAAGAGCCACTTAACCTCTTTTTAAATCACCTTCTAGGGAGAATTATGACAAACACCCTGTATAATCTGATCCAGGCCTTAAAGGAAAAGGGTTTTGGGTGGGTTCTTTTTGTTTGGTTGTTTTGGGTTTTTTGTTGTTGTTTGGGGGTTGGGTTTTTCTGTTGGTTTGTTGCATTTTTGGTTATGTTTTTTTCCTATATTGTACTCCAGCTTGAACCAACTGCTGCTTCTGCAACAGCAGCTTGACACCATGTTGTATTAAGCATGGTTATATGTACTGAGGCAATTTTCAAAGCATTATTATCACACATTTCAATATCTGATTTCTCATTTATAAGTTTAACATTTTCATTTTCACATTTAATCTTGTTGGTATATTAAATTTTGGGAATTGCAACTTTCTTACACATGCCCAGTGTATTGACAGGCTGCTTGTGCTGGACCAATCTGCCTGCCAGGCCAGCTGACACCCTCGATGTAACCTCTGTTCAGCTCTTGTAAGAAGTGGTGTTGGACAAAGCTGCTCTTTGAGCTTACATCTTTGAGGTAATCACAATACGATCTACACTTGTGTGACTCTCTGAATCCATTCCTTACAGCATGTTAAGAAGAAGAAAAAAATATTTCTTTTAAAATGAATCCTGGAAAAAAAATGCCTTGTGTGTGAGCTCTTCACAGAGCTCTACAGAGTATCATTGTTAGCATGTCCAAGGGGGATAAAATAAAACTTGCTTATCTTTTGCAAGCCTTTCTGTTATTTGCCTGAATTTTCAGCAGTACTGCATTAAAAAGGAGAAATTCAGCCATATCTTTGCCACAGGAAATAACAAAAATAAGAAACAGTCTTTCTTAGGGAAGGCACTAGGTCTCAGATGATACATTACTCCACAAATACAGATTCAATAGTTTAGTAACCAGAAATTAATATGAATACATTTCTTTAAGCTGGAAGAAGAGAACAGCTTCAAACTTCAACACATTTCCTATCCACTTTCAGAATTAAATGTAAAAAGTAGTTTTTCCCCCAATATATTTTCACTATCTGTGTAGTACTTAGTACATGAATAAAAGGCTTAAATATATTTAAATATATTCCAGTAGGTGGATCCAAAATATTCTAAGTATTTCTTCCTTCATGAACTTGATATAGTGAGCTTGGAAACATTTGTATTCAATTATGAACACTCAAGTAAAAAAACTTTACACTTGATTCACAGTGTATTGAAGTATGCTGGTATTTCCAAATAATTCCACTCCTTTGCTCCACAGCAGCTGACTGCAACTGTAGCCATCCTTTTCAGCCAGCCACTTTATCTTCTTCAGCGGTGTCTCTGTCCACAGCTCAGCATGACAGCTTTTATGCCTCCAGTACAGAGAGACACACCTGCCACCTTCGCTGAACAGAAAAGGACTTGCCTAATCACTGATGCCTGCCAGAGCCCTTCCACACCGAAGTGCAACCTGTCCCCGTTTGTATTTTGATCCTGAGAGATCTCTGTACCACAGAATCCATTCCAGTAAAGCTAATTTCTTAAAACTCGGTAGGATAGCAGTGTTTATCCATGTCACTTGCTACAAAATGCCTGTGTTCTTTCAGTGAGTTGCCCTCCTACACATTGAATGTAACAGAATCCCTGATTTCAAATAATCTCAAAGTAGAATTCAGCTGAAATTGTGCTGAGGTTAATATCTGCTTTGACTGGGAAGCTACTACAATAATTTCTTCCAGTTGTAATACTTTCTGAAACCCAGGCAATTTGAGCATTATATGCCCCTTTAATATAGAAAAATAACATGTGATAGGTTGTTATAAAAAAAAAAAAAAGACAGGGCATTAACAATTTTTAGCTTTTCTGATTATTATGATAAGTAGTTGCAATGTCTAAGGTTTTTATCTTTTTTTTTTTTTTTTTTACTTTAAGGACAAAAACTTATGTGATGCTTTAAGGATTGAGGAAAAAAGACTCCAGGCAATTTTAGTAGGAGATAAGATAAGTGAGCAGGAGCTTTAATGAGCCTCCAGGCTCCAGGAATACATTT
>JAWMRC010000089.1:53723096-53784924 GCA_035584755.1 Thripadectes ignobilis | reverse complement strand
TCCCGTCCTTCTTGAGCAGCTTTGCTGGGGTTTGGAGGCAGGCCTGGAGTGTGGAGGGGAAGGAGGGCCGGAGTGCGTTTGGCAGGGAGGTGGGAGGGCCTTCGGGCCGGGGGATGAGGTGATGGAGGGAGGAAAGGCCTTGCCTGTGAAGAGGTAACTTCTTGTCTGCCCCGGTGCCCTGAAAAATGACACAATGATAATACCCTGGCAGGAGTGCCTTTGGACGCTTCCATCACTCGGCAGAAAGCATGATGTTATTATTTCAGATGTTCTTTGTGATTAAAATGTAGGAAGAGTGCTACCTATTTGTGCCCGTGAGTTGTAATTTCTCCACTGGGGATCTGGTGTCTCTCATCTTGCCCAGCATCTCCAGGCGGGAGGAAGAGTGGTGCTGTCTGGAAATACACATGAATCAGGGAGGTGTGTGTGGCAGGTTTAGGGTGGTCACTCTTCATATTCACATTCAAACCCCTCCTGGACCTGTACCTGTGTCACCTGCTCTAGGTGACCCTGCCTTGGCAGCAGGG
Source organism: Thripadectes ignobilis (assembly GCA_035584755.1). Classification (NCBI taxonomy): domain Eukaryota; kingdom Metazoa; phylum Chordata; class Aves; order Passeriformes; family Furnariidae; genus Thripadectes; species Thripadectes ignobilis. Next base: position 53,784,397 of record JAWMRC010000089.1, on the reverse strand, counting down.
TTAGACTAGATCACCTCCAGGGGTCCCTTCCAACCCTAACAATTCTGTGATTCCATCTAGTGGGAGAACTGAAATAGAAAGGTGACTGGCTCAATCAGTGATAGGTCACTCATGACTTCAGCTCTTGGATTTGAATGGGAATGTCATCTGTTTTCAGCCTCTGTGAGGTCTGTGAAGCCTGCTAAAGTGAGGTGTGGTTCTGCTGGGATTTTCTGGAAGGTTTTTTTTTTTTTTCCCTTTTTCCCCTCTGGGGTCCAGGACCTTGCTAAAGAATAAGCAGATGTTTCTAAGGGAAGAAAGATCTGGAGGTCAAAGGCCTTGAAGTTCGCATGGTTTTGTCATGAGGCAGAAAAAAAGAAGCCAACAAGCTTTATGCAGTTTGTCTTTCTTTTGTCCCATGTTGCAATTCAGTCCTACAGTAAAATAATGCCTGGTGTTGACTGGACGCTGTATTGTATCCAATCCCTCAATTTGTGCCTCATGGCTTGTCTGTCACATGAATAATCTGATTGGTCTCACAGTTGTTTGTATAAGTCCTATGGATCTCTGGGTTTTCAGAAGACCTCACAGTAGCAACTCATGAAACTGCTTTTCTGAGGTCTGTGTGAACTTCTAAGACGATTTGGTTAGGGCATGAAAATGCTTTGCTGGTCTTGTTTTTTCTCCTCTGCACGGTTCTGTGCACTTTTTATTGTCAGAAGTGAGTTTGGTAACTCTCAAATGTAACAATACTTATTTCCATTACCGTCTGTGGTTTACATATTTTGCCGTATCACTTAAACATGTGATGCAGCACGGTAAGATTATTGCACATCAGTAATATATATTAGGGGGATACCTTCTCTACAGTTTCTCAAACTATAGGGTTTTGAGCATTTATGTTAAGTTGTGTGAGCAAGACTGCAGTGTCATACCTGGTGATGGGTTCTGATTATTGTGAGGTGTCCTTGTTTTTCATTGGGATTGGAGGAGATGCCCTGTTCTGGCTCAGGCTACTGCAGTTATGTGTCATTCTCTTCCCATTAAACTGTAGAAGAAATGTTCCTAGATATGTAGAAGGGAGCATTTTGAGAAAGATATGGAAGGACAGTGAGCACTACTACATTGTGTTGCCTTTCAGGAGGTAGTTTTCTAACCTCAGTTGTGGCTGCACAGGCAGTCAAAGTTGATCTTGCTGCTGCTCACACGGGGAGGGTCTTGTCTTCCTGCTTATGCCTCTGTCAGCTGTGTTGTTCCTGCAAACTCTTCTATCCAGTGCAGCTAATGATTTTTTTCTTCTGATGATTTTATATATTAATTGATTCACTAAACACAGTAGAAAACTTTTGGATATGCTAGTTTTCTGCACAATTAGTGTGTTCCTATAGCTCACAGGGATCTGTGACCACAGCAGTATTAGTATATAAAAATGCATGGCCAGGATGGCATGGAGGTCTTCACATATGATCTTCTGGTTCAGTTACAATGAGCCTTCTGAATCTGCTCTACCTAGAACTATATGTTAGGTAGAATCAGGGCTGTCTGTCTTACCAGTAACCCTTGGCTGAGAAAGCACCATTTAAACTGTTTAAGAAACTTCTGGAGAGAAGGATGTGTTCTTATGGGATTTTTTTTAATGTTGTCTATAGGGAGTCCTTTCTTAAAACTAAGTGTTATTTTGAGAGGTAGGTATAGTATTCTTTGAACTTTCTTTATTTGACTGAATCCAGAGAAGAATGAAGTTTTACTTCATTAGTGGGGTCAGTTCTGTCTGTCTACCAGTTGTTAAACACTTTTCTGACTGGGGAGTTTTATTGATTAGAGATAACTACTTTTCTTTAAGTAAAAAGGAATGCTAAAAGAAATGCATTTTTGGTGAAACGTGAATGTTACAAGTAAGACCAGAACATTCTGGAAAGAAAAGTCACATATTCTGTCATTTTGACAAGTTCTAATTAGCCTTAAGTGTTTCATGAGAGATTTATTATAGGATTGAATGGAAAATAGATGTTGTACAAAAGAAAGGCATTGTTAGAAGTCATGGCCAAAAGCACATGAAAACCAGTGTTTGGATAAAACCCAACATTTTCAGGGACTGACGCTGCAGAGCTGCTTGCTCTGTATCTGTTTTTCTCAGTGAGTAAACATTGGTATAAATGTTGCCTACAGTTGCTGATAGTATTTCTACCTATAATTGGAATAACTAGTTGCGTTCATGTATTGTAAGAACTTACTAAGTGATCATCTTGTTGGGGCTTTTATAATAACTTCTGATACTGAAATTTGCTACTTATTTCAGTAGTTTGCTTGAAATATGCTTTGGTAATCTGTCTTAGAAATGGGAAATAACTTCTTTGGTTTAGGTTGCAAATTGCTAAGAATGGACTGCATTTCCACATTTGAAAAATGTGTCTTGTCATGCAGGAGTTTGGGCTGATGGGGAGGAAGCCAAAAGGCACCCACCAGACCCACTGTAATGATTCTGTCCAGAAAATGCCCCTTGTTGAGTCTAAATATGGGCATTTGTTGATGAATTCTCATTATTCAAATAATAATAGCCCATGGTTTTGTGTATGAACTTCACTGGTATCTACACCTCCTGTCCTTTATCCCATTCATGATGACAAAAACCTGTATAACAACTTGTAGAAAGAATCTTTCACATATTTTTCCTCATAAATTCAGTTTTTTGCTGAATTAAGATAAATCCCTTCTGCCCTGAAGGCCTTTAGTAGGCTGATTGGTGCTTTTTCTTTACTTTTCTCAGTTCTGCTGTGTTCTGTCCATTGCCTCCTCAGGCTGTTCTTATTCTCTCTGTTTTTGCATATCTGAAATGCTACCTAGAAAGGCAGAAAAGTTAATTATATATTTGCTCATTTTGAAAGTGGGATGTGAGACAGGAAGGGGCAAATACAATTCTGATCTCACTGTGTTGGAAATAATGTACAGGCATTGGGAGGAGGGAAATTCTTGTAATTGGAAGAATGACTGAAGATTTGTTTGAGCTTTCAAGAAAGGAAAAATCCTGAATTTTTAAGGATTAACAATCAAGTGGTGTAAAAAAGAAAGATCAGGACTTTATGCCCATGTTTTTCATAATACAAGAACTGGAGAGCTTTCAGTGTTTGAAAAGGAAATCCTAATGTTGTTAAAGAAGAGATGAGGTACGTTATCACATGGATCTTGTTACCAGAGGAGATCAAATCTTGTTACCAGAGGAGATCAAATCTAGAAGCATACCAGAATTTTAAAAAGGATAGTAGGAATATCCAGGCTTGCACTAAAAGCTAAAAAAACCCAAAACATCAGCAACTGTAAACAGTAGTTTCTGTTCTTCCTGACTCTTTATTTTAAATAACCTCTAACTGATGTGAGATAGGAAGAAATCTTGCCCATGGCTGTGCTATTTTTAATTGCCTGCTTAAAAATTTTCATTTTTCTCTGAAGCAGCTGGAACTGGTCACAGTCGAGGATAATCCATCCAGTCCAAAAACCTACTGGCAGCTCCTCTCTCCTTAGTCTTGCCAAAACATCATGATAGTTGTTTTCGCTTTCAAACATAAATGAGGCTACATTTTTTGCAACAGTCAGAGCTGTAATTTTTTCTTTAAAATCCAACTTCTGTGAAACTCATGTTTCTCAGAGTTGAGAGGTCCGTAGCATCCTCTGTCTTCTTGGTAATCCTGTGTGATGATTTGATGTTCATGTGCAACTCCCAATAGCAAGAACGATTTTATAGCAGGATAGAAAGTTTAATGATGCTATAAAAATTCTGTTCAGGTTTGGGTAGTCACCCTATTTTACAAGCTCTTGAGGACAGATTTAAATGGTAATGTACTTTTACTCTTGCCTTTGGTGACATACATCTATTTGTTCCCTGTGATTAAGACTTTTTTGTTACCACATTTAAATGATTTGACTCAATTACCTAATCTCTATGTAAGCCATACAGACACAATGTGTCTTTGTGTTTCCACAGTAGCCAGAACACACCCAGACTTTCAAGTCTGCTATTGCTGGTCCAGCTAATGGGTCCAACATTTAGGCTTACTTACCCAGTGTAGGTTCCCGTTGTTACATCCAAAGTTTCTGGAGATTGTACCCCCTGTAGAATTGACCTGGAGGATGTGTTAAATTTTCTGTCTCCTATTTGAAATCACTTTTTACGTATTCAGGTTTCATTGAGCAGTAAATGAATTTTCACTGTAACTCACAGATTCTCGGATATTTATGTAGGCCTTCTGTGTTTTGTATAAATAGCTTTTTTGAATGACAAGAGTTGAGTCCTCATCTTCAGGGAATCTAATTTTTGTTCCATGAGTGTGTTTAATACAGGATTACATACAGACAATAATGTCTTTAAGAGCTGTATGTGGCAACTGGGATTAGCTTGTATTGCATGTTTTTCCCCCCATTAATCACGTTGTGGGGGAATGTGTCCTTTGTTTTCATTTAAAAGGTAAAATTATTATTTCCACCCACTTGCTGTGATGCCTATTGCCCAGGCCTAGTGTTACTTGTCTTTTTTTCTTACGGCTTTATGGATGGAAGACTTTGCTCTGCTGCTCTGGCACCAAGCATAGCTTTTCACCTGGTCAGGGTTGGACAAAATGATAAATTATGGAGAAGAATTCTTGCCTGAATGAAAAGTAATGTCGTTGGAGAAGTATCTTTTTCTATTTGCTCTAGGAGATGAACTAGCCTTTTGAATTTTTTTCATACATCTACTTGCTGTGGAACAATGTAGAGAAATGAGTGTAACATATTTAGCAGGTGAGCTCCTTTCCTAGAGCACATATTCTATAGTATATTTGCTGTCTTGACTTGTGGAGTGTGCCACATTGCTTTTTTTATTTTTCTTGAGGAATAAGTAACAGAGTGGAGTAAATTCACTTCTTTGCTCTGTTCTTGTTTAAGTTTTTCCCTTTAGTGCTTAAATCATAAAGTGTGGTTTTTTTTTTTTTTTAATTTCTTCCTATCTTATATGTTGTTGAATTATCTTGTCTTCTGCACCATACTGTATGACTGGATTCAGGATTGGGAAGAGAATGCTGTAGTCAACCCATGGTGAGCACTAAAATGTGGTGTTCTCTACATGATGTGTATTCCATACAGGAAAAGAATTCGATTACTTTTGATACATTAAAAGTTTATATTAACTTCAGAATTAAGTTTCTAATGTATTGCAGGGAATAAGATATGGAAGATAACAGTAAGGACTACTAAGCAGTCTTGACATTGTCCAGTAGCGAGAATGTATAGGAAATATAAGATATGGTCAGGTATAATGGTGTTTGTAATTTAAAATTGAAGAGTTTTTAAGAAGACATTGGCTTTTGATAATCAGTGTCTCGTTATGCCTCTGTAGCATAGATAAAACTATTTGGAAGCATATACGCTTTCAGTGTGTATTTCCAGATGTATGGTAAAAGGTTCTTATGTAGGGGTAATAAATTCTTTGTTGTATCTGTTAATCTGTTTCAAAAATGTGAGAAAGTTTCCAGATATATGAACAGTTATTTTTCCTTGTTTGAAAGTTTATGTATGTTTTCCAGTTTTGTGACTTGCATCTTTTGAGAAGTCTTTTTATGTTTTTGAAGGGAATAGTTAACAATTCCGTCTAATACCCTTTCAAAAAATTTGCATGCAGTTGTGTATTCCAAACCTCTGGGTTTTATTGTGGCTTGGTATGTGGGGTTTTATTTAAATTGTTCTCAAAAGTGGACTGAACATAGACATTAAACCAGATGTTCCTAACTATATTGTTTGGAGCATTTTTTTTCCAGGGTTTGGGTAGATAGTTTTGTACTTATGTAAGACTTAGACACTTGTCATAATTAAATTAGCTGGAGTTAGTTTTGATTATAAAGACATGTAACTTCAGGCTACTTTTTTCTACCCACTGCTTTGGGGTTAGTTTTTAGTTAGATGAGTTGTAGGGAAGTGAGAAAGGGAGAGCAGGAAACTAAAACTATGGTTTAGGTATGTGGTTTAGATGTAGGTTGTCTAAAACTCCTGTTAGCTATGTCCTCAAACCTGTTCATATTGTGTGTGCACAGGCACATGTGCTGTTCTTTCTTTTTCTGTTCTTGTTCCTTTCCTTAAAACCTTCACTGTTTTGTATTGTTGAGTACACTTTTTTTTTTATTATCACTCAAAGAATTAAACAGTCTGTAGTTTCCTATAGTGTTGCCAATATAGAGATAGATAGGTTATTGACATGATTTTTCAACACCTTTGACTTCTGTAACAGAGTGCTTTGAATGCTGTATTAATTGTTTAGCCATGAAACAGCACTGACTGTGTCCAATAACCTGTAGAAATGCTTTGTTCATATTTCCAGAAGATATGATAAACAGGTCAGTTGTGGCTTAGAACAGTCATAAACCATTGATATGTCTGTGATTTAATCTGCCATACTAAAAGCTTTTCTCAAGTGGTTCTCCCTTTGGAGGTAGAATGGGCTTGATGTTTGTCTCTTGTGCCACTGTTCACCATGCCTGATAATTGCTTGCGGGAAATGGTACAGCCACAGGTAGTAGTTCTCAGGGACAGTGTTGCAAGGATGACACTGCCATTTCCCTATTAAAAAGTGTTCTGTAGAGCTAATTTTGCTGTATTTGAATTTGTTCATTACTAAATAGGTAAAACTTAGATTTTTACATCTGTTAGACAAAAGGCAATAAAGCTGTGTGGAAAATTATATTAGATTTATCTTTCTGGAAAGGAAAATGAATGTACCAAGCCATGCTTATGAGGTTTTTTCAATGTGTGTAGTGCACTGAATCATTTACATGAGCAGTACATGCCTAGAGGACTTCTGATAACTCTACTATTACCACCTAAATTCAGTTGTTGCTAGGAACAAAAGTTAATTTTAGAATTGCTCAGTTTAAAGGAGTAGGTAAGGATTCTCGAAGACAACTCTAACCAAAACTTTATCTGACCAAAACTTTTAATGACATTTTTCAAATATGTGAATTAGCAGTTAAATTTAGTAATTAAGCCACTTGATCAGGATTTTTTCCTTTCTTTTTTCTTTTTTTTTTCTTTCTTTTTTTTTTTTTTAATTGGGTCTTGTTTAGCAAAACTGAGTCTCATGTTATGACTCTTGAAAGATGAAGGATTTTTTTGCTTAAAGGCTTGCATGTGCTAGTAGAGTTTTTTTTATTTTGCTTTGTTTAATTAAGTATGCTTTCAGAGTAGGTTATTGTTTTTATCCGGGGCAGTTCTTGTTGCATCAGGCATAAGCTGCTTTTGGCTTTCCCAGGCTTCTAAAGAGAACAGTCTGCCACTGGTGTAACACCAACACCCTGTAATACTAATGGATCAAGTCCATTCAGTAACAAAGTGACTTCATGTAACTTGCAGATAACAAAAAATCTTTTTACTTTGTTTTCATTTTTATGAGTGGGTAATTCTTTTCAGGTAGAGGAATGTTACTTGCTTTCAACCTATCAATAATCCCATTGAGGCTTTGCCAAGTGCAGTTTTGGTGTTCTAGTGGGTCTCATCAGGCGCGCTCACCTCTGTGTAATCCCAGGTATCAGGAGTGTGATTATTTTCAGTCTCTTCTGTTAATTATGGGTTTGTTGTGAGAGTTGCCATCGATGGATGAACACGCTGAATGTGTGAGTGAAGGGAGATGGAGGCTGGGCTTTTTTAAAAACTTAATCTTTAGAAGCAAGGTGTTCACTAAAGTTGTGTCTTTGCAGAGTTTGGCTCTAGAAATTTTGTTGCACAGGGCTGCACATTTTGCAGTCATGAAAATGTGTTACTTTTCCCCAGTGGCTGAACTACCTATGGAGTTTGAGGAGTAATTCTGACTGATCTATAAAAGTGTTTGCTGGAGATGCAGGCATGCATAGTGATGTGCTGATGAGTATCTCTGCCTCCAGGAAGATGGCAGTGGAAATAAATTCAGTTTGAAAAGTACATGCACAGTTAAATTTCCAATACTCAGAATTTCTGATTTTGGTTGTGCCTGCTTGTCCTTTTGTATTTTTATAATTTGAACTTCATAGTTAATTTTTACATTTTAGTATGATAGGAATTCAGGTGGTGATGAATGAGGTGAATATTAATCACAGCCACGTGATTTTTAAGTTACAATATGCTTTCATAAAAGACAAAAGAATTAAAACATCACTTAAGGTTTTCTTGTTGGTTTAAACTTTCAGAACCTAGTTAAGGTAAAGTACAAGCTTTAAACTTGCATGAGAATAAAGTCTTCTCAGTTTTAACCGGGAGCAACAGGTGGCAGCTCTGAAATGAATTGAGCCATGTAAATACATGTAATATTCTAAAGTAAAAGGGGAAAAAAACCCCAACAGGCAACAAACAGTTACTTGACATGTGGGTCATGAAAAGCAAATGGTACCATTTGAAAACATCTATAGAAGGTGCTAGCAAAAATTTTCTGTGTGATGCAGGAAGCTTCAGTTTCTAGGCAGTTACTGTCAGCTTCAGGGAAAGTAGAAAAAATGAGAAAAAGGAGGTCTCTGCAATTTATTCAAGTAGCAAACAAAATGAAAAAGGGGGAAGGGAAGAGAGAAGACTGTTCAAGTCAACTCAGTCTTTTGCATGTGGTATTCACCACACTGTTGGAATCCACCACAGTTTTAAATCCTGTTACTAAACAAATTTCAACAACCACTACACCCCAGTGCTGTTTGAAAGACTGTCCAGGTTTAACCCCACACAGCAACTAAGTATTACAGAGCTGTTTTCTCACTCCACATACCTCCAGCCCTGGTGGGATGGGGAGGAGAATCAGAAAAAAAATAATTTAAAATCTCATGGGTTGAACAACGAACAGTTTGGTAATTGAAACACAATAATAATGATAGTAGTAACAACAGCAATATAATTTTCATGGAAAGGGAGGCAACAGTAAGAGAGAGAGAAATAAAACCCAAAGAAAGGCAAGTGATGAACACTGCAAATTCTCACTGCTTGCTGACTGATGCGCATTCTGTCCACAGGCAGTGAGGTGGCTCCCCTAGCTGACTCTCCCCACTTTATATACTAGGTGTGATGTTCTCTGGTAAGGAATCACAGGATCATGGAATGATTTGAGTTGAAAAGGACCTTAAAGATCATCTTCCACTGCCCCATCCCCCTCACTATGGGCAGGGACACTTTCCACTAGACTAGATTGCTTAGAGCCCCATCCAGCCTGGCCTTGAAAACTTCCAGATGTGGAGCAGCCACAGCTTCTCTCAACAGCCTGTTCCAGTGCCTCACCACTGTCACAATGGAGAATTTTTTCCAAATACCTCATCTAAATTTACTACCTGAGTCTAAAGCTGTTCCCCTTGTCCTATCACTACATGTTCCTATAAAAGTATGAAATAGCCCTTTGGCCATTTCGGATCAGCTGTCCTGGTCATGCTTCCTCCCAACTTATTGTGCACCTGCTTGCTGGCAGACCATGGGAAACTGAAAAGTCCTTGATATAGGGTAAGCACTGATTACCAATGATCAAGACAGTGTGTTATCAACACTATTTTCTTACTAGATCCAAAACACAGCAATGTACTGGCTACTTGGAAGAAAAATAATTATCCTGGCCAATACCTTACAAGGAGATACTTCTACTGAAGGTAATTTTGCTTCTGCACATTGTAAATATATTGAAGTTTATACTGAACACAGAGAGCCTGGATTTGCAAAAATATGTAGCAATATATTCTGGGGAGTAATTTCAAGAAGCTGTTTTAAAAGATATATAGAAGCTGCCTGCAAAATTGTCCTAAAGGACTCTAATGAACAACTGACTAAATGTGCAAAAAGATGTCAGATCTGCAGCAATGGACAAAAAAACCCCAAACACACACAGAGGTTTGGGGCAGAGAATATTTACAACTAGCATCCACTTTATTATCAGAAGGCTTCTCTTTATACTTTTTCTTATCTGTCCATGCATACACATCACACGTGATTAGCCAAGCACTTCTGTCCACAGGTCTTAGACCATCTTCTGATGGGTAGTTCACATCTCTCCTCATGCTGGTAAGACTCAAAACACATCTTGTTATTCGCACTTGTTTTTCTCAGTTGTTTTTCTCCTTTCTTCTACTTTCCCATGCCTGTGGCAAGGCCATAGGTGTTTTCTTCTCTGCTTTCCCATGGTCACAGCTGCACACCTTCAAGGCCAAAACAGTCTTCTGCCCAGAAGTCTTCCACAATGATCAGTTTTACAAAACTGTAGCAAAAATATATATAAGACCTTAAACTATTCCTGCTGCTTATTTACAAGTTGTGAACTCATGGGGCACGTGGAAATGTCATTACTAGGAATTGAATGAAAACTTCCACTTATGCCAGAAAAAGAAAAATATGATAGAGTACAGAAAATATTAACATATCATATCATATATTAGTGTCTTGTTCTTATTTGAATACGGGTTGCACCTCTCATTGCTTAATCTTTCTTAAATACGAGAACTGAAGGGGGTTCATATGGGCTATGTAACCCATAGGCTTTGGAAAAACTTGCAGGAATTTTGAAAATGGATAGATTATTGCTGTTTTGGTTTGGACTTTGTTTTTACACTTTGGAAAAAATATTGCTATGTGAATGTATGACAAAATTAAGACTAGTTTTGAAAAGTGAATGAAAACTTTCTTCTTCTCTCCTCATAAGACTTCTAGTGAAGTTGAAGAATGTTGGGTTTTTTTAAATCTTTTCCAGTATTTTTGCCTTTTTGGAGGTTCCTCAGTTTCCTTATCACTTATAGTAAGCTCACCACTATTATAAGAGGTATCCTAGTGGGTCAGATGGATGGTTCATCTAGCCCAACAGCTGTTGGAGAGACTATTTAGGGAAAGCAGGTCAGCCTTGTCACTGTCCAGTCTTTGCCTTCCCCCACTGTTCAGAATTATATCTAGGATTTTAGAAGTACAACTCTGCCTAGTCCTATTAATAGATCTATTGTCTGTGAATTTACTGAATACCTTTGTCACCAAACTTACACTGTGCCTCTTGCAGAAACAAGATGGAGAAGTTCTCTGCTTGCTGCATAGAAAAGTAAATTACCTCTTTTATCTGTGCCATAAGAGACTGCTCCCAGCCTTAGTGTTGCAGGATGTGGTGAATAATAGTGTCCACTCATTTTGTCCTCTATGGTTGTAAAGCACAACCAAGTCCATCCCCAGTCGTTCCCTCAAAAATGAGCAGTCTTACTTACCTTAATATTATCATTCTCTTTGTCTTCTTGGTTGTCCTTCTCTTAACCTCTTCTAATCCCACTATGTTTTTTTGTGGTCTGAAGACTAGTGCCACAGTACTTGAGATGTGGGTGTACCTAAGTTTTATTTATTGTTTGAAAATGATACTTACTTTTAAGTTTTACCAGTTTGGGGTTTTTTTTGTCATTGCAGCTGCATGTTTAGTCAATGGTGTTTTTAGAAAAGTCTGTCAACTTAAGGATCTCTTGACTTCTAGTTGCAGTTTCAGCACCATATACCCATAATTTAGATTTGTTTTCTCTGGGTGTGTTATCTTTTCTTTGTCCATGTTGAAGCTCATCTGCCACCTTATTCTGTACTCTCTTATTTTTGGGAGGCTTTTGAAGTTCTGACATTTGACTGCCCAAAAAGCTGTCTTGCTAAAGGATCAGACAGTGAATTTAGTGTGATTTGGAGTATACCTAAACACCAGGCTGGGAGTTGATGTGTTTGTAGCTAGTGTTTTGAAAGGCTTATATAATAAAAGAAAACAGTGCTTCACTTTTCCAATGTCCTCCTTTATTAGTAGTTGTTTGCATGTAATCTTCTTGTATAGAGGATTAAAGTATTTCATGATTTGCACTGTTCTGATTGTGAATTTATCATTTTAGTATAGTGTCCTGATATCACAATCATTCTCAGTGCACATGTGCTAGTTCATTTCAAGGCTTCTGTTTGGAGTGAGCCAGGTGACCTGCCTCGTAAAGGAAGCCTGAACTTCCTTGACTGGCTCTTAAGAACAGACCTGATCTGTGCCATTTTGTCTATCACTGCTTGAAGAATCCTGTATTTTAATAAGCATCATACTCCCATAATTTTGTGTGTGTCCTTGGGAGTGCAGAACATGCTCCTATTTGTGCTCTTAAAAGCATCACAGTAGGAGGCTGCAATGCAGTTTTCTCATTTTTGCATAGGTCAAAGTGAATTAAGAGGTCTTGGTGCTCTAGGCATGCCATTTGGGACCACAGGGGTGCATGTGGAGCAGGGATTGTAGTTCATATGAAAAACTGGCTTTGGACACATATTTTCTGATTGTCTCTTACTTCCTTGTGCTATGCTTTAGTTCCCTGTGAAAGTACCTATGAAGCACACCAGTTCATTTTGTATGAAATGTAGCTGGAGGGTGCACTCCAAATAGGTGAGGTACTGCAGCAAAAAAGCTAGACCTGCCCATTCCCTTCCAAAACACATGGTATGAGTGTCCGAACCCCAGCACCACATGCTTTGCTCTGCAGACCTCGCTGCTCCTGTTGCAGCACTGTGGTACTTGCTACCAGAAGCACAGCCTTAGGAACCTGGGATGAGCACTAAAGCTCTGCTCATACAAACAATGTTGTGAACATGAACCAACTCCATAGCAGTTGTCTTAGGGTTTCTGTCCATAATGTGGTCCGAAAAAAAGGCACAGAGGTAATTTCCAGAGCTTGAAGTTTTCTGTTATATCCTTGTGCTGCCTGCTGCTTGAGAATGAGGAGGTTGGTCATGGGTTATGCCACGGCTTGGTAAGAGCGTGACAAAATCTACCTTGACAGCAAGTGCTAGATCCTTGTGGGAGTTTCTTCTCCTTCCCATCACAAAGAGAATGACCATTGCACCCCGCCCACAAGGCCAGCATGAGTGAACAAGATTTTATGTCATGGAGCAGTTGTGCCTCACGTGAACATCAATTTCAAAAGTGATTACAGCTAATCCTGTGTGATTTTGCACTAAAGCAAATGGAAAAATTACAAACCTAATCAAATCATTCTAGGAACCTACAGTACCATGAGTAAAAGTAGTAGCAAACAGTGGAGAACAGATGCTGAAGTGCTCCTAGTCTCTGTGTCCCAAACTAGTGTGCTAGAGGCGAAGCAGGTAAATATGATCTTGAATTCTGGAGCTGAGTGCAGAGTGACCTGACCGGAGCTTGGTCCTGCCAGGGCATCAGTATGTGAGAGGCTTTGTGCAGCATTGTTTCCCTGAGTTTAAATAAACTGTTTAGTAGAGTATGAAAATTATGCAGGTGAAACTTAAGAAAGGTAATGTGTTAAAGACAGGGGATGATAGCATACCTAGTAATTTTTGACTAACAGCTTACCTTCTGGGAACAATTTTGGGGCTGCCAGCTGTTTTTTCCATCCATTAAAGTTATTAATACACAGAAAGTAACACTGTTCTTGGGAAACCTCATTACTGTGTCAGAGTGTGACTATCATCTCTGTGGAGTTGTATGTCGTGCAGGAAGATTAGGAAATATGGAATGAAACGACTGGGGTAAAACATGGCACAAAGTGCATATACTTTTGCCGTATATGGGGAGGTCATAAACTGTAAATGACAGGCATAAAACCTTGATATTGTAGCTAATCACAAACTAAATGTGGACTACAGGGTGCAGTGCAAAGAGGAAAAGTGAGTGCCGCTACAGAATTACTGTTACTTGGCAGTGAGTGCTCCTGTGGAAAGCAATCTGGAGCTTTGGGATATTGCACCTCCTCGTGCTTGGCAATGCTGGAAAAGCAGATACTCCTAAAAGACTGAAACAGGTAGAGTTAGTTCTTGTGCAGGTATGTTTGTACAAGCCATGAAGAAAAGCACAGAGTATAAAATGAATGTGAGCATATGCAATCTCTAAAAATGTTTGTTTATATTGACAACCAGGTGCTAATGCAGCTTTTTTGGGTGAATAGCAAAGGCAGACCACTGAATAACATAAAAGTGAAATGTATTCAGTTTATTGGAAGTTTTCTAGAGGACTTACAGTAGTATGTATTAGATATGACCAGACAGGTGCTTCCTTCCAAATATCTTTTCTGTGGGTAAGTTAGTAAGCAAGTGGAGAACTTAACCTCCCTTAAAAATGATGATAGGATGACTGGCATGGGACAGCTGAGTTAACTTGCTTGTAAATATCTACATATCAGTGCATCTGTTGGCCATCATGATGTGACACTTCGTTATGAATTCAGCTGCTTTAGAAATGTGTCTTCTCTTGCTCTGACATTGACACCTCCAGAGGCAATATGTAGCTGTAACTTATGAATGCTGTGGTGGTGAGGTGCTATTGAAAACCTTTTGTGAAGCCAGTAGGATGAGTGCCATTGATTTAACTGGTAATTGAAGCTTCTGAAAGGAAATAAAGGGAAGATGTTTTAAGAAGAGCTCATTAATGTAAAATAATGCCCTTTGAAATGTGCTTAGAAGAGTATTAGGTCCCCACCCCTAAAAGAGACTGGACCTGCCTTGAAAGGAAGAAACAAAATGTTCCACTGACTGGGGAAACCACAGGAAACGTGTTTTGAATGAAAAGGGAAATTTTAGAGATCAGCTTGCAAAATGAAACACTAGCAGAAAAACCAAACAAATCACAGCACAAAAAGATTGGATATTTGACAATTATTAGAGAAGCAAAACTCATGGCAGCAATATGAGGATGCAACTCTTGGTAACTTTAGAGAAGGTGCTTCAGTATGAACAGCTAACAAGTTCAGCTAGGCTGAGCATGGTGAATTTTGATTAACTGGTTCAGAGTGGAGGGGCTTGAGTGCAAGGGGAGCCAAAAAGTTGCTTATGTTGTGTGTACTATATGGGGGACATTAAATATACTCTTGTATTTTGAATCTAAGTAGTATATACAGTTCAGTGACATGCCTGTGTGTTGTTTATATATTGCCTCTTCATTTCTTAAGCACTATGTTTGATTGGTACTTGCACAGAAATTACACACATATCTTAGTTTGGGATATTTCTGAGTTTGGTTGCTTTTTATGCAGGGGCAAGAGTAGACTAAGTTGGATTTTAATTCAAAGCTGATATATGTAGGCAGAAATAGGAAGCTTGATTTGAGTAGTACTCCTTTATATTCTCAAAATCCCTATCTATTACTTTGTAGAGGTGTATAGAAATTATGAAATATGGTTGTAACATGTGTCATGTGAAGGGCTTATGTATTGCTGTGATAATTTATATAATACAGCAAAATTAATTGGTAGCAGCTATGAATCATTCACAAAAATAAATATTAAAATATTTATTTAATTAGAATTATATGTTCTTTTTAGTATTTAAGAACTTGCTTTTGAAATATTGTAGGTACCGTGCATGTGTAATGGTCCATTTGACAGTGTGATAACACTGTAAGTAGAGGTAACAGACAAGACAATAAGGAAGGCTGGAAAACCCAAAATAAATAGGTACGATTAAGTAAGACAAAGTTGGTGTAGCTGTGGTAGATACAAGGAAAATTAAAGCGTACTTGTTTGTGCATAAATGAAACTTTGAAACAGAATAACATCAAATACGTTTAGTGTGGTGAAGAAAGTAGTACCAGTCAGCCGTAACTGCCGGTTTTCCCTTGGGGGATTAGCAGCAGGACTGTCTTATCAGTGCAGGGAAGAAAGACCATGACAAGTGCTAATCATCTGAACAGGGACATCCCCACAACTGACAGTGCTGGAGACACCAAGCCTGGAATTCTTTTTTTCTTGGGATTTTTACCTTAAAGTTTGCTATAGGCATTATTTGGTGAGTGGAGGATTTTTTTTTCACTTCCCTGAGTTCTATGAGAGCAGGAAAGCCTTTCCACCAGAGTTGCACGTATTGCAGCCTGTAGCCGAGAAGATAATTTTCTGGACCACAGTAATTCTTGTAAGTGCTGCTTCTAGATTTGCAGCTTCATGGTTCTCATAAACTTTTTTTTTTTCTTTTTTTCTGTAACTTGGGGTTGTATTAACAGAGAATGAAGAAAATAGTGCTTTTCACAATTTTAATTTTTGGCTATCAAGTGATAGAGGGTGAAGGTCAGTCATGTCTAGGTGTCTCTAGGAGGTAACATTCACTTTAGTCCCTCATGAACACAAATAGGAAAATCATGGCTGTTTCACAAATGTGTGTTATACTCTTTTAGGGATGAGTAGCTTCTGTTGCAGTAGTCATCCTCAGCTAGGCTCTAGCAGATGTGAAGTTGTAGTATATTTTTACATTCACCGATATGGACTGCTGATGCACTTAGAAAAGCTAAGTGCTTGGCTGATGGTCTATTGATAGAGCTAACAGAACACATTTGTGCTACTGAAGATGTGGCAAGTACAGGGGATGGAACTTGAGCAAGCCATGGTTTGCTTTACTGAAGGTTAGGTCTGTTAATGTTGCCATAGCCTGACTGTGCTAAAAGTAGTTTGCCTGGGTTTGAGCTGATAAGGCTTAAGCAACTGTATGATGGTCATAATGTACACTTCTGGGTAGGGTCCTGCTGCTGTTTTTGGAGGTGTAATGAAAGGGTCATAGTGGAAATTAGGAACCTCTCTTCTCCATAGCCTGATCTGAGTGTAAATTTCACTTCTGTTGATTAGAGTGAGAATACTGTAATGTATGTGTATTTAAGGTAAAGTGTTGGCTTCACACAGCTTTGTGTTGTATTGCTGTATTGGCAGCAGTATTTCCTGCATGCTCTAGTCAGTAGGAGATAAGCCAGATGCCACATGTTATATGACTGAACATGGTTACACAAATACTGTTTTTCAGATAACTTCTTCATTAGTTTTGAGCCCTATAGAATCATAGTATACGCTAAGTTGTAAGTGACCCTTCAGAATCATCGAGTCCAACTCTTGGCCCTGCACAGGGCACCCCAGGACTCACACCATGTGCCTGAGAGCGTTATCCAAATGCTTCTTGAACTCAGGTAGGCTTGGTGCTGTGATTACTTCCCTGGGGAGTGCTATAGCAATGCAACAACTTTCCAGAAAAAAAAGTACTTGTGATGTGAATTGTAATCATGTGAGAAGGGACACTAGAAGTTAAGGGAATACCGAGTGAACAGTTGTTGTATCAGCTCTAATTTCTTTTTTTGAGATCTCTGTGAAGATGATCTTTGAATCACTTGTTACTTAGTTTGACAAACTGCTGGTTTGTCATAATGCACGTTTATGTTTACGTGGACAGGTTTATATGTCACATTTTGATACTAGCTCTAGAAAGTCCACCAGAAATTAGAGACATTGCATTGAACCACTGTGCAGATTGATTTGGCTCTCATGCTTCAGCATTTGTCGCTTGGTCTTGCTTTATATGCTAGACGAGGTTTATGCCAGCCTAATTGGTTGCTGGCATTTCTGAATTTGCCAGCTGCTGTATTCAGCTGTGTACTAGAAAAATATAATGGAATACTGTTTGCAGAGAGCAAGAGGCAATTGTAAAGATGTAAATGTGCTATCTGGCACTTCAATAACATGTAAACTTTTAGGAACACAAAGAATTTTTAGGAACAAATTGTATGAGTACAATGCCAGTTTAAACATTGTGTTGAACATTTTCTGTTTAAGCTGAAAATATTTGGAAGATGGACATAACTTTTATTTTTGTTAGTGTTGAGGTTTTTTTGTCGTTTTTATTCAGTCCTGACTTTCTTGGCCAGGGAACGGATGAAGTCTGGCACAGAGATGGAGGATTTATTGTGATTTTTTTGTTATGGCGTGCTGGCTTACTGTGTTTTTGAGAGAGTGGGGTATTTTCTGTTAATTCATCAGTCTGCTTCGATCTTCTAAAACTTTTTTATTTACTAAATGTTCTCTGTCAAAAGTAACAGAGCACAGAAGCAGGTAGTAGCACTTATATGATGGCTCTGTGGCTAATACAGTGTCACAGGTTGCAGTGGTAATTTTCTTCAAAATGTATAAAATTTGGTAGCATACTGATTATTATTGGAATATTGTATAGAATATTTTTCTAAATTTATATTTTTCATATATAATTTTTCTCTTGATTCTAGATTGACAGCCTTAAAACAGCAGCATAATATTATGCCAATGTAAGCTTGAGTTTCCAGATCCCAGTTTTTGTGTCCTTGCGGTCTGGTCACAGCAGTCTGCAGAAGAGGCAGGAGTGGCATTGTTACAGGAAGACAGCGGCTTCTGTTCCTGCTTTGCTGAAGGACCAGATAGCTCATTGAAGCAGTTCAACAACAGACTGTTCTTGCACAAAATTAAGTCCATAGATACTATTAAAAGCTGAAATACTAATGGAGAGGTGTATTGAGAATGGAGAGAATGGTTCCCAGGGAGCACAAATGGAAGGGTTTGTTCAGACAAAACCTGGGCCAAGGAAGTAAAAAACAAGAGAATGCCAGAGGATAGGAACCAATTGAAGCAAAAGGGGAGGCATTTTTTTTAATGTTAAAAAACTACTTAACCTTCTTTAAGTGGTGGAGTGAATGTTATGCTTTGGGCAAGGAGAGGCGTGGAGGTTGTAAATGCATACATGATGTATGTTGTTTTTGAGATGAGTGCCACAGACGTAAAAGCAATGGTACCCAGGGCTGCTGGCTGCTCTGCGAGTTCCCTGAGTGCTATGCTTTACCCAAATTTGTCAGTGTCTTCCTCCACATATTGTATTAGAGTACCAGGAATTGTTGCTACCTTCCATGATGCTTCCTTGTAGTCTCTCTTCTTGATGACTCTGAACTAGAGTAATAAATTAATGGAATACATCTGTTACTTGCACTGTTAGGTGAAATAACTTGGGGTATCACTCAAGGTTTTTCTTACTTTCTGCCCCTCAACAGGCCCTAGAAGGTTTAGAGTGTATAAAAACATTTATGTTTCTGAAAAACTGTAAAACTGTGACTGAGGTGGCTAAGGCAAAAGTTGGAAACAGTCAGTAGAGGAGAAAACTGTCAGGGATTTGTGGGGCTGATAGCTTAAGGAAAGGAGAAGAGAAGGTGCAGGGCAGAGGAGGCCAAGACTGGAGCAGATATGTGCGTACTGTGCTGTGCTTCACCCCAAGCAGGTGCCCAGCAGCAACAGCTGCTCCAGGATGGTCACTCATGGAACAAGGGATTGCCTCTTCATACTATGGCTTATTAAAGGAGGGTGTGAAAGGACACATTGCATTGTACCTCAGTTCTTGGTACTCTCAGGGCAAAGCACGGATGTGAAATCAATGTGATGCCTTGATCCTTTTGTGTCAGTGCATGGCTGTTCTGCTCTTCCAAATGCTCTTCTCTACTGTGTATAAGAAATAGGACATAAAAAAAAAATTGAAATGCACTACATATTTTAGAAGAAAAGTCCTTATTCCTACTGAAAATTTACTGATTTTGTTGTACTTTTATGGGGGCTTGCTGCCTTTGGGTCTTTCACTGAAGAATTCAAACCAAAAGCACCTTAGCTCAAGGTCAGCAGCCTGTGTAAGTAGCTCTTTCTAAAATAATGGTTTGTATTACTGTTCCAGGGAGTTTAATGTTGGTTGGACTATCAGCTGATTGAATGCCCATAAAAAATGGGTATCAGAATACAATTTCAGAGGGCTTCACTTCTGTGTTGAGATGTGTAATCTTCTATCAGTCTAGAAGAGGGACAAATAGGCCTTTGTGGAGTGCACCTCAGCGGATTTTGGCACCTGTGGGAGTCTTGTGGTGTTGGAGTTTTCTTCTCTCAAGGAAAGAGTGTGTCTGAGTGGTGTGGCTTTAATGCGGCATTCTGCTTACATATTGCTCAGTTTTATGTTCCTTGTCCTTTTCACTTGTGTGCTGACTATTTTATTAGAGCCTCCACTGCTGGATCATGTCTGAGCCACTTCACAGTGTGTGACCTGGAATCACCTTCTATTTGTTACCTGGGTTTTTTTCAACCCTCTTTTTCCTACCTGTTTCTGCATGTCTTAGTGTAGGGATAAAAATAGGTTCTGAAGTTTTTTTTCCAACAGTCAGTGATCATGTGTGTTTGCTTTTTAGGCCGAATTCATCAAGCTATGGTAACTTCCCTAAATGAAGATAATGAAAGTGTAACTGTTGAATGGATTGAAAATGGAGATACTAAAGGGAAAGAAGTAAGCTTAATTATTTAGAACTTTTCTCTTTTAAAAAATATGTAATCTACATGAATATTATTTTGGAATTTGCACTGGAAAGAACAATGATACATAAATCTTAATTTACTTGATGATTCTTTGGTTACAAATTGTTTTGCACAGGAAGTGTTAAGGAAATTCTGGTTTCTGTTCTAGTAAATTTGACTTCCTGAGCTCTATGTCATATTTTAAGTAGTTATTTTCATCTATTTATTTAGAACCAGATTAAAAAGGCTAACTTTGTTATCCTCTTTTCACAAATAGAAAAATCAAAATTTTAAGAGGGAGAATGGTGCAGTAATACTAGCTACTTCTCTTTTGGTTTAATCACTTATGGCTATGTATTGGTCAGTTTTAATTTATCCATTTTCTGAATTGTGTGCTTTGAAATAATAGAGAGACCAAAGATTAGTCTGTTTATCGCAAACATAAAACAAGATAATTCAGATATTAGATTAAAAAAATTGTGTGGTAAGAACACTAAATAGTTTACTGTTTATTGTCAACTACAACAGGAGAAATGGAGAGGCTTTATTATGTTTTAAATCTCATAAATGTGTCTTATGTTCTTTTTCACAGATTGATTTAGAGAGCATATTTTCACTTAACCCGGATCTTGCACCCGATGAAGATATTGAACCTAGTCCAGAGACACTACCACCGCCTGCTGCATCATCCAAAGTAAACAAAATTGTGAAGGTTTGTAATACCTATGCAACATGTTCGTGAAACCTTACAGTAATTCTATATATTATGTTATGCTGGAATTTTTAACTTTAACTTCTGTTTCTGTTGTGCTGTTTGATAACAGTGTTCCTTTCTTTTTCCTACAGTGAATAGGGATTTCTAAAATTTTTTAAGAACAGGTTGGCATAGGAGTAGTTGGAAACTAATATTTATATAACTGATTATATCTCAATGAAAAGTATAGAAAAAATTTCGGAGGTTGTTTTGAGACAGTACATGTAGTTCAATCAGTCTTCACCACTTCACTTTTCAGGGAGGGGTATGCCAGCAATCACATCTCTATTGCTGTTTTCATGATATTTTCATTCACTGAAAAGATGCAGAGGTGGGGCTGAAGCTTATGTTTTCAATCATATGGTGATTAAGTAAGAGAGATTTCTTTCTTTACAGAGTCGGCGAACTGTGCTACCTTCTAAGAATGACCCTCCCACCAGAGATAATAGAGGTAAATGTTATGTCCTTTCATTTCAAGGAAGTAAAAAATGTGGGAACATTTTAACCTTCTGTTCATCAAGTATTCCATAACAGTTTTGCATTTTTCATTTGGTATGTATGCATGTGACATGTGAAAGCTATGGTACATAATTCCTAGAATTATTCCTATATATATTTAGGAGTTCATACGCTACAAATAATATTTTTTAGGAGTTCATACTCTACAAATAATATTCATATGCAAGTTTAAGCAGTATAGCATTATGAAAGTTCAGCTGAATGAACTGAAGGCAAAAAAATTTGAAGATAATTGTGCAACATTAAATCAGGTGTGGACTTTTCATGTGAGGACTAAGCATCTTCAGCTTATTTGAATGTTTCAATGTAAATTTAGTGCACCTAAAATTCTTACACTTTCAGTTTTTTAACTTAGTTTTGTAGCAGCCTGAGTATAAACAGTCATTCAAAGACTACTGAAGCCCCACAGGTTTTTTTCTCTCCCTACAGTTAATAGCAAAAAGTCTGGGAAAAAAAAAAGCTGAAATACCGCAGGAGAATTGGTGAAAAGTATGTATTGGATGAATAAAGATGAAATGCATCTATAACATATGAAAGAATAGTTACTGCTTATTGTTTTCATTTTTTCTCATGTCCAGCTTAACTAATTTGTGCCAAAGATGATAATGATTCTTCTTCCAAATATCAATCTACTGTTATTAATTCAGACTAGATTCTAGTCCATCTGCTTAAAATTGGAAAACAAGCAGGCTTACATATCCTTGCAAGGTATGAGACTCTTCCAGTGAATGATTTGGCCCACTTTTACCCTTCTGTCATTTACCTTTGGGGGTATTAACCAAATTGAAAATCTCATGAGTAGCATGTAATTTTTTTTTCCAAGCTAATATGGTTTAAATATAAGACAGTGATGGACTGTCCTCACATCCATACATGTTGTCATTTGTAGTAAATGACCTATTTGGTATGGAATAATAACCATGTAACTTTTATTTTGATAGGTACCATGCCTCTTACTATTCCCTGTTGCACTAAATATTTTTCTTTTTTTGGCCTTGTAATTCAGCTTTCCTCAGCACATTGTCTTATTTCATGTAGTCAGTTTCTTCTATAAGCTAGCTCTCCTGTGATATCTGGAATGATCTGGGCATTTGTCTTGTCTGTTCTGTTAGAAACCTGTTTCCATAGTTGTCTCCCTATTACACAGTGAGATGGTCTTCACTTGGTGCGTCATCTCTGGCTGCTAATCAAAGCTGATACCTTCACTTTTGTATTCTGGCAGACTGTGTTAGGAGTGTGTGCAAGAAGTGGGGCAGCTGAAGCAGAGCTGCTTCAAGCACCTCTTTGAAAGACAATTTAAAGCATTCAGCTCTGTCAAACGGCTTGCATGCTCACCACTCCCACTTCATTCACTGGGAACAGATATCACAGCATCTTCAGAAATTGACATCTTTAGCACATATAAAATCAAGTTTAGACATACTGATTGTATCTGTATCCCTTCTGGTACGGAATCAAAAAGGTTTGTTTCTTCCACTCACAGGCTGAGCTGCACTTTTATATATATATTACTTTGTTCTTCCAGAAATCACAGGCTCAGTGGGTTTTGGAGCATTTTGGAAAATCTAGATAATGTGATTTGGCCTTCTTTCCTTACTAGTTTTTGGGTGTAATCACAACATAAATTAAATTGCAGCATTTTAAGCTTCAGGACTGCATATCTCCAAGTACACTCTTCGTTATGTGCACTTAGTAAGCTATGTCCTAATTCTGCAGAATTTAAAACTATGCATGTGCAGCATTAGTACTTAATAATTACGTTGTGTTGTTGCATAGTGCTAGGATAAAAAAGTCTGCATACCAGATGTCTTTATTAATAAACTTTCTATGAGATGACTCCTCCTCACCCCCAGTAAATTGTTGTGTCTGGAAAGGGGCCTCATTTTATTTCACCATAATAAAGCATCTCAGAAACGGGTAGAACTGTAACTCTTCCATGTCCAGCTGAGCTTTGTGCTTTTCCTTTGCAGTGGTTGGTTCTGCACGTGCGCGACCTACTCAACTTCCCGAGCAGTCTTCCTCCTCTCAGCAGAATGGTACTGTTTCAGATATATCTCCAGTTCAAGCTGCAAAAAAGGAATTTGGACCCCCTTGTATGTAAACCGTGTATCAAAGACTCATTCATTCTGAGCATTACATATACATTCGCTTGGATTATGTTGTTGTCCATAAATGACAAATGGTCTACATGCTCAGTTGTCTGTGAGCTTCCGTGAGGAGCTTTTTCAGAGATCTGTAGCTAAACAAATGTTCATTTTCATCATAATTGAGCTATTGTTTGGAGTTTGGTTTTCCTTTATCTTCTTTTAACCATGATGGTGGTGTTTACCTTTTTGTTTTGTTTTTAAATTTTTAATCTGGGCTTTCTTTTAATTCAAACCAAAGGATCATATCTATCTGTCCAAATATTTTTTGAGGGTCATTGTCCATATATTTGTGGTTGTGTAGTTGTTGTCCCATTTCCATGACTTTTTTCTAACAAATTTTATGGATTTTAGAAATTAAATGCCATAATTATTCTGTATTAATAGTGATTTGCTTGAAAAAATAGTAGATAGAAATGCTTTCTAATTATTGATAAATTAATGTAATTGAAGTGTACACTGTAAATACTAAATTCATACAACACTGAAAATATCTTAAAATTACACGTTTTTCTTTAAGCACGTAGAAAATCTAACTGTGTAAAAGAGGTTGAAAAATTGCAAGAGAAGCGTGAAAAAAGAAGATTACAGCAACAAGAACTTAGAGAAAAAAGAGCTCAGGTTAGTACTTTTAGCTCAGATGGGAAGCATCAGCAACAGAAGTTTGCAAAGTTGTTGTGCTTTTTTTAGTCTTTAATAATTTTTGTGAACTATGATAATCTTGAAATTCAATGTTTTCATCCTGTATGCAAGGTGATAAATATTTTGGTATTTGGTAGTATTGCTCTCATGATTGCTACTGCTTTAGAAGGTTTTTGCCCTCTTTTTCTTCCTACAAAATAATTGCTTTCAATTGCTGTCTTGCTGCATGTTCTTCAAAGAATGTCTTCTGATGATAGCTATTTCTTAGGGAAAATGTGTTGTTGAAAATAATCAACCTTTTGACTTTTAGAGAGGTCTTTTATTCTAAAGGAGTTAATATGTTATGATAAATTGTTCTTTATGATCTTTGATGCTTTATAGATCTATTTGAGGCTCAAGTCTGAGCAGTGACTTTTAATTTTTCTTTCTTTAAACTAGTTGTTTGCATTTACAATTTCATCATACAAGCAGCTTGACAGCAATTTTTTAAAAACTTGTGTGAAAGAAATGAAGTTGCTAATCCTTTGACAAAAATCTCTTAATATTAAGTGACTTTCTGTCATAGTGGTGTAAAAGCTGTAGCAAAACTAAGAGCATAATCTTGTTGGCAGCCCTGTGCATACATGTTAGTCTCTAAAAAGATACCAATACGCTGCTGACATGAGAGTTACCATCACCAAGTAAATAATTCAGAAAATTTACTTTCTATGGTTTAATGATATTTCGAAGTTGACCTAAAACCACTTAGGCTGAATTTGTCTTCTCTAGTTTACAACCATTTACACAAATACAAAACATTACTATGTCTTTATGTATGAGGAACAAACATTTTTTTTTGCTTTATATATTAAAATACTTCGAAGTGGTGGTACTTCTAAAATTTTACTGCTTCTGTGAAGAGTCCCTTTACATCTGAGTTTTAAATTCCTGTATGAGAAAGCTGTTGTGAAATGCAGCAGTAATTCACCAAGCACGGACTTCTAATGTGCAAGACCTTTAAACAGGCCTTGAAGAAGATTAAGCAAATACTTTTCTCATGAAGAGTACTCCTTTCTGAATATTAGAAGGAAATGTTTGAACAGGAATACATTTTGTGGGGACTACTGTCAGCAGTTTTTAGTTCACTGTAGTCAGAGTGAATGACATCAAGGTACATTCAGCTTCTGATTACCAGGGCACAGTTTTGTCTGAGGTGAGGATTGGCTGTGTCAGAGGTGCAAAGAATAAGTTGACTGCCTTTCAGCTCGGTAACCCTTATGCAGTGCTTTCTGAGAGCACCTACACTGTGTCCATGAGCAGCTGTGATCCAGAAGGAGTTTTATATTGTGTGGGGGTAGCCATGCAAAAGTTAGTAAGGTCTGAGCACAGATCTTGGTATGTATGGCATGGACGGCATGTCCCAAAGTGGAGTAAAACAGGTAGTTGCAGGGAGAAGCGACAGGAAGGTTGTTTGATCAGTTCTGCAGAGAACCAACTCATCTCACAGTAGGCTCAGGCTTAGCAAGGCCTGGTGGTACTCAGCGCATGCCCTGTTAACATGTCTGTTCACTCTGGTACTGATGGCTCCAGGTTTAAGGACAGGAGCTCTGAGCCTGTGTCACGAGGTCACCTGTCCTGGGTGTGTTGGCTTCTTCTCTGATGGGGTGAGGTGAGGAACAGAAAAGGCCTTTGCTATGTAAGCACTGCTCAGCAATAGCTAAATCATCTAGGTAATATCAACCTTGTTTCCAGCACAAATCTAAAACATACATGTGCATACCACATTCTTCTGTGGAGAAAACTAATTCTATCCTGACCAAAACCAGCACAGCCTGGATGTAGTCTCCTGTGTATCCTTGGGATTGCTTTTGCTTTTTTTTTGGGTCTGGGACCATTAGAGTTTTTAATGCATCTGAGTAGGAATTAACAAAAGACCAGTACTAAGATTAAGCTCCTTTAAGACTTGGATCCAGAAGGACTGTGTTTAGAGCCACTGGGGTGCCTGCACTATCCCCTGTATTGTGTATTGGAGTGTATTTGTGCATCTGTCAGAGTGCCATGTCTCAGATTGAGAAGTGTTGGTTATGTTTCTTTAGTGTGAAAGTTCCAACAAAGGCTGAAGTAATTGCTCTTTCTTATGAAAGGAGTCCTCAGTTAAAAAGTATTTTCTATTACGTGCCAACCAAAAACATGAAGTAGGAAGCGTGTAATTTTTTTGCTTTATAGTCAGTAAATTAGGTCCACCAGAATGAAAAAAAAAGGCATTAAATGTACGTTAAACTTGCAAGAAACATTTCTGGCATACTGGATTAAAAAATAAGATTTCAGTTGATGTGTAATTTTCTTATAGATAAATATAGAAGATACTGAACTTAGTCCATTACAGAAAATAAAGTGTATGGTAGAAATTCTGTTGCTTACTTTCCCTAGGATGTTGATGCTACAAACCCAAATTATGAAATTATGTGTATGATAAGAGATTTCAGGGGAAGTTTGGATTACAGACCACTGACAACTGCAGATCCTGTAAGTACACCAGCAACATGGAAATGTTTGTCCTGTGTTTTTGCTGTGTGTTTTAATTTTATACTTCTGTCTGTAAACGTGAAAAATATGTATTTTAATACATAATAGTATTCAATATAACATGAATTTATTTTTTTCAGTAATTTTGTGATATTGCAATCAGTAGGCTATGAGAGTACTACATTGCTAAATTACTGTTAATTATGTTAGTTAAATATATTTTTACTATTAAATAATGCCAATATGTACTAAGAAGTCACTCAGCCTTTGTATTGTAAATTTTCCTGGGATGCTGTGGGATGTGCACACAAACCCATTAAATTTTCTCTGAAAACCCCTGTTTAGCATAAAGATTAATATTTGATCTTTGAAGGTGATGTAGGCCTTTGCTTTGCAGAGAAGTCAGAGGAGCAGAATCATTGAATGATGAAGATTGTCCAATCCTGTGGAAATCAGAGATTGTGACAATTTCTGTGAATAGCATATCTACCCAGCTAAAGCTGTATTTGCTTGCAATAGTCCAAGATGTACCTCGTACTCTAATATTAGATTACTGTCTGCAGGGAGTTGTGTTAATGTATGGTTCTCCCTTTTGGGTTCTTGGCTGTTGTGTAGACACAAGAGGCTTTTAAACGTTCAGATAACTTATTTTCTTGGAAATTCTCTTTGTTTAAATGATTGGTTAATTAATTCAGGAATAGAAGTAAAATATAAGTGGATTTGGGCTGTAGTTCACTGATAGACTTTCCTTTGCAGATTGATGAACACAGGATTTGTGTTTGTGTACGAAAACGACCACTCAATAAAAAAGGTATGATCATTGTAGATTTTGCTGATTTATTTATCTGAAAAGCTTCTTCTGATAATGTTATTATTTGTGTTATAAAGAGCTTTAGAAATACTGATCAAAAGTGAAACTGTTACACTAGACAATATGTGTGATAGACCTAGGAAATTCATAGACTTGTCATAACCTGGATAGATGTGGGGAGAAAAGTAGTTTGACTGCCACAGTTTTATGGATTGGGAGCTGCGGCACAGAGAGACTTCAGTTTTCTTCCAAGGTCATCTAAGATATATTTAGTTGATCTGGATATTATTCTTCTGTAATTTATTCAGTATTCTTACATCATTTTAGGATCACTGTTAATTTAAAGTATTCTTCAAGTGATCCTAGTGGAGAGCTTCACAGTGAAAACCTCATTACATGTTTTTGAACATGTATTTTTTATACTTTCAAGTGGTCTTGGATCAGACATCAAGGGAGCTATTCAGATGCTGGTGTCTTATGAATGGTAGGTGCCCAAACATGTCCACAACATCCTCACAAGGCTGATGAATTACAGACAAACGGGAGACTTGTATACCCTGGAGCTGCTGCTCAGGGCTCGGCAAAGATACCTTAGAGCATATCCAATACCACTAAAAAGCTATTAGTTACTAAAATAGCTCCCTAGTGGCTTTTTTTGTGTATGTGATGAGTATTACAACTGTTTTTCTTACTGCCTGCTTATCATACTGGAGTCTGTGTTCCAAAAAAATCCCAAAAAACTGGTCAGGTTTCAACTTCATTTAAATCCCAATCTTCACAGGAAGTTTTTTACTTTCAGTGGGAATTAAAGAGCTCAGGTGCTTCTGGATTACAGGCTATTGGAATCCAGTGCTGAAAGATGTTTCTTTTCTTCTTTTTCTGTTGTATTCTGTTTAGCTGAAGGACTCAAAAGAGCATCGCTCTGATGCTGAAACAACATGGGATGCATTTATTTTTGTACTGTCAGAACTATGAAGAAAATGGGAGAGTTGCTTTCCCTTTCCCTTACATATGTTGATACCAGTTCATAGTTAGGTTTTGTCTTACTTTTCCCTTTCACATTGCTGCTTTTTTTTTTTTTTTCATTTTTACTTCTATGTTTACTTTTTTTCTTTTACATCTGGGTCAAGTGTCACCTTCTACCTGTGTTAAAGGTGGACAAAGGGACATTACAGTAAATGAGAACAAGTTGTCTTTAGACATGAGTTGGGATTCAGAAGTAAGATTTGATTTTGTGAACATTGCGTATCTTAGGCGTTAGTGGTTTGGAGCTATTAAAAAGGGAGATCAGAGATGTTTGTAGAAAGATGAGTGCCTAAGTGAAAATGAAGTTGGTACTAAAGCCATTTTGCATTTTTAAGAATAAACTATAGTAAAAAATAGTTTAATTAATAGTTTAATTAAATAATCTATGCAGGGAATGATAATCTAGTACCCACATGATGCAATTTTATGAAAACACTTCATAAAAAGTGGTATTTCTCATAGAATCTTAGAAAAGTACAAAATAATTGAAGATGCTAGACTGTAACCCTGTGAATAAAAAAAATAAAATTAATTTGTTTTGTCATCTCACAAACACAGAATTATCACCAAAAACTTGAGGTATTCTTAGCAGCAATTGTCTGTGGATTGACTTTGCAGGGAGTAGGTGTTCAGAGTGGCATTTTAAATAAGATTTTATTTCACTGACAAATATTTATAGTTGTGAAATGTGTGGTGGCTTTCAGAGACACTGTTCTTAATTCTCATCAATAAGGAGTGCAGGCTGTCATACCAAATTGCTGTGAGCAGGTAACTGTCTTATTCCAAACAATTGTTTAAGAAAAATTGTCCTTTGACTGGTTAAACTATAAAGTTTTTGCTGCAAAGAATTGTCCGTCATACATTTCTTTTCATCTCTGTTCTTTATTTTTTTCTGTGATTACTGCAGAATAATTGCATTTTACTGTATTGCAGTGCAGTTTAAAAATTGATTATACAGTGACTGGAATGCGTGTTTCTGTTGGTGTGTAATGTAATGCAATGGTAACCATTGTACTGTTTGATCAGGATGTTAACCCATGAAAAGGTTTATATCTGATTGTATAAAGTCCCGTCCACTTATGGAACTCTGTGCCTTAAGAAATTTTACATAGAAATGCAAAGAAATGCAAGTAGGACACATTATTGAATCCTGACTGTACACAAAGAGGATCTGTATTTTTCTGCATATTATGGATCACTGGGTTTCCTGTTTTGCTGACTCACATATCATACAATAATTAGCACTAAATTGTAGTGCTGTATAGTAATTATAACCTGGGATCTCACTGTTGAAGTCACAGTGATAGGATCATTAGCATTTTCAGGTTTTTCTGCTTACAAGATAGTTTTAAAAAGGGATTTTACTTTACAGAAGTTGTATATTAAGGGTTTGCACTGTAGGTTCCAGGAAGAATACACAAATAAAAATGTCTGTAAGGAATGAAAGGAAAATTTTTCTTTTTGAAAGCTGTGAACACATGACTGACTTTCAGGATTTAGAGAAATTATAAAGATGAAATTTTAAAACAGCATTTCATTAGGATGTTTATTTTTTTGTGTTTCCAAGTTTGACTGCCTGAGCAGTATGGGACTTTCAACATTTAGTTTCTCCACTAGAGAAGGTGATTACAAAAAGTCAAAGGGTATGGCAGTAAGCTATAAAAGAGTATAGAATCCCTGAGGAAAAAGATCCATGAAAAGTGTTATAGAATACCTAACAAGCTACAGTGATAGTATCGTATTTAATGATCATAGTTTTTTTAATCATTATTGTATAACCTCTTTTATTTCTAGCAACTGGCAGAATAGGATGACTAGACTTCCAAAATGAAATCTCTTACTTAGCAGATTACTGTTGAGGTATTGGAAGCCCAAATCCATTGCAATGTTGTTACTTGGAGGAGCTGTGTTATCTGAGATGTTATAAGAGTGTAAACAATGGAAAAATGTAAAAAATAATGATATGTTTTTAGTTAAATATATATTTCACTTATTTTATAGAAACTTTAATGAAAGACCTTGATGTAATAACAATTCCTAGTAAAGATGTTGTGATGGTACATGAACCAAAACAAAAGGTGGATTTAACAAGGTACCTAGAAAACCAAACTTTTCGTTTTGATTATGCCTTTGATGACACGGCTCCTAATGAAATGGTTTACAGGTATGTGTATATGCTTTTTTTTTTTTTTGTGAATCTTTTTTCTCATGTTTTTTCCATGTTAAGAACTGTTGCACTTATCTGGGTCATAGACTTTATTCCTATCCTCTGTGTTACGAGAGTGGTATATTGCTACTTCCATTCATTTGCCTGTTTACTTTTGTTTTAACTTTTTATCCCTAATTCTTCACCTGCAATGTCATCTCCACCTCTGTTGACCTCAGTCCTTCTCCTATTCTTCCTCCAAACCCTTCTGGTTCCCAGGCTCTAGGAAATATTTCCTTCCTCCTCAGCCACTGATTACTTGAGCCATGAAATGATCTCTCCATTTGCCTCAGGGTTATTGTCTTACGATTAGTGTGTGTGCAGCACCTGAGGAACCTGAGTCACAGCTTTCGGTCTTCAGGAAACATGGAAGAAAAGGACAGCCCTATCACCAAAGAGCTTGCAGTTTGAATGTAGGATGATTAAGAGATGTAAACAAATCATTAGAGGGTAGGGAAAGAGTATAAAAAAATCGGTGAGAGTTTATATTTCTGTATTGCTGGGATACCTGAACTAGCTTGTCTGCTGGAAGTAATCTGGCTGATGTAACATGGAAGTGTGTGGAGCTAAGTTATCTTGCTAAAAAAGCTGACTCCTCCTGATTTAAAAACCAACAACAACAGACACACATCCACTTTCAGGCCCAAGGTAGTTGGATCTCCATTTTCTCCTTTACTCTTCTGTTTCACTACCACTGCTGGCACAGAAAAATGCGCACAGCACTTTTTACAGTATGTTTAGAAGTAGCTTGTATCTGTCACTAACTGGAGTAGATACAGTAGCAGGCAAGGTTAGACGCCACAAGTCACAATCTTGGTTCACAGTCTATATACTGTGAAACTTTTTGCAGGAAATATTGATATTAAAAAGGAATTTGGTGACGATAGTTTTCCTTGTGCTTAGAAAGTGCTTCCCATAGCCTTAAAGAGTATTGACAGAAGAGTATCTTAATTCTTGATTTTAATCCACAACTAGAAATTAAAGTGAGGATTATGACCTGTTTGACAGTGGGTGCTAGCATCCTGTTAGCAGATAACAGAAAATTGATAGCAAAAAAATCTGAAAAGGTTGTGAAAATAAAAACGTCTTATGCCTGATATAGTTAGAGTGGCAAAATTAAAATCTTACAGTGTTTAGTTTACACTAACAAAAAACATATAAACAGCAAAGCTGTGTCCTTGGAGTTTTCTGTCTCTGCTGGTTGTCTGCTGGTAGTATCTTTCCTTTCCTTGACACTGAAGAGCTGTGGGAGAGCCAGCTGGCTGGTGATGTGTGAAATAATTCTCCTTCTGCTTGACAATCCATTCTTATAATCTCCCTCCTTCCTGTTATTTATCTGTGTGAACATAGTGTTTAAATGTGAGAGATGGTTTTGGTATACAATGTTGTACTCAGTTTTCTCCAGACAGTTTCTATTAGTTGTGTAATACATTAATGGCCATAGAAGAAAATATTTTGAGATTATTATATTCTTATGGAAACAGTAAATCTGTAGTCTTTCTCCTTCTCCCTCATATGGCACAATAATGATCATTACTTGAAGGGAAACCTGCTTCAAGGTCTCCTCAAATAATAGAAGTACAAGCAAGATAGGTATTATCCTCTGCTCTCACTAGAACTTCAGGGTCACAGTGAGGAAAAAAGTACTGTGTCAAGTTGCTCCAGTTTTCTCCAATATACTAAAATTACTGTATATACTATACAGTACTATTTTTCTATACTGAAAATAGTTTGAGGTAGAGAAGTACTACACTATTAGTAGTATTATTATCACCATTATTACTATTATTAGTTTGCTTAATCTGTATTTTAAGTATTTTTTAATCCATGAACCGCAACACTGAGTTGCAAGCTTTTTTTAATATTAGAAAATACTCACTAGTTTGAACAGATATGCCCTAAGAGTTTTAAGGGAGAAACAATTTACATTTCTGAAAGATGAGGATTGCAAATGAAAGTTCTAGTAAAAGTAAAGTTGGACCATTTTGACAGAGTAGCATTTGGAGTTGTATAGTGCTTTGTGAAAACTCTTCTAAATATGTTTGTATTTTGCTTTACTTGAAAATAGATATAATTAAGTCCCTTTTTTATAAATCAGCAATATAAATACTTTTAAACTCAATGAAACAAATAATGGAGTATGCTTTTAAGGGGTATAGGTTCTGTGAAATTTTTTATTTTGTAGATAGAAAGAACAAATGTCAAAATATGGGAATATCCTCTTGAGAACACAGAACGTGTATACTTAGAAGAAATAAAAAAAAGAAAGACTAAGGCTGTTCAGGAATCATCTGTTATATTCTTGATGAAAACTCAAGTCTCAGTTAGACATAGATTTTTTGCACAACACTTGGTTGCTAAATGGCTCAGTCCTGCCCATATTATTTTTATAAGTTATCTTGTGTTTGAAAGCAGAATGAAAGAAAGTTTTGGCACCTCTTTTTTTTCTGTAATCAATTTTCCTTTTTCAATCAGTTATAGGTAATTTATGTGCAAACAATGGGAAAAAGTTTAGAAAGAGAGACTTATCTCCATTTGTAACCCTCCATTAATTTACCCTTTGCTTTTAGAGTTTTTGGTGAAATAATGGTGATAAGCAGCTTTAGTAGGAACAATAACTTCATTTTTCTTAAAGAAAAAGTAATTCTCTAACATAAAATATGATACTTCAGGTGGTACTTTTGACACAGCAAGAAGTACCTCAGGAATAACTAGAGGTTTTCATTCTTAAGAGCTTGGGTATCCATTTTAAGGAGCCTTTTGTCAATGTATGAATGGTCTCAAAATACTAAGATGTGCAATGTTGTGGCCACTTGTCTTTCAAATTTCATTTTGGAAGATGATTTGGGGAGGAAAAAAGCCTATTTCAATGTCTTCTTACTCTGTCATCTTTAGGGAGCTCAAGAGTCCATGTAGTAAACTGTGGTGTATTGCATCATTAAACCATGGAACTCTTTTTTTTTTTTTTTTTAGGGTTTAAGGATGATAATGTTGTAAAAGAAATGAAAGAGACCTTTTAGCTCTTGATTGTTTAGAAAATTTTAATGCCTTGGAGCTGGTAATCTCTTTAGTTCAGAAATTAATGTATAAATATCCTTTGACTTCTCAAAGCACAGGACCAATTTTGTCACTTCTAGCCTTAACATTTTTATTATCCTTTTGGTAGTGGCATCTTAAAATACTTCAGTTTCTTAAGTATGATTGTTTTTTTGCTTTTAAGGTTTACTGCTCGACCTTTAGTGGAGACCATATTTGAAAGGGGGATGGCCACTTGCTTTGCATATGGACAAACAGGCAGTGGAAAAACCCATGTAAGTATTTGTTCTTCATGTCAGCAATACAATTCTTTTTACATATGACAGACTTAGGTGAGTTCTGATAAGTCAGAAATATATTAGTAACAGACCTGTGATTTTTACATGCCTTTTTTTTTTTTCAATTTAGACTATGGGTGGTGACTTTTCGGGAAAGAACCAAGATTGCTCTAAAGGCATATATGCACTTGCAGGTAAGACTTTATTGATCAATTGGCTTTTGGCAGATTAGTTGGGATCAACACATTTTCCGCTTCCTGTCATACAAACATAACAGTCTAAATATTTTGCATTATAGTTGAGCTTTGGTAACATCAAAAGTACTTCCTAGACTTGTAGCTTTTACACAGTAGTGTAAATACTTCAAAAAATGCAATAATAGAGGATTTAGGTTAATAATTTTGAGTTCTTCTGCATCTTCCAGAGTAATATAGTGTTCTAAACTACATTGTTTTAGAAGTGGTTGCTGCTACTTTGTTATTCTTGCAAAATACGAGAGATGCTGTAAAATAGACCATTATAGGTGAATGAGTTTTCACTTAATAAAAATACATGATGAGAATTCTTTGTATTCTGGAAATTTATTCACAGCTCGAGATGTCTTTTTAATGCTAAAGAAGCCAAACTACAAGAAGTTAGAACTTCAAGTATATGCAACGTTTTTTGAGATCTACAGTGGTAAGGTAAGTACCTGATCTTCCCCTGAGAAAAGAGGAATTTTTCATTTACACACAAGATTTTGAGCTTGTCACCTAAAATATTTTTTTTCCTCTTTGTACTAACAGCTACATTTCAAATAATTCTTTACATTTCCCTTGCAATTACGTTTTTTTATGCAATGGTTTTCATATGTTGATACGAAATTAAACAGGAATGTCTTTTAAAGCTTCTCTTTAACTGTTCTGTTTTCCCCGTTCTGTAAGGTTTTTGACTTGTTGAACAGAAAGACAAAATTAAGAGTGTTAGAAGATGGTAAACAGCAAGTCCAGGTGGTGGGATTACAGGAGCGTGAAGTCAAATGTGTGGAAGATGTTCTTAAGCTTATTGAAGTAGGCAACAGCTGCAGGTATCTTCCATAGTTTACACCAGTTTTTCACTGTACATTAAAAAAATCAGAACAAGATCTTTTTTGGGGTGTCTTCATATTGATGCCTTTTTAATATGCAATGGGTTTTTTGATAATATTGTCTGCAAGTAAGGAATTGTCTACCTTTTAAATAAATATATTTAAAGTTTCTCTGTCTTCTAGAGAGAAAAAGCTGCTTTTTCAACAGGATGTGAGTTGTATGCATTATGTAAGCAGCTTACTGACTTAAATTCATATAATTTAAAATCTGGAATGCTGCCAGATTCTTCATCTCTAAAAGGCCTTGATGCATTCTGGCAGAGGTTAAGCACAAATTTTTTCTTTTTTTAAGCCTTAAGCTTCATTGTTTTTAAAATTAGCCTTGTGCATGGACTGCTGCATGATCAGATAAAGGTGCTGTCAGCATTTTATGTGTAAGGTCTCTGATAATCTGAAATATTTGAAGATCTGATTATTCTTCCTTTTAAAAGGGAGGTAAAATATTATTAATCTTCCATTTTTGTTTGAAGAGATGGCAAAAGAGGTATAATTGTACTTTGTACATCCAATTATTAGGGTTCTATCTCTGTTGTTCACAAGAGCATTAAACATACTGTCAACACATAAGAAAATACAGGAATCTGCCCTGAAAAAACTAGCATTGTGAGGTTAGTATTTAACCTTATGGTCCTTCACCTGTTAAGGTCCTTCTCTCTTCTTCCCTTATTTAAAGGACATCTGGCCAGACATCTGCAAATGCACACTCATCTCGAAGCCATGCAGTATTTCAGATTATTCTCAGAAGAAAAGGGAAACTGCATGGTAAATTTTCTCTGATTGATTTGGCTGGCAATGAAAGAGGAGCAGATACCTCCAGTGCAGACAGGCAGACAAGACTGGAAGGTGCAGAAATTAACAAGAGCCTTTTAGCACTTAAGGTAACTTAAATGTTTCCATTGCCTTTGAGTAGGCAGAAGCCTACACATAATAGCAATAACTATTAAAATTAATGGGTTAGCAGGATTTGCTTGTCTACATTGTCTACTGATGTGACAGGTAAAATAATGTATTGATTTTTCGTCTAAATCCCTGAAGGAACACTTCGTATTTCCCAAGCAGAAACATTGTGCTATCAACTTGCAGGTAGTTTTTATAAAAGAAAAAATAAAAACCCAATCAGAAAAACCAGCTTGAACAAAAAAGTCTGAATTTGCACATATGTCTGATTTAAAATAGGAAGGCAAATGACTTACTCTGGTGTTCAAGGTATGAAATACTAACTGGAAATATGTCTACTGATCTCAGTATTTATTTGTGGGGCTTTTTAAAAAAACGTAGAATTGCATTGACAACATATTTATTTGCTGTTGTTAATACATTCACTAAAGCAAAACTGTAGCAACATGTCAAGAAAGAACTAACAAATACATTAAAATAAACCTTGTAAGTTGAAGTCCATTTTTGACAACCTTCCTTCACAGCAAATTGTCTGATACTGTAACTTTACAGATTTCATACCTCAATCCAGTTCACATCAAGAGAGTTGCAAAATACTGTGCACCAGTGGTTTTATATAAAGAATCTGAACCCCTAAATCACTGTGCTTACTTTTTTATTCCCAGTATAAATTTGGGAGAAGACTGGTATCTGACTAAACAGATCTCACAAAACACCACAAAACTGTGACATATAGTGAGTCATTACAAAATTGTATGGCATGTTCAAAAATTTGAAGCAGCAATTCCAAAACTGTGACCTTTTCTGATTTAGTATCAAAGTAAACAATGCAGGGAACATGTTGATTACTACTCTAAATGTGATTGAATAAACCTGTTTTGTTTTTTTTTCTTTTGTTTTTGTTTTTTTGTTTGTTTTGTTTTGGTTTTTTTTGCTTTTTGACTTTTTTTGTTTTGTTTTGTTGGGGGTTTTTTTTGTTCTTTTTTTTTGTGTGTGTGTTTTTGTTGTTGTTTGGTTTTTTCAGTTTACGTACTGATTTTGTATTGGATAATGTTTATGCAACATATTTCATTAATTTTCATACAAGTTGCCTTTTTAATTATAGCAAAATATTCTGCTGCTATACTAGTGATTTTCACCAGAATGATATGGGTAAGGAGAAATGAAAATGAATGGAGGTTTGGCAGAGATCTAAAAGGTGGTACAAGAAGATAGAAGTTTCTCAATGATATGTTACTATTCCATTTTTCATCTATCCCCAGAAATAATACACAGCTTTTTCTATTTGTAGTCAGGACCCATGAAGTTATTGTCAAGTTCAAATTAAACTTACATGTTCTGAAAAGTGGTCTTTGATGCTAATCCAAGATTTGCTCTTTGTATCTGGATATCAGTTCTGTTTTAACCTGTTCAGATTTTTGGTATGTGGAGTTGTTTCTGTAACATTTCTACATGGAAGTAGTGTTGTAATTTTGTTACCTTGTTTTTTGAGCTGTGATGGAAAGCCAAAAGTAGTTAAAAGTTCCATGAATTTAAAAGCTGGCGGTGTCCTTCTGTAATCTCTTGCTAATAAGGCGATAACTCAATTCTAACTTTTCAGGAGTAAGCAAATTCAAAATCATTATAGTAAATTAAAGTATCTTAATTAAACTTGTTGATTGTCATATCAGTAATTCAACATACATGTGTGTTAGTGTTTTTACTACTTGTTGAAAATGTGTTGCTCCTCTTTCTGTCTTGCATGCTTTTCTCTTTA
Organism: Thripadectes ignobilis; assembly: GCA_035584755.1. Classification (NCBI taxonomy): domain Eukaryota; kingdom Metazoa; phylum Chordata; class Aves; order Passeriformes; family Furnariidae; genus Thripadectes; species Thripadectes ignobilis. The sequence continues at coordinate 53,746,673 of JAWMRC010000089.1, read as the reverse complement.
TGCAAGTTCAGTATTAATGTATAAATTAAAAACATTCAAGAAATGCACTGCCTTGCTTACCTATAAGTATTTAGTCCTATTTTAGCACTTGCGTGTGAAATTCACATTCCACAAGCTTCAGACTTTCTGTTTATCTGAGCTGTGTCTGTTGTGTAAAATTCAGCTGGTGAGTTTTTTCAATAATCATTTGAATTAAAGCCAATTTGCTCTTGTGTTTGGTCCATCCTGTATCACGGAAGTTTTATTCCAAGCCCATTTTTAGTTCTCTTTTATGCTGTTCACAGCTGCCATGCTTTCTTGGATTATCATCACACAGTTTCTAGCATGGCTTTTGGAAAAAGCTGTTTCTAGGAGATTTCAAAAGACCACAAGGATATTTCTGCAGCTGAAGGATTAGTTAAACTTCTGTAGAACTATTCATGTAACACAAAGGCCATTCCATCAGTTAGTGCAGCTAAAGGCAAAGCACTGATTTGAAAAGCATTTCAAGTATGGTTGTTTATGGAAGTTCTGTGTGGAGATGTGTTAAAAGTGCACCAGGGAAACCTTACATCTGAAGAGCTATCTGTAGGCAAAGTGTTAAGGCAAAGGCAGAATCTAGAATTAAGGGTCAAAATATTGTGATGACGAAACCACAAAAAATTAAAACAACATTTTCTTTACATAAGAAGTAACTTATTAGATGATGTTAGAGCACTGAGTGGACAGAAGTGATGTTTAGATTAATGAGATCTTGGTTTGCACTGTTGTGCTTAGTTGCTGCTGTAACTTCTATAGTAATTTCATAATATTTACATCTGTATAGTATTGCTCAGTGCAACCCAACCAATTGCAAATATTAAGGTAGCCCCATGCCCCTGTGAATGAAAGAGTATCCCTGTTTTTTCACATAAATAGTGTTTTAAAACAGGAGTGGCTTAATGTTTTCAAATGTCTTCCAATGCTGAGGACATCAATAGAAAGCTATGCCTACTTGGTTTGTGGCCTGTGGAAGCTTTCAGAAAGTTTACTTTCTTCTGAACTCTGAAGAAAGTCAGTGGTATAGTCAGAATCAGAACTACTGCTTGTAGTTGGTACAGTTAACATATTCCCTGTCCCTGCTGCTCCTGGTCATTGAGGCTTTGTAGCTGATAATTAGAAATAATTATTAGCCTGAACATTTAACATCAACCGTGTTTTGTTGTTTGATACAACAGATGTAAGCATTTTGGGTGACATTCAGACAGTTTTTAGGCTTCTAAGTCCTTTTTAAGTTCCTCCCTCTCTACTGAGCTTAAAGAGAGGTAGAATCCTAACACTTACTGAATTCAAGCTTTAATGGTAAATTTTAATAATATCTTACAGGAGAGCAACAAAATAAGCATGTAGTTTTTGATTTGCATTTTTATTATATTGACTTAACCCATGTTAAAGAACCTCTTTGTTCTTTCAGGAGTGCATTAGAGCCTTAGGCCGAAATAAACCTCATACACCCTTCAGAGCAAGTAAACTTACTCAGGTGCTAAGAGATTCATTCATTGGAGAAAACTCACGTACCTGTATGGTAAGTTGATTTGGTTAATTGTTCTAACAATTACAAAGAGAAAAGGCACTGTGAATTTAGGCTTTTATGTTTAAAATTAGTCACTTGCTACTTGCTTGTTGGACTTAAATTTATCCACTAACTGACACTGTATGTGGAGAGAGATTTCAACAAAGACATTTTTGAATTGTTTAGATTGAATATTAGGAGTAATTTCTTTACCAAAGAGGTTGTCAAATATTGGAACAGACTGCCCAGGAAAATGGTAAAGTCACCATCCCTAGAGGCATTTAAAAGATCTGTAGATGTGTCTCTTTAGGACCCAGTGGGGGGTTTAGCTGGGTAAATGGTTGGACTCAATGATTTTAGAGGTCTTTTGCAACCCAAATGATTCTGTGATTTCAGATAACTTTCTCCCTTCTGACTTTTTATTGACCTTATTTCTTCCTCTAGTTTTCTAGCTAGGCCAGCAGCTAGAAACACTTCAAACTTGATGAGTTTGTCTTTGTTTTTGACAATGTCTTCGTTATAGAAGAGACTTGTTTGTTAATGCAGAATTCTAGAAAAGGTGGTGTAGATGGGAAGTATAGAGATGAGTTGTGATTTTTAAATGGCGAAGACTAAAAGTTGGAATCAAGGGCATCAGAATATGCTTCAGACTGTTGAAGGGAAAGTTATTGGGATAGATGGGAAGAATAGTTGTAAACAAATATGCAGATATATATAATTATATGTAAGTATAATATCTAAAGTAAAATAAATCAAAATAATTAGTTAATACTAATTTATATTTCTATTACAAATATAGAAATACATGAGTATATATAAATATGAAAAGAGTTGTTCAGTAGTTGTAAATGCGCATTTGCATCACTCTGAAAACAATTCTTCTGACAGTTGGCAGAAAGGACATATAAAAGCACTGATGTCCAATTGTCTTATTTGTTCATTCTTAACATTTCTCCTTGTGAGAAAGTAAACTCTCTACAGTGCACACCAGTCTAGGCTTGTTGTGTTGATCAGTTTTCACAGACTCCTTGAAATTGTTTAGTCTAGAGGCCAAAGCAGTCTGCAGACCACAGTGTGACAAACATGTTGTTGGGGCAGCCTTCTCTTCCCTTTAGCTGTTAGGTCTGGCTCTAATTTGAAAATGGTCATAAAATAGAATTTTTGTATAACCTTTTTTTTCCTCCAGTTCTCTGATGAAAAGACAGGAATGTTTTCTTTCCCACTGAGATGTACCTGATACAGCTGAAGATGCCCCCTGCTTACTGCAGGGGGTTGAACTAAATGAGCTGAAAAAGTCTCTTCCAAACCACATAATTCTATGATTCTATAACTTCATAAATCTTCTGCAGGATCAGAAAGTTAAATTGTACATCTTCAGCTAGTATATCCACACTGCTGAAGGAGGTTTGAAAAGTTAACCAGTTGGAAGTTGCATATCAAATCATTATAACTTGTGAATATTTCATGCAAGTTCTTAGTAGAAAAAATTCCTCTGAAAGTGAGAGGAAATTTGCTTGAATAATTTTTTTTTATTTTCATATTCACATAACTATAGTCTCTTCACAATTAAGCGCAAGAAAGCTCTTTCAGGATGAGATACTGCTTTCAAATTCATTCTTCTGGTATTTTTCCCTTCAGTTCTTAGGAGTAGGACCACTTGTGACATTCTGGTTTTAGTGTTTATGTGTAATTTTTAAATTAAGAATATAATCAGTAAAGTTTTATCTTAAGATACTGTCATGGTTTAACCCCAGCCTGCAACTGAGGGATTTCTCAACAAGACAGAGATTTGTTCTGATGTTCTAATGTGCTGTTTGAGTAAGACATTTTGCAACTATGTCGTGCTTTTCAGTATGGAATGCATATAAAATGATGTAGTGAAATCTTGCAGTTTTAGTTTACTAAGAGATTCTTGGAAATGGTCTGGTATAAAATATCTGCTGCCTGTTTTCCACTTGTCTTCTGACATACTAATCTGTAAGTAAGATATTTTAGTAAAATTCATTTGGTAGTTTCTACATTTCATTTTCATGTTACTTTTATTGTTTAAGGATTCCCTATAGCAATTGTAAAATTTGCATCTTCAGAGATGAAGTATTCTCTTCTACATACAAAATTAAACTATGATTTGGAAACTTTTTTCTTTCAAATTTCAAAAAAATATTTTGAAAATGACTTCATAACATGGACAAATATGACTAGGACCTGCTTCCTTCAAAAGAAATCCAAAGACAATGTCAGCAAAAATAGGTTTCTTTGAACTATATTAATCATTGCAGTTTTACTGTTCTTGTCCTTAAATTGTTTGAGAAGCCATTTTAAGTTGGTTTTGAAGAGTTGCATAGTAGGATAATTTACTGCCATTTGAAAGTTGCAGTGTGACTACATAGAATAGACTCATTTTTTAACCAGTGCTGCTCCTTGACATGTTGCATCCATGACACAGCTGAAGTGCCAGACCCCTCAGCCCTCCAGGGTGGGAGCAGGAGCCTGCAGACTTCTAAGTCCCAAGAGGGCCACTGATCACACCGTGATGGCTTATAAGCAATGTAGACACATTTGAAATAGGAAGAATGATAATTACAGGTCTTAAAGATACTTCTGTCTGTAAGTAGTGCAGCTTTTGGAAAGAGGAAATGAGCGACAAAGAAGTCAGAGTCTTCCCGTCCTGCCTGGACTGGGCTTGTTGGGCCATGAGGAGATGTCATACACCAAAACTTGTGCATGGGTTCATGTGCCCTGAATGGAGTAAACACATGACTGACAGCACCTACAGAGGCACTTCCCTATAACAGCTGTACTTTATGTTGTTTATACTCTTTAAAATGTTGAAGCAGTCTCCAGTGTTACAGCAATTGTTGTAAATAGGTAAAGCAAAAGACATGCACACAAAAAAATGGAAACACAGAATTCATTTGCCACTCCCCATTGTCAGGCAGGTTCAGCTGTCCTCAGGAAAGCACGGCTGTATCATGTGTAATGATGCCTTGGGAAGACAAATACCTTCACTCTAAATGTCCCTGTCTGTGGCATGCTCTGAATATTGAACTGATGGAAATGATGCATGCATCTTTCACATTATATGTGTCTGAAAGGGTTTTAGGAACTTGATGGTTCCTAAGAGATGTGCAGTTGTGTGATCTTAAATCTGCTCTTGTTGTTTTCATTAGTAACTGATGTGTACCAGTAGTAGAGGTTTAAACATAAGTCTGTGTGGTAGCATGCTGTTTAGAGTTTCTTACCCACTTCTGCTGCGTAGTTTTCCTTTCTCTCCAGAAGGAGAAATTCCTCTCAGGATGGCAATCTGTGCTTTTGTATAGGAATGTCAGAAAGCAGGATGTAAGAGAATATTGGGATTATCTAATCACCATCTAGTTTCAGTTTCCTGAGTCTGTGATGCCACAAAAAAGGTTAATGTGTAGGATCATAGAGGTGTTTTTTGTGGGTAGAGCCTTTATGGCTCTCTTGAAAAGATCACAGGTGGAAAAGTTGGGCTCCTGAGTGAAACTAGCAAAAATAATGATGCCACAGTTGCCCAATCACAGTTTTTAACTTTGCTGAGTTCTGGCTAATTTCAGTGTATCTTAACTGCAGAAGGAAAGACCTTTAGATTCCAGGTATATCTGATAAAGTTTTCCATCAAATATTTTTTACAGATAACTTCTAATGAGGAAAGAAATTGTCTTTACGTAGAAAAATAGTTAAATTTAAGCTTATCTTTAATATTATTAAATATAGGTTTTGACTGTGGCCAAAATCAGCATTAAGTCTCCTTGAACAGAAAACAGCCTACAAAGGTATATATAAATAAACAGGACCTGGTAATTGTTTGGAGGATATATTAGACTTAAAGTCTGCTGAGTTGCATTTACATACTATGTTGCCAAGGTGGTGAGATTGAGGAAATTGACTGAATTTCTATGAATTCTTGAAGTTCCTTGTGTGGCTAAAAGAATTAAATTGAAGCTTTAGCTGGATATCTGTGTCCCTGAGATATATAAGGGACAGCTATATATAGACTTTTTTGTAGAAGATCAAAAATGAAACTAGGGATTAAAAACATATATGAAGTTAATTTGAATTCATCTACCCTTTCATCTGTACAAAGTGATTATTAACATGTGGCCTGTTTTCTCCAGATTGCTACAATTTCTCCGGGGATGGCATCATGTGAAAACACTCTAAATACACTGAGATATGCAAACAGGTATGAAAAATGTTGTTTCTTATAGCAATACCAGCTGTTGATGACTGACATTTGAAATAGTGTTGTTCCATGAGGTATAATTATTTTAGCTACTTGAATAACTTGATTGTAGTTGCATTTGTTAGCAAGATTAAAACCAAATTACTGATCCAGGCTCACATTTGTCACTTTTTACAACCATTATAATAGAATCTATAAAAATTGCATCTCCACCATTATCCAGAGATGGATAATGTAGATTGTAAGATATGTGGGAGATGCCACTATTAGTTTTGCCCCTGGGCTGGAGGGACCATCTCTTGTATTAGGGGTAGTCAGTGTTCTGATGATTCCCCGGGGTGCTAGCTAAATACCTTTCTGTGATGTTATTCATTTTTCATCCCTTTGATGGAATTGTATGCAGTTGCCAGTCTGTATTATACATACGTATGAAATTTCATACTTCCCAAATTCGGGTAAATATCTGAGATCCCTAAGTAAAGAGGTAGTAAAACCAAAAGACTTTATGATTACTGTAGAGAAAGTAACACTTCAGAGGCAGATGCAACATCTCTGTACTGCTCTAACAAAGCGTTCAGCTCTCTCCAGTGAGTGCAAAAGAGCCTTCGCCTGCTGCAGTTCTCCTTCATTTAATGGAGATGGGGTGGTGAGGTCCTGTGTGACCCTGCAGTCAGACCTCAACCCAGAGACACCCCATGGTTTGCTGCAAAGAACAAAGGTGGCAGATGGGCCATCAGGAACCCTGGTTTGGCTGTTTTTCACCATGTGTTAGCCTGTTTGCCCCAGTGAAAGACAGCAGAATCATGATGGCTCCTTCTTATCTGGGCACTACAACCAGTCTGACTGGACAGAAAGGCCGGCCAGGAAGACTTACCCCCAGCTCCTCTAGATAGCCAAATGTCCCTGTGTTTGAATCAAGGGAGCTAGTAGCAAACCTGCCTGGCTTGGACCAGTCTGTGTGATTTTCTTCCTGAACAGAAGGAGGCCTCTGCTTACAGTAACATAACGACGGACCTTCCACATTCAAGACTCATTGGAACTTTTATCCCTTATAGAACTTGTGTTGCTGAAGTGACTCTAGAAAGTCACTACAAAAGTAAACACCTGTTTCTAGTGTACTAAATAGTTGTGGTGAAACTGTCCTCCCCTTGGTGTTAAAATTGTATGTTGTTTTGGAGTGTATACCTGTTACTGTGATGTTGCTTCATGTGTTCTGTATAGTTTTCTGGTTTTTTTCTAATAATACATCATTTTCATAGTACAGTTAGTTTTTAACTGCAGGACACTAGTGTGCATGCAGTAATGAAAGCAGGCAGAACGGGATTTAAAGTTTTATAGCTGTAGTGGTTTGTTATTTTAAAAGGAGTCATTTAGTGGAATATTGAATGTAGACCAACTCTTATTAACGTTACAAACCAAGATCTGGAATTACTTTTCTAAAAACACTGCTATTATAGCCCCTGCAAATTGTCAGCACTGATTTTGTTCAGTTTTGTTAGTGATCTGAACTGTTTGCAGAAAGTTTAAATATGTTGGCACACTTGTGTTTTAGTATAATTTTGTTGTTAAACTATTAAGTATGCTAAACAAAGAGTTGTCATTTTAACTGTGTTTATGAGAACATTTTCTTTTAATTTGCCACTGTATTTTGCTGCTGCAGAGTAAAGGAGTTTGGAATTAGTCCTTCGGACATTCCCTTCTCACAGGGTAGTGGCAGTCGCTCTGATCTCTCTCCTTCCTATGAGTATGACGACTTTTCTCCTTCAAACACCAGGTCTACTTCATTCTATACATGGAATCTTTATTTTTAAGTTTTCTTTTTGGCTATGTAATTTTAAAGACCAACCTTTCATTAGTCCCCTTGCCTTGAGTCACACATACTTTGTTTTTATTTTGGTTTGGCAGGTGATGGTTCTGCATGATCTGCAATCATCTTCCCAATATTTTGTTTACCCTCCTTAAACATCCACATTCTGTATCCAGGCTTGCTAGTTTCCTTCATACATTAAAAAAAAAAAATGGTGATGTCACCTTTGTATATTTAGTGGACCAAATCTAACAATTCTCTGTTTAGGGTAACTTGAATATCTCTGAAAAAGAAAATTTTTGTACATATATGTATTATTAAAACTTTTCATGACCCTGAAGATTAAAAAACCCTATTTTCCATTGTGGTAAATAAGTGCTACTTGAAAAAACTCGCTATACTTTCATACTTTTATCCATCTTTCATAAACATGCTTTTAAATGAGGTTTCACTAACAGAAGCATTATTAATACTTAAACTACTTTCATGCTGCAAGACCCTAGCATTTTATTAAAATATTTTCACCTTTGAAATTAATTGAAGTAGGTATTTATTCTCTGAAATACCTGGTTGCAAGTTATTATTTTCTTCAGAATTTCTTGGTTCATTTGCTTGTAAGAGCTAATGAATGCTGGTTGACTAACTTAAAGTGCAATTGTATATGCAGAAAAAGAAAGATGGTCAGTCTAGGGTGTTGAATGAACTTTTCGTTCAAATATCACTCTTTGTTAAGGAGTTACTGTTAAGGATTTTGAGATTTTTGCCCTCCTAACTGTTAACAAGTTGTAAGATTTTAATCAGGAAATGCGTCTTGCTAGAAGATTGGCTGTAATTCATGTACAGGTAGTAAAAATGCAATGGTCCATCCTTTTTACAAATCAGACTAACATTTTTTCTCACAGAAAGTACATTAAATTTGTGAAGCTGACATCATCATCTTCTTTATTAAATGAATTAATTACACATAAACCTGTAGAGCTTTATTTTTGATTGTGACTCTTTTGCACAGGAGATTACTAATTTGCAAATGGAACATTTTCTGTTCATAGGGTGAAGGAGCTGACGGTCGATCCTAGTACCGCTGGGGATATCCGTTCCATTATACACCATGCTCCCAATCAGATGGATGACTTGGAGACACAGTGGGGTGTGGGAAGCTCTCCTCAGAGAGATGATCTTAAACTGCTTTGTGAGCAAAACGTGAGTAGTTTACAGTATTACATAGAAAGAGATGATGACATGCGGTGGCAGAACATATCCAGATTAATGTGTATTTATAGCCTGTTAGCAAGATCTGTAAGTAAATACAGCATGTGTCTTCACCTTTTCACTTTATGGTATTACGTTCATTTTCATACAAAACTAAAAACAAACTCAAAAACATTTCTTGAAGGTTTCTTGAATCTTCCTTGGTGATTAAGACTTTTAATATCTAGGCAGGGTCTTCTTTAGGCTCTGGTGGTCTGTAGTGTGCGGTTTTTTCTAGTATAGCTTCACATCTTTCAGGCAGGTAGAAGTACCTGGGACATTTGTCTATTTTATTTAACAGTCTTTGTGGTTTTGAGAGTTATTTTCCCTGCGTGCAAACTCCATTTCAAATGAGTTTGCGTTTCTCTGCATGTAGAAATCTGGCTACCCGTCATTCTTCCTTCTGGCATGCTGAGTTTCCCAGGGTGAAACCCCAGTGCACTGTTGGGGAAGAGAACCACGTGATGTTCCAACATGTCTTCCTCTGCTGCATGACTGGGGAGCTGAAAGGCATCTTCTAAAGGGCATTTTTCCTCATTACTGGTTACCAGCTCTACTCCTATTTCCTTAAATATTCAATAGAGATTAAAACCCAATTTGTGAAAATGCTGATGAAAAATAGAAAGGAAAAATCCCTACCATCCTAACATTTTTCCTAAGACTCTCTGCCATCTCAGACATGTCTTTGTGGTGTCTGCAGTATTTCTCACTTTAGTGAGTGGCTTTTCTTCCAGGATGTGTTAGTAATTCCTAGAGCTTCCCACTGAACAGTTCTTCCAGCCAGATATCCTTTCATATCACACTTGTTCATTACTCATGTGGAATGAAATTAAGCTTTAAAAAATATATCAAAATCATTGTATAATGAACTGTACTGTCTTGCTAAAACATTAGTTACAGCCTACCTAGCACTTTTGTCTTTTGTTAACTGTTCATTTCTAGAGAAGTCGTGTTTGATCCAGTTTGTAAATCCATGAGTGCATTCTTTTAATGTATAAATCACTATGTAGAGTTTAGATTTCTCACTTCACATTTAACTTTTTTTTTTCAAATGATTAATTTAATTTTGATTTCCTGAAATGTATTGAATATAATTGCTGTTCTCTTTTTTGGAAAACTGTTGCCTCTCTGTTGCAGCAATGCACTACAAAAAGCCCTGACAGAAAACCAGTTTTCTGGAGGCATTAAAACCTACCAGAAATTATAATTCTTTTCTTGTGGTTTCCTCATCCCATTATTTCAACTTATTTTTATGTAGAATACCCTGTTTTCCAGTATTTGCTAAGAATAGTGACTGGAAATTTTTAGTGAATATTAATTGAACTCTGTAAATATTTTGAATTTATTGCCCCTTCTGCTGATTCCTGGAGGTTTTCTTCTTAGAAGTATTAAATTCTATTTTTTAGAATAGGTTTGCCTTCTGCATATTTCTTTCCATGTTCTGTGATGAAATGGGTCACATTCAATATGTTTCTGTAGCCACAGTTCTTTTCAGACTAACAAGGTTAACTATTATTTTTAGGAAGAGGAAGTTTCTCCACAGTTGTTTACTTTCCACGAAGCTGTGTCACAAATGGTAGAAATGGAAGAGCAAGTGGTAGAAGACCACAGGGCTGTCTTCCAGGTAAAAGATGGAGCTCTACTTTGTTTTATCCTAATCCAGTAATTCAGGTTTCCTAATGAAAGTGCATACTGTTGAAGATGTAGGATGCCATCTGGCCATTCATGCCTGTCAAAGATTTTTACATGGATTTATTATGCTAAGGCCACAGATTCCATAACCACTAACTTTTGTCCTCAGATGAAAGAGAAGCATACTTCTGTATCATCTCAGAAATTTAGAAAAATCTTCCTTTGCCAGGGCTGGCAGTTAATAATAATGTCTCTGTCAGCACCATTTCTGTTTGATCGTCTCCCTGTAAGATACTGCAATACTCTCTCCAAGTATAGTATCTGAGTATCCTTTCATGATATCTCCGAGATCCAGAAGAGACATGAATATTTCAAACTTCCTATTTGCTTCCATTTTGCAGGTTCATAAGGGTTTTCATTTGCTGTTAGTCAGGGTTTTTTGAAGGAATACTACCCTTGCAGTGTCGTGCTGGTCAGTGGTACAGAGCCTTTTACACTCACAAAATAAATTGTGGCAACGATTAACTAGTTTCCAGAAGGAAATGTGAGTTGCTTCTGTTCAGAACCCTAGAGCCTTTAGGCAGGCTGTCTGTTTGCCAGAGAACAGCAGGACGTTAAACCTGTAGTGAATACACATTTATGTATCTAGCTTAGTGGAACATTGATGTGTATTCATAATACAGTAGGATGCTAACTAACACATTTTATAACAGATGTAGAGACTTCGCTATTGTAAAACATTAGTCCTGAAGTAAAACTTACAGAAGTATGGAAGTCATATGCCATATGCTGTGGTTGTGTCCTAATGCTTGTGACTTCTGGAGAGACAAACTGCATTATTGCCTCTGTGTCCACCTGGCTTTCTGCTGGAGATTACTGCTCTTTCCAGCAGTCACTGGAAGGAAATGTGTCCAAGCCTCAGACTCCTTTGTTCACAGCATGACTTGTTAGTTTATGCTGTGCATGTAGCTGGACTGCCCTGATAAAAAATCTACTTCTGTTAGCCACCTTCCCAAAGCAGCTGACACAAAACATCCTTTCCTAATAAAAATGGCTAAAATATACCAACACAAGGAATCCTGCTTTAGAGGTGTTGGTGTTTCTCTTGGACATATAAGGTTACATTAGATGAGATGAGTCTTAACCCAATGCAATCTCCATCTGTCCTGAAAACCAAAAAGCAAGCATGGCGTTTGGACTCCATTTTCAATTTTGCTTAGGTTACTGAGCATAGAGTGAAAGATTTTATTTTAGTGTGTCAGGCCCAGCATGCCTAGAACTGTCAGCTGCTTTCTTTTTTTAAATCAAAGCATTTCCAATGGGATCAGTTCTCCTGATCACAGCTTTGCATGGTTCTGTAAGATTTAAACTCATGTTTCAATTCTTTGCTGCAAGTCTTTTTTTTTTTTTAGGTAACATTCAGAGTGCAAAGATGCCTGAGAGTTGCTTTAACAAGCCTTTACTGTATATGTGGAGCCAGATCATGCAATTAATAAGTGTAAAATAGATCTTCTATACAGCTTCTCTCAATGCTGGACAAAACTATCTTGGCTTCTTGACTGTAGTAATCACTGTAAAACTGTAGTCAGTGGTAACCAGCTCATAAACTTGACTTCAGAGTTTGAAACGTGCCTAAGGGGATACAACCATGACTCAATGTTCTGTTCGCTGAGTTTCATGGCCTTAAACCACCTAATGTTCTGAATCTGAAGAGAACGAGGGTAGCTGGGGTTTACCTGTTGCTGGTATGACCACTGCAGTTAAGAAGTACTGTAGAAAAGATACAGTTTTGCTGAATCAGGAAGAAGGTTTCATTTTAGGATTCAAATCTGTTATATTGAATGTGGGAATTCAAAAAATCAGCTCTTTGACTTGACACTTTTCTTGAAACTTTGCTAACTTATTTTTTTTTCCTAAACTTTTATCTAGGAATCTATTAGATGGTTGGAAGCTGAAAAACTGCTTCTTGAGATGACAGAAGAAGTAGACTATGATGTGGATTCTTATGCTACCCAACTTGAAGCAATTCTAGAGCAAAAAATTGACATTCTGACTGAACTTAGAGGTAAATTGCTTTTAACCACTTTTCTGTGCATTATTAGCATATGCCATGGAGACTTGCTGTAATAATGAGGGAGGAAAAAAAAGAGGTGTGAATATACTCTAGGGTCTTTTCTACCCACTTACACTGCCCTGCAGTGTCCTGTGAAAGTAACATTTATTCTGCTGCCTGAGAAAAAGTTCACATCTGTGCTCAGTTCATCATAACTTAGAGTCTGTGCTTTACCTCCAGGAATATAAACTCAATCCTGCAAATCTTCTTTTTTTCCAAAACACGAATGGAAGTTAGGAAAATCCAAACCAACTGTATGAAAAAAACCATAAGGCAGTGCAATGAGGAGAAAGGAGTAGGAACTCCCAGTTTTGGCTGTGTTGCATTCTGTACTGTAGCAGGGAGCCTGCTGTCATTGTTTTAAGTCTGTGCTTAAGAGTGGCATCAAGCTCTGAGTATCTTGGTTTTTTGGGTTTTTTTAAGCAGCCTTTCTGTTCAAATTTTGTCAGCCTGTCTTTGTTGAAAAAGAAATTGTAGATAATTGTTAGTGCCCAAAATTGACTCTTCTCTTCTAAAATCAGCTTGTCACCTTGGTACCTCACGGAGATGAATTTTTCGTTTTCATTTTTTAACTATTTGAACTTCAGGAGACATTCTATACTGGTAAAAGCTTAAGGCTGGGGTTGTAGCCTGAGGGGCGGGGTTTTTCCATGCGTTAGAAAACTGTAAATTAGAATCTTACATTTTACTCAGTCTGAGTACCTGCTGTAAATTAGAATACATCAAGCAATTAAGGTGTGCCCTGCTTGCCTTGTAAACATGCCAGTTATCCTTTAGCTAGGAATTGGGGGTTCCCTTTATTTTTGGGGGTTCCCTTTATTTTAATGGATGATGGCTTCCTTTTCAGAAGACAGTTTGAGACACCAGCAGTGGAAAAGCACAGCTTAGGTGACTTCCCGTTCTTTGAAAACTTACTAGGTACTGTTTTTGAAACAAGATACTTGAGGTAAAGCAGTATCTAAGAGATCCTTGCATCTTTACAGGCAGCATGATGTATAAGTAGTTTTACAGGAGGGAACACCTGTTAAGTCAAAAATTAGGTCTCAGTATCTTATGCATTCTGCTCGTGGTGCATAAGGGTCACTGAATTGTTAAGCTTTTACTTTTGTCACTGTGGGACTGACATCTTTAGGTTGTCATTTTGGTTTCCTTCTTCCTACTCTTGGGCATATTACAGGGGAATAGAAGGGAACAGGAATAGAAGTATAAGGATGTCATGCTTCCTTTCTCAGGTTTCTCCCATGCTTATTAGTTATGATGAAACGAATGAATGATGCATTTGTCTATTCAAAGTGAACGACTTCCAAAATGTATTCATAAATGCTTTTCACATTCATAGGAATACAGGAGGGACTAGAAATTACTCTGCTGGGATTTAGAATGTACAGAAGTGGCTGATTGAACACTAAATTTGATTTTGTATGCCTCTAAAGGTGGTTTGGAGGTTGCTGGGAAGGAAAAGGACATATGTGGTGTGTATCTCTCTAGAATCTCTAAGACAGAATTAGAATGTAAGTGTTAAGTTTACAAACCTATCCTGCCTAGAGACAGGGGTAGCATCCAAGAAGGGACTAAGTTGCTAAGCAACTTGTTTGTATGGTGAGTATTGAATTCAAGCTTGTAGTTTGTAGCATCAGCTATTTTTGTGAAGGAATGTTCTTTGTTGTGCATCAGGGCTGGGATGCCGAGGATCAGGGCTTAGTTTCAAGATCTCTTGAGCACAGGCACATCACTACTCATTCTCGTCTGTTTTCATTAAAGACAAAGTGAAATCATTCCGGGCAGCTCTTCAGGAGGAGGAACAGGCCAGTAAACAGATCAACCCGAAAAGACCACGTGCCCTTTGAAATGGGCCTTTGCTGCTAAAGGAGCCCACGAACCCGTACTGCTGTAGCACATACTTGTTACAAAACCCAGTGGCCGGGGGAACTCAACTACTTGAAAGTGTAAAAGCATTAGAAATGTCTGTGGAAATGTCCTGTTTCTTATTCACCTGAATGACATTTTGTTTTGTGTGAAATGCTCCTATGATGTCTGCAAAATGCTTCTAGACCAGACACCATCCATGCAGGGTTCAGATCTGTGAAGCACTTTGTTCTTAATATTTCATTTATTCAGATAGTGAAATTTGTTTGGAGATACTTGCCATGTTTTTAATAATGAAGTAAATAAAACTGATTTTAATAATGAAGTAAAACATTAAAGTCACAGCACTTCCTTCTGACCATGTTCAGTTTCATTACAAAGACCAGCTGTGCAGTTTAAAATTGTGGCATGCATGCACACCTCACTAGTGGTTTTATATAACTTCTTTTACAGACAGCTGTGCTTACCACTTCCCATCCTGTGCCTTGATGAAGGCGACTTAACCCTAAATATCCTTTCTGAAGCACAGCCTTAAAACAAGTACATTCCTTATTTGTCAGTATAAATTACTTTTAAGTGTGTGAACATTTTTTATGTGTTTTTAATACTTATTTTTAGTGGCTAGTTTCATTTCACTGAATGTGCCATATCATTTGAACAGGAACTGCAAACTGTTAGGAGTGGACAAACAGCTGGACATTCCATTTTCCTTGTAAAAATCTGGAATCTTGATTTATTTGAATACCATAAAGAATGGTTATATAATTTTAACATTTTATCTGTAATAATAAAAAAATAAATTAAAAAAAAACACAAAAAAAACCAACAAAAAACCACAAAAATATGACTTAGTTGATGTATAATAAAGGGTAATGTTAAAGTACTGAGGAGAGTTGTATCTTAGGATAATGCAGATTTACGGTATGTGGTATGGTGTGATAATGCTGTGTATGGATATGTTAACTGTCAAACTTTGGGGATAAATACATCCATACTGGCCTTTCACATACTGTTTTAAAAACTTGGCATTTGATGCATGACAAACTTACATGTACATTAATCGTAGTTTGCGGGTAGTTTGAGTAGTTCTGTTGCTTTAAGAAGTAGCTAATACCTATTTTTCCCTTTGTACAGTGCCAGCAGCTGAAAAGTGGGGTGAAATTGCATCATTTGACGATTTTGCACAATACCTTTACCTAGCGCTGATAGAAATCCCACAAGTACCTGAATTCTCACAAATGGCGCCATATGTATCAGCACTTTTTAGATGGTGGCACTCAAGTTATTTTTGCAAGTCAGTATCCAAAAAAGATTGACCTTTCATGTAAGAACTTCTTGTCAAATGAAGAACTGTAGACCTCTCTAGGAGTTCTCCCTGTTTCCAGGAGTTTGTATCAGCAGACTTTCCCTTGGAACTGTTTAAAAATTACATTTGGAATACAAGCCTGTTTGTTTCTGCCAGGCCTGGGAGGGGGGGAAATAAAGGGAAGGCAATGAAAAGAGAGTTAAATGAGCCAGAACTTCTTGTAGTGTTTAATGTTTGTATCTCCCATAGAAAGGTAGGCTATGGGAACCTCTTGTCGCATCATGGTTAATAATAAAAAACCCTCTTGTGTGTAAACATGAAAACTGAGATAATGTAGATTTTACATAATGTGTTTAATAAATTAAGCTATTAAATGAATTACAGCTGAGAATTTTTGTTATGGTTTGGGAAGGGTTTAAATTTGTAAGCACATCAGTTACATTTTTGAAAAGGTCTCTGAATTCAGAGTATTTACTTTTGGAGCAAACTCTTCTGTACAGGTTTGTCATATAGGAAGAAGTTCCCCAGAGCACTGTCCTCACTTCAGTTTTGCAGCATGTCTTGAAAGAAACATCACACCTCTTGTCTCAACATTTAAGAATGTTGTCCATCACAGTTAAAAGAAAAAACGTGAAAAGGAACACAGTCCCTTCTGTTAGCAGGTCCTAGCACATGTTATTGTACAATACCAGAGGGTTCCTCTGAAGCTGCTCCAAGAGAATTTTCTTTCTAAAAAGCCATTGATGGTTCAGACATCCCATATGAGCAACAGTGGCTTCCATACTATTCTTCCATGCAGCCTAAAGCCACAACCAAGCTGTGGCTTTCTGTTGGCACCAAAGGGGACAGGAAGAACAGAAGCTGCTGAAATTTCAGCAGGTTTTGACTAAGCTATGTAGTTACCTGTGTCCTGCCAGGTAGCACATTCAAGCTGTGTCTGCAGCCAGTCTTTGTGGCAGAGCCTTCTCTAAGCGTGATCTACACTGACGCTGAAGCAGTGAGAAACAAGATAACCTGTTATGGCTTGTTATGGCACCTGACTTCCTGTAGCCCACTGCCATTATGGACTGGAATTACTTTTAAGAGGACTCAGGCAAACTAATCCTCAATTCCTGTCTTGTAAAACAAAAGCTTTTATGAAGTGTGACACATGAAGTGCCTCCAACATTTATTCCTTCTGTGTTAGCCTGAGCATGTTCCTTGTGGCTACTTATCCGACTCATAATTTGGTTTTGCATGCACTGAGGCAGAATTACTGAATTATTAAACTGTGAAATAAATGAGCAATTCAATTTTTGAAGTCAACATCTCAGGATGCCTGCAAATTCAAGTCTATTTCTGTACATGCTTCTAAATCAATGCCTTTTCATCAACTGCCAGGGGATGTCAATGGTGATGCTAGCTGGGACTCAAGATGCTAATTTGCCTCTTTTCCACTTAACTGTTGTCTTATGGGAAGAGATATCACGCTATACCTCGAAAAAATGACGTGGTAGTTAATAGACAGGGTGATGCCTTTACCCCCACATGATGCTACAGCTAATAGCTGATGCTTTTGACAGCTGCTATGCAGAGTTAATACAAACTTCCTTGGGAAAGCTCTGCCTTGTCCTTCTATATAAACCAAACTATATTAAGACACTCCAGTACCTTTCTGAGAGGACAGGAATGCATTGCTCTAAGTTTCACTGAAAACAGCTGCTTCAATTTACAGTTGGTAAAAAAAACCAACCAACTCTTCTGTCTGTGCTTATGAGATGTGGCCCTTCAGTAGTTTTCTTCTGGTTACTACAGTGTGGGAAGAGAGGGTAGAAGTGATTACACTGGTAGTTTCAGAAACCTCAATAATGTTTCTGTAAGTGATACCAAGGTCACACGATAAATGCTCTAGTTCCTGAGAAACAGTACTGGGATTTTTCAAAAAGCAGCAGATTACTGATAGACTTGGAATGTGGGTAGTTACCAGAGGACAACTGGAAGAGACAAGCATTTCAAATGTAAAGGAAGTGCTTAAAACTACTTTAAAACAAACAACCAAAAAACAAAGAAAGGGAATGATCACAGCTCCATTTTTGTTGTCTAGACCAGTTATGAGTTGTACTGTCAAGTATTGTGCAATATACTGAGGTGAAGTCCATGATCAGAGAACACATATTTCAATTATGGCAGCATCAATCCAGTTTTGGGTATATTTAGAGATCCACTGTCTTGAGGAAGTCCAGCACCTCACTTCAACTGTGAAAGAATTTACTGCTTTTAAAATACCAAGCAGCAGCAGCTTGCCTGCTGTCTGTGATAAAACTGCATCTAACATTTTAATAAGAGCCCAAGAGTATACACCGTATTTTGTGCATTGCTCTTAAGGGAAGAAGAGCTTGTCCCACTGCATTCACTCTGGCTGGCAAAAAGCAACACTTTTCATTCTTCTAGTAGGATCTATGAGAAATGGATGCCTTCTGAATTGAAGCCATGCAGCAATCTGAAAGAGTGAAATATTTATGTTACAATTCTACAAATTTATACTTAAGCTTAAGGCATTTCTCAGACTTGCATGAAAGCAGCCATTACTGGTCAACTGCAATAAAGACTGCCACAAACTACAGTTAGTTACATTGGATCCTACCAGGTTTACTGTTCTTTAAAAGCAGTAGCTGTCTTAGTTTTTACACTGAGGAACAAGTAGCTATGAACTTTTATCTTGAATTGGCAGAGGAGTCATGGTGCCTCTTAAATTAATTGTCCAGAAGTAAGAGAAGCATATAGCAGTTAATTATCTGTATGTCAAATTATGCTAGATTGTGGTCTAATCCTCAAGGCAAAGAAAGGCTGTGTAAGGCTCCGGGGGAATTCTAGTAACAGTTACATTACTAAAGCCATTTTTAAAGGAGATATAGAAGGGTCTAGTACATAAACACCAGAAATAGGAATCTTTAGCTAGTTGGTTCTCAATACTGTAAACAGCATTTAAAGTATATATATAGGGTTTAAGTGTTTGTTCATGTTCAGGACTGGAAGTGAAGAGTGTTGAAGAGTGTTCCTCTGCATGCCAACACTAATCTCAGAGACACAGGTACAGGTGCAGAGAGAATTTAAAGTTTAAAGGAAAAGCATAACGAGAAAAAACCCCAAAAGAATACCGAATGAAATCATCTATATCCATTGAACGGGCTCGTTTTTCAGAGTAACCTGTATCTTTTAGGACTGTCTGTATTTTCTCTCCAATTTTGAAGTTTTCGGGTATTTCCTGTCAATGGAAAATAGGTTAAAAATTACACTCATAGCACAGAAAAGGTTCATTTAAATTATCTATTCTTAGAATATTATCTGCTCTTAGAATAGTTTTTATTTCAAGTGATAAAACGTAAGTTGTACTTTTTCTTGTATGAATTACTGTATTATTCTATGGTATCTGAATCTTTATATCTCAGCTATTCACTATAAATGAATCACAACAGTATTGCATGACACAAAAGTTTTGATTACATTAGTAAAAGACCTTGAGACATATACAGAAAATACTTGACTAACATACTCAATTTTAAGTTTTTTCACTATAATAGTGACCTTTTTAGATTTTCCACTAAGAAAACAGGCAAGTTCCTCCCTCAAACTCTCTTGGAAAAACTTTAACATGCTAAGCTTTTCAATATTAATTTTTTACTTTTCTAAAAGACAGTATGTAGGTCACAGTACACAGAATATATTAAAAATGAACTTACTGTATTATGTAAGGAACAATGAATTCGGTAATTATGATCCAGCAACTGCTCTACAGCATTTGACCTGAAAGAAATGCAAGTTTAGAACAGAAACTGAGCTATAACTACCTTTCTTACTTGATTGGTTGCTAATCCCTACTATAAAAAATTGTAAGGACTACAGAGATTTTTTTTAAACAGATGCCTAGTTTTTTCCTAAAAGAAATGGATGGGCTCTCAAACTTTGAAAATATTTCTTTGATAGAAGTTACTTACTTAAATGCTGCAGAGAGAGTCTTGTTTTTCCTAACAAAGGCTATCCTTACCAGACCATCCCATTCCTGAAAATAAAAATTTCAAAATTTACAGAAAGTACCATTAAACTGCTACAAACAAGAACAGTCACTGCTGGCAACTACACAACAACACTTAACACAAAGGAAAATCCTTCACAAATACAAAACCATTCTTGTCTTGGACAAAGCAGGAGAAAGGGAGGAGAAAATACTTAACCTATTCAGAACCTCTGAATTGTACTTTTGACCAGATCTTATGTGCTGCCAAGGCAAGTATCTGAAGAAAATCTGCTAACCTTGGGCAAGGCTGAAGTGGTCTTTTGAGTGTTTTAAAGATTAAGAATGCTATCCTGTAGCATCTGTCTTCTGAGATTACATACACTCCTTCGAAGATAAGACTTTTTACGGGTATTCGTTTGATCAAAACCTACAAAGTCATGAGCCATAAGGGTTTCTGGGATATATAAACCATGAAGAAAGGGACATCAGCTCTCCAACTGACCTTGGTCTTACCAGAATTCCTGTACACAAAGCTGTACCCAAACTGATGGAGGCAATTTCTGTTAATGTCCTAATAGAAGCCTAATCAACAGAGTATGTATTTTAGAAACTCCAATAAATACCTGGTACTTCATAGTAAAATCAGCACACGGAATTGAGCAGTAAGTGGAAAAAAAAATTAATTATTATCACTAGTATGTTAGGTTGAGTATACAGTGGTCACCTGGAAGTTGATAGGTGGTGGTGGGTTCTTTGGCTCTATTCTTACAACACTGGATTCAACTTTGGGAGGAGGTCTGAAGTTGTTCTTTCCAACCTGTTAGTCAAAAGCAGTCAAGCAGCTGTGTGAATAAGCAGCAAATCCTCACATCCCTTGAAACACTCTTCTTCTGTCTTTAATAGCTGTTACCTCATACAGGATGACATACCTTCATCAGATGGTCCACTCGAGCTAATAACTGAGTGTTAATAGAGAGTCTGCAGTACAGTTTAGTTCCTGGTTTTGCAACCAAACGAAGTGCAAACTCCCTTTGAAACATAAGTATTGCACACCTAAGAATAGCAGAAATCAGAAAATTAGTTCTAAGTAATCAATTTTTATGTCAAAAGCCAACTAATACACTTGGAAAACAAACAGTTTGCCTCAGCACTGACAAGCAGTAAAAGTTTATAGTAAACAAGCTCTGCTTTAATTAGCTCAGAGCATGCTAAAAAAACCCAAGAACCATCAGAAAACTTTCTGAAGTTATCTTAAGTCTCCTCAAAGCTGTAACAGAATTTGGTTATTAATACTGCTAGGTCGATCAGCATCAAAGAGACAGGCTAGTCTTAGAGTGCCTGACTGTAACAAATAATTTTTAATAACTCTGTAGTGAATCTGTCAAATCCAAACTCTTCAAAAATTGGCCAGTAATGTCACCAACATTAGCGCTTCAGTGAGTGAAATCAAGAACTGCTGACACACTGTACAACACACAGAAATACCTGGGCAATTAGATTTTCAGACGAGACAATAGGAAGAAACTTGGTTTTCATTCTACCTTTCCACACTACTATTTTACGTAGGAAGGCATCTGAAAAGCTACAATGCCCTTCTTATCCCTGCAATGACATCTAGTTATAATACTAAAGAGGTGTAACTCCTGTTTCATCAGCTGGACACTCATTGGTGCCAAGATTAAATCTCTTCCTCATCCTAACACCTTGAAATAAACTGACTTCCAGGCACTGTCAGGCTTATATTACAGCAAAATTTTGGTGTGGCTCTGATCCATCAAACTGCTATTTTACAAATAAAAAGAATTTATCTAGAAATATTTTTAAAACTACTGTTTTTCCTACGAGGTAATACAGAACTCTACTCTTCCACATACCTGAAAAAAGGTCTATGAAGCAATAACTTGAAAACAAAAGGTGAAGAAATCTGAGGAAAAAAGTAATAGTGTTAGTATAGGGAAATTAGCATTTAAAAAAGAAGTTTTATGTGTAGCCCATACCTGGTAAGGCAAGTTAGCCACACACGCATCAAAGAATGGTAAGTCTGTTTTCAATATATCTCCAACCTTGATTTCAAGTTTGTTTGCCAGACACCTGAGGGAAAAAAAATGTGATTATCCTCAGAGAAGAATGTTGCCCAGGTTTTGCCACAGCAGCTCCACTGTTCACATGCTCACTCTTTCCACAGTTGATACTTACGTGCCCTGGACTCTCTTCTGAAGTTCACCAACAAGTCTAGGGTCAATTTCACATGCAATAACCTGAAAAAAATTACATCTTTGCAACTTTATGCAACTCCTCCTAACTGGGATTAAGATGTTAATCATAAAAAACCCCAACCCTGGATCTATTGGTATGGGTTTAAGTAAGTCCTAGAAATTCCCCGTTAGGCTATGCACCTCCCTCCCTGTCCAAACACATGCAAGCTTTACTGAATGAATGGATAACAGCAACGTAGTCTGATATAATCACATAAGATTTACACGAACAGCTAAAAGCTCACTGGAATTACGGAGATCTTAAGAAAAATATCCACGGAGTAATTCTACTTATTTGAATACAGCACATAAAAACCGCAGTCTAAGGCACAATGTAGTCAGAGCTTGGCAAGGTGGTGTGTGTAGGGGAATTGGCACTTACTTTTTTCACTTTCTCCAGCATCTTTACTGTCAGGTTCCCGGTTCCTGGGCCCACTTCCAGAATGACATCCGTGCGGCGCAGGGCAGCCTAAGGACAAACAGCATTTGGGGTGTTTTCCTACAGCGGATTTCCTGCGACCACTTCACTTTAGAGCAAAAGGCAAGCAAAAAGCTTCGCAAAAAGCCGAAACGGGCTATCAGGAAAGCGTGAGAGTCGTTTGGAAAGGCAGGAGCACGAAACGGGGCGCGCGAGAATGTCCGAGCGCGGGGGAGGTGTGGGAAAGCGCGGCAGGGGGAGCAGGAGTGAGAGCGGGGCGAGCGCCGAGCCCACCTTCTCGATGATGCTGTTCACCACCAGCGGGTTCTTCAGGATGTGCTGCCCGGCCCCGGTGTTGAAGAGGATGCCTAGGTCAGAGACCGGCGTGTTACCGCGGCTGCCCACCCTCGGCTCCGCGGATGTGCTGGGCCCAACCCGGCCCGGCCCAACCGGGCCCGGCCCAACCCGGCCCGCACTCACCACCGGCGCGGCCCTCCCGGCGCTCCGGCCGCTTGCCGGCCTTCGCCTTGGGCATGGCAGCGGCTCTGCGGGGCTCCCTCCGCCCGCCCGGCGCTCTCTCCACTCGGCCCTTCCCGCCCGGGGCTCTCTCCTCTCGGCCCTTCCCGCCCGGGGCTCTCTCCACTCGGCCCTTCCCGCCCGGGGCTCTCTCCTCTCGGCCCTGCCCGCCCGGGGCTCTCTCCTCTCGGCCCTTCCCGCCCGGGGCTCTCTCCTCTCGGCCCTCCCCGCCCGGGGCTCTCTCCTCTCGGCCCTTCCCGCCCGGCCCGCTCTCCACGTGCCGCCGCCGCCGCCGCCGCCGCTCCCGTCTCGCCCCGCCCCCCCGCCGCACCGCGCCCCCTGGCGGGCCGGCGGACCGAGGGCCATCCCAGCGGGAGTCCTGGAGCGTGCCGGCCCGAGCGCACGGGAAGGGACGGGGAGACCCGCAAGGCGTGCGAGGGACCACTGGTGACAGCCCCTGACCTGGTGTGTCAGCACGCGGCACGGGGTCTGGACAGAGAGGTGGTGTGACAAAGAAGTGAGAAACGGAGAGGTGAATTAAAGGGAGTGGGTGAAGGAAGTGAGAGGAAGGTTTGGGAAGGTCTGGGAAGGCGAGGCGAGGGAAGGTTTGGGAGGGGAAGGGAAGGTTTGGGAAGGTTTGGGAAGGGAAGGGAAGGGAAGGTTTGGGAAGGTGTGGGAAGGTTT
>JAWMRC010000089.1:53629392-53718306 GCA_035584755.1 Thripadectes ignobilis | reverse complement strand
TGCTGTGTGTCCCCTTCGGTGTGCCTGTTCTCGGTGCTGTGTGCCCCCCTGGTTGCTGTGTGCCCCCCTCGGTGTGCGTGCCCCCCTCGGTGTGCGTGCCCCCCTCGGTGTGCGTGCCCCCCTCGGTGTGCGTGCCCGCCGCGTTTCCAGCCCCGCCGCACCGCCCCTGGGGATCAGGCAGTGCGGCCTACCTTGCCTTTTGTATTGGCACTTGCCAAGGGTGTGCTCAGAGCTGGAAAGAAGTAACTGCTACTTAATTCCGGGGAGCTCTTCCCGCTTTATTCTTGAAACAGTTTTTAGTCGGAGTAGAATTAACGGGAAGGCATCGAAGGGATACGAGGCATTAAGTTGCATGGTTTGCTGTCAAAACTTGTTTTGTTTTGTTTTTTTTCGGGAAGAACATGCATTGCCCTTCTCTGAAAGCCATTATTTTCTTCTTGCAGGCTAAAGATCAGCAGGTTTTGTGCACAGCAGTCTTCATCAGACACAGGCTGAGTGCAGCAGTGGTGAGTTATTTCTCCAGTTTGTTGCCTCAGAACACAGTGTGTAAAATTCAAGAACGTGGTCCTTAATGCAGTACTGGTGCTGCTTCCCACTTATGCTCCCACATGCCTTGCTTCCCGTGTTTCATAGATGAAGTCAGGTCTGTAATGTAATTGAGTGGCATTCAAATTGGCATCTGTAATGTATGAGAACTACCCGAGTTTTTCCAAATAGCATGTTCCCTGTGGATTTTGGTTTCTTGAAACTTCATTTGAGCACCAATTTTTTCACCGCTCTCTAGTTTTCTTGTGTCACTCTTTCATTGTACTGTTCTGCAGATGGGCATTTACTATCAAATGACAGAGAAAAGGTTTTTGCCACCTATGCTTTACATATAAACTTTTGAAACTGTATCATCAGAAGTAGAATTTAATTGTAGTTAAACTGAAATGGCTTAAACCCGTTCCAGAGCATGAGGCCAGACTGAAAGTTGCATTATCGTCCAAGCCATTGTGTATTAGTTTGTTCTAAAGTGTTCTGGCATGTGTTCTTGAAAATCAGTTAAAACTAGGTGAATTAGGAAGAAGTCAGGGAATGAAATTGACCTTGTGATATTGGTTATCCTATAAACTTATAATTAAACAATAAAAAGATTCTTCTGTTGTCTCTGTATCGATTTTGCTTTTTCTATGTCATCAGTACTGAAGCCTGTGACAGTCTCTTCTGATTTATATCCAAGTTAATCCTTGAAATGGTCCCACTCATTTTTTTACTGCCAATTTTTTCTGCTAGGCGTTTTTGGTCACTTTGGTACTTTCTGTTTAACCTGAAAGGCTGTTCTTCTCCTGAGATTTTTTAATATAATCTGACTTGCTTACATTACCTTGTCAGCCTTTCTCACTGCTGTCCTTTATTCCTCTGTTCCTTGGTATTCATTGTTCTTCTATTTTTTATGTCTTGTGCGGGCTTTATTCAGACCTAGCTTTTAATATTACATGTTTGGAAAAATGAAAATTTGGAAGTTTTATTTCTCTATTTCTGTCAGTAGCAGTATGGGAAAAAACCCACCTCTAAATCTTTCCTGCTTGGACATTTTTGTCTTCTTTGCTGTCGTTTAAATTGTGCAAACTGTAGGTAGTCTTGTTCATTTACATAAAGAAAAACTAATATATTGTTCTTGAAGAGTTTTAGTAGTGCCTAACAGTCATTCTGATTTTGGTGATTGCTGTAGTCGTTCATGGTTTTGAGTAGTGCATTTAATAACCAGAATATTATTAGTGCTTTTTGGTTCCCTGCTCAGTATTACAATCATATGGCATGATTGACACAGATAGTAAAATATTAGAAAAATGATTGATGGAAAAATTTGTAGGAGGCTGGAGAGAGAGATCAATGTAATTACCAACTTTTGCTGAATCTGAAGGTATACTTGGTTAATGTGTTTTTCAGTATTGCTGTGAATGCTAGCACTCCTGTTACTTCTTGTTACTATTGTGGCTTTTAAGCATGGAGACTTTGTTTTTCACATTTTCCCTAAAACAAATGTGCTGTGGCAGACTGTTTAACTTTCTACTTGAACCTCCCAAGCTGGAGTATGTGGCTACATAGTTGTTTATTATAGTTGTATAATCGGCTGAGAGGAAGCAGAAACTCGGCTTTGTAAGAGGTCTTCTGGTTTAAGTGTCTGTGAGGTTTTCCCTTAGCTTCCATTTCGTTAAATAAGTCCTCAACCTCTCTTCATAGTTAATTTGCTTTAGGCCCCAGACTATCTTGGTAGCTGTAGCTTCTCTCGAGTTTCTTCTTGAGCTGAGGAAAGGGAGAACTGTGAGAACCAAACTGGAGACAGTGTTCTAGAAGCAGTCTCAGACACTGAATGAAAGAGAATAATGACATCTCCAGAGGTCCTGTGCTCTTAAGGTATCCCAGGATATATTTGCACTATTATCAGTGAGAACTCACTATTTTGTGTGATACATTTACTGCTTTGTCTCCTTCTGATTTCATAAAATCATAACTGAATACATTTTTACACCTTATTGCAGTGGGAAATAGTTTATCAAATTCCTGACAAAAGATAATATAATTAATTGTGAGCAAGATTGTGAGCAAGTTGTTATGTTGCATTCTCTGAAGTCCAGAAAAAGCAAAATATGGACAGATTTAATTATCAAATCCTTCATTTTATTCCCCTACAGATGTGTAGCAGTCCTTAATTTCTTTCCACAACCGATGTGATTTTAAAATTAGGATGTCTTTTAGTGTGATGGGAAAAATACCTAAATACTCTTTTACCTGTATGCAAAGCACTCTTTTACCTGTATGCAAAGCACTCTTTTACCTGTATGAAAAGCACTGACTACGCAGGAAAAAACTAGTAAACTAGCATGGCTAGTAAAAACTAGATTATTTAGGAGACTTAGAGTATTTTTGAAAGCAAACTGTGTTTGCAGATTCTTCCTTAAAAGGGAATTAAAGAATGAAGAGTATAGCAGAAGTGTGTCTTGCATTTTTGTCAATGAAAGAAGATGAAGTAGATCAGAAGTGAGAATGGAGGAGTAGGACATTGGGTGGTAAGGATAAGGATCTGGTATTGTTACATGTGGTTTCTGAAGATGCTAACTCATTGTGCTTAGAGGTGGCATTTGATCTGTTGTAGTTACAGGGGCTCAGACTAGTTTATCACTATGTGGGTATAACCAAAACTGTGTAGACCCTCTATGTCGTTTCTGATGAACTGTTAATAATGGACAGTTTGCAGCAGCTGCCCAGGGCACACCTGACACCTCAGGCTACAAGCTGGGTGTTAGAGAACCCTGGGAGGCACCCGTTTTAAGTCCCTTCCGGAAAGGCATCACCACCTTCACACCCAGCCTGAAGGGTGATGTCTGCTAGTCGGCCGTTAGGAACTGACACAATAGGGAGCTGCAAGGACACAAACCATCAAAGATTCCAGAAATATCCCCGGACTCACAGAGTTAAATCCTCCTTTATGAAACTCCCCGCCCTTGGGGGAGATACTGGGCATTCCCACCTGAACCTGAGCGTTTATAATCTTTGGGGTTTAGGACTTCTGGTCTCACTCCTGGGATCCAGAGGACCAGAACCTCAACAAGATTGCGACAGCGACTCTCATCAAGGCTCTGACTATCATCCTCACCAACAGGTTTCTTTTCCTTTTATTTTGCACTCAGTGGGACCACAAGGCACTCAGCACAGGGGCTAATGAACACCATTCTGTTGTGCCTCAGAGTGCTGAGTTATACATCTGGTTTTGTGGGTTAAACCCAGTCTTTCTCTAAATCATTTTATTTATTGTAATCTTTTTAGTAAATTGTAACTCTTGTGATCTCTCTTGAGTTGGGTTTATTTTCCTTTGACCACAACCCTGTATGTGTGCAACTGAGTTGTCACAGCAGTGGATGTGAACTACAGAAGAGCAGCAGAAAGCAACCAACATTCCTGAAATTTCTCAGTGTTTATTATGAAATTTAATATTTATTAAGGTATGAGCTGATGACCTCAGCCATCAGCTCAGTTGAGTCAACTGTCTTTACAGAGGGCATGCAGAGTATAAGTTCCTAATAGGTATTCTACTAGTGGGAAGGGAAAACACGGAGAGATTTTGTCAGAGTTGAATTTGCATGCTGGGACCTGAGCCTATAATGGCTTGACACTATTGGAAGTCACAAACTGCTCCTTCCTCATGTAGTGTTCTCCCATGTTTGTGGAACACTGCTCAGGTGGCTTGACTTTTTGGCTTGTTTGAGGTTTTTTTGTTGTGTGCCACCTGCCTTTTGTGAGAAGTTATGGCTCAGTGATGATGTGTAAGTTTGCTCTAAGTTTACTTCACTTAGGAGAAGGACAGTGGAATAGAAGGTGCTTTTGTCTGTTCTGCCTGCTTTTTTATACCTAGCACATTGACTTGGCTACCAGTGTGGTGTGAAAATGATTGCGTCACTTTGCTTGATCCAAACCAAGACTGCATTTTTCCCACTCTTTCCAGCTTCAGGTATTTAAGAAATGTGGGAAGAAGCAGAGAGTAGTACTATTTATTTTGATGACCATACTTCTTTGTATTAGCTTAACTTTGTAGCTAGCTTAAACCACAAATTGATTGGTTCAAAATATTTTTTTAAAATTTTTTTAATTTTTCTTTTCTATTTTCCTTTTTTTTAAAAGAAAAGAAAATATTTGTATAAGTAAGACTGGTGATTTACTAGAATAAAATAGAAACTGTTTAGAGGAATTTTTGAGATGTAAAGGCAGTGAACAGCTCTTTGTTCTGATCATAGGTTTGGAATTGACTTTGCAAAATCCCAGCTGTAATGAAGCATTTTTGTTATTTGTGCATCTTACCATTTGTTTTTGCTACATATTCATTAATGTTTTTCGAGTTATTTTTTTACCATCCAAATTATACAGCATATACCACTTGAATATTTTACAGTATTTATAAACCTTATCTAAAAGTTGCCCCATTTTCAGGTAGATTATTATTTTTTAATTTGATTTTGCTTGTGACAGCCTCTTCCAATGGTGTATGAGGAATGTTGTTTATATGGGCCAAAAAGCAACTATGCAGATTCATTGAAGACTAATCTCAAGGGCTGTTAAATTCTCTGCCTCTTACTAGGAAATCCTTGAACCGGAGTTTTCTGTATGTTAAGAGAGCATTACATAACAGTGTCCTGACATGCATATCTACTATGGTTTTGACAGAGAAAGAACATTGGCTTAAGTGGAATTTTGTTCAGACCCACTGAGGTTAGTTTGAGTTTTCTTGAGGTTTTTTTATTTTGAGCAGCAATAGCTACTCCAGTTTTTACATGCAATTATAGACCTTTTCAAGAATGAGAAGCATTAATAAAAAAAAGAAGCTTTGCAAATATTTCTCTTTGATTTTTGTTGTTGGTGTTTGTTTTTTGTTGTCTTTAGAGGTACCAAGCTAATAATTTTGAAATAAGAAAATGGAAAAAGCCTCCTGGTTTTTGTGTTTATACTTTACTAACAGTATGTCTTCTGATAAGAACTGTTCTGAATGAAGTATATAAATTTTTAGTAGATGCAAAACTCTTGGGTTTTCCCTCCCTCATTTTAAATACATTATCCCAGAGGTGCTACCACCATCACTGATGGGCTCAGCCTTGGCCAGTGATGTGTCTGTCTTGGTATTAGCTCTTTGGGGCTGGGAGAAGCTTCTGGCAGCTTCTCACAGAAGCCACCCCTGTAGCCCCCACTACCAAAACCTGGCCACGCATGGTTAAAGGAGGAAGATTAAAAGATTCTTCTCATGAGAAGTATAAAGCAGAGAAGTCATCACTGTCATCACTTGTTCAGCTCAATTATTCCTGTAAAGAGAGATCTGATTTTGTGGTTCATTGGTCTGGTTTGAAAGTAGACTTTCTTTAATCTTAGGACCTTCAATTTTTAGTCAGTTTTGTGTTGAGGATTATTGACAGATTGGGAGTTCTTAGTGTGGGTTGTGGGTTTTTTTTTTTTTTTTTGTGTGGGTTTTTTGTTTTTTCCCAATTGTGCAGGGCTAATGCTGGTAGAAGAGGTCTTTAATATTGTTACGAGTTTTGTTGTTAAGGTGGTTTTCTCAAAAAACCCTAAGCTTTAAACCTACATCACAATAAAATTTTGTTTCTCCAGCTTTCTTACCAGTGTTGTAACAATTTTAAGCTCATTTTTTTCCCTGAAGATGAAAAATAAACTTTTTTCACATTAAACAAAAACAAATCATAGAGTCATTAAAGTTGAAAAAGACCTCAAAGATTGAGTCCAACCTTTGACTGATCACCACCTGGTGAACTACACCATAGCACTAAGTGCCACAGCCAGTTGTTTCTTGAACCCCACCTGGAATGCTGACTCCCACTTCCCTCAGTAGCCCATTCCACTGTTTAACAACCTTTTCCGTGAAAAATTCTTCACAATGTCCAACCTGAACCTCCCCTGGTGCAGCCTGAGGGCATTTCCCGTTGTCCTGTTTGAAGAGAAACTGTTTTTTGTTGTTGATTTAGAAAACTTAAGTATACAAATATTGCCTAAAATCGCTCTTCAAAAAAAACTTCTACAACACAGTTGGCGAGTTTTACCAGCCAGGCATTCTTTTCTATGATATGCTGCATGGTCACAGCATGCAAAGCGCCCTGGGAATCAGTTTGCCACTGTGAACACAGATGTGTCTTTGCTGCAGCATTATATGATTATTTTTTGTTCTCTACATTGCTGTTACGTACTCATGATCTTTCCTAACACTTATTAGCATGTATAATTTTCCTTAGAAGGTCTCTGAGGGGCTTTACTGAAGGTTGCTAGTGATATTCTGTGTCTGGAACCTCCCAAAATTTCTCAATGACTGCCTATGAAATTCTTTAAGACAATAGACCTGGTTATAGGGTAACTTGATACTGCTTGGCTGGCTGTCTCAGTTCCCTTCTTCGTTGTTGCTATACTATGCTTGGTTAGTCGTTTTAAATCACTTGGCTCAGCTTTATGTAGTTTCTAAGGTACACTCTAAAAACTATTAGTTCTTGTTACATCTCAAGATTCAGATATCATGAGTATTTAGCATGTATCTGTGCTACAAAAAATTTACATAGGTTGCAAATAGATACCTTGTATAGACAGAAAACGATCCGTGTTCATAGTTTCTTTAATATGTCTCTTTTTTTCCTTGTAATTTGTTTCTGTGATCATTATAAATGTAATCTCAGTCACCTGGAGAGCAGTGTTTTGCTTTGTCTTCATAGAGCCATAGGCATTCATAGTTCAGCTGATTAACTTTTGTATACTAAATAGATAAGGAAATCAAAAATACTGAGCAAAATTCAGTTTAATTTAGGACTAAGTGTGCAACTTAATTCTTTATTTTTTAATTGATAGGAATTGTTTTGATGAATTTGAATTATCATAGTATTTATCTGAAATGGATCACTTTATGTATTGAAGGAAAAAGAAAATAGAAAAGTGTTAGTAATCTGTATCTTTGTCCTTTTCAGACAACCCCATGGTTTACTCTGCCTGCAGCTGAAGTTATCTCTGGTTGCAATTTTGCTCTTGGTTGCTGTGTTCCACAGGAGAGGTAACTGTTTTAAAATACAATTATTTCATGTAATTCCTCAAGTCTAGGAAATAGGCTTGTAATGGTAGACTTAATGCTTGCTTTTTCTGCTGAGAGATTTTTGAAAGCAAAATAGTTTAATCACTGTACCTTGACACTGCCCATGAGTGGGTGTAATTCTGTCTTTACACAGTGTAGTCTAATGAAAAATTAGCTTGGGGTGTTTGGAAAATATGAATCCAAAATACCTGTCTATATTTGCTGTCTTTTTTTCCTTAATGTTTTTCCTCCTTTTTAAATCTTCTCAGATTTTCATGGATCTCAATAGTGCTAGCACTGTTGTTTTGCAAGTCTTGACGCAAGCTACTAGTCAAGATACTGCGGTGTTGAAGCCAGCTGAAGAGCAACTGAAGCAGTGGGAAACACAGCCAGGTTTTTATTCAGTCTTGTTGGTAAGATACAGTGGAAAAGTGCTATTAAGTAAACCTTGAATAATGACCAGATAGTGGAGAAATCACCTGAGGGCTGAATTCAGACTAAAATAAGGAATTATCCTGTATTGTGCAGTGCCACAGACTTCTGAGAACTATGTCATTAAAGACTGTAATAATTGTCTGGTTCATTTGATTATTGCCATTTTATTTCCTTCTCAGCCAGACAGAATTAGCAACCCATTTGTCTTACATGTTGTTTTTTAATAAATCCAGTATTAGGGCTAGTGATAATCGTTTTTTAAACCTCTAAAAGTTAATGTTTAACACAGTTTTACTTTTGTGTCTGATTCATTTTGTTTAAGTACACCCATACCCACAGAGGTGTGTGTACTTACATATATATCAGGGCATGTGTTGATACAATTTCTATCCTGTTAGTGGTGTGTTGAGCTGTTTTTAAATTAATCTTTTTTTTTTTTAACAGAATATCTTTACAAATCATAGTCTTGATGTGAATGTAAGGTGGTTAGCTGTGCTGTACTTTAAAAATGGAATTGATCGGTACTGGAGACGGGTCGCTCCACAGTAAGTGCTGATTTTCTTCCACGTAACCTTCTACAATTGTCTTTGTTATGGTTGCCAAACTGGAAGACAGCAGATCCTTAGTTCACAAAAGTTACTTTAGAATTCATGGTGAAATTGATAAAATGTTTCAGTTTTAGGATTCACTAGTAAACCATTTTGTCTTTATATTGCTTCTTAGAACTGTTGATGATATATTTCTGAAAAGTGAACTACAAGGCTGTTTCATAGATAACAGACTTTGATGTTGTAATTCATTACTTGCATTACTTCAATGCCTGGACTTTCTGATGGTGGCAGACCTGAAACATAGTAAATCTCATGTAGAGTGATGGAGTGATTGGTTTCATTTAAGCTGATTCCTATTGAATGTGTACTGGGAAAGAAGCAGTAGCTATCATGCTAGCAGGTTCTGGTCTTCATAATTTTATTTATTTATTTTTGTTGTTGGTACATGTGTTCTGGTAATGCATAGTGAAAACTACTCCAAAGAGGATGAGAAGTATGAGCAGTATTCGCACGCACCACATAATTTATTTAAAAATTAGAAAAATGTGCCATTTTAGTATCTAATACCTAGAGAATTAGATACTTCTCAGTGTTTTCTGTGAAGTTCTTTTTTTTATCTTTTACAAACGTGTAATTTCAAGAAGAATTTCAATTTCAGAACTCACAAAGACCTGCCAGTGTTCAGTGTCTCTGGCAGTGTTCAGTCTCTCACCTATGTTACTGGTATTTAAGAGACATCACTGTCAGATTTAGGGTATGAATTGGAATTCTAGGTACTGTTTTTATGAATTGTGAATTTAAGATAGTGCACAAAGTATGATTTTCATTGTTCTTTGCTTGAAATAGTGTAATGTATTTTGCTTTACATTGTAAACTCTTCCAAAGATTTACCAAAAGAGGGAAAAATTATAAAATATTGTATCCATAGCACATTTTAAATAGCGCAGTCTTCCATTATTATTATGTAAAGCACTAGAGTATTTGTATATGTGGATTAGTAAATGATTGAAAACATCTGCAAACATCTGGATTCTCTTTTATGTGAAAGGAAAATGCCATCTTTTGCATGGAAGATGGGCATATATCTTTGACATTTCTGGTTAACGGGATGCTGCTTACAGTACTGGTACTTAGCAAGCATTATCCCAAGAAATTAGATATTGCTTCGATTTCTTAATATTTTTAGATACTAGTAGCATTTCTTGTTCATTTCCAGCAGAAGTAATGACTACGGTGTTACTGTTTGAAGTGAAGTAAAAATTAAGTAACAATCTTTCAATGTGGTTTTCCCATAGTTTTAAAGTAAATGTAATTTGTAAAATAAAAGATTATTTTTTATTACTAAAGGTGCTGGAGGGTGAATCCATATTAAATTTCCAGTGCAATTCTATTTTATCCCTGTTTCTAATTTTTCTGCCACTTTTTTATTTTTTAATGCCATTGAAATATTATATGAATTTTTAAAATTGTTAGCTGCTGTTCAAGATTTCCTGGGGTAAATATGTGTCAAACTTTTACTCTAGGTCTAACTGTCTTTATTTCTAATTTTCTTTCTAAACTTCTTATATGTGATATCATCACCTAGATAACTTTTCTAATAGCAGAATATGTTCAAGGCATTTTGCGAAATGCTAATTTGAGCTGTAATTTCTCAGTTGCTTGTTTTGTGAACCAGTCATATTTTGGATGTCATGAATTTTGAAGGCTTCATTGTAGAGGCTGCATTTTTGTGGTCCTTTCAAAGTTCATGTCTTTCATCTTGTGTCTCTCATCAGCAGCTGTCCCCTCTTCATCCATAGTAGTACATCAAAGTATGTTTTGATCTACAGATCAGACTTAAAACAGCATTTTCCAGTGGGAATGAATTTGGAGATGAGCCTGTGAACTTTCCCTCCTGCTTTTTTGGGCAGTTTTCCAGATAGCCATGAGCCTAGTCATAGTGTCTTTCCAGGCACAGTTTGGCCTCTGTTTTGAAATTTCTTCTCAGCCTCCCCAAAACGTGTTCTCATTTGATGATTTTGTGTGTGTTTTTATTTTCTTCAGAAATGGCTTTGGTTGAATTCAGATGTTGAACATCTTTTTGATATTGCAGATAATGACTTTGAAATTCTGTTTCTTGTGTACTTGGTTCTCTTATATGAGTACCATGTTAGCAATTTTAATAATACTTCTCAAATCCATGTTTTTCTTTGAGTGATAACTATAAATAACTCCTCATAAGCCAGAAATCCAAATATGAAATAACAATTTTTTTATAAAAAACCTTCAACATAACTTTGTAAATATTTGGATACGTTTCCCCCATTACAAACACAAAAAGATCAAAGAAATTTCAAAATTGCGAATTTTGAAAGACTGTGGCATAAATACTTAGAAGTTCGCATCTAGATGAACTTGCATTTTTGGTCTGTTGTAATTCAGTGCTGGAGGGAAATAACTTGTTGAGTGGTACAAATTCTTCATAACCTCACCTGCCTGTAACTTTTAGATATGTTTTTTGGTACTTTCTTGCAATGTATTAAGGGAAGGTGAGGGCTGTGGTGCCAGTGGTCATGTCTGTGATTCCTGGAGGGGCAGAGGTGCAGCTGGGGTGGTTGGGAATATCCCTGTTCTCCGGCAGATGTCACTGTTGTATTATTTAGGTAGTAAATTCCTCCACCCATGGTCCGTGAACCCTTAGAGATCCTGTCTCACGGTGCCATGTACCACCTGCATCAGCACTGATTTCTTAGATTATTTTTTTTTCCATTACTGTTTTCCAACTTTGCTTTTCACAAGCATCTGTGTTTGAAGCATTCATCCCCATGAATTTCTTTCTTTTCATGTTTTTATTTTATTTGCCATGGCAAAAGCTTAATTGCAGCATTTTTATTTAGAGCAAGTAATGAACTGAATTCTTGCTGCTCTTAGACTATGCACAGAAGTTAAATATAATTATGGAAAAAGGTCTCAAAAGCTCACAAACAAGGTAAACAAAATATAATAGAACAGGGTTTTTGTCTCTTTACAAACCAAGTTTTAGATGGTTTCTATTATTTCTGAAAGGGAGGTATTGTACAAGCTGCGTTTAATTGAGAATAGAATTTTCAGCTGTGTTTCTAAGAACTCTAGGTTTTAGAAACCACTTAGATTATGCTGTATGTGTGGAAATTATATACTGCATTTTCATATTAAAAAGAAAAAAGACCACAAAAATTTAGTGTTTTGAAATTTAATCTAGTGCCTTTAGATTAATAAATTAAATAGTTACCTGCAGAAAAATGTATTGTTACAGAAATCTTCATAAATTGTGCCAAAAATCTTTTTAAGGATAATTAAATTTTATGCAGAAAAATCTTAAAACCTAAGCCTTGATTAAAAAAACCCCCAAAATTTAAATGTGGTTGCTGAATGCTATAAATTACCTTTGAAAATAAGACTTAATGCACAGTTCTGAGTCACCAGTGAAGCAGTGACTTGCCCCCTTTGTGTACTATACTTTGAATGATAAGTCTTTGATCTAGGAAATAGTGACTATTTATGTCTAGGCTATAGGGAGAAGTGACAACTATAATATTTTTGCCAAAGTTTGATCTTATGGTAAATCCTGTCTCTGTTTCTCAATTTTGTTTTCAGATTAATATTTAGTATATGTCTAGATTAGTGTAAAAGCTTTAGTGAGCTTTAGGTATCATTTTAAATCTCAGTATATAAAACCGGTAGGTCAGTGTCTGTGCATGAAGTCAGACAACAGGAAGTGGTTGTGTTCGTGTGTTTAATCTGCTTAATTGCCAACCGGTAGTCTTCACTGAGATGCGATGTTTGCCTTCATGTTTCTAAGTCGCTGCAATATTGGGCGGAACTGTTTCATCTAAACAACCTTGGGTGATAAAGGTTTTTTATGAAGAGGAAACAGCATTGTGGGTGCTATCAGTGAATTAAAATGTGTTGGGTTTTTGTTTGTTTTTGTTTTGTTTTTCCTGATAGTATACAACAAAGCATGAATCATATAAAGTCTGAAGTAGTACAGGAGTGATATGGTACTGTAACTTGCAGTCTTAAACTGATAGGGGTCACTTAAAAGGAAGTATTAAGACGCCACAAAGCTGCTCTTGAATGCCAATTAACCTTCATGACTTAAATTTGTCCTTCTTACTATTTTCCCCTCCATTTTTGTGGGAATGTATCAACATACTTTTCATCCATAGGTATAATTTTTAAAGGTTAATACTTTTAAGTACAAATATATGACTGACTTGCAGTAAAGCATTTGTAATAGGAAAGAGCTATTTCTTTGGCAAAAAAAGGTGTCATTTGATAAGGGGATTGCCTTATTCTGGTAATTTTTGATCATAGTCCATTACTATACATGAGCAAATTCATGCTCAAGTCATCAATCCTGCTAGTAATAACTGTGTAACAATTGTCCAGTAGTAATCAGTTTGTAATTTGTACAGTTGTATGTTTTTCATTATATATCTATGTATCTTACTCTGTCAACTCTCACTTTTGCCATTTATCTTTACAAAGGTCACCTCAGGTCTCAAAACCTGAGGTTAAAAAGCCTCAGAAGTACTTGTTTCACTGTTCCCTCTCTTTTTAAAAATACTTCACATAGTGGAAAACCAAGAAATGTTCTTTTGATAGCATTTTTGATAGTTACATATGAATTAATAGTAGTTTTTTATTGAAAATAAACAATATTCTAAAAAATATATCTTGACAGTGCTCTTTCTGAAGAAGAAAAAACTACCTTGCGTGCTGGACTTATCACCAACTTTAATGAGCCAGTGAATCAGGTTAGTGGTGAATGTTTGCTACTCTTCCAGCAAATGGTATTATTGGTATATAACTTCAGTTTCTTTCTTTGCAAAGTGTTTACTTATAATAGTGAAGTTTATATGTTGCATTTCAGACAGATCTTTATGTGAAAGTAATATATTTTTCCATAGATCGCAATTCATAAAATTTTAGAATCACTGTTTGGAAACAACATGTTTTGTCTCTCTGATTTCTGTTCTGTTGTTGTAGTGACAGTTTATGCAGTCATTTGATGAACCAGTATAGGGAATGGGTGGAGCTCAAAAATAACATTTCCCTGGCTGATTTTTGTTTTTTTCAGCTGTGTCTGTTCTCTCACCTGACTCCCAGTATGGCCATACAAGCAAGTGTGGTGGTGGTGTAGCAGGAATGAGTTGTGGAGATTGCTGCTGGATAAACTCATCTAAGCAGTATTGCTGTTACATATCTAGTTAGAGCATTAATGCATTTTAATAAGCATAATAAAAATTCAGTATGGGGGTAGTATCTTGTCTTCCATAAGCTTGTCTTGTCTTCCATAAGCTGCTCTTGATTACAATAAGAATTAATCATTATATTGAATATAGAACTAATGTCAGG
Source organism: Thripadectes ignobilis (assembly GCA_035584755.1). Taxonomy (NCBI): domain Eukaryota; kingdom Metazoa; phylum Chordata; class Aves; order Passeriformes; family Furnariidae; genus Thripadectes; species Thripadectes ignobilis. Next base: position 53,704,353 of record JAWMRC010000089.1, on the reverse strand, counting down.
GACTCAGACTATGCCTATGCTAGATTAATCAGTCTTTCTTCAGCTAACTTTTTCCTTATCATGGAAGTAAGAGATTCTGCAAGGAAGTATATGTTGACATTTTGAGGTAGATCTTAAAGAACTTTTTCAAGAAAATACTTAAATGATTGGCATAAGGTAAAGGTTAAAAATAAAAGGCATTGCTTGTAAACTTCTGTTTTGCAGACAGTTGAGTTTTAAATTTTTAGGTTTTCTTAATGTGATTAATGTAATTTCTAGGATTAGGTGCAATTTACCAAAATCAGGTTATTTAGTCTTTGTGGAAGACAATTTTGACTAGAGTTACAAGTCGTAATTGCAAATGTAATTATAAAAAAAGCAGATATATAGAAAATACTTTAAAATATATGGTGCAGATAAAGTATGAATGTAAAAAATATGACCTAGTATTTTTTGTTTCTTTATTTCAACCAAAAAGAACTGCAAGGCATGTTAAGTTGGACCATAAAGTGTGTGTCATTTACGCTTCTACTAGGTAGTATATACTTTAACAAATATTTCATTTGGAAAAGTTTGGTTTTTCCATATATAAATAGGTAAACTAGGTATAAAAGCTTAGTATTAACAGCATTGTTTGTAAAATAATTCAAACTTTTTAGCAGTAATTTTTCCATACCTTCGTTAGTCTTTAGTCTGTTTACCTGCCAAGACATTAGCATGGTATACTTTGTAGTTATAAATTCCACTCCTGATGAGCAGTTCTGCAGTTCTGAGACTACAGTTGCAGCTGAGGTTGCAATCCTTTCAAATGAGGTTCTAAAGGCTAGTGTGTTTGTTTTTATTTGTGTGTTCTTATGATATCTTTTGGGACATAGATTTTTAAGATGTGAAGAATTTTGTTTTGGTTTTTTTGCCATAAGCCTAAATAATCGCCCAAACAACATGTGCAATATTATGTAGTCCATCTCCCCTTCTTTCTTCTTCTTCACCAATATGTGTTGTAGGTATCCTAAGGCTTCCTTTCAGAAGAACCTTTTCATTTAGTCCTCAGCAGACTCGATATGTCTGAGTTTTGATATCCTGTGTTCCTGATGAGTGCTCTTTTCCAGTCACAGATTGTTCATAAAATAGTTGCTATCTGCTTGTGCTTTTTCATCATTGAAGGCAGAAAAATTGTGACTCTTGTGTTGCTTTTATACATACAAAATGAAAGAAACAGACATAGTATTGCGATGTGATGATACAAGTTGACTTCCAGGGGAGGTGGAGAAGAAAAAGAGCTTACCATATGTTGAGTGTAATTTCAATGCCCTCTGTAAATATTTAGCATATGGAGGGAACAGAGGAACAAAATACTCCTTCAATATATGGCAGAATTTTTTTTTTTTTTTTTACTTAAAAAGCCAGTCCTTAAGGAAAAAGTACTCTTGGCCTCCCAGGAGAGATTACTTCTTGTATCACATATGGAGAGGAGTTTGTTTGCTACCCAGTGCCAGTTGATATAACTTGATCTGTTAATGAGTAAGGCTCCTAGCTCTTGCTTGGGAATGTTGATGTCATTTTCGTGATTAGCAGGGTGGTAGGGACGAATATTGTAGGAAGCTGTGTGGAGTGGTCAGACTCCAGATGAAACAGCCAAGGAGGCAGTAGGGGAGAGCACAGCTATTCCCTCTTAGTCCTGTAAATGGGTTGAATTCCTTCTGGTAGTTTAACAAGGTGACTTCTTATACAGAAGTATAAGAAGTGGTGGTATAGTAACAGTGTGTCAAAGGTGAGAGCTTCTGTTTCACTGATCCAGTCAAGTACTTTTTCAGTGGAAGTATGATAAGAACAGGGAAAACAAGAATTCAAAATTTTTGGATATTTGAGGTGGGGTTTTGAGGGCCCATACAAAACTTAGGAAGAAATGTTTAGGAGAAGGTAGTTGCAAAGCAGCAAAGTGTGCAATAGACAGAAAGAGGGCATAAGAAGGGCCAGTCATGTGTAAACCGTGGGTAGTCTGTGCCTGTGTCTGAACAAATGCTGTGACTAATCATCACTGCCCATCCTTTCTTCTGATTGCATGCCTTGCTGTGTAATCTCACCCTGTTCATCACATGTGTGGGCCGCAAGGATGAGGTGCTGGCTCCTGGCAGGACTGGTGCAAGTGGGATTATGGGCCAGTAACCAGTCAGATGGTGGGAGTGGTTGCAGGTGCCCCTGGCCTGTGGTGTCAGGATCTGGAGCAAGACAGAGTCTCAGCTTCAGCTGCTGGGATGGGACTGCGGCTTATAGGCACTATGTGCCTGGGGGTGTGAATGGATCTGTCTAAAAGCTAAACTCAGAACAAAATTAAGGGTGACGTGTATTCAGCAGTCTGTGTTCGTAGAAGATAGAAAAGATCACTAAGTAAAAAATGGTTCCCAAATAACTGTTTCTTTGTTTATATGATTCCTAGAGCAAATAAATTTACTGGTCTTTCTGTAAAATTTAAACAAGATATGAAGTTTAGCATCTTATATCAATAAAATGTGGTTTTTCCACATTTATTTCCATTCAGCAAACTTAAAAATAGCTTCAGAAATAGCACACAGAAGTCTAGCAAATCATACTACTCCTCTTTGATTCAGATTTATCTGACTGTTAATTTCTGTGTTGTACATTTCCTAAATGCCCTTTGACTTTGTGTTATCTATGTTTTGTTTTGCTTTTTTGCAGATAGCTACTCAGATCTCTGTACTGATTGCTAAAGTTGCCAGGGTGGACTGCCCAAGGCAATGGCCGGAACTTATACCCACTCTTGTAGAATCTGTGAAGGTGCAGGATGATCTTCAACAGCACAGAGCACTACTTACTTTTTATCATGTTACAAAGACCCTGTCATCCAAGCGGCTCGCTGCAGATAGAAAACTTTTCTATGATGTAAGTAGTGTGATGCATGCAAATGACACGTTTTACATGCTTGCCTTTTCCTGGGTTTAGCTGGCAGGGCATTAATTGCATGTCTGTTGATTTCAATGTCTGCCTTTGAAACAAGTGCTCTTATGTTGGTACATGTATATTATGAAATAACTGGAAGTCAGTTTCTAGGTGAAACATTTTGGGGATATAGATGAATTTTCATTCAACATGATTGTTACTATCTTAATTTGTGCAAAGAAACAGTGTTTCATCTACAGAACAATATCTGCATATCAGCCTTGTCATGCCGTATAGCAGATCTTACTTTATATGAATTTATGGTATTTGTTTTGGAAGTGAGCTCTGGATTCATAGTTCCTTATAGTCTTTAAAAAATACTAGACTTCCATACTACTGTATTTTTTGTTTTTATCATTGGTGGGAATGTGTTTTGTTTTTTTCCAGACCAACTCTCAAGATTAATTAAAAGGCAAGATGTGTGTGCAAATGCCAAATCTTGTCTCATGCAGCTTACATTCTCCATTATAAGAGTCCAATTATTAGAACACAAATTTAACTTTGGTTGTAAGTTGTGCATCTGCAAACCCATTTGGACTTAGGTAATGATGCAGTACAGTTAACTGAATCTAATGAGTTAAACATATTTTCCAAACATGTTACATTTGAATTTTTTAAGTTTTATTTTATTCTTCCATTTTAAAGAGTGTTTAAAGCACAGAAATTGAAAACTGTTTATGCAGATTCACCTATTCATCTATGTAGAAAAAAATCTGTCTGTGTAATTAAGGTGAAATTTTAATCCTTAAGAGTCCAAGGCGTTGAGGACTGACTTCTGTAAATAGGACTTTTAGTAGCCTTTAACTCAGCCAAAGGAACTAAACAAACAGGTCATGTGCTTTTGGTTCCATTGATGTGAAGTATAGCAGGCTGAGTGCAGACTTCCTTAATTATGAAGCTGTCAAGTGCTACTATAACTGAGTGAGAAATTCTTTATCTTCTGTTTATAATTCAGGTACTTTTATCAGTCAAGTTCTCTCTGGAAACTGTATGGTGAATTAAGTTTGAGATGTGTTCAGTTCTACCTGATGAGAAACTGTTTGTCATTCTATATTTTAAAAAATTTGAGGGGAAAAAGTTAGTGTTTGCAGGTATCAACAAAATAAAATTAGTTTTAGTGTAGGCATTGTTCAATATTTTTATTAGAGAGAGGTGTGTAACTGTTAACTGTGTCCCAGAGTAAGTTGATTCAGATATTAAATAAGCTGCAAGATAGACCGTTTAAGTCTTCTGAGAGAAGAGGTGATGTGGTTGAGTTTTTGAAGCCTCATGCCATATTATACACCAGCACCGGTATTTAATTTAAAACAGACACCTTAAATAGTTACCTTTAAGGTGAGAGCTATAGACCCAAGTAGTCAGGGAGACCACTGAGTCTATCATAAAATCTTCAAATTAAAACAAGGTATTTTTCTGAAAGACATCTTTGGGTCAGTAGAACAAAGAAGCAAATTAAACATTGTGGCCCATTTAGCTGTCTAAACTTGCCTTTAAAATTTAGGGATTTATTATGCTATGATAAAGTTCAGGAAATATGTTCTTGATCTTTGCAGCTTACATCAAGTATTTACAGCTTTGCTTGTTCCTTGTGGAATCATCATACGGATACATTCCTACAGCAGATTTGTGCAGGGAATGAAGCAGCAGCTGCAAATTCACTAGAAAGGACCTTATTGTCATTGAAAGGTAATAATATACAGTCATATTACTTATAAAGAATCAAATAACTTTCTTCACAGTGAATGAGTAGGACGTTTTTGGTAAATAGTTCACATTTTGTGACAGAGCTAAACCCATTGGGAAAACCAATTATCTTGGTTTATTTTGCCTGTACCTTTAGCAAGGTGGGAGGATTTCTCATGTGGAAAGGGGAGCCAGTAGTCTTGTTTCTTAGTATACACCATTCCAATGTGCTTGGTGTAAGAAGTCAAAGTCTCCAAGGTGAGAAAGTGGAGGGCGTAGCAGGATGCTTCTTCACATGTGTTGTAATTTGGGCTTACGTGTCTTTTGGCACTTTCTTTAGAAAACTGAGCTATGAGTTTCATTCCATTAAGTTCACCTTATGTCCACTGAAGAGCTAACATTAGCAGTCAGTTGATCTTTAGGTTGGTGCTCAATTAATTATCAGTGAAGTAAATACATATCCCGACTGTACTTTACTGCTTTGAAGAATTGAGATGACCCTGTGCATTGCTTGCTGTGTAGATAATATCTGTCTTGAATTGTTTCACAAAGTGCAGCGTGCAGCTTTTCTGCATTGCTGGCAATGGTGAACCTGAGAGGATTCATAGGATGGCTTAGGGGTCTTGCTTGACTGTATTTGCCCCTTTTCCTGGTGCAGAATAATTCAGAGGTTGAATACTTACAGTTTTTACAGAATTCTTCCTGATTCGGTACTTGGAGTTCTCTTCATTGTTTTACGCAACATACCGAATTCTAAAATAATTTGAACAAGGTTAATGTTATATATGGATGAGGCATCCAGGGACCTAAAATTGTGTGTTTTTTAAAATGTAGAGTAGGAAGAAAGTCACAGGAACTGAAATTGTGATTGTAGTCTGATATCTGTTGCAAATAGCTGATAAAATACAAAAGTTTTTTGTTTTTTTTTTCCCTAGTGCTGCGGAAACTAACAGTTCATGGCTTTGTAGAACCTCATTGGAACGCAGAGGTGATGGTAAGTGACATGTGTATGTTTCTAGTTCTAGTTTATAAATATTTTGTGATAATTTCAGATGTTGTTAGACCTATGTTTGAAAATCATTGAAAGGCACACATTTGTGTTATGTAAAGGGAGATCAAGCAACATGCTCTCAAAGTTGTCTTTGATTAAGAACTGTCAGATCCTAGGTAGATCCTAAACACTGTGACACTAACGGCGTGATGTTTGAAAAAAGAAAAGGTACCCCTTCCAATTTGCAGATGACATGGTGGTGACACCAGTGTTGCTCACTGAAAGATGTCTTGCATGTACTCTGCCCTCATTTAAAAATATGTTTTCATTTACTGATGAAAGTCATGCTATATTTGTTCTATCACATTTTGTTGATGGAATTTGTTTGATTGAGATAAAAACTTGTGGTATGCGGCCCATGGAGAGGAGAGTGAAGCACCTTCCTTAACCCCAAATGCTGCCTGTTTTGCTGTAGGAATTGAGTACCTATTACCTACATCCTAAACTAAGAAGGTGAGAACAGGAAAGAACTGGATAAGCATATTTTAAAGATATGTCTGTGGTTACCTCTCCCTCATTCTGCTAGAGATGCTACGCTGTTTATGTCGTATTAATAAGGTCAGTTTGGACCATATATGTGGTCTGCTTGCTAGGTAATTATTAGTTTCATGAGAAAATTGTTTGTCCAGAATGATCAAATATTTAAGTGATCAGGTAATACATCTGAACTGACTTCAGTTTGACACAAATGTGTTCTCATAATACAGTGCAAAATAATCTTCATCTTTAAATTACCTGTACACGTTTGTTTTTCAGGGGTTTCTACATGCTGTATTTGAACGGTTGAAGCAGTTTCTGGAGTGTAGTAAGTATCGGGATATTTTTCGTTGTATTCGTGGTTAAACATTGGAAGCTGGCTATAAACAATATAGTTTAGACCATTATCAATAACCAGTTAGGTGCAGGGTGTGTTTTTAGAAGTGCAAAATGCTGCTGAAACTGTGACAGAAGAATTCGGTAAAAATGTCTTTTTGTATAAAAAGACTAAAAATTCCATCAAAATTATATTTGGCTTTATAACACTAATGGGGAAAAAGATCTTAAATTGTGGCTTGTCAGGGTATCTATATTAAAATATGGAGGTGCTACTAAAATCCAGATCATCTTGACTTTTCTTCTTTGGGAGGGTTCTCTGTTTTTTCTTTTTCCAGGAGTTTATGTGTTTTGGTATATGTCAAATGGGAAATGATGACCATGTTCAAATCTTATGTTTTTTGCAACCAGAAGAGTGGTAGTCTGAGACAGACAACCACAGGTCCATATAATCAGAAATATAACTGACAAGTGTTAGTGATTTTGCAGGGAAGTTACCTGAAGCAAGCAAAGGGGAGATGTTTGACAGTGTTGCATCTGAACTCACTTCTCCTTGCTTGTGATGGATCTGGTGTGAGCCATTTGTTCCTTTGAAGCGTGCCAGGTCACTTTTTCCTGTGCTAGCATTTGCTTCATTGCATTTGTTGCTATCATCAAATTTCCTGCAATGATGTCCCAGTTGTTGTAGCTTGATCAAGTACAGTGAATTTCACTGCAGCTAAGATAAATGGTTAAAGATTTTTTTTTTATCCCTGGTGCTCATTATCCAGAATTTGACTCTGGCTTTATTCTGCCATAGAAGTGTTTTCTGGTTGACATAATCCCTGAATTACAGTAAAAATAAGTTCTTTGCTAGTGTTATTTTTTAAAAACTTAGCTATCCAGAAAGAAAAAGATAGTCTGAAAAATTATAGTTGTTAAATGTCTGATTTACCAGGTAGAAGTATAAGACCAGAGCACATATGCAGAGATCGTTTAGAGAAGACTGTAATTCTTTTCACTAAAGTGGTAAGTAAATTCTCCTTTCAGTTCCTGAATATTTTATAGTTCTGGAGGAGCAGTCCCAATCCAGATATATATGTGCCTTAAAGTGAATACATTGCAAATCTTTTAAAGAAATGGAAGGTACTGCAACTTAAAACTTCTTCATTATGAAATGTCGTTTTGAAGAAAAGGGTGTCTGTTTACTTATGCTGATGTAGGTTGCAGCAGTCAAGAATGCATTTTCTTAGCTCAAACAAAATTAAGTGCATTCCGTAAGTAAATTATTTAGCCAGGATTTTGCTCAAAGAAGAATTCTGGAAGTTTTGCTATAACAATGGTAATGGCATTGAGGAATAAAGGAGAGATAAATTTTTCATCCTATGTTTTATAAGTAGTTAGCTAGCAAAAGGTAATTTTAGCATTGTCACTCACTCTGTTTTTTTGTGTTGAAGATAGAAAACCTATGGAGTTCCCATTATTTTAAGACTATCTGGGGATTATCTATGTATTTCACCAAAACAGAACTGAAGATGTTCTGACCCAGTATTTTTGTTCTTTGTCATAGTACTTATATTGCAAAAGTGCATCTTTTTAACACTTGATTAATAGATAATCTACCATTTAGAAATTCATATGCAAGAATTTAAGTTTAGGCATTTTTGAAGTAGTAGAGGAGATTAAAGGCATCCACCAGTGCATTTTAAATGGATAGTTGGAAAAGCTAAGTTGAGCACACAAATGCTTGCACTGCAGTGAAGTGGGAGGAAAAGTTACATCCCTCATGTCTCACTTACAATAATCCTAGTAGGGATGGATTATCTGCTGAAATGTTCACCATTTCAAGTAAGGCTAATGTATTTTATTTGCTTAGCTAATGTATTTTATTTGCTTCTAGCAAGCTGGTCTAGTTGAGAATTGTTATTTTCCCTCAGACTTAAAAAGGAAGTAATTTTGAACCCAAATCCAGAATTTTGCTGTTAAATAGTGCCTTTTTTTGCCATTGATACTGATCTCTTCCTAATTTGTCTGTGTTCAGTTTTCTATAATTTTATATAAGTTGACACTTGTTTTTGATGACTAGTTTATTAAAACATTTAACAAGACTTGCACAAAAAGTGTTTTGATTTCTTTCTTACTTGCTTTTCTGCCTTTTTTTTTTTAAGCTTTTGGACTTCCTGGATCAACATCCTTTTTCATTCACTACTCTGATTCAGAGATCATTGGAGTTCTCTGTAAGCTACATTTTCACAGAAGCTGGTGAAGGGATTGTATTTGAGCAGTTTATTGTACAATGCATGAATCTCATTAAGATGATTGTAAAGAATTACGCATACAAGCCATCCAAAAATATTGAAGGTACTGCTGTTATTTACTAAACCCACTTTCTTCTGAAACAGTTTTCTAGTTATTCCCAACAGAGTAACTCCTTTTTTAATGTGTTAGTAAACCTTCTGTCTCTATATTAATCGTTCTTTTTTTATTTTTTGAAGTATTAATGTATATAGATAATGACTTGGTAAAGGAATTTTAAATACAGAAGGAGCATGAATATATTTTCTTTTTTGATTAAGTTTTCACTGACCAAACTTTAAAAGGTATTGAGCTGTAGAATTTGGTTTATTTTCATTAACTAGTGTGTTGCATCTTTCCCTTGAGATATATTTGATAAAATTAAGTATTTGCTGTAATTAACCAATACTAGTACTCCAAAATACAGAAACACAGTGGATTTGATATGCAGTTGAATATAAAGCAGTTTATATGTTCTGCTTTGTAAGACTCTTTCTTTTTGAAAATTCATACAATTGTCCACATTAGCTTGACGTGTGACAATGACTAGATAAAAATTAACATTCTCTTTCTAGATCTGAAAAAAAATGTTTTCATGAACATACTGGTATGTGTCAGAAAATATTATGCTAATCCAGTGTTTAAAATTTTCTTAAATAGTGATGTTACTCTGTAATTTTATAATACCTTAGAAAACCCTAAATCTATTGATTATTTACAGAAATTTCAGCTTGCAAAAGTACATAGTGTTCTTAGAGTTTCAAAATATAAATGTAGTCACTTGAAACAAGAGAAGTTTAGCACATTCTGGTGAAAGCTTGACTTCTCAAGAATGGTGTGATTACAAAAAAGTTTAGAACAGAAAATTTTTCTTAGAACTGACAGAGTGTTCATGTTGGTTGTACAGCATATCGTATTTGGCTTTACTGCTGGTTTCTTTAAAAAATGCTAACTCCTAAAAATCCCAAGTGATTTCTCAGATTGTATTTGCATGAACTTTCTGAATAGGTATAGATGGAACTTCCTCTGAGTCCTGTGTGTTTTTAAATTCAGTAATACTAAAAAAATATAAATGCCCAAGAGAAGAGGTAGGCAGTTTTTCTTCTCATCTCCCTAGTACCTGAGAAGCATTTCAATACTTTGTGAAGCCCTGACAACCCTTCACTCTTAACTGCTGTCAGAGAACTCTCTTAAAAGTAAATTAACTTCGGAATTTAGCTGGATTAAAAAAAAGTACCACTTGAGAATCTCTTAAAGTCTCTTATGAAAATATATTTTTTCTTTCTTTCTCAGAGGATAAGAATGTTTTGTTTATTCATTTCTTTCTAATTTCGCTAGACTAGTCTTCGACCCTAAAGCCACTTCATTGTAATGTTGATTTTTCTGTGTTTTATTTCAGATAGCAGTCCTGAAACTCTTGAAGCACATAAGATAAAGACAGCTTTTTTCACATACCCAACGCTAATGGAAATATGTAGAAGATTAGTCACTCACTATTTCTTGCTGACAAAGGAGGAATTGACCATGTGGGAAGAAGATCCAGAAAGCTTCAGTAAGAAACATGTTGTGTAGTTGCTTTCAATTTTATTAGATATTGGTATAAACGTTTGATATTAGCATTGTCTCTACAAGTTGCCTACTGCAAATATTGATAATTTTATTTCCTGTGTTTTTCTTATATGGACAAACATTCCCTCTAGAGATTCTTTTCATAACAAGAGATTTCTCAGTAGTCTGTGATACCCTCATATCCAAACACCAAACTTTATTTGAACCATAGGTGAAATAACACTTTTTTCTTTTCTTTGCAAACTGTAGCTGTAGAAGAGACAGGAGGAGATTCTTGGAAGTACAGTCTCAGAGTAAGTGTTTCAATTTGAAAGAAACCAATAAACGTTCCTGGATGCATTTCTTGATAGTCTTGTAAGCAAGCGAGGTGATACCTGATAGAAGGATGGTGCTTTTTAAAAAAAATCCTTAAGGAAATTTCTTTAGAATTAGTAAAAAATAACTTTGTTCTGTTATTACTGCTCAAACATGCTGAAACACACTGGAAACTATGCACTTCATATTTTAAGAGGGAGGGAAAGGGACTTTGCTTCAGCATTTATGCTAGGTAGTATCTGATGGTGGTTAAAGTCAGTAGAAGTTGTCTGTTCTTTAAACTGGTAACTGATGTTATGACTTCATTAGCAGTTGTAATGAATGAGAAAGTTTCAGATGCATTTGTATTATTTAATTATATTGCTTAATTAGTTATTAGTTAATTTATTTCAGATCACAAGTATGCTGTTATAGTCAATCCCAGTTGTCACTGCTGTGGTTAGCTTTGCAGAGAGATCTCAAAGTTTATTTGCTGGGTTTCATTTGAAGACTGAAAAACCCAATCTTGTGCATCTGGTGTGTTCCAGTTGTAAATAGGTATTTAGTCCAAATCATTCAAGTAGAACTAATCCAAATACAACCTGTGACCACACTGGGTGCTCAACAGCAGCTGTTTTACTCCACAGATTAATTGTTTTGCCACAAAACTGGCTGATACAATTGCAGCCATCAAACTCTTGCTAGAGTTATACATAATATGTAGTAGGAAGAACAGTATTTCATATAATACTAATTTTGCTACAGTATATTGTGCTTTAAATTATGACCTTCAGTGAAAAATATTCAGTATTTGGAATTTCAGCCTAAAATGTATTTGAGTTGCCTTTATTTTAATAGATTCTAAACTACACCTTTTAATTTTTCAGCCATGCACAGAAGTTCTTTTTATTGATATTTTCCATGAATATAATCAGACTCTTACCCCAGTGCTTTTAGAAATGGTTCACAGTCTACAAGGTAAGTTCTTAAAAAATTAAAGGCAGTGTAAAGTGTAGAATTCTTTACTTTTACTTTTGTCAACAGTTAAACAATTTTACCTTGTAATATCTCATTTTGTATAGTGGCTTCACTCTATATTTTTGAAAGGACATGTTAATATTTTAAAATTATTTCTAAACTTACCATAAGGAAATGCATTGTGTGTCTAGGAGAAGGAAATCCTGAGGACTTCTTACTTTCCATTGTAACTGTTCTAGGTGATTGACAAGGGTTAGGGCGTTTCTACTTCCAGGAGGTTCCAGCCTTTCATGAGAGTGCGATACAAGCTTAAGAAATTCTGTGGCTTTTTTATTGGGAACTTCCTGTTCCAAAATCTTGCAAGGCAGTTTATGCCATATCTCTGCCAAAATACTTGGGGGGTAAAACCCCACAACTTTTAAAGAAACATTTTAAGTTACGCTGTCATTTTGGAGAGTTTAGGAGACTTTCCAAATCTGAAGAAACTGCTTTAAAAATGTATTGGTTTTCTGTATGAATACTCAAGTGTTTGTAGGCTGAGGAATGTTTCACATTTTCTTTTTGTTTTACTCTATGATTTTTTGTCCTCAATGTTCTTTGATGGCCAGGAAAGATAATAAGTGGAAATGGCTTTTTTCCCCTTATTTTAGCTTAGGTTGTTTCCCTAGGATGTGTCTTCGCTGACTTGCAATATATTGTACTTGAGCTTACCGGAACGGATCATTGCAGTCTATTTAAATAAAATACTCATTTTCTGAGGGTGATTTCTGACTTCTCAGAATCTCTTCATAAAATCCTTTGTAAACATAGGTTTAGAGATGGCTTGCTGTTCTGTGATACTGGGAATAGCAAAAAGTTCTTTACAGAAGTATTAATAGTATTAATGCTACCATGCTAAAAGACACACCTGTACTTTTGTCTCCTGAGGCCTGTAATAGTCACTTTTGCATGTTTTCAACTTGAGATTTCCTCGCGAAGCACTAGATGATAATAAGAATTCATTAATTCTTAAAATTTTGGAAAATCTTTACTTGCATGCTGTAAGTTTACATGCATATGTATCTAAAGTGTATGGGAACCATACCAGGACCCTGGTCAAAATACTGGCGTGTGGTTGACAGACATCTGCAATTTGTAGGTTTTGTGTCTGTTCATTTAGGATACATGCTTCTTACTTATGTGCATGTTGCTATTAGACATGCTAATCTCCAAAATAGTAAATCAGAAATAGGGTGTGGAAGCAGAGATTTGATTCTAGTATATCACTGGGGAAAGTATCAAAACTGAAATGACTGAAATTGTAAATGAAACAAAAGCAGCAAAAGAGTCTTCGTTCATGGCTTACGTACATAAAGGATATAAGTGCAAAGTTGCTTGCGTTCCTTGTTTTAGTGATACTTTTTTCTTAATTTTAACTTTGGCTTGTAGGATCTACCAACATAGAAGATACCAATGCTATACTGATCAAAGATGCCGGTAAATTTTTACTTTACCTTTGAAGTAACAGAACCCCTTTTGTATATGCATTTGACTTCTTAAAAATTGCATGAAGAATTTGCAAGATGTTTTTAAAGACATTTTGAAAGTGGGACATAAAAACTAATTTTCATTTCAGTTAATGTCAGCCTGCACTTTTACAAAATGCTTATGCAAAAATATGGTGCTTTTTGCCTTTTTTGTGAAACAAACTCTTAGACGATCTTATTAATGTCCTGTCCTTTCCAGTCTGCAACTAAATGACCTTTAGTGCTTCCATGGAGAACCTCTGTCCATTTTACAAGTACAGAGATTTTATGGCAAAAGAAAAGAATTGTTCCTGATGGAATCATCCTTGATGTTAGAAGGATGTTCTTTCACCATCTAGCTATTTTCAAGAGTCTGAGCTTTCTTCTGTAATAATTTTCTTGTACTACAATTTCCTCCAGAATTCTCTTCACTGTAGTCTGATAAAGCTTTCTAAAAAAAAAAATATGCTTTAGCTTTGTTTTCTTTATTATGCTCAGATTATTAAAAATGTGGTTTGAATCTTAAATTAATCTGATAATTTAGTATTAAAAATGAACATTTAAGCAAACAATAAGCGTAACTGTTGTTTTTCCCCAGTGTATAATGCGGTTGGACTGGCTGCTTATGAACTATTTGATAGTGTGGATTTTGATCAGTGGTTTAAAAATCAACTATTAGCAGAACTTCAGGTTTCTCATGACAGGTAAACATCTTGGTTTGTTATGCCTTCTTAATTTAAAATAGAAACTGTTGATACAAGTCTGATAATATATTATGTCTAATAACTGCAGAATTGAAAAATATTCAACCTTTCAACTTATCCATTAAATGAGCAGAGGTATGAAATACATACAGATAACTGATACAGTCACTGAAGTGACAGTGTTCTTAGCACTTTATGTTTAAATTACTATATAGTGAATAGTTACAGGGTTCTGTGAAAGTACATTGTCTGTCCTCCTGCATATATTTGACTTGACTGACCATTCTCAGGACAACCACTTGCTCCTTTAAAGGAAGATACTTGGGTCTCCAGAGACCACAGAGTTCTTCAGGCAGCAAACTCCAATGGAAATCTGTGGAAATAATCTCCATAAAACACTAGTTTAGCCAAAATAGTGATTTTTTTCTTCAGGTATTTCAGTACAAGGCTTCTGTAACTCTTTTCAGTTAATTTTGTCTGCAGTAAAGAGGGGAAGTAAAGATATGGGTTATGTTGTAAAGTGTGAGTGATTACAGGCTGGTTCTACATGAAGGGTTTTATACAGTCCATTTGCTGTGGTTTTTCCTTCTCACTCAGGTCCTCATCACTTGGATGTCCTTCACATGAGTACTTTTTTTGTTTAGTGGATATCATAGGGTGTCTTGGAAGATCAGTTTTGGCATCTGAGTACAGACTGAGCTGGCCCTCTTTAAAACTGTCTAGAAGACAGAGGTCCTCCTGTTCCTCAGACTGTCACTCTTTCCCCAGGGGAAGGACAGTGACCACTACTGTGCGTGATAATTCTCATCAGATGCATTCAAATCACCCTTTGAATAAGTATGTCCCATTTTTCTCAACAGAGTCATTAGTAATGACCCTAATGTCCTTTGAAGACTGTTACTATGTTTCTCTTCTACATTTGCAATTCATAGTACCAGACATAATTATCTGAAATGAACTAATTTGTTTCCTTATGCCCTTTGGAGCTACTGTAAATTGTAAATGATTTGCTATAATGAGTTGCCAGTCAGCTTTCTTTATTTCTAACTTCCAGCTATAGAAACTTGATTTACAAGTAGAGTTTATTTTCATGTAAATTGGGAGATATTAATAAATTTGCAAATAATAAAATACTTCTTTTCATTACAATATGCTTTTAAAAAAATTAATTACTCACTTTTGGATGTATAGCCTTACATCAGGGTCACAGAATATTTGCCACAGTTGTTTACCTTCTGTCTTCCAGTGTTTTTGTTCTTTTTCTCGTTAGACTTTTTTTATGAAGAATTCAACCTCACCTGGGTATCCACAAGTGGTCCAGTACTCTAATGGTTAGTCTAAATGTCAGAAGAGCAGAAAAAATAAAGAGAAGTGTTGTGTATAAGATCAGTCATTTGCTGTTATGCCCCACCAGCAGCAATCTCTAAGTAAAGCTGCCACAGTATTTTTAATATATGCTGACTTTGGTATTTTTATGTTATTCACCCATATAGCATAAGTAGAACTGACAGAAGTGCTGTGTTGTTGATACAGTTGTATTACAGTCAGGAAGACACCCATTTGGTTGGCAATTGTGGTATCCCAGGATTAAATTCCTGTGGAAATAGAAGCTGGTAGTAGAAGTTGTGCAGAAGTTAGAAGCCTTGTTTGTTTGAACTGCTTCTACTGCCTTCATTACTGGAGACCATCATGACAAGGGAGCCAGTGTTAGTGGTTTAAATGGAGTCCTGCTTTAACAGTGGATTCAGGAACATGTATGTAGTTCAGTTCAAATGGGTTGGAGGGTATGATCTGCTCTCCCACAGGAATTAATGTGGTTGTTCATGAACTGGTGAATGTTTGGGAGCACAAACCTATGTATTGTCAGCAATGAGCATGGAATGTGTGGTGTTTTGTTTTCTTTGAGTGTTTCATTACCTGTTCATAGTAAACCTGCCAAACATGACCATATCAGTAGAAGAAATATGACATGAATAAAAAAATATTCTTAAGGATTTTTAGAAATCCTTAAGATCCTTTAGAATTGCCAAATTTGTTACTTGCCATGACAGTTAGTTTTGTATGATTAAGGAGAAACTTTTCTATAATATAAAAGTAGTTTACTGAATGCAGTTTTTTCTGTAATAATTCATTTGTCAAACAGCATCTCCTGCTGAGAGACAAAATATCAATGTGACACTGAGTAATTTAGTATCAAGCAAAATACCTTTGACTTGAATATCTGATTCTGTCCAGTCTGCTTAAAGATACTGTTCTATGGCTATTGCAACAGAAGCTTCCTTATTTTGGAATATGATCCCTTTTCCTCTGTGAGATTTAAGTCCAGTGTGCTCAGTGGTGGGCCTATGCTTAGTCAGTGTGTGCTCCTTTTGTAAGAGCTAATGTTCTATGATGTGAGCTTTTCCCAGAAGAAGTAAAAAGACAGGACCTCAAAAATGAGCATGTATGAGCAGAAGAATTTCTAGGAACTTAAGTAATTAAAAAAATCCCAAACCAACCAACCAAAAAAAAAAAAAAAAAAAAAAAACCAAACCACAAAAAACCCAACCACCCAAAAAAGAAATCAAACCAAAGAAAACTCATACATGCACACCCCCCAATAAAACTGAAGAGGATGCCATCTTTTCTCTACTAGGGAGAGAGAGATTGTAAAGATGCAGGTACGGTGTGTAAATTGAACACAGATCTCATTGGAGTTGAAAATCCTTGCTGTCACCAGACAGTTGTGTACTTACATCATTTAAAACTTTCCTGTACATGATAGTGTTTTCAAAACTATCTAACTTCAATCTCAAGAAAATTACTTAGGTTTTTTTAATATTCTTATTTTTACACAGGTAAGTGTCAGACACAGGCATTCTAAGAGCAACAAGAATTGTATCATCACGGCTTCTTGAACAAAAAGAAGCATGTGTTAGTAAGACAATGTTATGTGTAAGTCATGCTTCAGCATGAGTTATTCATGCTTCACTGCCACGCAGTAAATAAGCAATGCTGGACTGTTAGTCCTCATTAGTTTTGTGTTCCAGTGTAATGAACTGTGGTGTACATGCTACTTCCACAACTTTCAGATTCTCTGACAATGTTCTTTGTTTATAATCTTGTGGTTATGGGAATGTTTAATAAAACACATTTATTAAATGTAGAGAAGCCTCAATAACTTCAGTTTAAATTGCTTTTTGATGGCTTGGAAGGCAGAAGTTCATCAAATGAAAAATACATTTATGATAACAATGATTTGGTAGTTAAAATCCTCTTAATAGGGTTCACATCCCCTAACTCTATACATCTGCAAGTTAAACATATGAATCTGAGTTATATGATCACCAGAGAGAAATAGCAGCTCTGTAGCATGCTTTTCTCAGTGCTTGTTCTGGATATAAAGCTGTTTGATTTGTGCCCTTGTCTCAGCAGTAGTGCAAGATTAGGTAATGTCAGTTCTTAGAATAGCTTTAGACTGATGACATGAACTACTTTGACAGCTGCTGTAATGCAGTCCTTAAGTTTGCATTTTTAAATTGTATGTGGCCTAAAATTTTTGAGCATTAAAAGAATGTCAAGGAAGTTACTAGAAACTGTGGTGAAAACAGATGCCATGATGGCAGTAATAAATGTAACATTTATTTTCTTTTTTAGTTGATGTGCGGTGTGCAGAATAGACTGTCTCTAGTGAGATGTTTAAGATTCAGTTATTTAGGATGAAAATTAACTTTTTCAAACCAAGCTGGTGTTTCCTGTGCCATCTTGTGAAGAATTTTGATGAAAAAGATTTCTGCACTAATGTTGGTCTTGACAAACTAAATCTTTTTGTTGTTTTGAGTAACAATAAACATCATGGCTCTTGGATTGCGTCAAAGTATTTTATAACATCAAGTATAATGAGTTAAAAAGTGCAATTTTTTCATCCTGCTTTTAAAGGTATAAACCAATACGCCGACGAGTAATATGGCTGATTGGACAGTGGATTTCTGTAAAATTCAAGTCGGACTTGAGACCTGTTTTATATGAAGCAATTCGTAACTTGCTTCAAGACCGAGACTTAGTGGTAAGTATTAATAACTAATGTTTTGGATTATATATTTGTTTTGTAAACAGGTGAAACATAAACATCATACATTGTGTATACTTGATTGAGAATTTCATAACATCATGCCTTAAAGTGTGTTGTGTCTTGCAAAAGATAAGCCATTGGGAAGATCTGAAAATGTTTAATTGTGAAGATGTTCAGTAAGTGATGACTTTGGCAGGAAAAGGGATTGCAAGAGTAACAGCCTGTTTTTTGTAAGGAGAAAGTTGTGAAATGTTTTTACAACCCGTCCCAGAAGGAAAGGGTAGTTCAGGTTCTTGTTAGTAAATCCCTTGGGGTGGATTAGAGTGAAATGACACCAAATGGATCAGTGTTTATAAATACATATATATGAAGGGATTATTTTACAACAATTTCGTTTCAAAGGAAAACAGGTGTGTAGCTGTTATGGTTGTTATCATCTATAGTAATAAAACAATATTAAAGCATAAAAATAACACTGAAGACAATGTGTGAGAGAAAGAAAGGGTAAGGGTCCTAAGATATATATAGCCACCACCCACTGGATCCGTCGAGGAAGCTTGGTAGTTGCAGCTCCAGTGTCTGTTATTTGAAGCAGTGGTCTTGATCTGTTGAGGGTGGAGGCAGCCTCCCTACCTCCCCCCCCAACAAAACTAAAAGATTCCATGGGTTATATACACTTAACAGTGGGAACACCTTGTACCTCTCTGGGGTGGGGAATTTTACAATGGATAATGTCCATTATCTGAGATGAATAGCTCAGGCTAAGTGTGAAATGTCTTCATTTCAGATTCCTGGGGGATGGGGGGATGGTTTCACAACAGAGTCCTCATGTAAGGGAGGACATTGGCACAATAAGAAGGATTATCCCACCTTGTAGGATTTGCATCTTCCCTTATTTGGAAATCCAATTTGTAGCTTCAGATATGCACACCATTCTGCATCTGGTGTAGTGGGAGGCCCTTTCCAAACAGGCATATTCAGGGAGGCATGGTGGACTTTGCTGGATGAACAACTGTTTCTTACAAAAGGCTTTTTTGGTGATCTTAACAATGTTTAAGCCATTAATAATTTCAGTCTTTGACAAATATCTTACAGGAATTTGTAAACAAATGGGCACTTTGTGTAGATAAAACAAGGTTGTTCTGTGACTAGTCCCTGCAGTATAAAGGACTGATTGAGGGCACCTTCAACAAGTTAACAGACAACACCAAGCTGGGCAGGAGTGTTGATGTGCTAGAGGGCAGGAAGGCTCTTCAGAGGATCTGGACAGGCTGGATCAATGGGTTGAGGTCAGTGGTATGGGGTTCAACAAGGCCAAGTGCCAGGGCCTGCTCTTGTGTCACAGCAACCCCAGGCAGCACTACAGACTTTGGATAGGTTGGGTGGAAAGCTGCCCAATTGAAAAGGACCTGGGGGTGCTGTTTGACAGCAGCTGAACATGAACCAGCAGTGTGTGCAGGTGGGCAGGAAGGCCAGTGGCATCCTGGCTGGGGTCAATACTGGAGCCAGCAGGACCAGAAAAATCTCGAATCCTGTGTCCAGTTCTGGGCCCCTCACTACAAGAAAGACCTTGAGGCGCTGGAGCGTGTCCCGAGAAGAGCAGTGAAGCTGGGTTGTCAAGAGTTAGAACAGGTGATTCTGAGTCGCTATGCCTGGAAGTGTTCAAGTAATGTGTGAGTATGGTATTTAGGGATATGGTTTAGTGCTGATGGTGCTGGTTTGGTAGTTTGACTGGATGATCTTTGAGGTGTTTTTCATACTTAATGATTCTGTGATTCTATGGTTATTTATGGGTGAAAATTGTCTGCTAGCAGGATGTGATAAATGCCCTTGGTTGCTAACCTGCTTGAGTAACAAATCTCTTGGTTTAAGCTACAGTTTCAGTTTACCAGTAGGCGAGATTGAGTTGAGAAGCTGGTTTTGCTATTGTTTGTTTTGGTTTTAAATAAACAGAGCTAGCAGTCCACAAATAAAACAGATAACCCTAGCTAGTGGGTAGGTACGTATCACTTAGTAACTGGCAGTCAGAACAGCTACTTCTGTGATTCCAGACAGCTTTAGCAGAACAGGATTTGTTTCTGTTTTCACTGAATGCTTTTTAAGCATCTGAGCATCTATTAGGAAGAAAAATGTAACTTGTTATTTGATTCTGTGCTTCTTGGTTGACAGCAAGTCATGCAATAATTCCAAGTTAAAGTCCTCCTCTATTGTTAAGAGTTTTTATCAGAGGCTAAATAGAATTAAACTAGAAGATGCCTTTCCTGTCCTTCATGAAGTTTTTGCTTGAGTAGTTCCTCCAATTTCTAGTACATTAGCAATGCCAAATAAGAAGTAAAGGTTACTAAAATGAAAGCAAATGAAAATGAATTGAACTAACTACATTTCTTAGAGGATGACAGAACACAGAGAATGATTCAACTGCAAAAACATCAACTGTTTTGATATTGTCAGATAGTATGATGATAATCAAAATGTTTAATGGACTTATGCATTGTGCTTTTGACATTTGTCTTTCAGGTCCGTATTGAGACAGCTACAACACTGAAGTTAAATATCCTTTTGTTTGAAAAGATGTTTGATTAGTTCTTAATTCAGAGTTACTGGAAAATTAGCAATTTTAAACTTAGTACCAAATTCTTCACATTATAATTTTTATGTACCCATGAAATATTTGCTTACTTGAGTCTTGTATCCGTCTTCAATCTGTATTAATCTTCCTTAATGATTGTTCACCTGTAGATGACTTTGAGTTCAGAACTGACCAGTTCTTGCCGGTAAGGCTATTTACGTGTCCTGGAGAGCAGACAAATCCATAGATAGGAGCCCCGAAAAAAATATTTTCCAATTTCTTTTTAAACTATGTTATTTAGTAATTGGGGAAGGGGTTGTATATGTATGTATTATTTTTGCAATCTTCATAGGTCAAAATATGTATTCACACTGCTGCTATTAGGGTTGCTAATGTGCAATATAAAGACAAACAGTTCAGAACACTTTAATATTACGGCTGTCAGAACTTCATAGTAGTGTGTTTAGTATTGTATATGGTATTGCTGTTAGCAGATAGTAAGTTTCTTCTTGCTAAGAAAATATTAATACTGTATCTGACAATATGTCTCCACACCAGCGTGGCTTTCTGGTATGCCTGTTTCACACAGTGCTTTCCAACCTGCTGTTTCTTAAAAGTGCTGTATACAAATATGTGCTTAAAATAGTGCCTTAAAAACACAGACTTTCTTGTTCTCCTCTATTTGTGTTCTCTACAGTAGTTGTTGCTGTTGCCATTAAATAAATCATGCAAATATAAGTACAGCAAAGATTTACTTTGGTCACTCCAATTCAGCAGGTGTTTCTCATTTGTTTGTGACTTCCATGTTAATTTCAACTCTCTGCGGGGTGCATTTAGACTATAAGTATTGGAGGTGGTTTAAGATGTCTTTTTCAGTTCAATATTTAAATGTTATCTACTGGCCAAAAAGCTGGAAGACCATACTTTTGCTTTAACTCTAACAAAGTGCTCCTTTGGGAGAGACAGCCTTTTTTACTTGTGAAGTCATGTTTACACTTACCAAAACTTGAAAATGGTGTGTGTTCAAAAGGATCATATTTGAACTGCTGTTTAAGAGCATATCTGAATTTTTTTTAACTTACTTAGGCAATGATTACCTGTTGTGCATTTTTCCAAGTGAAAGTAACATTTTGCACACTTTCTAAGTGTTTTTCAAATTCATGGATGTATTAGAGTTGTAAGCATACATCCTCAAATTACCCATTCATGTCACTAATTGTATTTTTGATGGTCTAATCTGTAGTTCTTTATTTTTCTTTTAGTATCTGGAATCCATGTTTACGCTGCTGTTTCAGCTACTTCAGGAAGTAACACAGTGTGACACCAAAATGCATGTTCTTCATGTTCTGTCTTGCGTGATTGAAAGAGTCAATATGCAGGTATTTTATTATACACTTAAGTGTTAGCTTTGTCCTGAGAACACAGGGGTGTCAAAGAAAGTGGAAAAAAAAAAAGGCCATCAATTAATAGACTGGTTATTGTTGTCATAGATATTTGCATTATTCCATCCTCTTCTCAGTTCTCATTTATCTTTTGTGTAAAATGTTCTTCCTCAGTTTCTCGTAGTAACTTTTCTTTACTTACTATGTATTTTTTATATTGACTCATCTTTTAGAATACAGAAAGATTTTCACAGCTTATCTTATGATTTTCCTGCAATTTTGTGGGTTTTTTTTTTACTACTGGTTTGTTTTAATTATCTCATCATATATCTGAACTAATATTTTGTTCAATCTTGCATGTTAAAGGAGACATTTTGGGGGAGAAAATACTTTCATCCTAGGGACTAAGCAGTTAAATTTGTAGTTTCCCATTGGAACTGATATGGGTCACAGTTGCTTATACGCTAATCTCCTGAACTGCAAGAAAAGTTTCAAATTCACATTATATTAATGTTAAAGTATGTTGTTCAGCTTACACATAAAGAAAAAAAGATGGTTTTGCAGAATAAGAGAATGAAAAGTTGACTGCTTTTATCTCAGGTTTTGTTTTGGGTTTTTTTGTTTGTTTTGGTTTTTTTTTTCTTTTTTTCAGTATTACTGTATTAAGGACAGAGATAATGCGTGTTTTTGAGCTTATCTACTCTTTCTGCAAATAATCCTGTCTGAGATCCAAATGAAGCTAGGAAAAGTCAATATGACAGCAGATTTCCTTGCATTTCAGATCAGCTAGAGAAGCAGTATTAAAAAGAACTTGAGAAAGAACCCTTGAATCTGTTTAGGTTAATTCATCATTAAGTATTTAAGAAGGCAAATAGATTAACCTTTTAGTATTGAAGACCATAACAGAAAAAACGTAGGTTAGGACAAATCTCGGGAAGTTACATAGTCTAACCCCTGCTCAAAGGATGAGAGACTTCAGAGGTTATTCAGCCTTTTTTCTTTTACTGGGACTGTTTCTGGTCTTAGAGAATGCCATTGTTTAGGACTCCTGTCTCAGTGAAGAATATATTACTATGAAAATATCACTGGTTATCAAATTGTAAGTATTTTTTGTGTTCTATTTACTACTCAAGGCTGATTGCTGTGCACAAATGTCACCATAAGTAATGTGTTCTTTTCAAACTACTCTGCAGTTAGAAGTTACTTC
This sequence comes from Thripadectes ignobilis, assembly GCA_035584755.1. Taxonomy (NCBI): domain Eukaryota; kingdom Metazoa; phylum Chordata; class Aves; order Passeriformes; family Furnariidae; genus Thripadectes; species Thripadectes ignobilis. The sequence continues at coordinate 53,681,336 of JAWMRC010000089.1, read as the reverse complement.
AGTCACAGAGTTAAGAGTGTGGTCTTTCAGAAAGAGGAGTAAACTAAAGCAAACTGTATTTTTACTGTGACAAAAGCAACTCTTATATTTTTCAGAAAGTTTGCTTGCAATAAATTAGTAGACTTGTTTACACGTTAAGAAACAAATTTCTGTTCTGACCTTCAGATACGACCATATGTAGGATGTTTGGTTCAGTATTTACCACTCCTTTGGAAGCAGAGTGAGGAGCACAATATGCTACGATGTGCTATTCTAACCACCCTAATTCATCTCGTCCAGGTAAGGAATCGGTCATGTAAATGTTTTCCTCATCTCGTATAGTTCTTTCTTAATGCTAAAACAGTACATGGTTATATTGGCTGAAGAATCTGTGCTAGTAACTACTTCTTTAATATAGACACTATATCTTACCTTCTCCAACTCCTCCTCCATCCCAAGAAAGTGCCCTGAGAGTGTAGGACAGAGTCCATACAGGAACAGACTTAATACACAGGCAGTCTTGAACTTACGTAAATGCATGACCAAGAGGATGATATCATAGAGATTAGCAGTGGAGAGAAAGTGGAAAGGGAATGACTAAACATTGCAATGAAAGGAGAAATAAGGGTTCTTTTAAAACTGGAATAAGTTTAAACAGAGAGGAAATATACTTTTACCATAAACAAATTGTGTGAATTCTTATTTCTGGCCCCTAAAAATAGGTATTTTTGTATGCAAAAGATGTCTCTCTTTGTACAGGTAGACACAAGAGTTTAGAAAAATTTATGTAACAGGCTTTTAAGGCAAGTCTGTTTAAATAAATAAATACACAAATAAACCTTAACTTAGAAACATCAAATAATTTTAAATTTACCATGATCAGATATAAGAATTGTGCAAATTCATCATTCCACTAGCTTCAGTTCTCTTAAATAGCTGTATTACAATATATAGTGATACTGTTCAGTAACGGGCAGTCATTCCCAATCTAAGAATTCCATTGCTTTTTAAGATTAGTTTTAGTTTATTATTAGTTTTGACAATAGTTCTATTTAGCTTATTTTTAAAAGTTGCATTTTCTTCTTCCGTGATTGCTGAAAACTTCTTTGCAGTCTTGGGAATAAATTTTTACACATGACTCATGGATCATTTAAACAATAAATCACTGTCATCAGTCTGTGAATCTTTGTGTAGCTAAGAAAACAAACCCTTCTCCTACTTTTTGGAATATGTCAAACGATTTCATATGCGATAAGGGCAAAGAGTATTATTTTCTTGATCTGTAAAACAGTCAGCATTTTGTCATTTACTATTTGTTAGACCTATGACTCTTCCGGTGAACGTTTTTAGGAATGTGTATTGTTTATTGTTTTTTCTTGCAGACTATTGATAACAGGCTTGTATCAAAAAACATATAATTTTCTCAAAACATGCTGATAGAAAGCTCAGGAGTTTCAGACTATTTTGTTGTGTGAAATGGATGCACATTCAGACTTTGATCTCTTGAACACTTACTTACATGTAAATATAATAGCATTGCAGGTCTCATTGCAGGTCTTTTCTAGTGCTATTCTAGAAATGCTTGGTTTGAGGTTTTTGATGTATTTTACATTTCTTATTTATTTTTGTAGGGACTGGGAGCAGACAGCAAAAATCTCTACCCTTTTCTACTTCCAGTTATTCAGCTAAGTACAGATGTTTCTCAGCCTCCACATGTCTATCTTCTGGAAGATGGTTTAGAGCTGTGGTAAGAATGTTTTCTATCAGTTTGTAATATTAAAACAGGCTGTTTGTATCCCCAGAATAAAAAAAAATGTAAGAGGCTTTGAATACTAAAATTTTTATGTTCTATTACCTTACCTTGACATCTGTATCAAACTTTTCCTCAGAAGACTTGAGGTTAGGAAGTTAATGAAAGAAACATAATTAAAAATAGCTAAGTAGGTAATTAAGTTTCAGACATTTGATAGTGAAGATGCAGTTTTGTAGTGATAATGAACAGCAAGACACAAAGTCTAGACCTATTATGTGCATGCTAAACTAACAATTTGCTGTGCTTGACTTTGTGAGAAGAGTGACCTGGTGGTTCTCAGAGCTGGTTGCAGGAAAAGATGTAAAGTTTACAAGGATAAAATGTAGAAGTTACTTTTTAGATCCTGGGCTATCTGGTGACTGAACATAAAAACAAGAAGTGATGCTTTGAAAAGTTTACTGTGAGCCTAATTTATTTCTTTCTTCTGCAGCTGGCCCTATAGGAAAAGTCTTACCTGGACTGAATTCAGCACCTCTTTCTCCTGAAGAATAGGAATACATAGAATTTGTCTTAAAGTAGTGAGGGATTTCTTTGATCTAAATTGTAGATGAATATTTGAATTACAAATACTCAAGCTACAGATGATCTGTTCTATGTGCAGCAAAGCTAAGATTTATAATGCTGATGGCAGCAAGTCAAAGTGCAAGAGCTTTTCAAAATTTAGTACAGGGGCATGTTTAATGTAGCAGTTCAGAACTTTAATATCTTCCTGATAATATTGATCTTATTAAGAATGATATTATAAGATGTCCTAGAGCATCAGAGGAGTTCGGACGGAGCTGATGAAGATAGTTGGGATTCGAATGGCTTCCTGAACAAAGAGTGGGAGAACCACTGAAATATTCTAAATAATGAGACATTATTTAGAATTGGTAATCCCACACCTAAGATCTAGGAACAAACTGGAATTTGTTGCTGTGGCTTTAAATGCAAGTTTAATTTATTGCTACTACTTTTGAACCTCAGGAATTTTAAATTTTTACAAACAATGTTGTGCATGTAGTTATTCTTGTGTGTATGTTAGTCAATGCATCGTTTCAAACCAAAAAAAAAAAAAAGTAGAAGTTGAGGTGGCTGCCACCTCAGCTGCTCCTTTGAGGTGTGGAGCACTACACATTATCATTGGACTGTAAATATTTCTTTGTACCCACCTTCTTTGAGTTCCCGGACTGGATACTTAGACACTCACTATTGCATTTCATACCTTAGGTTCTCTTAATAAAGAAGACATTTTAATTCATTTTCCTAGCTTGGCAAGAACTATGCCTGTACTATGGCTGTGTTGTAAGGACTATTGCTGTGCTTCAAGAGTGCTTCCAGTAATTGCTATACACTGCTGATCATATAGATGGTTACTGAAAGTTACAGTGTTTTTGTCTGTCAAAGTGATTGCTCAATGTTATTCACATATCATCTGAAATATTTTGCTTAATCTATTCTTAGGTTAGTGACATTGGAGAATAGTCCATGTCTTACACCAGAGCTCCTAAGAATATTTCAAAACATGTCTGCCCTCCTTGGTAAGTATCTTACTAATAAGAATTCAGGGTTCTTTTCCTACTGCTTGTTCATGCATTAAGTAATGCTACTGTGGCTGCAAGTACTAAGGGAACTTGCTAAGTTGTAATTTTCAAAATCTGAGGAACAGGTTTTTATTATCTGACTTTGTTGTCTTCTTTAATATTTGTTACCCTATTTCTCCATTTTACATAAGTTAAATGTGCTTTGTACCCAAAAGAGAAGACAATTTCGGTTTATCATTTCAGAGGTTATTTTAAGAAGTTTCTGAAATTTAACACCAAGTGTGCTGAGTTTTATTGATATTGGTTATAGGAACATTTTTACCTGTTCTGTTTACAACCACAATGCAGTTACAAGCTTTCCATAATTCAGTCAGTAACAATGTAGTATGTTTTCAAACCACCTAAATACATCTAAGCACTTTGGTCAAGCAGCACTGAACTGAAAAGCAGTAGTTTTGCCTGAGTTGTTGACAAAATATAAACTTAGTAGTGAGAACTAGGTACTCAGTGCTTAGGAAATGCTATTTGATGTGTTTTTCTTCATAATTAAAGGGAGCGTAAAAATTTTGTGTTTTCATTGTATTAATATGTTTGTGTTTCATTAATCTCTAGCTGTGCCTTTGTAGATTGTGTAGTTAGTATAGCAAATGGGTTAATTTCTTTAGAGGAATGTGTTCGTAAAATTACAGAAGTTAGTTTTATACTTGATAGTTGTTTTCAGCACTTAATGCTTTATTCTAAATAAAGGTTGGTAGAAAGTTACGTTATGGTAGGTTGGTGTAAAATGATGTCTTCTTTTATTTTTCTTTGTATACAAGATCTCTAATGATAAAACTGCTGTTTAGTAGTGGTTTTAGTATTTAGCTGCAGAACTTCCTATTAGATTCTGTAGCTGTCAAGTACTTGCTATTTGTCATCAGTCATAACTACACACCTTCCCATCCACCTTTTTGTTGTGTGTCAATACTAGATAGTATCTGCTACCGAGAGCTTGCACTATATGAATGCCTGTGATTTTCATACTTGTGTCACACTGCAAATCTGCTTGAGTTAAATTCAGAAGTAGTCTATATTTGTGGCTTGTTTACTTTCACTACTGATATTTTCTCCCCACCTTGTCCTCTCCATCCTCATGCAATATGTTCCAGGGTGCAGATAACTAGACATACACTTCAAAAGGTGAGGGTACTCAGGAATATTCTACATGATTTCCTTATTTAATGAATGAATCCTGGAGAAAAGTGATGCATGCTTTTTTGCCTTTGGAAAAAAAGTGCATCCCTTATTATTACTAACCTTATTTTAGAACATAGTAGTTACAAAAACAGTACAATACTGCCATCCAGTACCACTCAGGCAGCTGCTTCATTCATTTAGTACACTGGAAAAAGAGATTCTTCACTTGAATCAACTGCAACAGCACAGTTAAAGGTGCAGCATCTTGCAAAGGAAAATTTATTGATCAATGGCAATCAACTGTTGGAATTAATTAAATAACTGTTCAGTCTTAGTTCTGTAGCAGAGTTTCTCTGGTATACCAGTAGCACTACTCATCTGAAACATCCAGGCTCTTTCTGTCTGCCTTGGCATGGTGATGTAGGTGTAAGGACAAGGTGTTTTAACTGGAAAGTCAAAATTGCAAAGTCTTCTGTGCCTTAACTGTTGGAGATAAGGCAAAAAAGATAATCTCTCTAAGACTCATTCTCAATTCAGTCTGAAGTTATCAAGGTGAAAGCCAAAGGATGGATAAGGCAAAGGGAAGTTATATGTATTGGAGCAGAGTGGAGAACTAGTAAGGTGCTCTAGAAAATTCCTGTCTTGAAAATATAGTGTAAGGAATGTGAACCTCTTGACCTTTAGTTTCTGAATTGATTTTTACTGAATGGAATTACTCTAATATACAGGCAATGTAGCTATTTTTCTGGTGTGTTTAACTGCTACATCAGCATGTAACTCACTCAGAAAAGGTGTCAGATGTCAACATAGTTGAACTAGAAGAACTGAAAGTCAGGGAGAAAAGAAGTAGTTCATACATGAGATTTTTGGACTGACAAGGGAAAAATATAGAACTGGTTTTAATTTTACATTTTCAAGTAGTCTGAAAATAATATGTCCCTTTCGAGATATAATTGCCCTTCTGAAAAGAGCTTTTTATACCCATTGCAGGATACTAATGCTGTTGGAACTGTATGCCAGAGATGCTACACAAATCATTTAGATTTGCCTTAAGGAGTAGAATGTTGCATTTGGTATGGAGGCTTGATTTCACTTGCATAAATGACTGACCTTCAAAGTTTATGGTGCAGTTACTGATGTGCAATGATTGGTCACAGCATAATTGTCATATTTCATTTTCATATCAGGAGTGCTGCTGCTGTTTAAATTCTGTTAATATATAATTACCCTAAAGAGGGGTTGCATCCAAGAGGGTTTAATCCATGTCTTGCGATGGATTGAACAATCTGGAATGGAGAAATATATTAATTCTCTGATTATGGATGCATTTATGCACTGAGACTGTTTAAAATGACCGCTCAATCTGACACAATTTCAGGTTGCATATATGGTCAAAATGTAGACATATCTGTTTCAAGAAGTATTGGGTTTAATGCACCTGTGCTGTATTTGTAAAGGTAATGGTGGAAACCAGGTTACTGAACCTGGACTAATTCCTCTGTTCTGTAACAAAACCCAAAGGAGCACATTAATTCAGAAAAATATATGTTTAATTCAAGAAAAACCTGGCAAGAGAATTAATGCACAATTAGCTTTTAGATGTAATCAGTTGAATGTGATATCTTTCTAGAAAAATGCTTTTACTAAACATTGAGCATTATGCACAGATGATTGGCTGAAATTCTGTTGTTTCCATTACATCTATGTTACCTGTTTTTTTCCTTCTGACCTGAAGTATAATTTTTGCTACACATACTTTTTACATTTGTATCAGTTATCACTGAATCACAGAATGGAAAGTTATGGAAGGCTTAGTAGCACTTCATGTTTATGGGACCATTTACTTAGAGTTTATCTATTTGGATCAGTGTCTGAAATTTTAAATCTGGTAGTATCCAGTAAGAAAAAAACCCCAAATTGCAGACCTCTAAGGAAAACACAATGTGTAACATTAGTAATAAGTTACTAAAGCTAATTCATAGATGTACTGGAATCTTTTGGTGAGGATATTGCACTGATATAGGTGAAAAATACTCTCTTTTGAAGTCAGGATACATTAATATTCTGTATAGATGATAACAAGACGTGACCTGTCCATGCAGTGACATATGAAAGTAGTCATGAATGCAAACCTGTCCCATGGCCACGTCAAATAGAAGAACATTAACATTCTGTGTAATGGGTGGGAAAAAAAAGAAAACTACTGAAACTCCCTAGAATTTTGCAGATATTATAATGGAAAAAACAGTCATAGTTTTGGTTTTCTGTCAGCTGATAATTTTTTTGGTAGGAGTTTTTCTATATAAACATCACTAGATGTAAATCACAGTTCATACAGGCTGCTTTCATTTATTGGAAACATACCAAGTCTTAGCCAGCTACTGTTGTTAATTTATCTGGTCAGGAATTTTATTTAAAACTTACATGAAAGTATTTACCTTATTTTCCTGTTGCCTCTACATGATGATTTTATTAGCTGTATTTATTAAAGGTTGTGGAGCAGAAGTCCAATTCCTTTACAAAGACTAATTTGTCTCCCAAACCAGTTTTAAGAAAATTTAGCAAGGCCTTTGAGGTTTTCTGCTCTTCTGTCCTGTTTTTAGACAATGACCGATGTGGATTTTCTGCAATAGTATCAATGTCCATGTGAAACTCTGAAACTTGCTTTGCTGTGAGTTCTGCTTATAGATATTCCGGGGTGATTTTTTTTTAAGCATTCGTACAGATAGTGCCTGAGGACATGTCTCTTTTCTCTCTTCAAACTGCAGCTCTGTATCATCTCCTCTGTGTATCTATCTCTTAAATGGGTATGCTTTCCTTACTGAAATACTCAAGGTATGCCCTAAAGCTCAGTGTTTCAGCTCAATGTCATTTGATGTGGCATCTGGGTCAGAAGAGCAGAACTACAATCTTTATTTCATTCTTTCTGCTCAGCATTTGCTGACTCAATGCGAGAGAGATAATTTTTCAGTAACTGTAGGTCTCTTAAGTTTGTGTTTTGTTTGTTCTCTCTTTAATATCATCTTATCACATCCAAAACTCCACCTTTTTTTTTATATAACTTTATTAGCATTGGGTTTTGAGATCATAGGATTTCTTGTGCTTCCATTTGAGTACATGAGAGCTGTCATACCAATTCTCTAATTGTCTCTGGTGTGGAGCAAGAATCTGCTTGGTACTGGATCTAAAATATGTTTTTTTCTACTTGTTGGCACCTGGCAGTGTAAGCTGGGAGAAGAAAGAGAATTTTAAAAGCAAATCATTTTGGTTTTCCTTCAGTTTGGCAATCAGATTGTGACTTGTGATTTCTCTTTTCTCCAGAGCTCAGTTCGGAAAACCTCAAAAATTGCTTTAAGATCATCAATGCTTATATTTTCTTATCATCATCTGAATTTTTACAGGTATGTTATCATTTTATAAAGTTTCATATTCTCACCTCATTTCCTTACTGGCAACCTGTTTTGTCTCTCATCTCGGAAAATACCATACACGCATTTATACTCTTATTCATGTATGTGTGTGCAAACATATTGTTCTAATGTTAGCTCTTTATGGTGCATGTGAATGGTCAGTCAGATGAGATTTGAGAAAGATTATTATTTGGAATTAACACAGTGTGGATTGATTTAGTACCTTGGAATCTGAAAAAGTGCTGTGTGGGATAGTAATAGTTACTCAAATTATCCTACCAGATTAAAATTATGATCATAAATTCTAGCAGGAGTTGAACTAGAGATGTTATGCCTTGTTCTCACACCTTTTATATTAGAAAATTGCTAGAGATTGATTTCTTTGAAACATCCTGCAATGTCAAAAAAACCCCAAAACAAAGTACTTCGATTAGATTTTAACTAGCTCAGGAATGATGAGCATTTTAGCAGATATGATCTTTGAAGAGAAGCTGATTCTTTGGGCATATGTAATCCCTAATGAACTGAGTTTTTATAAATAAGCAAAGGTATAAAATGTGTTTGCATAATACCTTTTTTCATTTTATTTCAGATGTATGCTGCTGGTTTATGCCGATCATTTTGTGATCTTCTGAAGGACATAACTACTGAAGGTCAAGTTCAGGTTTTAAAGGTGGAGTATAATAAAAATAATACCCAGATACTCAGCTCTGTACATGTAATGTTTTCAAGTAGGATGAATGTAGAACATGTAGTAAAACCCAATGTATTTAGCAGACTTTGACACTGGAGTCAGTGCTGATATAAACTACTTATTTCAAGTCTGTGCATCTGTATAGAGACTTGATAGGTCTTAAAGCAAGCTTTCCCAATCTATATTGAATATTGTATGTGTGTGATCTCAGTGAAATTGCTTTGTATACCATACTTGCATATGTACCATGATGCAGTGTTCAGTCTTTTGCCTATGGCATAAGTTGCTATTGCAATGGCCAGAACTGCATAAACAGAGTTGCTGTAGGGTTTTTAAACTCCTAAAAAGCTATTTCCACACAAACATCAAATGGTATTATGAAGAGATATGAAATTCATAGGCTTTTCAAATATTAATGATACTTTGAAGGTGTCTTTTCAAGAATTTCAGGAAATAAATTTCACACACACACTGAAAGATGGGTAGTAGCTGTAGTGTATTACTATTTATATTTCCAGTGGCTGTACTAACAGAGGACTCTATGTTGCTTATGAAAACTTGGACTTAAGTTCAATTAATTTTAAATACAATGGAGGAAATATATTTGATGCCACCTGCCTCTTTGGTGAGTTGCACAACTCCTTGCAGAATCCCAGGACAGAGAACAGCAGGAGAAGATGATAGACCTCCCTGTTTGTAGTTCCTGCTGTGAGGAGCCTAAGGACTCTAGTTCTGGAATTTAAAATGTCAAGTCCAGTCTATCAGTAGTATTGTTTAGAGTCTATAGTTGTCCAAATGTTTTATGCAGCAGCTTTTAATGAGATCTCTAAAATTGAATGGTGCTGCTAATATAGAATCATTTATTCACTTGGGTGCCTGTGTGGCCTTGCATTAGCTGGAAGGTTTGTCTAGTGTACCTTCCTCATATGCCCTCTTGATTCCAGAGGGATAACTGAGCTATAATTCTTGTAAAAATTTTTATGAAAAGCAAAGTGTTTCATCAGGCTTCACAATGCTGACTTGTTCAACAAAAAAACCTGCTAAAATAAATATTTGGAATAGAAACACCCATGAGTGTTCTCTGAAATAGTTACCTGCAAGCAGCTTTGGCTGGATTGAAAACAGAAATTAAAATGGTAAGTAAATGAATAGAGTTGAAAAATATTTGGACTGATAAGATAATTTATTGCAAGATTACTGAGGCTTGATGTGACTTGGTTTTCTAATTATCTGAGGCTGACAGTAAAAGGTTTGAAAAGACTGTGCAAGGAACAAATGAGTTATCCAATACTTCCAGAACCCAGAAAGAGAGAGCCGAAACATCTGGGCGAAAGAAAAACCAGAAAATACAGGATCAAACATTACTTCAGGGAGCAGTGCAGTGGGGTGGGGAAAGAGTTGAGAAAAGGTTAAACAGTGTAAACACTGTGAACCACTGCAGGATACCCACAGCAGCGCCTCTGAGAGCACACCTGCAAAGAGATGGTAGGTCCTATTCAATGGTTCTTCAAAAAAGTGACTAGACAGAGGTATGGAAATAAGCCTTGTACTGACAACCCCCCTTAATCTGCTGCTTTTCCTGGAACCTTAACAAGGTCCTTCCTTCCAGACCACCTCGTCAGCTTTGCCAGGGCCACGGGGAGGCCCATGAGGTGCTTGACTAGGTGGATTTCATTGGCATTCCATTTTTCAGCAAGTCCATTTATGCAGGTCAGGTTTGCAGAGTACTTTGCTAGAATATACTTTCAGCAGTCCTGGGGTTTGCTGGTATTTACTGATAAACATCCTGTGGGCACTTTATAGATGTATACTGATATACATGGTTCTAAAGCTTCAGTCAAGATTTATGAATGTACTGTACTAATCTTCAAATTTAATTTTTTTCTTAAGGTTGTAGAAAATGTCCTAAAAGTAAACCCTGTGTTGGGTCCTCAAATGTTTCAACCCCTTCTGCCATCAGTATTCAGAGGGATTATAGATGGGGAGGTAAGAATTACTTTAACTACTCTCTGCTTTTCCTTTTGAACATAAAAGTACCTTCCATTATCTAGCCCAGTTTTTTCATATTGATGTTTCATTTTCTCTTGTTCTAAAATAATTTGATAGATTTTTGACAGCTATTTTAAAAGTCTGTAAAAATAACATAGCAGGACAAGATGTAAACCAACATCCATAATTGGTTTTGTTATATAGTGCGTTTTTTAATAAAATAGCACAAATTTTACTCTGCTGATCTGCTGTTCCTTCACTGTTAACAGTTACAAGGTGTTATAACTCTGTGTCTAGTTTACTCCTTTGTAGGTGTTGCAGGGTTTTTTTGGGTTTTTTAAAGACACACACTACTCATTAAAGGTACCTGTACCAGAGAAAAATGAACTGGACAAGAGGAAGGTTGACTTGACCTTCTCTTTCTAATTAACATATCTAATATGAAGAGCTGAAGGATGTGAAACTGCTTTGTGTGAGGCGATTCTTTAAGTTTTTGCTGTCTTAGATGTCTTAACTTCTCCCTTTTCTATCCTTTTCTTCAACAAACTTCCATGTTGCATGAAAGGGAGTAAAATCTAATATGCTATAACTGTGTTGAATTTTGCAGTACTAGCAGGAGAAAAATAAAAGTATTTTACTCAGAAGAATCTGTGGGTACAATTCTTCAAGCTTTTTGACTTTTTTGGTTAAAACCTTTGCTTCTTTCTGGAGTTGAATATCAGTATTTGGTTCACATTATTATTGTGGTAAATAAGATTTCCAAATTTAAGCCAAGCAATACAACGTAGCAATCTTCTTTTTGCTGTACAGAGCACAAAGATAGAAGATTATTAAAATGTCTTCTGATTTAAGACTGATAAATTCATTGTACTCTATTCAAAATATATAAATCTGGGTTAGCATTTTCAGCTAAATATTGGCACTTTGTTTTTTCAAGTGTGCTATTCCACAAAATGTAGTTGTATTTCTTACATGCTAAATTTAATACAAAGAACTCTGTACATTCTTTTAAAAGTATTAACAAAGATAGTAAATGAATGAGCTTATTACTTTATCCAGTAAATTTTGAGACACCTGCAAATTATTTGCAAACATATTATAGCTTCTCTCTGAAATAAGTAACAACAACTTCAGAACTACTAAGCATTCCCGAATGTTACTGAAATAAGCACTAATTTTGAACTATGATCAACTTTAAAAGTGATTTTTTTAACAGTATAATATACTGTTTGTTCCTTAAGGTACCCATTTTAAAATTTAAAGTAAAATCACTATGCAAGTTTTCTTGGCTGTTAGGAATTGGTAAATTCTGATAAAGATTGTTCGCTCAGTCTTCTAAGAGGCTCTTAAATTAGTTTATCTTTTAAAATTTAATAAAAATTACGAGGGATGCATGCAGGTATTTTCCATGTATTGCTGCTCTGTGTCAAATATTTTTCTTTTAGTTAAACTAAGCACCCCTTGATTTGGTGTATTTTTGTTTCAGAGATACCCAGTTGTGATGTCTACTTATTTGGGGATCATGGGTAGAGTTCTACTACAAAACGCAAGGTTTTTTTCATTACTTTTGAGCCAGATGGCATGTGAGTTGGGTCAGGAGGTAAGGTTATTGTCCTTTTTTGTCACTTTGGGGTTTTTGTGTGTTGGTATTTCAGCTTTATGACTTGGGCAAGCCTTGCTTTCTTTTGATCTGAAGGAACTTTTTCCTGTTTCCCATTCTTATTCCTTCTCACTTCACCTTGAAAAGGGGCCCTTGCCCTGCCTTTGCTTCTTCCACTGGCATCCTGCAAAAATTTGTATGTGTTCCCACACTTACCTTATAAACTCGTGCACTTAGCCATCTAAACCCTTTTAGTTCACATGCTATTGGAGGATGCGGGTTTCTTTTCTTGTGCCATCTTGGTGGTTCTTGCGCTATGGATAATGGTGTAACCATTCTCCCCTGAGCTTCTAGAGTATAAGTTTTTGTGCAGTACAGTTTCAGTGATGAGGTTACTAGGGTTTCTTTGCTTCAAGTTTTCCACTATGTCTTTAAGTTTACATTTTAGGAACTTTCTTATCCTTGGGTGCAAAACAATTTTCAAACAGATAAAAACAAGTCTTTTTTGATATATCATCAGTTTAGCTAAAACAGAGTAAGTTCACATGGTTTGTATGTATTAGACTATTAGAGGAAAACTCTTTGTGCAATTCAGTCTTCTGAATCAGTGCCCTGTCCATGAATTAAATGCGTTTCTAACTTCTAGGTTACAATAAATGGTATGGGGGGTTTAGGGCCTGGAAGCACTGTCATAGAAAATTTAAAAAGTGTTGCTTGCTACTTCTGTCAGGCATACATAACTGTTTGGTATCTTTCCAAGGCTGAATAATGTATTCAGTTGGCAGGAAAATTCAAATAAATTATTTTTTAGATAGGTTTGCATACTCATAAATTAAAAAACCCCCAATCATTCTGTTTCCCATTGTAGTTGGACCAAATTCTTGGTAACATGATTGAAATGTGGGTTGATCGAATGGATAACATCACTCAGCCAGAAAGAAGGAAACTTTCTGCTTTGGCATTACTTTCACTTCTGCCATCATTGAATAGGTAAGCAAATACACAAGGCCTTAAATAAGCATGCTTCAAAGACCCTTGAGATAGTTTTTAAAGTATTTAAAAAATCTGCAGTTGAATATTCCAATATAAAAAGTTTTATTTACTCTTTTTTTTTTTCCAAGAGAAATGTAAAAAGATATAATTTTCTTTCTAGACTGTATTACCTTTTTTTTTTTTTGTCTTCATAGCATTATAATAACCTTGCTTCTATTTCATGGAAAATAGTAAAACTGATGAACCAGCACTGCAGATTTTATTGTTCGTTCTTATATTAGTGTTGAACTATCTGATTCTCCATCTGTGAATAAGTAGTTGCTTTAGTTGGCATGTCAGTATTTTGTGTCCCTTCCAGGGAACAACGGTCAATTTTCTTTCCTGTTGTAGCTGGTCTGAACTTTGATCATGCTTTTCCCCTTTATAACATTAAATGGAAGAGTTGCTTTTGAAGGTTGTGAAACAGTTTTTTGTACTGTGGATTTCTATAACAAGCAGCTTTTACTGTTGTCTTTTCAGTAGCCATTATCATTTCTGAATATGTATAATATGAAAGTTTTAAATGAAAATGCTGAGTATTGTTACACTGACTTCTAAATTGTCGCTACTAGATTTCATGTAAAACACGTTTAGGTGAGAGTTTAGTGCATAGTTACCTTCAGATCATTCTTATCTGTTTGACGTTCAGGAAGACAAGACTGCGTATGTTTGTTTAGTCTGCTGGATTTCCTGTAAAGTCTTAAATATTGTCCATTGGGAATTTAGATGTTACTCACAAATTCTAAAACTATGTTAGTATCTGTAAAAGTGCAGAATACATAATCACTACCAAAAAAAAAATAAAAAATCAGAGAACTCTTACTAGTAAAACTTAGATGCTTTATTGCTTTTAATATGCAAACAACTTTCCTGGTTTTATATCACCAACATAAGCATCTCACTAAAGGTGAACCAAGTAGCTGCTTTATAAGAAAGGGATTTATTTTTTTCCCAGTAAATGTTACGGTGATATGTTGCTTGTGAGCATTTTCAAAACATTTTAAAGGGGTGTTAGCTAAAATTTAAGATTCTGAACTTCATCTGTCTTCCTGTGAAGTTTCTTTTAAAGAGAGGAAGGAAAAAAGGAATTCCTTTAGATAACCATGTTATTTTGAACTACCTTCAGCTGCTCCAGATTTCCTGCTGTAAAAGCCAATTATTTCTGGCAGTCCTTAACATAATAAAACCTTCTGCAAATGACAGCTTTATTTTTCAGATACTCTAATCATTTAAGAAAGTTGCTTCTCAAATAAAGAGCCTCTCTTTAGTGGACATATTTATGTCAAAGCTATGAAAATTTCACTTATGCAATTGATAGACTGCCAAACGTACCTTCAGACAGATTGTGTGAAATTGATTCTGTCAAGTGATTGTTTCTTCTACTGGAGTAATGTGAGTCACTGTGGTTTTGCCATATCACAGGGTTTATATTACACATGCTTGCCGCATCCTACATTTGAAAATTCTGTTAAAAATAAGTTTTCAAAAGCAGGCTTCTTGTGTATATACATTTGCAGAGTTGAAGCAAAAATGCTTTAAATATAATACAGTATTTAAACAAAATGTTTAATATAAACAATATTCAAAAAAAGCTAAAGTAATTTTTCCTATTAGAATGCCTCAGTAATCGGGTTCCTGGTTAGATATTTCTTTGGATAACCGAAGTAATTTCAAGATTTCGTTGCTGCAGAGACAGAACAGAATTTTGTCTTCTGAGGACAGCTAATTGGCTGTCTTAGAATCCCCAGATGAGGGTGAGAGTCTTCCTCAGCTTTCTGATGTATGATGGTCAGGGTTGGTACCAGTAGCAAGCTCAGATTTTCAAGATTCTGCTATAAGGGAAACAGGCATCTGTACTGTCTAGCACTTTCTGAGGATTTTTCCCCTTTTGCCAGTTGCTTCCTCTAGCTTGTAGCAGAAACATCAGTTTATTTTAAAGAGGACAGGAAGGAAGTAGACAAAAATACTTGGGGGAGGGGGGGAGAGGGAGGGAAATTAGGATAACATGTATTCTCATTCTTTCCTCCAAGTTGTTTTATGGTTAAAATGTTGGGGAATGTAGTGAACAGTGACTTTTTTTATTCTCCCTCTAAACTCTATAGTATTACTTCATTATTCTTATGTACTTCTCTAATTAGTGATCGTGTTTGTAATTATACATTGTGGACTTTGAACTTTCTGCATTTTAGGGGAATTAGTTGGACTGAGCATGTTATAATGGGACATTTTATTACACATACTGCAACTTTCTTATCTAGGTGATACCATCCAGATATACAGGCAATGACATGTTTTTGGTACCAACAGTGTTGCAGTTCGGTCTTGTAGTCCGTCAATCTAGTATCCTGTTTATCTTCCTACAGCTGCACATCATGCTAGTGTTTAGAAATTCATATTAAGACCAGAACTTTCATGATTAGTCTGTTGCAGAACCTTTTCACGTGGCAGTAATTTCCTGGTATTACTTGGGGATTTTACATAAATTGAATACTATATAATTATCTGCATTTGCTATCCGAGTCTGATCAATCAGTGTTAGCATTTTTCGTGTCTGAGAGGTACATGCATTGGCATTATTTTCCATGTTCTGTATTCTTACTGCCTGTTTGTCTCTCATATCTGTCCACGTGAATTCTATTTCATTTATCAAAAACTCTTAGTACTTCATAAAATAATTTAACCTCTTGTATATAACAACAGAGTCCAATAACAAAATTGAGACAGTAAGGATGCACTTGTGGAAGTTAGTGTCTCCATGTTCAGCACATGAGGGAAACATGCATAGGCACAGTATGGTATCTCTAACAAGGAGGAATTTTGTAAAACATGCAAGGGCTTGAAGTCTTGTGGGGGAGAATCATGTCTGAGCTAGAGTGTGAGACATAAGAGGTGATAGCAACCTGGATAAGTAAATTTACAAATGTCGTGATTTCCTGGGCTAGTTCAGTCACATTCCAGTTCATCTACAATCTGAATGATTTCTGAACCTACAGCTTCAAGAGTCCTCTTGAAGATGTAGTTGAGTTTTATTAGATGTTCCTGTGGCTACAGTATTGCCTAGTGAATATGGTCAGGAGCAGGAGTCTACCTCTTATTTAGGCCATTGTGGGAAAGGTGTGGTTCTCCACCACTACATATTTTTCTGCATTTTGTATTACACATCTTCAGCATCTTTTGTATTACCTGAGACTAAAGTGGCTAAAATTGCACTATGTCCCCCTTCTTGTACCTATATATAAATATATATATATGAAAATAATCAGCGTGCTTACTGCACTTCTGTCACTTTGTATAGTGTCATCATTATAGTGGTTTGGAATGTTGTTCTTTTGCACTATTGAAAGCTTTTAATGAATTATTAGGCAAAGTAGATTTCTTTTTTATTCCTATAGTTATTCTCTGTGTATTGTAGTAGAACACAATACTGAAAGATGTTTAAGTGATAAGATTATTTGTTCTCTAACAAGGAAATGGAAACAGAATATGGGAAGATTATAGTGTCAGTGGTTAGCCTAGCTGGGCATTACTTAGCTGTAACCACAGGTAGCATTTGACACTGTGTTGAAAGCTAAGCACTGTCCTTTTGCTGTTGAGTGTTATTTGTGCTACTGTCTGTCATTGTTGAATGGAGGTTGCCAGGCTTGCTTTTACTCTTAAGTCAGTGCTTTCCAAAACAGTCTACTAATTTTGGTCCTTCAGGATAGGCTCATTTTTGGTGGACCTACTAGCGTAGAGTGGAGCAACTCTGCAGTTAGAGGAGACTTTACTGAGCTTGAAATATGAAGTATTTTAATTTATTTTGTCTTGCTTAATTTTAATTTTTGGAACGTGAGTAGTTGCAGTTTTGCTTTTCCCTCTTTGAGTCAAATATGTTTGTCTATTGTGAGGAAAGGGTTAAGAGGTTCTCCAGGTTTCTCTGCTCATTTCTCATCATTATGTAAATGAATGTCTGCTTTTTCTCACTGTGTATCAAGTCTGATATGTCAGCCAGTATGAGGTCTGCCAGTTAGATAATTGGCATTTTGTGAGTATAAGTACTTACAGTATGCAATTATAAATCTTCATTAGGTTATTATAGAAGTTTTCCTTCTGTCACTTGTTAAAGTTACTTAGAAATTTTAATTTTCCTCTCTAGAAGCTGTCTCTATATAATGTTAGGAAAAGGCAAGAAAGTGCCTAATAAAATGTCATGTTCTCCTCAGGGTAGTTACATTCTCATTTATAAATCAGAATTTCTTACACAACTACTTGTACATCCTCCTTTCTTTATAGCAATGATAGTCTGAAGCCATTTCCTTATTTTTTCCCCCTCCATTTTTTTAATCTCTGTAGTCAAAGGTGTGCTCACCCATGCCTCTCATGAGACTCTTTAGCATTTAAATGAGCTCTTTAAATTATGATTTTGCAGTTGTTCATCAGTGTTTGACCTTGGATTTGTTTAGCTTGCCTGACAGGTAACAGTTCACTTTCAATGATAAGAATGGAAAATGTGGCTTATTTTGACTGTCAGAGTCTGCATAATTCTGAGGGTTACACAGAGTACTGCCACTTCCTTAATTGCATGTCCCATTGTAGCATTGGCAAAATGATGCATACGTTAAACTGATCTTGCTCAGAATCTCCATTGATTTTTCTCTTACACCTGACTATTAGTGTGGACTGGTCAGGGACACTGTCTTTTCCCTTAAGATCCACAAGCCTTGATTTCAAGGAAAAATGTACCAGGTGATGGCAAGGAATTATGTCACTAATTGCCACTGAGCTGTTGCAGAAAACAAACTGCAGTCGTAAGGGTTTGGTTGCTGCTGGTATCTTGTTTCGTTTGTGGCCTATATAAAGAATTTCAGAAATCTTTCCTCAGACTCTTCTAAATATGATTTACCTTGAAATTGAACATTTTAATTGTATAAAAGACGGCAAAAGATGATAACAGACTAAGCAGCTTCCTTCATACTCTTTGGAATGTGTGGTTTAAAAGAAGTTTACAAATTAGTTATTGAATAAGCAGTGACTGAAGTACAGTGTATTGTTTAAAAAGTGTAAAAATCACAAGATTGTAAAAAATTTAAAAAAGAAGTTGATTTTTCAGCTGGTTTTGAATCTGAGTTTGTTCTAAGCTGCTTTGGTACATTTTCGTATCTCTCTGCCCTATACTCTGTGTAGTTTGATACTGCCAGAGAGTAGCTGAGATTTTTGTGACTTTTTTTAACAGAACCAGGCTATTATGGTAAGATACTAAAAGTGATTAAGACCACAACCCATGTCACTAAAAGAGTTTCTGCAAATAAATACTGTCTTGAAAAATACTGTTTCATATACAAACAATTTAATGAGAAAGTAAGGGTTTAAAACAAAACATCAGGTTTTGATATTAAAAAAAGTGCTTAAGTGGAAAGTATTTTTTTTTGTTTTGTTTTGTGTGTGGGTATTCTCTGTAGTAGTTTTTAGGAATTGTTGAAATTTTCTCTTTTTGTTAAATGTTTGGAAGCTATTGGTTGGTAATGCCAAGTGTATGCTCATCCTGTCTTCTAAATTAGCAGGGAGAGAGTTGCTTTGCTATTGGATTTAGTTTTTAATCTATTTCTAGAAGGTGAATTATTTCTTCTCTTTGAAATTTGGGAAATTACTTTGAATTCTTTAAGCCTTTTGGTTTGAATTGAATTCATATTAATGCATTTCTTATTGCTTTTAGTTTGAAGAGAATTTCCTAAATACCACAGTGAATAATAAGGGCTTAAGCTATGATTATGGTTAGTGTCAACATATCACATCTGTGGATTTCATTGATGGCCTAATTTTCTATGTTACTGTTTTATTTGCTTAGCTACCTGATTGCTCCATAGAAGACTTTATTTTCGGAATGAAGAAAAGAAATTCATTGGAGTAATATCTCAAAGTAAACTCTTATTTTCACAAGAGCTTTCTGTCATTATTTTACTGGAGTCTGAAGTCACGTAAGATTTATAAAAGGGAAACTTCTTATCCTCAATGGGGAAAATAATTCTGTAGCTTTCAGTGTGGAACAGGGAAATTTTCAGTTACTGAAGCAGCAAATCAAGATTTTTCCTTATATAGAAGTATGAAATATGAGAAGGAATCTGCAGTATTTGAGACAATCAGAAACTTTTAGATAAATTAGATGATAATGAGAAATTAGGGGAAAAAAAAAGGATTCTGGGATCTGAAAAGTTCGTAAGGTGTCCACAGTCATCTCTCTACTGGATGTTACTTAAATGTTGATGTGTACGCTACCCAAGAGGTAGGTTAGTATCTGAATTACTTTGTTTCCAGATATGACCACAAATCAAGGTGGGCAGAAGGAAGTAGATATTTGAAAACAAACCAAGAAAGTTGTATAATAGCCTACCTGAGAAGAATAAAAGTAGAAGGAAGACTTGCAAAAGAAGGTACTTGCTAAATTACACAGTGGGAATACAACTGATAGTTTCACTCTTAAGAGCGTAAAAGAGTAATTACAATGCTGAAAATAGGTTGTCCTTGTTTGTGAGCTTTAACATAAATTTATAGTGATTATGAGAATGAAATTCCTCTTCAAATGTTGAAGACCCAGTTTTTGAACTTGTTGCATATTTTCTGCTTTACATAAATGGGATTTACCTGACTAATTTATGTTAGCTACTATAATTATATTGACTTCAATCTAACATTTGTAAGAGCTGAACTGAGTGCCTTGCTTGTATGTTCTTTCAATTACTTTGACCTCCTGTTTCATGCATAGTTTGACAAATTGCTGTTACTCAGGCTTCATGCTTGTACTTACAAGGAGTCATTGTTGAACTAGATTTTAATGGTGAAAAGCAGTAACATTAGTAACTTTATCAATGTTACCATATGAAGTTATAATTCACATGAGGATTCAAAAATCTTTTTCTCTGTTGCCATGTGGAGCTGTATTCAGGTACAAACCTAGTATGTCTTTCACTGGAGCACAAAATATGCAGTGAATTAAGTAATCACTATGAGAGTTGCCTAAGCTTGTTGAAAAGATTTCCTTGGACCTTTCGTATTTTCTTCTCAGTTTTCAACTAGAAATATATATATATAATATCTATCATATATTATTATGTATTATATAATATATATATTATATATAATAATATATTATTATTATATATTGTTGTTTCAAGTACAAGCTAGTATGAGAAATGCTGATTCAAGTTGCATGTGTATCCCAGTCTTTTTTATGGTTTCCTCAAAAATGTTATCAGTTATATATAATTATATAATTATCAGTTATATATAATTTTGCCTTTCATTCTTAACAGATACTGCTTTCAGGTATTTTAATAGTGTGTAGTATTAGTGGAGAAATACCTTTAAATTACAGTCCATTCATATCTGCAGGTGCCATATTTACAAAGTGTAAAACAGGAGTTTCTCTAGATTTCTTAGTGAAAAGTGGAAGGAGCCATGACCTGGATTATGCTTTTTTTTCTCCTCACTTTAGACATGGGATCTGGCAGTCGGAAGGGTCAGCAGTGTGTTCAGAACCACAGTGGCAGGATCTAAGAAAAATCTTCATGAATATTGATATATTCTTGTACCTCCAGTACAAGACTATAGAGACAGTCAGCGCCTTATGGGGCCTTAGCTCTCATTTATCTAGTTACTGCTCTACTGGTTTCCCTAAATTTTCATGCTATCTGATATCCCATATTGCTCCATCAATTCATTTAGTCTTTCAAAATAGGTTGCTTCTGACATTTTGCAAAAAGAGGCATCTATTAAGATTTGCCTTTTAATTTTTTTTTTTTTAAATTGAGTTACTGCCTGTAGCCTTACAAGGTTGTTTCACACAGCACATCTTGGAAAAAATATATCAATATTTATTTTGTTTGATGGTGGGTTTTTTTGTTTGTTTGGGTTTTTTTACATGTAAGTATCTGCATAAATAGACCACAGATAGTGAAGCCTATCTACCTATTTTAGATAAAAGATAATTTCATGTTTGATGTCACTTTTTATTTTTGGTCAATCTGTGATTTTCCCCTCTCGTCATTCTACTTGATCTGGTTAATATTTTTCAATTACTCTTAGTGTAGTGTGCCCCATACCCACAATATTTCACCAGTCTTCCTGTGAACTGTTCAAAACTATGCAGTGTTTTCCCTTTAAGCAGGTGACATGGCATTTAATTTTGCTTTTCTTTATAGCAACAGTTATGTTAAATACTGTGAAAAAATTAAAGCATGAAAATAATTAAATCTAAAGAATAGGTAGTTTCACTGTTTATTTATTGGTCTCAGATGAAAGGACCAAATGTAGTTCTAATTCTGGATTGTAATGGATACAGGCTTTGTCTAAAATGGCCCGGGCACCAATTTTACTGGTCCTACTGATGTCTCATTTTAGACAAGTTACTTGGAAGGAAGCTTCTTCAAAAATATGTCTTGTTTATTCTTTTTTCTCATGCATTTCACCTTGGATTTTGTAGAGAAAGACATTTGGGTTATATTTCACCCCTTAGGTGAACTCATGCTTCCTGTGTGAGATCACTGTAGCTGAAGTGACTTGATTCTCCTGCTGTTATGCCTCTTCCTAGGCTATGGCTACTAATGGCATTTGTCCTTCCTCTTTGTTTGGCTTTGCAGAAGGTCCTGTTGCGGTAAAATCATGGGTTTATAGTTAGGTTGCTCTTTGTAGGCTTAATCTCCCCTTTCCCCCTTTGATGATGTGACTGGACCCCACAAGTGTTTTGACGCTGTGATGGTGAACTGAGGATGTAATCTCCGGTCCTTAGGGAAGGGGGATATTTATAGCCCACATTTGCACTAAGTGTTTATCTGCACAGAGGACACTGCAGGAAACGAAAGCTGTGGACCAAAGGCGTGGCTTGCAGAACTATAGTCCCCTGTGGATAAATTTTTTTAAAAAAGGTGGCCTGAAGGAAGACCTAAGGGAAGTGCTTGAGTCGAGTCTGACACATGTAGCAGTTTAGTACCACGTCATGCCATTCTCATCTCTAAGATTTCCTGGACTTCCCTGGGATTGCTGGCAGGGTGTACCTTGCCAGATTGTGGAGACACTGGGGCTGTTCCCTCCAGACTGTCTTCTCCCTTTCAGCTGGGCCACTGGAATGTCTGCATGTGTGATGTCGGCAGATTGGCTCTGTAGACAGAGAGAACAGTGTAAGTGTTGCTGTTGATCTAAAAAACATTTCAGATTCTGGCTGAAAGATAAAGGAGTAATGCAATAGTGCTGTTACAAATAGTTATACTCTATTCTGGAAGTTATACCTAAGTAGAGATAAAACTATTTTGAGCTCTCCTAGTTAAATCAGTAAATTAAAAAAAAAAAAAAAAAAAACCACCAAAATAAAAACCCCAACAAACCAAACCAAAAAAATAAAGAGACAGAAGCTACAGACTAAGGTAATTTTTGGTTTTCTAGAAAAAAATCATTGAGATTTCCTTTCCAACAATACTTCTGAAGCACAGATAAAATGGCTTCCTGTCCCAGGGTTTCCTGTATCCATGGCAACCTGACTTTAAGCACTTCTTTCCTAGTTTCCTGTGCAAACTGTTGCAAATCCTGGGGCAAAAATGTGAGTGATCTACTATGCAGTAATACTGCCTTTACAAAGGTTTCACAGATGAGTGTAGTCAGTCATCTTGTAACTGCAATGAACTGAAAAAAGGAAAATAACAGAAATAATGAACTTCAGATTTGGGGTAAGGAATTGTTTATATTTGTTTTGACTGTAGCTCAGCTTCGTAAAGGTAAAATTCAAATTAGAAATGAGCTGCCAGTGAAAGGAAAGTTGTTTACTGTTGGCATATCTACTTGAATGCTTTTGAAACATTTCCGAGTCATTCTTAATTATAAAAAGTAGTTATTAAATAGTATTTTTAACTTAATAGAGGTTGTTATTTTGGCAGCCTGGTTGCTTTTATGCTGCAAGCAGTTAAATATTTTCTGGCTAGGTTGCAGTACATTTATTTAATTGTTCATTTACTTAGAGAATTTTTTCCAGTGTAGTTCAGACTTAGTAAGTTTAAGTTTTAAACTGCTTGTTTGGCATAGAAGAATATGTAAAACGACAGTCTTGAGAGCAACACTAATATTTTAAAGACTGTACACATAGATTTAATTACTTAGTATTAATATTTATACAATTAATATATTTGATATAATAATATTTATATACTTCTTTTTATCTCTACTAGCAAAGTCAGAGATGAGTAAGAAGGCCAAAGACAGGGATATGTGTGTTCTGCAAAGTTCTCCACCCTGCCCAGGAGCATTCCTGTATATACTTAACTGTTTTGTTTTGTTGCTGCTTCAGAAGGAAGCTTTTGGCTGTCCATCTGCTTGCCAGCTCTGCACAGGGAGACAAGTTAGCTGTCGTAATGCAGGGCTTTCAAGCATCCCTCGGAACTTTCCAAAAACGACAGTTCTTGTGTACCTCAGTGGAAATAATATATCACATGTCACTCCAAATGAACTAAGAGGCCTTCAGAAGCTTGCTGCACTCTACATGGATAACTCCAGTATTTTGTATGTATACCCTAAAGCTTTTGTGGAGCTCCACAAACTGTGCTACTTGCATCTAAATAACAATAATATTAAACGTCTGGATCCAGGAATCTTTGAAGGTCTTTCCAATCTTCGTTGTTTATACCTTCAGAATAATCAAATAGCTTTTGTGCCCAGGGGATTATTTAGTGATCTTCTTTCTGTTAGATATTTAACGCTTCAAAGAAATCGTCTCAGTGTCCTTGGAAGTGGGACTTTTTTGGGAATGATAAGTCTCCAAACACTAAACCTAGCCAATAATAAGATTTCACGGATATCAGATTCAGCATTTTATCATCTTGAAAACCTTGCATATTTGTTTCTTGAAGGTAACAATTTAACACTTGTGCCGTCAAATGCTATTGGAAAGCTCAAAAATCTTGAAAGACTTTCTTTGTCTCACAATCCTATTGGATCAGTACAGCCTTTTGCATTTAAAGGACTTAACAGGCTTAGATATCTGTCTTTGAAAAATGTCAAACTAAAATATATTGCTGTAAATGGATTTTTTGGATTAAACAACCTTAGCCATTTAATCTTAAGTTATAATGATTTAGAAAATATAAATTCCAGCACTTTTACGTTATTGAACAACTTAATTTATCTGCAGCTAGACAGAAATAAAATAGCCAGCATTGGTGATGGTACCTTTGAAAAAATGGGACACTCTCTTAAAATACTCAGTTTAGCATTTAATAATATTACCGAGTTAGAACCTGAAGTGCTCAAGCCGTTAGTATCTTTAACTCATTTACAGGTACATTTTAATCCTTGGAACTGCACTTGCAAAATGCTTGGGTTACTTAATTGGCTGGCATCCTCTCTTGTTTCTGTAAGAATTCATTGTCAGAATCCCCAGAGTATGCGTGGTAGACCTTTGCACTACATAAAGTGGACTAGGTTTTCAAACTGCATTAGTCCTACTGCCCCTCCAGAGACTGCCTGGGGTCTGGGATCTGTCGGTGTCCATCACAGCACTACGACATTGCTGATGGCGTGGCACAGAGGGAACAAGCACAACACATTCGAACAGTTTATCAATGTGGAAACTAAATATGCTGCTTTCTGGGAAGGAACTATGCCTACGTCTGCTTCCCCCTTGCCCTATGAAGGTAATGCTGTTGAAATTCCATCACAGGCAACTACAGTATTATCAACATTACCAGTGCAAATACCAGCACAGATTACACCTATTAACAGAAGCGTAGAAGAACAAGGTTTATTTCCAACAGATGCTGCTCCCGTGTCATTAGAAACATCCCTGATTTGTGCACAGCAGGTTGAAAAGCTGAATCAGGCTTTTGACATTTTACTAGCCTTTTTCATTCTGGCTTGTGCTGTAATCCTGTTCCTAACCTGTAAAATTATTCAGTTTAGGCAGAAACTAAAGGTGCTGGAAAACTCAGGGGAAAAGAGAATAGAATATTATGGCTTTTATCAGCCTGGCAGATATAACATAACTGACTCAGTGCAGTCTCTAACTCGGAAAACAGTGGGGCATTCAGAAGTGGACCAAATTAGGCTGCTCAAGCGAACAGCATCAGAAAGTCAGGCACAGGTAATACTGTTCGAACATTCATCATTGTAATTCATCTCAATTTATTTGGTGTTAATGTTACTGTGATATGAAAGGTCAAGAAATCAGAACTCAAGTTTCTAAAAATACCTTCAATGACTATAAGCAACAGTCTGATAGAATTGTGGAAAATGGCACAAACTCTTCATCTTTGCTTCCTGAATGTTTTGAAGTTTATTTTTTTATTACATGTAATTTAAATCTGACATGGATATGTTTATTATTCTCTGTTCCTGTTTATAAAAATCTTTCACCTATAGTTCAAGTGTACGTGTGGTATAAAGGACATTTTTATGTAATTTAATTTGCAGTACTTAATGATGTAAGTTCCTATAGAAATTCCATAGCTAACTTGAAGCTTTAAGTAAACAAAACACCAGTTCTTAGCAGGATCATGAAGCCAAGAAATCCTGGGGATTGATAGAAAAAGCAGTGTTTTATGTATTTATTTTAATGTAGTTTCTACTCTGCCCCCTATTAATAAACACAATGGGGGGGAAAAAAGTGGGCATATTTACAGCTAGGATGTTCAAGCTTGTCAGAAAGAGAAAAATTTAAAACTGGAGAAATTCTATTAATACTTATTTTAATATATGAAGTTGTGTATTCAATCTGTATAATGAATATATTAAAGTGACTTTTTTATTAGTGTGTATCTGTATCATTTTATTAAATACTGCGAAATGGAGTTAAGGGAAACTAAATTTCTTTTGAATTGAAAAATTGACCAGTTTTATTATGTCTGAGGTAATAGAACTGGGTAATTACTGTCTATAAAAGATACTTTGTTATCTATGTAGTAATAGTTTGAGGGACCTTTTGGCTAGACAAAAGGTCTATTTCAAGTATTGATGTTCTGTTATTGTCAGGTTATATTTTTATTGTATTGCAGCTTCTTCAGCTTGTCTCCTACAGGCCCAAGCTCTAGAGACTTCAGCAATGTGGTTTATAAGTTACACAGTTTACACTTAGATCAGTTTGTTCACAGAAAAGTGGTGAACAATGTTTTTATAGTCTCTCGTCCATGTTGTCGATTTAAATTGTGTAAGGTTTGCTGCTCTTTCAGGCTCCAGCCTGGAGACTTTGGTGTTCTCCAGATGAGCCAGAATTGCCCTCAGGGTTCTTCTTCTGTCCTGCCCGCTTCCTGCTGGTATAACTCATGTTTGTGGCTGGGTTGTGGAGCATCCTGTTATCATGTTTGTCCATCCGCAGTTCTTTCCCAGAAGTGAAAACTTATTATCTACTATCAGTACAAATATAAACCTTGACTGCACTGAGCGTGTGTGGATGTGCAAGTGTGCCTTCATTGTTGCTTGTTATGTGTCTCTATTGAATGTAATGAAATAACAATTTAGTATATTATAATGCTATATTTTACTGTAATTTACTGTATAATAGATTAAATACTTATGGAGAACACTCAATTCAGCTACTTGGACAAAAGCTTAAACTGCTCTGGATAGCTTGAGTAGAAGATATCTTTTAAAATTTGTAGTTGTAGATTAGATGTTAAATATAATGGTCAAATGCTTTTAAAGAGGGAAAATACTGCCTGTTATTTTATTTTTTTTTCAGTAACTAATCCACTGTGGTCTCTTCCTCTATAACTCATTTTTGTTACATTCTGTCTCTCCTACCTTCCTTGTGATAAATGTTAAATTTGTTTTCATTTAGTAACATCTGCACAATTGGTGTTTGCATTGTAGTAGCTTCAGCAGTTCTATGTCCTATTTTAAATTTTCAGTTTTACATGGATGTTTTCAGAAATAATGGACTTGAAATTTAGTGGAAATTACTTAATGGTATGCCTTGGTTACAGAGGAGTTTTGGGAATGGTCAAAGGTTGAGACTGAACAAACCTGATTCTCAAAGGAATCTGGCAGGAAGCAGCTCTTATTTTAGGCTCTGGTTTCCACAGCTGCTCTCTGGAGAAATGCACGAGAGGTTCCCTCTGACGGTGCATGCTTTTCACTGACAGGCTGCTGTAGGAGTTGTTTGCCAGGTACGAGTCTCGCCATCTGTAGTGATGGAGCGTGAAAGGAAACCAGTACTGTCACAGCTGTCATAGCCATCCTTTGGTGTGGAGATATCTAATATCCTGTTTGCCAACACTGGGATTAGACTGATAAGGAATTGAGAGATTCATTGTGCACTTGTGAGGGAAATATCTTTTGCAGTTAGTATCTTTTGTATTTAAATGTTCACACCAGGAAACATTCAGGTACACATGTAATTCATATGTCTGTTAAAATCATTTGGGAATACATCAGAAGACTTAGTTGAGTCTCATTAGTTGAGTCTGCCCTCACAAAGCAAAATGGTGCTTCATGGAGATCAGGTTTATGGTTAGTCATAGGACTCCCATGGAAATGTTGTCTTAGCTGCTACTTTACTGCTTTAGGAGTTCCCTAGTGCTGTGCAGCTCCTAAGGAGGGGTGGGGGGGGTGGGGTGTCTGCATAATAATCATTTGCATCACTTACAGTATTTACAAAGTAATCTCTGTTTGTCCCACTCTACCTCTCTCCTTGGCTAATGAGATAAGAATAAAGAATTAATTACTCTTTCTCATATCCATATGCTACTAAAGATACAAACTCAAAACTGTTTATTGCTTCTTTCTGGTGAATGTAGAAAAGCAGAAAACATATTCTCTTTCTTTTAATCTTAAAAAAAAAAAACGTGTTTTCTCCAGTTTTTTCCCCTTTCTGAGGGAGATGCATAGCAGACATGGGGTCCATTTTCTTTAAGCATCACTTAAAATTCATCGTGATATATGTTTTAAGTTGATGGTAAAGCTTTATATACACTATTTATCTGTGTAATTGGAATCAAAATTGTGAAATTTTGCATAAAACTTCAGAATAATAAAAAGGTTGAATAGGCAACTGATTCTAATAGAAATCTTAGCCATCAGCGTGCTTGCAGCAAGTGAGGGTAAAGCCCTTCCCAAGTCATCATTCGCAAAGCCTAGCCATGATGATGATGATATTAGAAATTAGAGAGAATGAGAAAAAATGAATACTACCTTTTTCCAGAACAGCTGTGGTGTTTTGTCCTTTGCAAAGCTTTTATTCTTTTATCTAAAAAACTATGCAAACTTTGAAACAGAAGTTTTGAGATTATCCATGCAGAGGCTGGCTTAATTGCTAAATTTTGTTTTCATTGTAGACAAGGTGCATTTTATTAACAGGCAGCATAAAATATCCATTCTCTAATTGAAAAAATAATGTATTCTTTTTATTTTTGAAACTGGGTTCTGGACTGTTTTAAGTCCTCATTGTGAGCCTTTTATTTTTACTGCATACCAAATAAGGTTTTGTCCTGATTACTTAGAAAGGCTGGGTAGATACAAACCCAGTTATAACTTGATGATGATGTTTGTTTCATTGCTGATCTGAATTATGTGCAATTCAAGGGGGGAACTGCTTAAACAGTGCCATCCTCCAGTTTTAAGATTTTAATATGGACAGTATTAACGGCTTTGTTGTGAAAGTTCATCTTAAAACAGTGTCTCTGTCTTTTCTGAATCTACTTGTATGACTTGTTCATGTATTTCTTGAAACAAGCAGGCTAATTTTAGTCCCTTTAAAAAGATACTGCACTAACTTGCTTGGCTTGCTTTCTCATCTGTGAAAATACGGCCTGATGAATTGTATATTCCCACTGAACTTTAGGTGAGGTTTCTTTTTTTAAAGCATGAGTCTATGCTATCTTTATTTTTCACCAGCATGTGCCTTGTATTCTAAAAATAGTTGCATTGTTTAATGTTTCCATACTTGGTAAACATTTCAGTGAGTCTTTGATAGAAAGAAAATTCATGTCCCATTTAAAGTGAAAGAAAAGAAAGGGGAGAAAAGAGGTGTTAGTTTACTGAAAGCTGCAGGGAAGTTAGCTCATTTTGAAAGGTCTTGTACATTCTTTAACTTTTTTTTCTCAAAAAAAAAATTCATATAAACCTATACTGAAGAAATAAGTAAAATATAATTTCTCATTTGTGCTGTAAAATAAAAATATCCTTTCCAAGTAAAGAAATCAATGATTTCTCTGTGCTTTCAGGGACAGTTATCAAGGACAGTGTTTGGTCTTCAACTACGATCCTAGATTTCTTCTGGAAATTTCATAGATTCTTGGAAACGCAAGCTACAGAAATGAGCATCCCTGTGCGCTCATTCTATCAATCTGCTAGCATGAAAAAAACTAGTGGAGTTAATGAGCACTCTGCCTACAGTATTTATTTACATATTGGATAATTAAAGTAACCTCCGTGAATACATTTACCATAATTAGCCCTGCAGCTGATCAAAAGGCTATGCCTTTATTGCATGAAACACCCTTTTCCCCCCTTCCAATATAAAATTTCCTTGGCAGCTAGGGTTTCTATATCTGGTTGGTTGGAGAAGAACTGAGAGCAGCCCTGCAGAGAAGGACTTAATGGTAAAGGTTGATGAAAAACTCAGCATGAGCCATCAGTGTGTGCTCGCAGCTGAGAAAGCCAGTGACTTTCTGGGCAGCATGGCCAGCAGATCAGGGGAGGTGATTCTGCCCCTCTACTCTGCCCTGGTGAGACCCCACTTGGAGTGCTGCATCCAGTTCTGTGGCCCCAAATACAAGAAGGACATGGAACTGTTGGAGCAAGTCCAGAGAAGGGCCACAAAGTTGCTAACAGAGCTGGAGCACCTCCCCTATGAAAACAGCTGACAAAGGTTGGGCTCCATCCTGGAGAAGGTTGGTGTA
The DNA here is from genome assembly GCA_035584755.1 of Thripadectes ignobilis. NCBI lineage: Eukaryota > Metazoa > Chordata > Aves > Passeriformes > Furnariidae > Thripadectes > Thripadectes ignobilis. Next base: position 53,651,273 of record JAWMRC010000089.1, on the reverse strand, counting down.
GACCTCATGGCACCTTCCAAGTATCTGAAGGGGGCCTGCTGGGAAGCTGGAGAGGGACTCTTCATCAGGAGCTGTGCTGATAGAACACAGGGGAATGGCTTCAAACTGAATGAGAGTAGGTCTAGATTAGATATTAGGAAGAAATTGTTTACTGTGAGGGTGGCACAGGTTGCCCAGGGAAGTTGCGTATGCCCCATCCCAGGAAATGCTCAAGGCCAGGTCAGATGGAACTCTGAGCAACTTGGTCTAGTGAAAGTGAGTTGGAATTCGATGGTCTTTAAGATCCCTTCCAATCCAAACCATTCTATGACTCATGCAGCTTGGAAGGAAGAACTAATACATGTTGTAGTCAGCAACCTCTATTATTAAATAAATAATGTGTATGAACAGGGCATAGTTTACTTCTGCAGGATGCAAAGTGTTCGCAGTTGTTCCCAGTTAAATGCCCTTTGTTTTTATTGACATGATTCTGAGGACTGGTGTTTCCTTTTTGATGTTGGGAAATATTAATCGCACTAATGACATTTTCCTAGAGGTGCATTTCAAAAAAAAAGGATGAGGCAAAAGAGTTTTAATGGAAAGTGTGTAGGTAGAAGTGTTTGACTCTGTGAGAAAACCTGCTCTGTCTCTGAGGGCTCGTTATGCAGGCTGTTGAGCAGGCAGCATTCACTTTCTCAGCAGTGCTGTGAGGTGGGTAGGTTGTTTGTTTGCTGTTTGTTTGCTGTCTGCAGAACCTCACAGAGAATTCTCACAACATGTAGTGCTTTGCTGTTCTGAATGTGTTGAGGAGGCTTTTTGGCAAGGGAGAAAATGTCAATACATAGCTGACAATCAGAAAAGGAAAATTGTGTCAGTTTTCATTTTGTGCAACTCAGGACTTTCAAGTTTGATTATACAAAATATAGTTCAGATCCTGGCATTTGACAGTAGCTGAATAAAAAGAGTGAAAAAAAGTAATCCTTTGGAAATAAAATGATCATGAGTTGAATCATAATTTTATATAAAAATTTTCTGTGCTTAGTATTCTAACTTAATAAACATTTTTCCAAAGCATCTATTTCTAGATACACTGTCATATATATATGAAATTTTCTTGTATGTCTGATAAGTTTTTCAAATGTAGTAGCTAATATGCAAGGTGCTACAGTTTATATGTGTCTTCAATTTCCATCCCAAATAAGAAAAGGAAATGAAAGAGCATTAAGAAATAGATTTGTCTATGTTAAAACAGTGATCAGCTACAGTCAAACTGGAATACATGAACTTAGTATTCCATACCTGTAAATGAATGCAATATGTCTGCTTCTGCCTGTTTGGCAGCAGCAGCAGCATATTTTGGGTATAATTAAACCTGAAATTCAAAATAGGAAGCAATAAAGTGCTTCAGTCAATGGCACTCCCAGGAAGACTGGTATAGTTTTCCATCTCCAGTTAGACCCTATGCCTTTTTTGCTGTATGTAGCTGAAAGTTTTGCAGTCTTCTCAAGATAAGAATTTTTTCACTTGCAGTGTGTCTCCACCCTTCTGCAAGTTACAGGGTAGGACTCCAAGCACCAAGGTCCCACAATGCATGTCTCTGGCATTAGATCCACATGTAATTGAGCATAAGCTGGAGTTGACAGGTTTCCATTAACTAGGAACTGATGGCACCTACTTTACCGTCGTGGGGAGATCACATTTCTGTGCTCTTAACCTACAGACACATCAGTTCTCAGGGAAGGGGCAAATGTAAACATGTTTACTGTAACCTTGGCCATTTGGGGTATATCTAGGCTGGCCTTCAGGACGTGCTGGGTGAAGGTGCCCATCTCTATTAAGTCCTGAGTGATATCTGCCAGCCCTTTGCATGTTTCAAATGGCAGGAGGTGCCCTTGTTTAAGCAGAGAAATCTTGCCCCACCTTTCTCTGTATAGTCAGGGAAGTGACATTTGCCTAGAATTGAGTACAGGGATTTTTCACCCTCTCTGGGGAGTCAGCTGCCTAGGACGATGAAGAAACACACTGAAGGAGGGGAGTATACCATCTTCACAAGCTGCCGCTGCTCAAGGATTTGTGTGTAGGCTTATGCATTGAATAGTTGTGGCAAAAATGGTGTTGGGAGTAGAAGCCAGTACTCCTGACTTTCTTGGCAAGGATGTGCTCTTTCCACTCAATTCTTGACTCCTGTACTAATGTATGTTTTCTTTTATTCCATTTTACAATTATTTGTAAGTTTTCAACAGTGGCACATGAAGTTTTATTATATTTAAGACTAATGTTTCTTACATATTTTGAAGGCATTTTGTAATTAAAAAGAAATACTGAATTAGTTGTGTGATAACATGCTTAGCTAAGCAGTAAGTGAGGAAAACACATCTTGGTAAATGTGCTCTACAGTTATTGAGCAAATTTCCTGTGTAGTTCCTTTACCAAGTCACTTTCCTGTTCTTTTCCAACATTGTCCAAGATAAATGTTGTTCTTTTACAGTGTTATCCAAGATAAATTTTGTGGTATCATCAACATTTCTGTGGAAGGACTACATGATGTTATGACTGAAGATTCTGAAACAGGAACGTACAAAGAGTAAGTGGAAAATCTAATTTTATTGGGTTTAACAGTAGCAGTACTATTTTATATAAAGTGTTTTGACTTAGACAATCTGTAGTCGGTTGAGACACGCTTGTAATAGTTCTATTTTTTTCAAGAGTGAATGTTTTAGTAAGACAGGAAATTCCTGGTCTTGAGAGAAAATAGTTCCAATGGAGGAATAGGGGCTTCAAATGACAGTATCATTTTATATTGCTCATTATCTACTAAATGATGTCTTAAAAAGTTTATATGCTTAGATTTGCTTTTTGCTTACTGGACTGTTACATCTAAAATTGCAGTACAGCAAGCTTGTGTGGTAGATCAGAGGGTTTTTTCAGAGTGACATCAGCCTCATATGAGTGTATTTAGTGTACAATACTTCACAGCTTGGAGAACTTGAAAACCTGTTCCACAGGGACAGTTCTGTTCCTTGAGTTTTTCCACATAACACATGGCTGCTACAGGACATGTCTCAGAATGCAGTATCCAGAGCCAGGAGCAAGAGTTTACTTTTGGCAGGAAGGTGGGTGTTGGGGGTGCCCAAGAGAGTACTGCAGCCCAGCACCACACTCATTGATCTCCTCATGACTCCCAGATGACCAGTGGTAGTCCATCAAAGCTGAAAAAATAGAAAAAACTATTGAATAGTAAGATATTTTTGGACAGATATTAATATTGTTTTTTCTCTGTAATGATTAGAGTTTTAGGTCAATGGAGAGTTGTAAGACATTAAAGAAAGGTGCTCTGCAGGACGTTCCTACAGACACTATATGCTAATAACAGTACTTACTGGATTCTCTGGTGCCAAGAAACATAACATTTTCCAGCTTTCAGATAATTACCTGTTGATGGAACAGAGTGCATCTGAACTAATTAATTAGTTGCTTGAGGGGATGTTTGTTGGCACTGAAACCAGGTGGCACAGAGCAACGAGATGCAATCTATTGTTCGCTTAATGCAGGTGGTATACACACAAGTGTGCACTGAAAATGGTCCACACTCATGCTGAGCCTGAACTATGCCCAAGAATTGCTTGCAAAAGTACTTCCCACTGAACTCTCAGTAAAGAAGATGTAACTGCAAAGTCTGGGAAAGTGCACCACGTCTGGCAGTGTGTTCTGTTTACTGTTGGAGAGAACATTCTATTTCTAAACATGTTGCTTTGCCAGCACTTGTTGAAAGAGTTCTCATAAAGAAATAAATAAAATTTTGTCCTAGTTAATTTCATATTTTAAGCCTGAAGGCTTGTCACTACTTTTCCAATCTCTGGACATTGTTTCTCACTTTATAAAACATCACTGTAGTGAACCGAGGACGTACTTATATTGGCAGGTGCTGAATGGGCTGTTGGAAAGATTCTCACATTTGTGTAATATATTTTGACATCATCTGAAAGTCAAGTGAGAGCACTCATCTGAAATCGTGTACACTGTTGTGGTTCTGCAGGTTGAAGAAGCATGATTTAAGACAGGACTAGTTCAAGAAAAAATAATGTGTACTCCACTGATTACCGTATTAGCCAGTTACTGTAGTGTAGAAAGTAAAACAATGTGCATGTTTAACATAGGAGAATCAAGGCTGAAGCAATATAGAACTGCAACCACTAGAAGATGAATATGTAAATATCCACAGGGAAAATTGTATAGATTAAATGACAGTTACGGCTTAAGTGTCTTAACCTGACCATGAATAGGTTTAAATAGGAATTTTGAAGAAACTGTTGTAGTTAGAGGAATGAGATTTTGGAAGAGAGAAAGTCTTGCCACTTTTTAGGTTCATTTTATTTGGGTTATAAAAATGTTTTCACAGTGCTCTGGCTTACCATAGGAGGTTTCCTAGTGCTTATGTTTTTCAGTGTAGTTATAATTACAAGAAAGCTTTACAGACTTCAGATTATTTGGAAAGAGGAGCATTCCATTGCTCTAGTCTTGTCTCACCAATACTCACATTTTCCCCAATTTTATCATCATCTCTTATTTTATTCTCCCTCTGCTTGTGTTTTGAATTACTCTTTGTAGAATCTAAACTTTATCAAGGTCTGAAAAAGTTCATTCAATTTGGTAACTTTTGGCAGTTGCAATTTTTATCTCCTTTTTCTTTAATAAAGTGAGTTGCAAGAAGCCATATGTGAGCAGAGAGGAGACGTGCCATTTGCTGTGATATTTTGAAATAACTACTACCTTTATTAGAAATTGCTTCTTTGTTAACATTTGACCCTGCTTGCCATGCTGTGTTTAGCGAGAGTTTCATACAGGTCTAAACACATGTTAATAGAAAACTAAATACATAAACAAAGCCTGAACACTTACATATAAAACCGTAGAAGAATCACATAAAATCACAACTTTTTTTTCATTTTAGTAACTTTGAAATAAGATACTCATCTTAGCTGAAGGAATATTTTCCCTGCTAATGAATGCAGCAGTTGAAAACACACAGTATTGCAGGACTGAAAAAAGAGCAATAATGTCCACTTGTCTTGGTGCTTTATAATGTGACTTATGTGTCCTTCATGTCTTAAAACATACGTACCACATGGTAGCAAGTTGTCATCAACTGAGTGATTTTTAAAACCTTTTGGGTTTTAAGGGACATTTTCTAGGAAAAAAATTGGTAAAGTGGTTGAATATTTGTGAATTACTTCAATGTGGAGCATGCAAAGTGAATGGGAGGCATCCTTGCTATAGGATACCTTTCATCAGTGTCTTTATGCATTCAAACTGTTTGAGACAGAAAAACCTCTGTCATTTAAACAGTTTCTTTGCTCCATATTTTCTGGTTTTATACTTACTACAAAAATAATAGTTAAAATAAGGCTGTTACTTGCATGTATTGCCAGTTGAGGATAAAGCAAAACAAAAAATAAGTTTAACACCTTCATTTTACCTACCTAGAAAGAGCTTTTTAAGTAAATGACTGCGACACTAGCTCATTTCTGTCCACCCGAAACATTATTGTTCACTGTCTTGCAGATTTTAGTGCAGAACCAATAGCAGTGCCCTTATTAGTTTTCAGGTCTTCTTGTTAAAGATCCCACAAAAAAACCATGAATGCCACGAGAAATCTTTGCTGACTTTGTATATGTACCACTTTGACTTTCATGGTGGTAGTATAGAGTGCTTGTGTAGCACTTTCTTGGAATGGAAAATTTTAGCTAAGAACTGGAGTTTTTTCTATATTAATTCTTTTTTTTTAAAGCCATGTAGAGTGTTTTCTGTATACAGAAATGCATTTTAAAACCACATCCTAAGCTAAAATATGGAGAATAGCTGAGATTGTTACATGGGTTGAGGGAACAGAGAACATGCATTCAGGCTGTATTAGAGTCACTGTTCTAAAAAAAAATTACTTGTTAACAGATTGCCTGATTTTCAGCAAACTCTTTCATATCTGTGTTTTTAAAAGTGCTTTAAAATAATTTTTAATGCTAACGCATACTAAAACTGCTCTTATTCCCATTCTTAGCTGCATGTTAATGTCTCATTTTGAAGAGCCCAAAGTTACAGATGATGAGGAACCTCCTACAGAACAAGACAAAAGGAAAAAAATGGTAAGTTTTAGATCTGTTATTCAATTATAGACCTGATTGTGTGCTTTACTTCTGTTGCACTAAATTCTTTTTAGCTTTGGTTCATCTATTGTTTTTGGAAAATTCATTTCTTGAATCAAAAGAGGAAAATGCTTTGAAGACAAACTTTTCAGCCACAACACTTATGTTTCTGCTCTCATTTTGCATCTTGGAGTCTATTGTCAAAATAAACATCATCTGTTCACAAAATGTGGACATACCGATACTCAGACAATATAAAAAGACTTTATTGAAAAAAGCAGGGAACTAAACCTTACTGAAATGTCATGGCAGGCCAAATGTCTCATACATATGCTTACGTAGAACCTTTTGTCAATGTAAATAACTTTTATTAAAAAATTATCAGATACTTTTGGTTTCTTAGTAATCTTTTAAATACTAACAAATATATAGGAATATATTTATAAAAGTAATATAATATACTCCTTTAAAAAAATTACACAGAAACAAGAGAACTCTAGTTACTAGTTACGAATGTCTGCTATAAATTCTTTCTGAATCTCAGCTGAAAGAACTTGGTATATGGCTTTGCAGACAGTGCACAAATTGAGACTTGACACTTGGCTATTTATTTCAAAGTTATACAGGTCATTTGGGCAATTCACTAGTAGCAGAAGTGTCAAATAGTTGTCATGGCTTTGAAAGCACAGCTAGCATTTGGTTTGAAAAACTGGATTAAAAACTGTTCCTACGTGGGCCCATTCTACCTATGTGTGATGGAAGTTTCTTCCTCTCTGTGGGAACATCAGTGCACACACTCATGTGACATTTAGAACAACTGTAGCAACAGATACTGCTGGTAAAGTAAAAGTGGGAACAAATATTTAATGTAAGAAAAAAATCAAGAACAACCTAAAGGGAACCAGCAATTCAAATAATGATTCTAGTCACTTGCCCCACTTCATTCCTCCAAGAGGTTTCTATCCTCTTACATCATCTGCTGCTGAAACAGCATCTTGTCTCTGGGCTTAGAGATTAAACCTCATAAAACAGGAATCACAAAAAATGAATGGGATTCTCTCTTCCAAAATAATAATGCTTTTTTCAACTGTTAAGGTCATTAATATGAGGAAAAAAGATCAACTGGCATGGTCCATGCTAAATATCACTTCCTGATGTTTGCCCAGGGTCTAGATCCTTTGATTTATCTCCTTGTCCTGCCCTTGGTAAATTCCTTTACTATTACACATAGTTCATAATTACTGAGAGTTTTTGCTGAAACAGTACTTTATAAGTTTATGATAATTTTATGTGATTGACATTTCCAGATACTGCTGTATTTTTGTTTCATTGCAAATATATTGGGGAGCATGTAAAGAGTAGAGAGTGATTCATGTCCTTGCATTGCACATGATATATAGGCCTAAGGTGACTTGTTTTTACATGCCCTTAATGTATGTTTTTAAGAACCCCATTATCAACATTAAAGTAAGAGAGTTAAACTTTTTCAACACTTTATTTAAAAAATGGACAGGAAAAACGAAGTAAAGTATCTTTCCATAAAAGTCTATTTAAACTTGAATAATCCATGCAGGCACATGTTCCATGTGATACTTATATATATAAACATAGAAGGCTTGATAGGGTTTTGGTTTTTTTGCTTTACCCTCATATGGGAAGAAACTAGATGAATTGTCTTTTTATAACTTAAGGAAAATAAGTAAAAGAGTTATAATGTAATAAGCCAAATGGTCAAGTTTCATATGATAATTTGATTTACTAAAAATAATCTTTTTACTTCATTGTTTGGAGTATAATTTCTTCTTACACATTTAATCTACAAGTTACCTGCAGCTTTAATGCGAGTCTCACTGACATGTCCTTGGATAATGAAGAATACATTCCCTTTTTCAATTATCTTCTAGTTTTTCCTAGAACATCAGAGTTACAAGATAGTAACCATCATGGCAAATATGTACAATTTTATGCCCAGCATTTTAGTTGCCTCTTTAGTATTAAAGTATAAGCTGAAGAGAATTTCTCAAGTTCTGAAAATCTTTTCAACAATTTAATTCATATATTGCCAACACACTTTTCTGAGTTTTATTAGACTTTTTATTGCCTATTCTTCCATGTTAACACCATTCAACTTCCTGGTGTTATCACCTGTGGTAATTGGATCGCCATTTTAGTGAGTAGTGTATAACTATTTACTGGAAACAGTGTGATTTTTGTCTGTAGTGTTGTCTAAAGATGTTGAAGAACAAGATCCATATAACAAATACTGGTTCAAACAACTGTTAATTCTACAGAATGCCACTGATTCTGGCAAGCAGAGCTTCAAGAGGCAGGATATGGTTGTTCTGTAAAACCTCAGAACTGTTTGTCTGCTTCAAACCTCTGTGTATCACCAGTGAGGTAGAAGATTAGTTCCTTCAGTCCAGCCCCAGTGGGGGCACCTGCATCCATTTTCAAGATCAATTTGTAAAGTAACTAGATTCAACAGCTAGTCAAATTCAGGTTTTCACTGAGCAGCATAAAGCATATTTCAATAATGTGTAGCTACTGGCCAAACTTCTGTTTCCTGTCTGTAGCTGTTTTGACTAAGAAGCTGTGGGAATATTCTAGGATTTTTTTAAACTGTAAAATAGATCTGTTTTGCTCTTATCAGAATCAGGCACATTTCAATTAAAAAAAAAAATGTTAGGTCACACAGCTAGTAACTCAGCATACATGCTTATGTTGATATATATAGTCCCTGACCAACTATGCTTACTGTTCCTCCAAACTTATGATTTTGTTTGCTCATTCAGGGAAGGCTGCAGTTGATATTGCCTAATATTGACAAACTTATTATATCAAACTATTTAATTTTTTTGTTTGCTCTGAACACAAGTTCAAGAAAAGTAGGGTGAAAGAAAATAAAATTTGTTATTGTTGCGGGAAACTCTTTACTTGATATACTTTTGATGTGACTATCTGAATAAAAACAAATTAATATATTAACTCCTTAATTAAGTCTCAAGACTTTTAAGTCCTGTTTGGTATGCAGATGACACTTCTAGCAGTAAATATTAATCATACTACAGAAGTCCCTACTGTCTTAGAGTGCTGCTGCTTTAAATTGTGAGGGATGGATTTATGCTTATTGCAATAAACTAAGCATGGTTTTTGCACTGGGTTTACATGGCCAGGTTTTGGTGGAGGTGGGGCTACAGAGGTGGCTCTGTGAGAAGCTGTGAGAAGCTTCCCTCATGTCTGACAGAGCCAATGTGAGGTGGCTCCAGGATAAACCTGCCCCTGGCCGAAGCCAGGCCCATCAGCAACAGTGGTAGCATCTCTGGGATAGCATATTTTAGAAGGGGAGAAAAAAACAATACTATTCAATTGTATCCAGAGAGAGGAGCGAGAATATGTGAGGACAAAGAAGCTCTGCAGACACCAAAGTCAGTGAAGAAGGAGAGGCAGGAAAGATCCAGGTGCTGGAGCAGAGGTCCAGCTGCAGCCCATGGAGGACCCATATTGGAGAATGTGGGTGCCTAAAGGAGTCTGATCCTGTAGGAAATCTACATGGATGCAGGCTCCTGTCAGGACCTGTGGCCCCTTGGAGAGAGAAGCTCATACTGGAAGACTGTCTCCTTTGGGTGGGACCCACGATGAAGTAGGGAAAGAGTGAGAAGGAGCGGAAGAAACAACTTGTGATAAACTGATTGCAAACCCCTTCCCTGTTCCCCTGTGCTGCTCCAGAGGAGGTAGAGAATTTATGAGTAAAGTTGAGTCCAGGAAGAAGGGAGGGGTAGGAAGATGGTGGTTTAAAACTTGGTTTCATTTCATATTACCCTGCTCTGATTTGATTGGTAATAAATTTACTTTCTCTGGGTCAAGTCTGTTTTGCTCATGAGAGTAATTAGTGAGTGACTGTCACTGTCTTTATCTCAATCTATGAGCCTTTTGTTAAATTTATCCCCCCTGTCCAGCTGAGAAGGAGCTGATTGAATGGCTTTGGTGGGCACCTGGCATCCATCCAGGATCCACCCACTGCAGTTACGTATAGTTTCTCACTTGTCCTGATAAAACAGATGTTGGTAAATATGCAACAGAAGTGTTTCAGTGACTTTCTTTTTTAATGGAAAGGCAATATACAAAGTTGACTAAGTTCTGTGAAGTTTCATGGGAAAAAAATGTGGAATTATAATATTTATCAGTATTTAGGTAGCAAATTGAAGTACATGTGGTGTGATATTCCTGAACTTCCAATACAGTGCAGATCTAGCAGGTCCATTAGGACTAAAAGATACTAACTTTTAATTATGTAATATATTAAGTTTAGTCGTCTTCTTCACTTTGGTTGTTTTTTCAAGATTAATTACTTTTCCATAGTATTGCTGAGATCATTCAGAGGATTTTTTGGAAACCCATCATCACCAATCAGAATGAGACACGTCCTGGGGAGTTGGGATGTCTAAGAGACACTAGAGAGCATCTATAGTATTTTAAGAGATGCTAGAGAAAGCTCAGACTTGAAGTTCCAGCATATTTTGTAACAAGCAAGAATTCAAACCCTTTATTTTCAAAACAATACGATGCTTTTCTTGAGACCTTGAAAATCATCATTGGAGTGCTAGAACAGCATTACACACATACTTGTATTCTAGTGTTTCTTTAAAATTGGGAAAAAAAAATTGAACTTAAGTTGAGGGTCATTAGTGAACACTGATATATGAGAAGGCAGTTTACTTGCCATTGACTGAAGTCTAGAGTTTAATTTACTTTTTTTTTTAAGATATCTGGAGAATAAACTTTGTAATATGAAATTGCTGATTAGATTAATTTTCCTTGGCAGAAGAAAAATAAAACTCACCTGAAGTTGATACTTTAAGGCAACTTGTTTTATGGCTTCCCGTTCTAATTCTGAACACTTTAAGTTAAACAAGGATTTATGGTAGGGTTGCACAAGCCATACAATTAACTAACGGCGTAGATTAATTGGTTTGTAGGTTAGGAGGTTGTAAAAGAAAGGCTTTTTGGCAGCACTTCCCAAGGTGACTTTGTAGTGTATGCTGTTCATGTAGTTACTTCTGTGTCAGGGTTACGAGGATGAGAACACTTGTATATGGCAATGTCAATACCTGTTTTTCTGTGCAAAATTCCCCAGAGTAATTTTATATGTGACTAATCAGAACTATGAACTTACTAATTACAAATGCATTATATGTCCCAAATTACAGTTGTTGGTGAACAAATGCAAATTGTTTAGAAACTGGTGGATTCTTTGCTTGACAGGGCAGTCTTTTTTCTTTTCCCTGTAGATTGTGCTAGTGCTATTATAAAAGGATGTCACTAACCTTGGAAAATCTTGATTTGAGTAGTTGTGACTTAGAAATTTCATTAGAAAAATCCTTTATATTCTAGAGATTCAAATTACATTTGCTGTGAAAAAAAATACTACAGGTACTAAACTATTAGTTAGGGTATGGCAAGCTCGAAGTGTCCCCACCTCCCACACCCTGGTGGACTGAGGGGCAAGTGCTACCACATGGGTCTGCTGACACTGAAATTAACAATACATCATCTGTCAATGTCATTGTCAATTCTTTTACCTGTTTTTGGGTTCATTAAGAAGCACTTAACATCTAAAATAGTGACAAATACTCTTTCCCTTCCTGCCCAGAGGAAAATTGTATGATCTAGCTGGGCTGCTGAGGTTTGTAGGTACTACTACTGAAGCGTATCTATTCTTTATGCATGTGCACAGTTCATTTTAACTGTTGTTTGTCATATAGTCTAAACTAGTTCAACATCTCTGTTTTGTGTTCTTACTAATTTAATAAAACTGACCACAGTTCATGCCATCACTAAAGTGCTTGTTATGATAACATCTGATGGGATTTTTGGGAGTTAAGGGAAACTCATTCAGTAACTAAGAAAGCAGCTTCGAATTGTTTTATCTTATAGAAGCATGAAATCCCAGAGCAAAGTGTAAGACTCTCAGGATTTGCCACTGCTTCAAATAGTTTTAAACTGATATTTGCCTTGATAATACTTAATTTGGTCTTTTTTCAGAAGTTTTTCCTCTTATTTCTCAAATAAAGAAAAAAAGGCAGATTTCTTTCTTGAGCTGAAGTTATAACAGAAATTAGTAAGTTGCAGAGTAATTTATAATGCATTATTATGTATTTTTCTCTTACATGTTTTCCACAGCTTGCACTGAAGGACCCTGTACACACTGTGTCATTGCAGCAGTTCATCTATGAGAAGCTAAAGGCACAGCAAGAATTACTGGGAGAACAAGGTTTTCAGGCCCTTATGGAAACTGTGGATACAGAAATAGTTGCACAGCTACAAGAATTTTTACAAGGCTTCTAAATAAGCAGAAGAAAAATTTTTTTTTTTTATGTCCAAATTTTCTTTCAAAAAAAAAAAAAACAACACCAAACATCAAAAAACTCTAGCATTCCATCTTGTATGGAAGAGCCTAATGGAAGGTGAAAATAACTTGTGTTAAAAAGATGAAAACAAGTTTCTGCTGTTGCTATTAAACTATGCTTTTTGTTATGTTTATAATAATGTACTGGGGATTTTATCATTAAACACCATTTAGCATTTCCATGACATGGTCTGTGCTGTCCTAGGTCATACCTTGTTTTCCGTTACCATTACTGGCTTTTTTTGGTCACAAAGTTATGGTTAAAGTCAGAGGTCTAAATGAACTTACTAATGTATATTAGTGGAAAGAGTCTGTTAATTCAGCACTGTATTTCAGTATCAGGAGCTGCTTCTTTTCATATCGTATACCTATATCTTTCTCCCCTTTCTGTTGGTCTTTCTTGACTGTACATTCAACCATATAAGCAGAAAGAGCTGGGAAAGCAGTAAGACTGTAAGCAGAAGTAGTCCTTCATGAAAGATAGTTCCCATTGGAATTGTCTTAGAGAAAAAGAAATTTAGATTGTATTTGAAGAGTTTTTAGAGAACATCAGTGTGTATCTCGCTCTGAAGATGTGGCTTTTCATTTTAATCACCAAATATTTTATTTCTCTTAAGAAAAATTTTCTTTCTTGAGTTCCTTCTATTTCACTTCTGGCTGTCATAACACAGAAAGTCACCAGAGGTAGATGACTGATTAATTTCAATTAATTTGTGGCTGTACCTGGACTACTTAAAATTGCCGCATTAGGCATCTCAATTCTTTGCACTTTTTCATCAAAGACATGTTATCAGGATACTTCAGAATTGCAACTGAAAAGTTATGTCCAGATGGTTACAGTTGAAATAATTATTTGCAAACATAAGGCTTGCTTTTAATTATTTATTAGCTACTTGCAGGAATTGGAGGGTAAAGCTGCTCTTTTCTATGTGCCTCTGTCTTTTGTACCTTGCAGGTGGAAGAGGGAAGAGAAGTCTCATTTCCGTTTTCAGATTTTTCCTTTTAAGGGCTGATCTTCTGCCTTCAAAGTTGTAATGAACTTTGTTTACTTCATTAAGGGATGATTCAGCTATGAAGTCAGATTATTTTTTTTTCCCCAGTCAGTTTAGCTGTTTAAAGACACCTACAGGCTTTTGAAAATCTTACTAGATAACCAAATAGCTGTTTAAAGACACCTACAGGCTTTTGAAAATCTTACTAGATAACCAAATGCTTTTTAAAATCTGACCCTTTTTTTACTGACCCTTTGGGGTCATTTTCAAAACTTTCCCTCTGTAGAGGCAGCCTGGTCTTTCTCTCCTCCTTTGGTGGTAGTATCAAAGGCTGCTGGGGCTCTCACGCTTCTGAATGCAAAACCTCCCCTGTCCCCTGCTGCCAGCATCTGTCAGCAGAAGTTGTGTGATAACTCATTGTTTCCTGCTTTGTACTTGGACATAGGGAGGTTTGCTAGAAGAACTGTTACATTTTGTCTGTCTCTTACCTGCACGTCCTTCCTCAATCATCACCAGCACCAAGTCTCTTTTAATTATGAGTTTTATAAATGAGGTAAAACTTAGGAGTTTTACCTGATTACATTTGGTACTCAGAAGAGAAGGGACTCGGTGTGCTTATGGTCTCTTTCAGCTGTGAACCACAGTTACTAGAGCCTGGTGGTATTTGATTGAATTTGCATTTGTTGCACAGTTAATCTGCAGAGTCCCTATGCATGTGGATCAGTGTAAAACTAATGCAGTTCTGGCCAGCCTCGTTAGCTCTGACCCTACATGGTATCACAGCGTGGCGTACAGAAAAGCCTCACATCAGGGAGCAATACTTTTTTATCCCCAGTCAGTGCTGAAGGGTGCTCCCTGATTCTTTAGAGGAAGGCAGGTACCACCTGCTGGAGTCCAGCCCTGGCTGAAAGGCTGCTCTCTGCTGTGTGGCCAAGCCACCACGCTCCCTGTGCCACGTCCTGCAGGCAGCTGAGCCAGACCCACCTGCCTGCGTCATTCTCTGAGCAATTCAAGCCCTCGTCACCTCACATGGCAGAGTGTTAACTGCAGTTTATTTTAGTGCCTGATAACTAATGTTGGTAGAGACCCTGTCAAGAATGATGGGCATACTTTTGGCTAATAACAGCATGATAACATTGTGATTAACTTTCTGAGTAATGTCTCTGAATAACTGCATGTGTTCGTTTCATATGCGTTAGGGAATAAGTTAAATTTGTCACTAGGTTTTTAGCTTTTTGTCGTGGAAGATTTTACCCCCAGGCTTGGAGTATAAATTAAAACAATCATAACTGTTTATGTGACAATTTTCAATGAACACATTGCAAAACAAGTGCCCATCTACAATCAGCAGTTGACTAGTACTCAAAATGGAGAAATTTTGTCTTGAAACAGCAAAAAAATGCTTGTATGCTGTCCTTATATATTAAATCCTTTTAAATAGGGTTAAATTTTCTGGAGGAAAACTGGAAGATAGTGGAATAGGACTACAGCAAGCATAGTCCCTTTTGATGTTGTTGAAATTTCTAACTTTAGGGGAAGAAGGGAAGTCAAATACATTAAATGGCCTGACACCAAAGCAGTAAAATAGAGTCTCTGAAATTCTTGTGATGAAGGATCTTTGATTGTGTTGCCTCTTCGTCTCTGAGGCTTAAAAATGTTATCAGTTTAGCTTTCAGAAGAGGCAATGATGAAGATTTTTTTTTTTTCTGTCACTGATAAGAGTTAAACAAGAAGACTAATTCTGTGGCTTCCATCTTCAAAAAGTTAGCTTTAGTCTATCAATGATGACCATTTTTAGGCCTTCAGACTAATTGAAGTGTTAATAACCCATGTGACGTCATTGCACTCTGTTAAATTTTTTACAGCTTAAACCAGTAAATTTATCCATGCTGTAACTTGTTCCTGTTAGATAGTTCAGGTGTGTCTCATACAAAATACAAGTGGAATAATTTTACTTCCACAAATGCTTCCAGGCTGGATAATCTGTGGCCAGGGCAGTGGCCTTGTGTTCTTGCAGCTCTCCCTGCCTTGCCATGAGGGGGCCATGGCCTCCTGCCTTCCCTTCAGTGAAGTGATGCAGGGTTTTGTGTCCCTTGCAAGCGAGTCCAAGGGCCAGGCTGTTTACTGAAAATCTCAGCCATTGCTGTGGCCCAGGAGGGTGCAGAGGCAGTGCAGGGTGCAGTGAGTGCCTGTAGGTGCTGCAGTACCCCGTGCTGTCCTGGCAGTGCTCGTGGGCAGGGCTGCTGGAGAGAGCCCTGCTCTTGCCAGGGAAGTGAGCACTTGTGTCAGTGCTGGTGGGTTGGCAGGAGGTCTTCTGCCTGTGATGCCTTGACTGAGAAGGTGTTCAACAATTCCAGGGAAACAGACACTGTGCAGGCCATTCATTTTTAGTTCTTTCTCCTTGTGGTCTTTACAGAGGCAAATAACCCATCTGCTTTTTCTAATGTATTTCCCCTGAATTACTGAGATTATTTTGAATGGGGCTCTTAGCACCCTGGTTTAGTGGACAGGGTCTACCCATGGCAGTGGGGTTGGAACTACATGGTCTTTAAAGTCCCTTCCAAACCCCAAACCATTCTAAGCCTAAGAGGATACACGGTAGGGAAACTCAGCTCTTGCTGTTCCAAACAGGTGTTCAGACATTTTACCCCAGGGTACCAGGTGTGACAGCCAAAGTCCTAAGCAGAATGTCAGCTCATATCTGCAAATTGTAACAGATGAGCTCGTTTCTCTGGTGGTTCAACAGAGAAAGTTATTAAACCACTTCTTTAGATCATATTAACACAGATACCAGGTTTACAGCTATTATCATTCAATAATGTTTACAATGCTTGACTTTTCCCTTAGTTTTTATTTAGTTCCAAACTCTAGTAATGTTCCTAAATTGCAGTCCATGGTGGTGTTTGAGCTGCTGAACATGCTACATCTTAATTTAGCAAAAGCAGCACCTTTGTAAGTAAGGTGCACATTTTGAAGGCTCTTCAAACTCCTTTCTTTGTCTTGCTTCAATGCTGCTTATTCAAAAAATAAATGATTACTAATTTTAAAATGTTCACAGTTTCTGTCTCACTGCTAGTTATGATTATTAATGATGACTAATCATCAGATAATCAGACTTGACTACTTCTGTAGGAATATTTTCATAAAGTACAATAGCTTGTTCATACCACATTTTGCTGACTCTGGGGAAAATGAAATCAAATTAAGGGGAGCCAACCCCTTTTAAAATGTTATTGGGTATTTATAAGGAGTGTTTAAAAATGTTACATCCTTTGTTCCTCACACAGCATTTTGTTAGGCTGAGTGTATACTACTGCACTGACTAGCATATACTGCATGCTTAAAAAACACCGATCGTGAAGGAGGTAATTTTCAGTTTTACACAGAATGGGTGGTCAGTTTTGGTCTAAAATGAAGTGAAAAGAAGCAAAAGAGAATTTGCTGCGAACAAGCAAATTCTGCCAGCAATACATAAATGTAACTAGAATATGCCTCTTAAAAGTTGGTTATACAGAATAAAACCACATCCCACATCAAGGTATGTGTCATTTCTAAAGTAGGCACTGGATAATGGTAGGTGGCAAAACATCTTACCTGAGATGGAGTTGAGCAAGTTAGTTGACTTTTCATTCCCTTTCTAAAGAAGAGAAATTTGTGGGTCAGCAGAAGATTTCTACCTGGCCTAAGGTTTAATTTTGTATTTATCTTTTTAGATTTCTTAACATACTTTTAATAAAACAAAAACAAATTTTGAAGTCAAGCTTTCAATTCTAAAGCTGTGAAAACATTCACAATAAATATTCCTAGGTAAATCAATTTGTTGAACTTGCATATCGTTTCAGGTGGTAAGAAACTTGTTTTCAATTTTTAAGTTAAGCTCTGGAAAGCTTATCCAATTCTATAATGGAGTACAGTGCTAATAAACAGCCATGGTGTTTAAAATGACAAAAAAAACCAAAAAAAACCCACCAAAATTTAGTCATAGTTGACTGTGATTACAGGTTGTCGTCCCTTTCCACTGGAATTTTAACTGCTCCCAAGAAAGAAAAATTATTAAAACAGCATTTAAAAAGAGATGAAAAATGTTTAAATGAAACAATTATTTAACCCAAAAGTTATATTTGTTTTTCCAATAGTTTCACCAGCAAAAATTTTGGTATTAATCAGGGAAAGTAACAGAACACTGTGGGATCTCTCTGACAGTCAGTGGTTATGGTTTAAACTAAGAATAAGTTACTCAGGAAACGGAATGAATCAGTTGTACTGCATAGACAAATACTCAATAATTTACCAACCAGAGAATTGGAATTGCTGGTAGGTAAATTCTGGGCAGAGAAAGTGTAAAGCTGGTTATTTTGTTGCATGGCAGTGTTTCAAAAATAAACTGTGAGTCATTTCTGAAGTTCCTTCTAGTATTGTAAACAAAATGGCCTTTCTATTATTGTTATAATTTGTTTTTCTTTTTTAAAAAAACCCCTAAATTGACAAAGAAATCTTGCAGATATTTTTATAGGATACTGAGGAAAACGACATTTTCATACATTTGGATTATGTGACTGACTCCAGACTCAATATCTGATCTTGCAAAGAAAACAGAGACTTAAAAACAAGACCTTCACTTTCATAGTTCATCACCCAACTTTAAACAACAGGCAGGTATGCAAGGATGCTTACAGGCATAAACTAGGTACAGCAAAATGCTTTTTTCTTGTTCAGCTTCTGAAATGCTCTACTCTGTATTTTGCCACACTCTGTACCACCTGGAGTTGCTTTTTGCTTTACTACATCTGCCTCCTGGTTCACTAGCGCTTGTATCTTTGAGTTTTTAAATACATAAATGAAATCCTTGTATGCAGGCCACCAAGCACTCTGGTTAGGAATAAAAGATGCAGGAGATAAATTCTTCCAAGAGCTGTAGGTGTTGAAAGGCCTATATCCTCTTATCTGGCTTCAAAGCTATTTTATGCATTTTATTCAATGATACATTCAATTTATGCATTTTATTCAATGATACATTCAATGATGTGCAGTTAGATCCTGGATTCCCAGAGCCTTCATCTAGCTTTTTGCTGCTAGCCATACTCGTTAAAGCATTTTGATGTATTATTGTCTCTCTTCTGAGAATCCATCCCTGACCTTTGCAAGCAGAATTGTTCTGCTCTACAGAAGTTCCTTTTCCTCCTCCATCTCCTGAAATACTTGCGCAGAAATCAACAATTTTGGTTCAGCCTCTTTCTTGAGGTTTTGCAAGCACAGTGTCACATGCATGGCTGAATGAGAGGAGCTGGTCCTTCAGAAAGCTGTCGTGCAGAGGGTGGTAGGGAGGCTGGGTGGTGGTGCTGCCAGAGATGAAATACTAACATCTAAATAACAGAGTCAGAAATCAAGAGAGTGAATAATCAGTTTTCAGCCTGTCAAAAGGTTAATAGCAAGATGCCACAAAAGTTCTGTATTAGGACTGAGTCTTATCAACCTTTATTAATGGTTTAGGAGCATTGTTGAATAGAGAACTGGCAAAATTTGCCAGTGAAATAGGAATGTAACTGAGTAGGGCAGAGTAGCAGCAAAAAGGCAGATGAAATTCTAGTGCTGAAAAAGCTCATCAGCCTTGTGACAGGTGGTTTAGAGTCAGCCCTTGTGTTTCATGTTTTCCTTGGGGCTGATGAAATTGAAACCTAGAGGTCCTAGTTGTTGAAGGAGAGAAAGCATTTGAACAAGCTCACACACCTGGAAATGAGATTTCACAGAAGTGTTCTTCTTGGAAGGGACCTCTTGAGGTCATCTACCCCCTGCACAAGCAGAGTCAGCTGCAGCATGCTGCCCAGAAACCATGTCTTGTTGTTGAGTCTCTCTGCAGATGGGGGCTCCACAGCGCTCTGGGCAGTCTGCTTGACCTCCCTGACATCTTGTGCTCATATGAAATTTCATGTTTCAATTTGCGTCCACTGCTTCTTGTGCTGTTAGTAGGCATCACTCAGATTTTGGCTCCCTCTTCTTCATCTCTCTCATTGGGTATTTATACACTGCTAAGATCCCTCAAGATTTGAGAGTCTCTTGCTGTGCAGAGGTTTTGGGAGAAAAAATGCAGCAGGAAGAGTGGGCTGGAAAAATTCTCACTCTAAGGAATGTGAAATAATGAAAGTCAGTGGATCCTAGTGTTACTTGTTCAAAAGAAACAGGATTGTTTGTGGGTTAGAATAGAGAACTGTTCAGTGTTTGGGTATGGAGATTGGATGGATCCACAGTAGGAAGAGGATATGGGGTCTTACAGATATCCTCCAAGGGAAAGTAGAAACACCTGAACCTTGATAGAGATTGGTAAATCCTTGATAGAGGATATTTCAAGAGCAAGACCAGGAGATGAGGAAAGATGATGTGGTGTTTTGTTTTATTTTGATTCCTTGTAAAGTAAAGACAGAATTGAAAAAATACTTTCTGCCTTGAGGAATGCAGCTGGCAAATTAATTGTGGCAGTTCAATCTTGTATTGTTTAGGGCTAAATTTGCTCACAAAGTCTATCCCGAGGTTGAGGAATGAAGGACAGAATCATTTTGTTTGGGTTTTTTTTCACAATTGGAGACAGATGAACCCTGAATCTATTTAGTTTGGAGGCA
The DNA here is from genome assembly GCA_035584755.1 of Thripadectes ignobilis. Classification (NCBI taxonomy): domain Eukaryota; kingdom Metazoa; phylum Chordata; class Aves; order Passeriformes; family Furnariidae; genus Thripadectes; species Thripadectes ignobilis. The sequence goes on along the minus strand of JAWMRC010000089.1, from coordinate 53,631,142 downwards.
TCTCATATGCCATGCCCAGCCATGTTGAATCACAATGCAAAATCAGCATTGTAAAACAGCATTTGTAAAACAGCAAGGAAGACATCTACCTTTTTTGGAAATGGGGATGCTGACTGTTTTTTTCATGACAGCAAGTTATACTATGCTACCTTTGCAGATATGTAGAATAAGTAAATTATAAGTCATAAGCTGCAACTAAATAAAACCCAATGTCAACAGAGAATTCTGCTGGCCCTAAATCTTGTGAGACTGAACTTGTAGTTAGAAATTGAGGAGAAGATTTTCTCAGGCTTTCAGATATATTCTGTTTGCTTCAACTGGCACTTGAGAAAGTCATGACAGTCAGGTGAAGTCTCAGGTGACTGAAAAAAAAGGGAAACGTGGCACACATCTTTAAAAAAGGTAGAAGGGAGGGCCCTAGGAGCTACAGACATGTCAGCCTCACTTCTGTACCTGGGAAGATCATGGAACAGATCTCCTAGAAGCTGTGCTAAGGCATGTGGAGGACAGGGAAGTGATTCAAGGCAGCCAGCACAGCTTCACCAAGAGGAAATCATGTCTGACCAACCTAGTGGCCTTCTGTGGTAGAGTGGACAAGGGAAGGGCCACAGATGTAATTTGTCTGGACTTCTATAAAGCCTTTGACATGGTCTCCCACAACATCCTTCTCGCTGAATTGGAGAGAGATGGATTCAATAGGTGGACTGTTAGGTGGACAAGGAATTGGATTGAACAGATCAAGAGCAGCCCTGCTGAGAAGGACTTAGAGGTGCTGGTGGATGAAAGGCTGGACATGACCCAGCAATGTGCCTCACAGCCCAGAAAGCCACCTGTGTCCTGGGCTGCACCAAAAACAGCAGGGTGAGGGAGGGGATTCTGCTCCTCTGCTCTGCTCTGGTGAGACCCTACCTGGAGTGCTGCATCCAGTTCTGGGGTCCCCAGCACAGGAAGGATATGGACCTGTTATAGTGAGTCCAGAGAAGGTCACCAAGATTATTAGAGAAGGGAACACATCTCCTATGAGGAAAGACTGAGAGAATTGGGATTGTTCTGGAGAAGAGAAGGCTTTGGGTTGACCTACTTGCAGCCTTCCAATACCTCAAGGGAACTTTAAGGAAAGATGGGACAAGACTATTTACACATACAGTGATAGGTCAAAGGGGAATGGGTTTAAATTGAGAGTAGGTTTAGATTAATTCTAATATTAGGAAGAAATTCTTTACTGTGAAGATAGTGAGGCACTGGAACAGCTTGCCTAGAGAAGTTGTGGGTTCCTCATCCATACAAGTGTTCGAGGCCAGGCTGGATGGGGCTCTGAGTGGCCTGGTCTAGTGGAAGATGTTCCTGTCTGTGGCAGAGGGGTAGGAACTGGATGATCTTTAAGGTCCCTTCCAACCCAAGCCATTTTATGATTATATGGTTCTAAGACTCCAGGTGCACCTGTGTATTTACTGTATTTTTAAACTAGTTTTCTCTAGCCTGGAGATTGGATGTCACAGTATTGCTCATGCAGAATAATTTTGTCTGAATTGCACATTACTGTCAGTGACTCCTTAGCAGAGCTTGACCACATTCAAGTTATGTTCTCTGCTGCCTGGTTTCTCTGCACATCTTAGGGTAGGACAATTTTAACTGTGCTTATAGAAAGCAGGTGAGTACAACATACCCTTGATAGGAGTAGAGGAATGGACTGCCTTAGGGAGAAAGAGGATGGAAGAAGTGTGTTCAGGAGATGAAACATAATTGAAAA
>JAWMRC010000089.1:53576771-53614565 GCA_035584755.1 Thripadectes ignobilis | reverse complement strand
CCGGGCGAGGGAGGGGATTGTCCTGCTCTGCTCTGCACTGGGGCAGCCTCACCTTGAATATTGTGGGCAGTTTTGGGTGCCACAATATAAGAAAGATATTAAGCTGTTAGAGTGTATAAAGGAGGGCAATGAAGATAGTGAAGATAATGAAGGGGAAGCTGTGTGAGGAGCAGCTGACGGCACTTGGTCTGTTGAACCTGGAGAAGAGGAGAGTGAGAAGACACCTCATTGCAGTCACAATTTTCTTGTGAGGGGAAGAGGAGGGGCAGACACTGATCTCTTCTGTGCGGTGATCAGTGACAGGATCTCAGGGAATGGCCTGACATTTCATCAGGGGTGGTTTAGGTTGGATATTAGAAAAAGGTTCCTCATCCAAGGGTGGTTGGGCTCTGGAACAGGCTCCCCTGGAAGTGATCACAGCACCAAGCCTGGCTGAGTTTTAGAAGTGTCTGGACAATGCTCTCAGGCACATGATGTGATTCCTGGGAATTGTCCTGTGCAGGGCCAGGAGTTGCACTTGATGATCCTTGTGGGTTCCTTCCAACTCAACACATACTGTGACTTTGTGATTCTGTGAAAATATAACAATGGTAATTATAATAACAATAACCAGAGTAGTAATAGAAAGGGGAGAAAGAGAGGAGCAAACAAAAAAAATCCAAACAAGTGATGCACAATTCAAGGTCTCACCACCTGCTGACCGATGCCCAACCTATCCCCAGGCATCAATCGTCCACTCCCAACCAACTTCCCCAGTTTACATACTGGGCATGATGTTTTATGGTATGGAATATCCCTTTTCCTATTTCAGATGAGTTCCCTTGGCCATGTTCCCTCCCAGCCTCTTGTGTACCTGCTCACTGACAAAACACAAGAAACTGAAAAATCCTTGACTTAAGGTAAGCACTGCTCAGAAACAATTAAAACATCACTGCTTTATCAACACTCAATATTCTCATATTGAATTTAAAACAGCAATGTACCAGATATTATGAACAAAATTAACTCTATCCCAGCTGAAACAGGGAACAGTTTCAGAAAGAAAACAGTGAATTAAAAAATCAAATTGATGTGATCAGTTGTCAATTTTATATGCTCCTTGTGTTAGTGGTTTCCCCTACTTTAGCTCAAGGTTATTCTTTTCTGCACATGACCACACTCAGTGATATCCAGCCTTCACTGTGCAGCTTTTTTATGTTAGTGTTGGTCAAGGATGGATTCATTGGATAAGGCAGAATTGCTCTTGATTTCTAATTTGCAGCATGTTCTCTGTCTTGCACAGTGAGGGAGAAGCAGTGCAGCTTTATCCTGAGGAAGCAAAAGCACTGCTTGCCCTCTTCCAGGTGCATCCTTAGCATGATGGTAACATCACCGTTCCTGAAGTGATAATCTCTCATACTGAGAGTAGAAGAGCAGGGCCTGGCAACAACAGAAATGTGATGTTAGGATCTGTCAAGTAAATGCTACCCAAGAGACTACCACTGATTATGACAGGGCTTCTGCATTCCTGATGACTGCTCTGAGGCTGTCCTTGAGAAAGACACAGAGGCATCCTGCAGACACAGGAGTATTGAAATCCACAGTGTGGTCATAGGAAATGATTGCATGATTATGAAAGGGTGACTTGGAGTTAGTTTGAAGGGCAGGAATTGATCACATGTTTGTGATGAAGATTTTGCTTCAATGAGTCCATCAGTTGTCCTCATATTACCCTCTACAAAACAGTCATGGACTCCACCCATAATTCCTAGATATGATGCCTCTCTTTCCATTAAGGAACTTGAAGGGTATAAGAAAATGGTTGACTTCATTGTCTGTGCTTATAACAGTGCCCTTAAATTCAGAGTACACCTCTCACAGCCCTGAGCAGCCCTATTGGAGACCTTGCTTTTGTGGTGAGGAACCAATTTTCCCAGACTTTCCTAGTCTATGCTGTGGGTGTAAAGACTGAGATATGTGTCACTAGGCAGCCCTTATCAGTTCGTTTGCATTAGCAGGATTGATTGAATGTTTGATACCACAAAATACAAGTACAAATCAGACTTGAAACTAGGGAACTGAAGTAATTAATTAGGCTGAGTGGGTGTTATGGTGGCTTATTAGATAAATGTTTTTTACTTTAGAAAGTATTCTCTTTTTTTTTGTTCAAAGATATACAATTAATTCTGCTGATATGTAACTTCAGGAAAAAAATAATGTAAAGTAAAAATAATGTAAAATAAAGTAGTCTATACTGTATATCTAAGGAAATAATTCTATCCTGAGAATCATCACCATTACGTCAGCTGTGATGAAGAAAAGGGTATTCAAAAGTTCTCTCACCTTCTACTAAAACTATTGATTAATATTACTGTCATAATTCTGGGATTTTATGATCAAGTCATGCTTGAAGAGGCTTCTCCAAGGACTGACTGGACACTTAGTTTCCTGCTTTAAGGCAGAATCAAGCTCAGACTTAAAAGAGGGAGGACATGTTGGTTGGGAGCAGGTGGCACTGAGAACTAATCCACTTCATTGAGGAAGAAGGTATGGGTAGGTGGAAGGATCAAGAGCCTGTAGCCAGAGAGGGTGCTGCTACCTCCACACTGTCTGCAGCTGTTCTTGAATCATAGAACAGAATCACAGAATCATCTGGAAAAGTTTTCTAAGATCATCAAGTCCAATCATTAACACAACATCACCATGTTCACCTCTAAACCATGTCCTAAGAGCCACATCTACATGTCTTTTAAATACCCCCAGGGATGGTGATTCCATCACAGAATCACAGAATCAATTAAGTCGGAAAAAGACCTCTGTGATCACCAAGTCCAACCTTTGACCCAACACCACCTTGTCTACTATAGCATGGCAGTAATTTTCACATCCAGTGTCTTAAATACCTCCAGGGATGGTGACTCTACTGACTCTCTCGGCAGCTCATTCCAACGTCCAGTTACTCTCTCTGTAAAAAACTTCTTCGTAATATCTAACCTAAACCTCCCTTGGTGCAGCTTAAGACAGTTCCCTCTTGTCCTGTCACTAATTGCCTGGTGGAAGAGACTGACCCCCATCTGGCTACATCCTCCTTTCAGGCAGTTGTAGAGAGCAATGAGGTCTCCCCTGAGCCTCCTCTTCACCAGGCTGAACAAGCCCAGCTCTCTCACTTGCTCCTCATAGCACTTGTTCTCCAGTCCCTTCATCAACTTCATTGTCCTTCTCTGGACCTGCTCCAGCACCTCAATGTCCTTCCTGAACTGAGGGGCCCAGAGCTGAACACAGGACTTGAGGTGCAGCCTCACCAGTGCCAACACTATTCCTTATACAGGCCAGGATGCCATTGGCTTTCTTGGCCACCTGAGCACACTGCTGGCCCATGTTCAGACACTGCTGACTCCTGTTCCTATTCACCTCCCTGAGAAGCCTTCTCCAATACTTTACAAAATTTTTTGTGAAGAATTTTTAACTAATATCCAACCTGAACCACTACTGGCACGGTTTGAGGCCATTTCCTCTTGCTCTACCCCTTGTTACCTGGGAGAAGAGGCTGAGCCCATCTGGCTACAGCATCCCTTCAGGTATTTGCAGGGAGCGATAAGGTTCCCCTGAGCCTCCTTTTCTTCAGAATAGACACCCCCAGTTTCCTCAGCTGCTTGTCACAGGACTTTTGCTCCAGACCATTCACCAGCTTTGTTGCCCTTCTCTGGACACATCCCAGCACCTCAATGTCCTTCTTGTAGCGAGGGACCAAAAACTGAACACAGGATTCGAGGTGTGGCCTCACCAGTACTGGGCAGAGAGGGAGAAGTGTCAGCCCCTTAGAGCCACGAAGTATCCACATAATAATTTTAAATTATTTGCATTCAGACTGGGGCTAATAAAGTGTGCAAAATAAAGTTTTTAATTTGCTGCTTGCTAAGCTTTGTACACTTTCCCCTCACGTTTGTCTCAACTGAGTAACAGCATATTCCTCGCTATGCATTTAAATGTTTGGCATTACCAAAATGTTTTCCCTATCCAAAGCCTTTGATGTCTGTGAATTGAAAAAACTTATCTGAGGAAGAGAGAAAACCCCAAATATCTAATATGACACAACTAGGAGTTATTCAGCTGCAAGACATTAGCTGCATTTTCAACACTATTCTTCAGAGATTCATACATCAAGCTCTAGACATACATAAAGTGGAAAATATTTAATGATGTTAACTTTGTAGATTTTGAGCCCTTTATTTTCAAATCTTTTGCAAATTGCATCTTCTGTGACTCCTGTTAAGGAAAGTCAACTCTTCTTCATCTGATGTCAAACCTACCAGCCCCTTTCTTCCTACTTCAGCCTTTTTAAGCTTAAAGATGTAGAAGTAAAGCTTGGAAATGGCAGTGTTTGGGCACCCAGAGCAGAAAATTATCTAACTTAAAATAAGAAACTGCAAAATCTAAAAAATCATGTTTCCAAATGGGAAGACCATAAATTTTTCAAATCTTCAGTAAATATTATGGTGCATAAATATTTGTTCTGGGCTTCAAAATAAGAAATTTTGAAAAAAAGAAAAAGGAAGAAAATAGAAAGAAGAAAGCATTCAGTCCAGGACAAAATAATTTGAAGAGAAAAGAGAAGTAAAACCGATGGGCTCATCATGGGCTGAATGCTGCCCAGGAAGCCTGACAGCCATTCTGTGGTAAGATACTGAAGTACCCAGTTTGGCCTGACAGTCTTGTGATTTTCAAAGTGCCAGATTTTATCCTCCAGACGCTGAGAGAACTATAGATTTGCTGTTTCTCTTATAAACTTGCTTGGTTATATACGTTTTTTGTTGTGCAACACCTACATATTATGCTTCTCTGTTATTGAATCCTTGCTCTTTGTAGATGGTGGTGCTGAGAAGTGTGGGGTGAAGAGAGGACTGAGTTTGACATCTCCCTACCTACAATCAGCACAGGTTTTCTTCTTTGTACAGCTGCTGCCAGAGCTGTGTCTGTCAATCAGAACAGTAGTTTTGATGAGCAGCAGCCAAAGTCCTGTCCTTGTCATGGATAACCTGCCCATGGTGGACAAAGTGATCATGTTTGTAGTCAGTAGTGACTGTGCATAGAATTGACATTGAAGGGTTTTGTACCTCCACTTTTCTTGAGTTACTCAGTACAAGAGTCTTCATTGCCCATCATTCTAACAGAGACCACACTTCAAAACTGTGCCATATCGAAACTAGTTAATAATGCCACTGTTTCCTGTGTTTAATATTATATTCTTGTTAATCACGCTGGACCTTCACTGCATACAGAGTTTTTGAAATGCAGCACTTGACTTCACTTTTTGGAACTTTCCAAACAGAAAATCTGTGGTCTAAGTAGATTTATTAGAAGTTGCTGAGACTTCACCTTTAAAAGAGATAGAATTGTCAGTAGGTAAATTAATTTTCTCACTTCTGTCATTGATTTCTTAATAGTAAGACCTGTTTGCTTGGCAGAGCTTGCAAGAGTTTATGTCTTTTTTGTGAATGTCTTCAGCTAAATCCTTTTTTGTCCTACAGACTTGGTCAAATGATTCAGCTCTGACCATACGTACTTTAAATTTTGTTTGAATGCTGAATAGGATAAATCGGTTATGTATAGAGGTGACATTCACCTACACCTGGGTAGTGATTGGTTAAGAAGGGGTGATGTTTAACCTGCCCTTAGAAATTGTTCACTGGTTGCGTGCTTGCTTAGTCTACCTGTTGGCCAGCTGTCCATTCCAGTAATGCCATCAATCTATGTATGTGTTGGAAGTAAATCATAAAGGACAAGTTATTAGGTACAACTTAGGTACAAGTAACTTTATTAACCTCTCCACTGTGAAACCAAGGGCCACCTACACTGGAAGAAATGCCTAAAGAGGAATTTAATGAAAAATATCCCTTTTCTGGGTTTTGATCCAGTGAAGACAGTATGCACATAATTGTGTTTTAAGTTCTGCTGGCCTAAGAAGTGGGTTACACTGAAAGATTCTCAACAGGGAGTCAGCAAAGATGACTTTTAATATTTCTTTATTTTTTTTTGTTACATATAAATTGCAAATGAATGATGTATGTAATAACTCAGATTCTTTCCTGATCTCTCCACATTTGTAAGCCTTGAATAAATAGCTGTTTTTCATAGAAATTGAAACACTTGTAATCATGCAACCAGTTAGCATAATGGCTCAGGATAATAAGCAAGAAGGCATATCACTGGCAAAACAAGGTAAGTAAATGATCTGTATTTTGTAGCTCCACCTTCAGAGCCCTGCACAAAATGAAATAAATTAGATAAGCTTATGTGTACTCATATACTCTGGATGAGGGCCTTACAAAGTGTATTCTGAGCTTCAGTTTTATATGGCAGAAGTGACATTGAAATGAAAGCAAGTTCTTAAAAACAAAAAGGTCAGTAAGACCTTGAAATAAAAATCAAATCGGAAAGGTGCCATTCAATCAATTTGCTGCTCTTGAGGAACTTTGCCTATATGGAAACTCATGGATTTGATACATTTGTCTTGAAGTAAAACCAGTTTGCTTGACCTGATCCTGACTGATTCCATAAAATTACTTTTTCATGGAGACTTCTGGTCAGATGTCTCTAAAGATACAGAATACAAAAATTTTCTTTTAACACTCTGTGAAATGTCTCAGACAGGCATTAGTAGCCCATCCACCTAAACTTACTTCTTTGGGTCAATGGGGTGGATCTGACATTCCTACCAGCATTTTGTAAGATTGCTGATCCAAAGTGAGTTGCTGAGACCCATTTCATGGTTAAAATGTGCCCAATCTCCTGCCTGTGGTAATGAGCTGAAACAGAATAGATGCCACAGGAAAACCTACATGTTTTTATATGTATCTGTTCCTGCAGGAGAGCTACAGGAGGAAAGAGTCACATGTGGCAGATGAAAATGATTTGATGATTCATGAGGAAGGACAACATCCATTCCCAAATACCTAACAGCTTTGTTTCTTCCAACTGGTGCTTGCTGGTCACTGAGAGGACTTGTGTCAGAGAAATCCATTGCAGTGTGAGCTTCTCACAGCTTCATGAACAAAATGGTTGAGAGTGGCAGTCACAGTCCTGTTGAGGTTCTGGTCCTCCTCTGGATCTGACAAGTGATACCAGAAGTCCACAAACCCCAAGATGATGTTTGCTCAGGTTCAGATGGGAATATCCTATACCTTCCCCAGGGTAAGGAGTTTCACAATGGGTGATTTAAATCTGTGAGTCATGGGATAATCCTTGATGGCCCTTTAGCAGACATGACCCCTCACCCTGGATGTGAAGGTGCTAATGACTCCCCGGAGGGGAGTTATCACACTTGAGTCATTAGTGTGAAGACAGAAGGATTCCTGAGCCTCACAGAGTTTTAAACATTCAGCCTGTAGCCTGAGGATGTGCCCTGGGCAGCTGTTGCAAGTTATTATTATTAGCAGTTCATGAAAAATGACATGGAGGGTGTAGAATACACAGTTTTGGTTACATGCCCACAGTGATAGACTGGTACCGGCCACTATAACTGGGACAACTAATTTTGGTTTCTTTGTATACCTTTCAACTATTGTTATTTTTTCATCAATTGGTTTTAAAGAGCATGTAGACTTATGACATGACAAATCCCAGATGCAGACCTAAGCTGACTAAATACACAAACAAAATGTTGTAGGACCACTTCTGAAAAATTCAGTGTAGGAGTTCCAGGTAAAATACCTACTTTAAAGGAGAATTAGTGCTGTAAGTCATTCAGGAAGCAGCAACTTGGATGGTCCTGAGCACTTCATGTAATCACAGAATCACAGAACCTTCTGAGCTGGAGAAGACCCCCAAGGACCAAGTTCAACCCTTAGCCCTGCACAAGATAACCCAAGAATCACTCCATGTGCCTGAGAACATTGTCCAAATTCTTCTTGAACTCTGTCAGGCTTGGCGCTGTGACCATTTTCCGGGGGAACCTGTTCCAGCGCTCAGCCTCTCTCTGGGTGAAGAAACTTTTCTTAATACTCTTCAAGATAAGTCAGAGGAGAAAGTAATTTTTCTGTCTTCATGTGCACACCAGTAGAAGATTAAAAATCAGAATGGAAAATAATATGAAAGTGCTAGTATTTTCTAATTAACTTTTCAGAATTAGAAACTATTGATGACATAAAATTCCCCAAAGGTGAAATTTCTAGACCTTTGAAAACCAGAGGAAATAAGAGTGGGCCAGCTTAAGGAACACCGGCTTCTCTGAAAAGACTCCCATGTTGTTGTAAAATCATGTGTTTTAACGGGTCTTTACCTGAACTTTAAAATGTAGCTTTTCTTGTAGCACAGATGTGTACTCCTGCACATATTCCTCTACCTTTGCTGAGGAGCAGTGTGCCTTTTTGGGTTGGCTGCTTGTGAATTAAGTCTTGTAATTTTAAATTACTCCAATTTGGTTTGGTTTTTTGTGGTTTTTTTTTTCTTTTTTTTTTCCACCAGAGATGGATTTAATTTTATAACATACAGGAGACTTGCTTTTCAGTTTTGCAAAATCCATTTGTGTGGGAAAAACTACATCTTGGAACTTGCTTCCTTCTTTATGACCTTTTGTTCTGGAAGTGTTGTGATCATAAATTTATATAAAATAGTTATCTTTATTGTTGTACTATATCCTTTAATATTTTTGACCTTACTACAACCCTCTTGTTGCTGCACAGCAGTGATGTAAACAGTGAGTAGTTTCCACTGGCTTGTATTTTCAAAATACTTTGTCATTTGTAATAAAGTTTGGATTTAAGATATGCAGAGGCCATGAGATGTCAGAATGTACTAATAGTTTTCAAGAAATCTTCTGACATTTCCTTTTAAGAAATATTTTCAAATTTTCTTGTTCTTCAACTCATGACTTTATATCATTGGATTCTAGTGAAAAGTTATTTCTAGATACAACTGCTGCGGGCCCACTTTGCACCTGGCTTTTCCAGCACTAGATGAGTGAGTGGCAGGCAATTCGAAGGACAGCTGCAAAGTGTAGCCGACTGAGGCAGACAAAGGCAGCTTTCAGCAGAAGGAACCCTGAATCTGAGCTTCCTCACTGAAAAACTGAGATGAGGTGTTTCATTTGGGGAAAGAAGATTGAAGGGAAAATTGACTAGTAGAGAATTCTTATTCTAATTGTTACTACAAATTTCATAGAGTAAGTTAGATTATTTAAAAAAATAATAAAAAGCCCCCCAGAAAGCCAAAACAAACAAAAAATACTCCATCACTAAAAAACACCAATAAAACCCCACCACCACATAACCAAACCAACCAACCAAAAACCCCAAATGAAAACCCCAATTAACAAAGCTAAAATAATGAAACCAAACAGAAAAAACTCTACCAAAAAAGGCAAAACAACAACCAAAGAAACAAAATAAGGGACAGAACTGTTGCCTATGATAAGTCATCTTACACCAATTAGTTACTTTCTTAATTTAAACATATATAATTTTGACTTTGCAAGGTTTAAAATGTGCAGCTATTAAAAACTGAACAGCACAAAGGAGATATGTTTTCAGTTGGAAAGTTGCCCCTCTTTCCTGACTTTCCTGCTCCTCTTTCCTCTTTCCTGACTTTTCTGACTTTCTTTTCCTGAAAGTCAGGCTCCTCTTTCCTGACTGCCCTTTGCATTTGCATCGCTGGTATCACTGGCCCTGGGTGATCTCACCTGCTGCTCCCCCATTTCTGTTTTAGTTTCTATGTTATGAAAGCTCCCAGATTCCTCAAACCTAAAGACTTGTATAAGAATTATAAACAACTATATTTTCCTTATGTAAAACTTATGTAAGACAAGTAAAGAACTCCAAAGAATTTGCAGTCTTGTTTGGACTAGGAAGTAAGAGGGGAGACTTAGTTGTTATTAGGTATTTGATGTATTACTTTAGCCTACAACGGTGGATAATACAGGGGGATTATGGTTGCTTTTTCCTCAGGCTAAATGTATCTTTTTTTCTTTAGTGTTAATGCAAAGACAAAATCCCTGGGCTCAGAGGTTGCCACTAGAGAGAAACATGCAGGTTTGACATATAATTTTAATTTGCTATTGCCCAAATGCATTTCTGTTCAAAGAAATTCTTCACATTCCCAGGACAGGAGTGAATCGCAGTTATTAGAATTTAGATAGTGGCTAATAAATAATTTATTCCCACTTAGCCATTCATTCCCAGCATAAAACTATCCATTCCAGTCATTGTAGTGGGGGCAAATCGTTTTTATAACTGATGTCTGTACCTTCTGTCCAGGGAGTCAGCTGAAGTTGGTTGGATTTTTATTGGAAATAAAATTACACAGCTGCACTGTTTATAAAGGCTTCTGAAAGTTTGGTCTCAACAGAGGCTGTTCAGAAGAAGCATAGATCTACAAAGATCTTTAAATAGTAATCAGAGATTGGTGGTTGTTGAGACTGTGAACAAAGACAAAAACCTTATTGCTTCTGGTTTTGTGTTTTGCCAGAAATATAGATGCCTTTTCAGAGATACCTCTCTCTAGATATTTGACCTCTCTGAATTTGAAGAAAAAAAATTGAGTAAGAAAACTTTCAGTCCTGAAGAACTAAACTAAACAGTAGATATTTAAAAAGACTTCTTGTAGAAGGGAGCATTAACTAACATCAGCATTGAGGATTACTTAGGCATGCCAATGTTATTGTACCCAGTTAAAGACAAAATGCTTTTATTATTGTTTAAGTTGCAAATTGTAAATGCTCTAAATCAGAATATGGAAGTTCACACCAAAGTAGGTCCCATCTTGATTCTCGTTCTTACAATACTTTCTGGTCAGTCGGGCCATCATTTTGATTCTTACTCTGGTCATTTTATTAGTAGGAAAGGAAAAATTTTGTACCATGGTATTCATTTAAATGGTGTCAGATTATGATATGTACAATACTTGTTTGTCACAGCATTTCATTTTCAAAGAGTTTGGGATCTCAGTAATGCAGAGTAGTTCTCTTATTCAATTTTCGAATTAATTTCTTTATAAAAAATTATTACAACAGACCTATTAGTTACTTGTTGAGAAAAAAAATAGAAGTACATGGTTTTTTATGTTTTTATGTGGGCATATTGTTTTGTTCAGAAACTTACATTTCTTCTTAAGAAACCTTATTTGTAGGAACAGCTGATGATTTGATAAAATTGATAAACAGGTGAAATTTTTTAAGATGTTTGGCTCTCCAGAGGCTTAGTTAGTAATGGTCAGTGAGTGCTTAAGCCTCTGACATTGAATCTGTCTTATTTAAATTACTAAACAACATGTCTTAGTGAGGAATCAATGTTTGATAATGGGTCATAAAGCTCATTGTGATGTTCTGTGACTAGAGCATTTGGCAAATATCAGCTTTCTTGTATATATACTTTCAGAGGAACACTGTAATATGACTTATTTGACTGAGCAGTTTTGTCAATATGAGAACAAATTCTATATATTGAAGTATTTATGTACCTTGGTAGTTCTTTTCTAAAAATGTTAGTAAAATTCTGAGTTTTGCTTGAGTTCTACAAGAGTGGACGTGTAATGCTACAACTTGTGTCAAAACATCCAGCTATGGTTCTTGGTCTCTGACAATACCACTGAGGCTTTTAGGGGCAAGTGAGTGTTTTCCTTTCAGCTGTACCATAAAGATACTTACCCATGTCCAGAGGGACAGGCCAGTGCCTATATATTGTCTAAATCCCATTTCAGTCCTGCAGAATGGATGCATTAATAGCAATATCATGTATAATGATTCTGCTAACTTTCTTGCTACCAGACTTTGTCTCAGACTAAGCAAAGTTGACTTTGAGTGCAAAATCGAATTCAATAGTGGTATCTAAACCTGCTAAGAACTGAACTAGATGGCAAAACTATGGCAGAGACTCTAATCCAGACTGCTCTTCTCCCATTTATTTGTCATGTAAACAGCTGTTGTTTTTAAGGGATGAAAGCTATTTATCCCAAAGATAAAAAACCCAAAATGTTAAAATTTAGGTTGAGCACCAGGCCTTTCTATGTAGATCATAGTGTTTTGTGCATGAAGTGTACCCTGGCAAAGGTCCACAGCAAGCTTTGAGACAGTGTATAGTGAATGGAACTGCCATGCTGACATGTGCTGTGCTACTCAGCGCCCATGTCTTTCCGATTAATTTTTTGCACATAAGAAGTGGCTACTGAAAAAAGTCTTGCAACTAGGAAACATGTCACATGTTTAAAATTGTGTTTCTTCCCCATAGGTTGTCTTAAGCAGCTTTTAGGTTGCACGTTCCTCAAGCTTCTTCTTGAATAAAGTTAAAACACTCCTGCCACTGCCCACAGTATGAGTCTGTTTTAACTTGATGGAGGCAACAGACATTCTGTAAAATTTCTTTTTGTTCATATGCCCTCCCATGTTGATATGAGAAAATTTTTTTTACACCTTTACTTAATGTAAGTGAAACAAATTTGCTTGCATGAAGAGTTTGTTTAAAATGTTAATATGAGTTATATTGTGACCAACACAGTAATCCATCCATATTTATTATCGATAGATTTCTATTAAATACGTCACAACCATAGTTCTGGGCACTATCATGCTATAAACAAGGCAGATACACATCACAAAAACCCCTCAAGCTCTTTTTAAAAGCATTTTTGTAACAGGCATTGAATTATAAATATTTTTCATATGAGTGGGGTTTTTTTTATGGAGTCCTAAAGAAACAAGGTCTGTCTAGTCTGTAGATGTTGGCAGTAATAATTAAAAAAAAAAAAAAAAAAATTACCCTTTTAAATTTTCCCTCGTATGGGAGATATTCATGTTTATGTCCCCAGAAACTTGCTGTCCTATCTCAAAGAAAGAAAACAGAGAGGGTATAGTTAGAACAGGCAAGAAGGACTCAAAATCTTTTTTCAAATAGGTGTATATCATTTATGGAGGAGTGAAAGCTCAGGGTATAAAATGCCTTGGATGGGGCACATAACACTTGAATCACCATTAGTTCTCTTTCTCTGGTGACACCATGTTGTTGGATGTTGTCTTTTGACCGTGCTGGTCTGTAGTGAAGTAGTGCAGCTGAGGGAAACACCTGAGAAATCCCCTCCAGGGATTTTCAGAAGAAACTCTCACAAGGATGTAAGCTGTTCCCCAATAGGTATCCACCTAAACTGAGGCCGGAGAGGTTTCTCTCTCAGAAGGTATTATGGTTGAGTAATTCTTTTAGTTTCCATGAGAGGCTAAAACGTCTGCACAGGTCTCACTGTTTTTCTGTATTTGAATACACAAATAAGGAATGAACTCTTGTCACAATATTCCATGAAATGGTTTTTTTTATGTTCCTGAAGAAAAGTTCTTCTTTTTCCTGTACAGCTTTTTGACATGGCTTGCCTTATGCTGTGCTTTACATGTGTTACACTATTGGGGAATATTTTAAATTATATTCTCATTGATGCACAAATCTCAGATTTTGTGTTAATTAGTCAAAGTTGGGAACGTAATAAAATACCAGAGGTTAGGAAAACCTCCAGTAATTTTCACTTGTGAATGACTATTTATGTTGTGTGTGGGTTTTTTTTTTGTTTTGGTTTGTTTTTGTTTTGCAAACTAAGGATCTCTAAACTAGAGAGCAAGTTTGGATCCTAAAGGACTCAAGATGCCACTTGGGATCTGCAGTCAAATACCTAACAGTTCAGTCATTGCCAAGTTAATCTTGTGGTAATTAAAACACTCAAGATGAGCCTTTGTGGTAAGAATGTGTGCTAAATAGTTGTGAAGGATATACAATACTGTACAGAAAGAGGGATACAGTGCTAGTCTTAAAGGCAATTCTGAAATATGGCAGTGGCTCTGTATCTGAAAATTACAGTGGCTAATATGACAAAAATGCATACACTAAATGTCAAAGCTTTTTAACAGTGAGTATATTTCTTCATTATGGGGTATCATTTTTGCATAAAAAGAGTCCTCCATATCCGGTTCATCTATGAGCATCAATCCTTTTACTTTGTTACTGTTACACTACAAAAGCTGTTAGCAGGAAGCAGATGAGTATGGAAATCTCTCAGCTGTGTGAAGAATTCTTGTTGCTTTTCCAGACAATATGTACAACCAATAGATAAAGCAAAATTATTCTGGGGTTTTAACTGATTTGCTTGCTTTTTTTGTATCATACTCTATTCTTTATTTCAAGAATGACGTTCAAGAACAAAGGGTAATTGGTTTGATTTAATTTTCAGCTCATTTTTAATTTGTAGACAACAAACAAATATTCTTGATAATAGAAATTTTGTGTGTTATCTGCTTGGTCTGTTATTTAGACTCTGCCTGGCTGGAAGAAGCACATCTTGATAAATTCTTGAAATTGTGACAAGAATGAAACAAAACTTGAACAATTTCTATGCTAAAGTAAAGGACCTAGAGGTTTCTCCACAATTTAAACTATTCAATTTCCGCAGATGAAAATGTCATGAAGAAAGAAAGATTAACTAAAAAAACCCTCAAAACATGAGGCATTTCAGAATTGTATAAAACCTCACACCAAACCTAATTGAAAGGTCATTCTGGGAAGTCTTCTAAGATTTAGAGACTTTTATCAAAAGCAATGGGGCATGGTGCAAATCAGTGCAAGACAAGAGATGTGGGCACAAGTGAAAAATTCCCTGCAGATCACTTGAACATCTAAATATTAGGTCTGAAAAAAAAAGATATTTGTAACAAGTTCCTTCCAATTCAGCAGGAAGACCAAGAAAATAAAAAGCTTATCAATATACAGTTATTTTTTGGTGGTACAGACTTCAGAAACGGATATGTAATTAATTTAAACCTTTTAGGGGTTACTACTGACCCCACTTTCACAAGTGCATCTCTCAAGTAAGGGCAAAACTACTTCCATTCTTTCAAATCCAGGGTTTGATCCCAGGTGCAGAGAACATTTGAGTTGGCTCATTGACTTTAAGTGAGATTATTTGCATACATATATATAATACGTAGTGTAATTATATCAAATTGAGCACAAGCCAAAAGCACTCACAGAACAGAACTTCAAAGGAAGTGCTTCATCAAAGGGTGAATATGTGTGGGAGAGTTTTTAGAATTTTTTAGTACCAGGATTCATGTCACTGAGAAAAATGAGAAGATGTCAATGTCCCTCATACAAAGATAATGAAAAGATTATTCCACTGTATACAGAGCATTGTTTGGCTGTATTATAAAAGACCTTGGCTTTTTTGAAAAATGATCTTTGATGTTTCATTTTCTTATGATCTATGTACTGAATAGAAACCTCTTCATGGGCTAGTACTCTTAATGAATGTCATAAATATATGGTAGCTGAATATATTAAAGAAGATTATCCTAATAATGGGGCATAAAGAAAAGAACAAGAACTTCTTAAAACTTGAATTTGGTACATGACCTCTTGGTGGGAAAAGCACTGTTAGATAAGTGATCTGCCAACACTGAAATATACCAAAGGGAAATATAAGAAGTAAAACTTCAGTATTTCTTCATCCTGGAAATCTGTGTGATTAAATCCACAAAGACCTGAGCCTCCTCAACCTCACTTTTTTGAGCAAATTGAATCTGTTTTTCTTCCCATAAGAGAGTTCCTCTGCACTGTGCAAAATCAGGAATTTGAAGCCCAAGGCTGTTTGCATTTGTGTCACTAAACTCTGATTTTCCTTAGTAGTGATCTTGCGAGGCCAAGAGCATCAAGATTAGCTGTTTCCTAATGGAGAACTACAGAACTACTGGGGTAGTATTGTCCTCGTTAAAAAAATGAAAACAACCAACCCAAACAAAAGAAAAAACCAAAACCCAACACAAACAAAAACCAACACAAACAAAACCCCCAAATGAACCTGATATTATAGACATCCTAGATGGATACTTTTTCAGAACTTTCTATGGGTGCTGAATGTCTTCAGTCCTACTGAGTCGGAGTTTAGTTCTCTACACTTCTGAATACCATGACTTCCTTGAGACATGTGACGTCATTTATAGAGGCAAAGTTTCTTTTTACCAAGTCTGTGTTATATCTGAGAGGAAAGGAAAAATTTCCTGTTTACACATGGAAATATTCTTAAAGTTATTTTTCCATGTTTATCAATTTGCCAATTATACTTTTTCCATCAGCTTGTAGGATGAATAAATATTTTTCTTCTTTATTGCTTTCATGAGCTTGCAGCCTAGAAGTGCTGTGCCACTGGTGGATTGCAGAACTCTGATGTGAGACATTCTTACAGGAAGAAAAGACTTAAGGACCCTTCCCCCCAGCTGTTTTCACCCCATAAGGAAAATTTTAAAATCCAGTTTTGTGGTGGCTAAGTGAGCAGCTTTGGTCTCAAAAGTCTGTAAAAGCAATCTCTGCCAAAGTAGTTGTTGAAGAATAAAAATTGTGATGCAGTATTAAATTATTACTCAGTTTCCTCTAATTTACCACAAATTAGGTGTAATTATATCTCTCCAGGGTTCACTTGAGAAGGAGATTAAATCTTATCTGACTGCTGGGCTGGGAACAGGTACAGTCAGCCTGAGATAAGTGAGCAAATTTTAAGAAATGGCTTTGTAGGTTCCTTTCCAATTTTGCAATTTTATTTATACCTGATTTAATCCACTTATTTTAATCTGAAATTGAATGCTAAATCAGACACTTTCTGCAGAACATAATATGATAACAACCCAGGGAATCATGGCTCTGTTGTAGAGCGGCCACACTGCAGTTTGTTGTGGTCTGGCCAGCCTTTGCGAAATGTGTGGTGAAAAGGTACACATTTCATTTTATGCAGTAGCTTCACATACAGTCTGTGATGTTAAACCAGAGACACTAAGTAGTGTGGTAGGATGAGATACTGCTCAGTGGAATTTTACTTATAGGCCTGAAGAAAACTGTCTAGCTTGGAGTGTGCATAAAGTCAGTAATTGATTCTTGGCATTTTGGTTTTGGTTTTCTATTTTTTTTAAAGTTTACTAATCATTAAAAAGCATTTATCTTCCTAAGGAGTCCATTTTTCAATGATGTGAAGGATGAAATTTTTTTAACTTCATTTTACATTTAGGTACCTGAGAAATTTGATTAAGGAGAAGGTATGAACTGTTTGCTGAGTGAGCAAGAGGGCTGTCTTGGTGTTGAAGAGCAAGCACTGCTAGCTGAAAGGCTGCCGAGATCAGTGGAGAGCTGAAGGGGTCAGAGAGATGGGCATAATATGCACTGCAGAAAGTAATTTGGCTCTTTTAAATTTTTCTGAAGAAGTGAAAAGTGTCATTTAGCATATCTAAAGTGATAAAAATATATAGAATTATTAAGCAAATGTCTACTTTTCCATGGATCTCTCTGTGTTTTACCTTTCAGCGAACATCCCTGGGAGAAGAACAATTACATTGCAAAACTTTTTACCAAAGTTCAAGTAAAATTTTTTAAAAAGCAATAATTCCATTGCAATTTTCCCCCTAAGTGCTGAATGTGGACTGGCCGTTCCTGTCATCATGATATCGAATTCTTGAAGAAACTGAAACATGTCAACATTTAGTCTTTGGTTGGGAAATATACAGAAAGTCTTCTAGAGTTTCAGAATTGTTGTTCTCAAAAGAGCACGGATATGAATCAGTATACCAGCACAGATATGAATCAGTATACAAAACAAAACTGCATTTAATGACAAGGAAGAGCTCAGTTTGGGTGCAATTTAATGACATTTCATAGTAATGCCATTATTCAGTACAGCCACTACACCATCTAGTCAGAAATGCTTCTTGGCTGTTCTTTTATTATTCTTATTTTCCTTTTTATTCCATTCCCCCAGGACTTCATTGTGTCTCACCATGGATTAGACTACTAAATTATGAACTTTGTTTTAGAGAGTATGTGTCATTCTATATGTACATAGTATTTAGCACAGTAGAACTTAAGCTCACATACTTCCCTGGAGAGCTAAAAACTTTTCACATTATGATTCAGCAGTACAAATACCTGATAAATTTGGATTTGTTTTCAAGAATTAGGAATCACTGTGCATACATGTGCAAATGTTTCATGTATGTCTTCCGTGTTTCAATTTGCACTGTGTTTTGGACAGATTCTGATTGATCAGAAACTGTTTGGAAGGGCAGGGAGTCCTCTGTACCTACTAAATGTAAACATCCATATAGAATATAGCCTCTGAAATCAGGGAAGATCAAGTCAGCTAGGTCAAAGTTTGTACAGAATATTTCTTCTCGACTTTATGTCGAATTTCACTTCAAATTCTCACAATCGACCTCATGGACAGTTATCATTAGGACAATGTGGGTGTCGCTGTACTTATATTGATGTCAAGATTGCATGAAAGCCCTATATACAGGCATAAAAGTCCTGAAATGGTTGATGTCAAGTCTCTCAGCTTTTAGCACCAGTCCTGTCTTACCAAAAAGACCAGTTGGAATGATAGTTAATACCTTGAAAGAGCACGATGTGTGAATAGTAATGAACTTTAAAAAACACTGTCAATCTTGTGACAAGTCATACTGGAGGTTCTGATGTCCTCCAAACTCTTGTCTTGGTACATGATCACTATTCTTTTTTGTCTGGTATGGCAAGAGCAGTAGGTACATGATGCTGATGATGAAACTTTTTTTATAAATACAGTGCAGAAGAAGGAGGTGCACTTTCTGCTTCACTGTCCAGTCAGTATGGCTCATTTATTTTCAAGGCATTAAAATAATAGCTCTGAAGGGTACATCGCAAAGCCTGTTTTTATTGATAGAAAGCTGGGGATAGGAGACAGCTGAATGTGCTCATGTTAGGGACCAGCAGTTTTCAAGGGTTTTTGAGTCAAGCTGTCTTGTGATGTCTGTTTTAGCTCTATTGTTTTTAAGGTGGAAAAAAGGGTGAAAGCTACCAGAAGACTAGGTTATCACTATGCTGGTATCCTGGTCTTCCTAAAAATTTAAGCAAAGTTAATGGTTTTCAACCCTATCTCAGAGCAAACTGATGTTTTATTCTGTCACTACTGGCTCAAATTTCTTGAGATTTTGATTTTAAATGCTATTAAAATATTTAACATTATATATTATTAGTTATCATATATTATAAGAGTTATTCTACTACAACAATTCTTGTTAAATTGGGATAATGAGACTTGATCCAGCTGATGCTTAGCTGATAAATCTCAGACAAAACAACTAACATGTTTCTATGTTCATCATAAATATGGTCTAGATTGGAATAAATATTTGAGAGCAAGCTTTAGGGATTAGATAGAAATAAAGGTCATTATTTTGTCTTTGATCTCCTTTTCATTGTGAAAATTATAAGACATTACTTAAAAAAAATAAGTTAGTGGTAGAAGAATGAAATGATGCCACCTTAGAGCATTTCTTGTTTTTTTCCCAAATCTCTTACTACACACATACAACAGAATTACTGCTGACTTGGAATGTGTGCGTTTCTTTTTAGTGTTGCCAGAAAAGCATCCTGCTGAGAAAAAAGCCTTGATGCTTGTGCTGTACCCTCTGTGAGTGCAGACCTGAAACAGGTAAAATGAGGTGGCTGGGAGAAAGACTAATAATGCAATCACAGAGAAGGGATGGCTCTAGGCATACTCGAAACTCATTGCTCCTGGAGCTATGATTTTACTTCTTAGGAGAGATCCCAGGGCAAGCAAAAATGACAGGGAGAGCCTGAGAGACAGTGATGTACTGCTTTGGAGTCCAGGGCTCCTTCTACTCCTCCTCTTTATATTGTCTCCTGCTAAAATGCAGTCTGCCCCTCGGTGTGATCCCTGCACATCCTGGTACTGTTTGCCTTCCCAAGCTAACTACTGTGATCTTTTGGGGAAGGGGCTGGAATATTAATGGGAAGCACTTTACATGCTTGACTTTCCTTATTAGAGAAAAGTGGAGTCCGAGTGGAATTTTTCTCAATCAGATCCTATTATCTCATTATTTTTGTTTTACTCCAAAGGATGACCATTCTTTGCTTTGTGCTGATTATCAGGAAATGAGTTTAAATACTAGTCCTAATGAGAGCAACCATCATTATTTTAAGTGTATTTTTGTATTTAAATTATAGACGCCAATGAAAGTCAGATAATGAAGTGATCAATCATTTTCAAATAAAAAATGCTGCCTTGTAAAAATGACTAATCATTGAAATCAGAGCATCAGTGTCTCCTTTTGCCAATAAAACCAGAAGCCTAAAATATTTTGACAGCATCACTGATGATAAAAATGCACAACCACCACCACCCACACCCATCTTTTTGTCACTCTTTTGATAGTAAATGTGGAACTAAGGTCATTGAGTACCTAAGCAAGGAAATAAGAAAGATAGAAAAGAAAATGCAGATGGTTTTCAAGTGAGACCCTAGGCACATGGAATGTGGCTTGGTAGAAAGCTGCCCCATGAATTTCTGCATTTATGGCAGTGCTCTCATCAAGCTGTTTTTATCATTGCAAGAATTTAATAGTTCATATGCAAATATTTTAATAATCTCCTGTAAGTTTGCTGCATTTAGCGATGCTTTTCCAGATAAAGATCAGTATTCAGCTTGAGTAAAGCAACAAAAAGAATGAAATAGTTATGAAAAAGCTAGAGGTAGAGTGTTTTGTAGAACCATCCTCCACAAATTTTTCTTTTCCTGCACTATGGATACTCTCTTCTGTTCCTTTCTGTAGGACTCTTTTCAAGACTTAAGCCCTCTGTGGAGCTTTGTTTTCATGAAAGTGTGTGCAATTAATTCTGAAGTCTGTACTGAAGTGTTTACATGGACAAAGCCCCCACTGACCCCTGGGAGAGTTTTGTCTGACTTAACAACGTTTTAGCCTTTATTTAATAAAAAAACAAATGAAGAAAAACCTGAACAACACTAGTGATAACCAAGGGAAAAAAGAAATTTAATATAAACAAAAAGAAATTCTGCATATTCCACAGCAGAGAACTAGACTCGACCTGACTTCCTGCAAACAAGATTGAAGAAAGGAATGCCAAGACCATCTGGTCCCATCACCCCTGTCCAATGGTTGTGCAGAATTGTTTCAGTAGGGCTTGTGCTTGTGCTGCTTGAAAAAGCTGAGTTCTCAGACATGTCAGTTCATCTTATTTTATCACATTTTAGTACAATTATAGGAGAAGTAATGCTCAAGTGTGTCAAATCTTCTGGAAATTTCTTTACATTTTGTATATTATTTTGTTTAGGTTTGTTTTTTTGTTTGTTGGTTGTTTGTTGGGTTTCTGTTTAGTTTTGTTTTTTGTTGGTTTTGTGAGTTTTTTTTCTCCTGTTGGAAAACCATAAAACTGAATATCCTTGAATTTCTCTTGCTCATGATTATGTCCATATATTATATGGATATCATATAATATATGAGGCCTTTAGCAAATCATCAATGCTGTCAGGCCCAGCAGCAGCAGTAGAAGAGCTGAACAAATGAGCCTATGTGTCCCTCTGCAGTGACTACATAATGTGTCAGGACCAGCATCTCAGTGGGTCTGGCAGTGCATAACAAGGAGAGAAACTGTGGAAAATGGTGTTTTCAGTACTATGTATTGTCTGTGTTGCAATGGCTCTGAAGCCGAGCTAAAGCTCCAAGGGTTAAAAATTAGCTTAAAACACTAACACTGAGAACTGTCTATGAGTAATGCTTAGTTAGGAGAAAGATTAAGGACAGTACATCCCTGAAAACGTACACATGGGCGTAAAAGTCAATAAACAAGATACGTTAAAGAACAGAACAAGGACACTGAAAGAAGAAAGAACAGAACAAGAACACCAAAGAGATAAAGGACAGAACAAAGGCCTAAGTCATGATGAAGAGGAGTAAAAATACGACCCTCAAAAGATGAAGGCAACAGGATCTCCCACCATGAAACACCCCAAAAGAAATGACCATGCCCAGGCTCCACCTACTACGAATCTTATAATCGAATGTTGCAATATTATGAATATGCATGAAAAGACATTGTAATCCTTCACAAAAATTGTATAAATAATCTTCCTTTTCACTAAAAGCTTTGGAACTCTTTGTTCTGTGTGAACCAGGGGTTCCCCAACTTTGCAAATAAATACCTCGCTGTTTATAGACTAAAACTTTGTCTCTAAACAGTTATTAATCAGCCGTTTTTCTGGCATCAGCTCCTGGAACCATCCTCTATTCTGTGATGAACAGATGTGCAAGCATGTACGGAATGTGCAGTCAACTCTGACCTTAATGTGGGAACTGTGTAGGTAGACTCTAGTTGTGTGTAACATAGCTAGATTAAAAAGCTTTAAAGAAGGCTTAATCTTACAGAAAGTAGGTAACTTTAGAGTGTCCTCTGTGTAAAATTTAACAGGATTGAAGACATCTCAAGTAGGTTTAGATTGTGTTTGCCCTTTTCCTTGCACTGGAGAACTTTGCAAGCTATTTGAATGACAGGATGAGTACAGAAGCTTGAGTGTTACAACTGATGGAAAAACCTTTCTTGGAATCTTACACAAAGATATATGGAGTTTAAAATTAACATCAAATGCCAATCCATAGATTAATCTTCTTAGGGAGAATATTTTCTTGCTCATCTTTCATGAAATATGAATCTAGAAAATATTGCACTTATGTGGTTAATTTCCCATATTGACAGAGCATATAGACCTTGCCTAAGTTCCTGTTTGAGCTGGAGTTATGCCTTCAGAAAACTGGTGGTGAAAGGATTTGTTATTGATAGATTCTACTGCAACATTTTTTGAAATATATTGGTTGAAATAAAGTAAAATACTTATGCTTCTTCCAAATGTAATGTGATTTATCCATGGCTTTATCTTTATTATCTTGTCAGAGTACAGATGCTGCAGGGTTTCACAGAGTAAAATGGACTCTCTGATATCCCTTGGATTTCATCAGTTAATAAATGTGAAAATGAGTATTAAAAGCTTTTAATGTTATCCAAATGTCCCTGGGGAACAACAAGGCCTCAAGCATGTTGGATCCACAGCAGCCTGGAACATGGAGAAGTCAGGCAGCCACATTCAATTCCAGATGTTACAACTGCATCATCCTCATGTTTAGCTTCAGGTGCGGAGCATCACAGCAGGCCATGGTGGAGATAGAAATGCACAGCCCCTGTCTAAGAGGATGTCATGGGTTTCTGCAGTTTTGGTAGAAGGTGGGGCTACAGGGGTGGCTTCTCTTAGAAGCTGCTAGAAGCTTCCCCTGTCTTATGGAGCTAATGATAGCCAGCTCCAGGAGGGACTTCCTGCTTGGTGGCCAAGGCTGAGCCAATTAGGAATCAGTGATGCCCCTCTGATAACATATTTAAGAATATGTTTATTTAAGTGTTATGCAGTTAGAAATTCCAGCCATGGGATAGCAATGCAGACATAAAATTTAGAGCAGGAGGAGGAGGAGGAAGAGGAGGAGAAGGAGAGACCCCAAGGGAGCAGGGAAAGGACTCAGAGCTATGGCCCTCCATGCCCATGGTGAAGACCGCTGGTGATGCAGATTGTCCCTCTGCAGCCCATGGAGGACCATCCAGGTGCAGAGACCCCCTCCTATTCCTCCGCACTGCTGGGGGGAGGAGGGAGAAAATGAAAAGAGGGAGGGGCTGGGGAAAAGCATTTTTAAGACTATTTCTCACGCTTTAGCTCTTATCCTCTTACTAATAAATTTAAGTATTATTCCCCCTCTCAGTCTGTTTTGCCCATGAAGTTAATTAGACCTCTCCTAGCCCTTATCTCCACTCATGAATTCTTAGCTGTTTATTTTTCTTTTCCTTTCCGCAGTTTGGGTAGATACCTGGCATTCAGCCAAGGTCAAACCACCACAGAAGAGGAGGAAAAAACCCACAGAAACCATGAAAACAAAGTACACACTAAATATTTGGAACCTAATGCTACTGTTTCCACTGTATGAAGAAGTACAGCAGCAATTCAGGGTTTTGAACAATGCTGATGTGTAGGGTACCTGACACCAATGAATGGAGATAATACATTGATCAGGTCTTCTACAAACCAGTAACTTAGGCTGCTGCTCACCAAATCTGATCTTTCCTAGGGTATATAGTTACAGCTGACACAGAGAAAATAAGAACCATTATTTGAGAAGGGAAGACAACCACAACTGCTCTTTCTGCCAGTGACCTTGTGCAAATATTGAAAGTATTTTCCAGATAGCATTGGACCAAGGACACCAGGTGTTTCCACCTGCAGTCACCTAATGAGTCTTTGCTGTCTGGACAGTTGTCAGTCAGCTGAGGATATATCAGTCTTCATCAACTCTGGTGATCCTCAGACTCACTTATTTGTCACATTAGCTTCACTTTTTCCCTCCTACTGTTTTCTTTATAAGGTTTATGTTGTAATTTTCTCTTTACTCCTAGAGTTACTATTATTGATTTAAGTTCTGTCTTTTTTGAATTTTTTTTTTTTAATGCTTCATATCTTGTCTGGCATTTGCTTTATTATACCTTGTTACAGCTCAATAACTGTTTGTTCAGTAAAGCTAAACCAAGAAGGCACAGCTGTGCTGTGATGATCGCAGCCCTGCATCACATTAGCTGAACCACATACTAAAGGTTACAGTGGCATGACAGTAGAATTGCTAGTGGATTGAATTCTTTTTAGAAGTACCTCAGGTAAGACTTCCAAAAAAACCAAGAAAATTTGTAAAAAGATCCCTTTCCTTGGTGGTTTTGTTGTATGTTACCTGCATGGTAATGCACATGAAGTAATGCATTAAAAAACCCCTGGATCTTAACATGAGCAATATACAAGCAAAAATATCCAAATTTAATTAATTATTTTGAAAAACAGATAAACCCTCTATTCTGGGATTCCATTGTAGTTTTACTTGGATTTATTCATGTGTGTTTTTGGGGGAGGACTCAGTATTCCACTGCTAAGGAGAAATATGGCCTTAATACTTAGGAAAAACATTTTTGAAGATCAGGGTTCAAAATTTCAAAACAGAAAAATCAACACTACAATTGGAAAGGTGGAGTTCAAACAAAATCTCAACTCTCTCCTCATGATTGATATGATCTCTTGGAGTTTTAGAAATTGTACATGGAGTTGATTGTAGCTAGAATAATGAAACTGATTCTGCCAGTAATCAAAACATACCCAGGAGTGAAGGGTATCTGTCACACCTGTGTTGAAATGAGTGATCAACAGCAGATGTGCACTAATCATTGCCAAAGCAAAAGGATGGAAGTCAAATAAGATAACACATGATACGGGATTTAACAAAAAGTTAGCTTTAGCATAGGTTTTCCAGCAAGATAGATTAATAAAGATGCTGCAATCATGAGTGCAAAGGGCCACTTCTGTGTTGCTCTCAGCCTAGCTCAGAGAGATCTTGCCACTGCAAATTGTGCTGGAATCCAGTGGCACCTTGTGTGATAAAACTTGGGATGTGCAATCAGATTGGGATGTTGCCTTGAGTTGTCTCTGCACCTTGTTCACACAGCAAATTATTATACTGACTCACCCAGTACCCACTAGCACTATGTTGATACCCAATAGCAAGATATAAGACAGGAAACAGCATTCTTCTGTAGAAGATCATTTTAGTGGAAGCCTAAAGGAGAAGAGGGAGTCCAATTCTAAAAAGTGAGATTGAGTTAAATGGTAATAATTGAAACTGTCTGGTTTCTTCATGGTATGAACATATAATTCCAATATATGTAATCTGCTGGGATTTATCAGACATGAAGAAGGGCTGATAATGATCTAAAGCACAAAGTGTTACTACTAACTTCATAGAAATGTTCCTGAAACAAGGCAGGTATTGGTTTGATCAAATGATGGTAAATTTCATTATTGTAAATGTTGAAGTTATATTGAAGTTAAGTTGTTGTATTGAAGCTGTTTGTTAATTGTTACATTTCATATTATTAATGCATGACATTCGAATATATTCTACTTTAAAAATATTTTCAGTATCAATAAAGATTAAAATTGTCTCTGTAAGAAACAGACTTTGCCTAAACTTTATCTAAATCTGCCAGAATTCCTAGAAAGATCTAAATTATTTTATTATAATCTGTGTGGAAGTTTTTTAATGTCCAGAGGTTCATAAAAAAATCAAGCTTTACATAATTTTCAAGGTCTCATTTATTTGAAAAGGTTCCTTTTCAAAAGATCCTTCTATTACATTTATGTAGTCTTACTCATTACATTTAGTTTTGAGAGGAGATGTCCTGACTATGATCCTCACTTCACTCAGTAAGTGTTAACTTTTCAATATTTTGTTGTATTACTTGACAGATGGGGGTGGGGGGTGGGGGTGGGGGGAAGTCAGGTCTCTATTGTTTTTATCAGACTAATCTGTCGTAAACTTTTTATAACTGTGTAGCTAATATCTTCATACTCACATTTTTACTCATGAAGAAAAGCTGTGCATCAGTCTTCCATATGCTGTTACAATTAGTGCAGTTACATGTAGTAAACTGCAGCTAATTTACACTTTTGCAGAAAAAACAGACCCAAGGACAGACAAAATGTTATTCTTAATAATTGAATAAGCTTTGCAGAAAGTTTATAATTAGACTAATGCTTTCAAAAAACTCCTAAGAGGTATTTTGGATTTCTGTGCTATATTCTCTGTTGATTCTTGGGATAGAATACATATTTTCTGCTGCACCAAACTCTGCTAGATTCAAGCAGTGAAGAAACTTCCTTCATAGTTTTCATATTTAGACAAAAAGTTCTGGTTTAAATTTGTCATGGATTTATGTGGGATACAGAGTATGGCTACAGCAGGTAACTGTGTAATCAGGATAAAAACCAGCCACAGAAAATCCTGTGACAGCTAGGCAGGATTTTAGCTGCTTTGGTTTGCAGGCATCACAGCATCATAATAAAATCAAACTTCATCAATAAGGATGCTCTTACATTTTAACACACTTACTGTTGCCAATGTTACTTGAGATAAAACAAGACAAACAAAACTAAAAATAATAATAAAAAAACCCCCAAACAAATCTAACAAAAATCCATTCATTTGGCAGGGATAATAAAATCATTTCAAGGAAAATGTACAGATTTATTCATGCAGTTTTATATAGACTTATTTCTCCTTCCACTTGACTGTGCAAGTTTAGCACTTTCCTTACTGAGCCAGTACTGCTGAGAGGTCTGTGGTGACATAGCAAGTGTCATACAAGCTTGTAAGGGCTCTGTGCTCCAAAAGGAAAAACAGAGTTTTCTTAAAACATGGGCCCCTGCCTGCTAGACATGGGAGCTGTGCTTTCCAGAATTGAGGAAAAACTGTTTCTGGCACATAGGATTTTGTACAATACTTAAGATGTTTAACTTCTTCAACCATGAATATTGTATGCTTATTAGAATTAACATTCAGCATAATGCTGAAAGAAAGCAGGTGTCAGACTCAAATAAAAGCAATTAGCTACTCAAATAAAAGCAATTAGCTACCTTTGAAGCAACATCCGTTTGTTAACAGTTTCAGCTAAATTTCAGTTTCACTGACACTGAAAAACCTGTAGCAAATGTCATTCATTTATTATGAATGGCATGAGAAACATTTCAGTCATCCTTCTCTGAGAAGTGCTGTTGGTGCAGATACACAAAATTTAATAACATTTCTAAAGCAGACAGTCTTTAATAGTCCAGATAAGGAACACAATGTAATTTATTTTAGATGATACATTTCTAATTATAAGTGCAATACTATGAGATTAGTGAACCATTATTATCTTTTTAACAATGCTGACTGTTAAATATATGAAAGGTAGTTACTTTCAATAAGGGTTAAGTAAAGAATATAAAAAAGGCCTTCAATTATTTTAAAAATTGAAAACCAGGACAAATGTAGGGTTAGCTTGCAAATGAGGAATATAACGAGGAGGTTGTGAATAGAATTTTAAAATGGCAACCCTTAAACTGTATCAGTATGCAGGATGCCCAGTTATAAAGAACTAAAATAGTAAAGGTTTCATCAATAGTGTATTTTCCTTTGTGCTCAGTCTCAGCTTAATTTGTGTGGCTGTGGGATAGCACTCAAGGATACCACTGAGAATGTACATGAATTGAACGTGCCAAACACGTTTCATGGTCATAGGATGTAATTCCAGATGGATTTGTTTTCATAGTTAATTATTATAGTTCTTAAAGTAAGTAAGTAAATAAATAAATAAATAAAGTCTTAATTAGAATAATTGTATAGTTTCATTTTCTAATGAAAAGAAAAAAGGCTGGTGGAGAATGAACAAATTCGAAACAATGAATAAGAAACAAGGAAAGAAAATTATATTGCAATGAAGCAGTTGTGTTCCTTATTTGTTCTGTGACTACTTA
The DNA here is from genome assembly GCA_035584755.1 of Thripadectes ignobilis. NCBI lineage: Eukaryota > Metazoa > Chordata > Aves > Passeriformes > Furnariidae > Thripadectes > Thripadectes ignobilis. The sequence continues at coordinate 53,586,365 of JAWMRC010000089.1, read as the reverse complement.
ATAATGGTAATTCTAAGATGCATCTGTGTACACAGTAATAATGCTGAGCATGTCCTTTGCCAGGTGCTAATTTACGGGGGAAAACTTCCAGAATGAACTAAAAAAAAGAATGATAAATTAAGAATTTTTTCTTACAAGCCAAATAGATTGACTACAAGTGGGTCTTTGAAACTTCATTTTCCTAAATTGCCACTACAAAAAGGTGGTGTGAGTGAGAAGTACTTAATTTTATTTCCTCAATGTAAGTTCATCCAGAAGGTATTAATGCAATTCCTATTCCTCTCTCCCCTCAAGGTCGGTGCTGCTCTTCTTCAGCTGATGTTTCTAGATGAGCTGGCAAAAAGCAGGTAAACTATACTGAGTGTGTCATCATGTAGAGTAACACTTATTTTTACAGCCCTGTGGAGGTTGCTGGTGCTGTACAGTAGTCTGTCTGACTAGTCAGCTGCCTTTGGACATTTATGTGACTCTTCAGGGATGTCTTCAACTGGCAGTGTGGGCTGTCAGGTGCTGAAGAACACCTACCACTATTAAGAGAAATAGGGAAAGTGCTTCAGCTTCACAATTAGCAATTTCCCTTGTATGCAGGTGTTCTTTTTTAATCTGATGTGCTAGCTCTGAGATTAATGAGCTTCACAGCACAGAGAAGCTGCTGACATCGGCTTCAGACATAGAGTTGCTCTGAATGGCTGTGCATGGATACATCAAGAAATAAGAGAGGAAATTGAAATGGCAAGACTTTGGAGGTAGTTGATGAGGCTTGCTGATAACTCAGACGCTGGGGGGAACCATAGGGTGTGTTTCTGCAATAAAATAAAACAGCCAGGCAACTTGCAGAGAATATTGGTAATGGGAAACATATTTTCTTGATGTTATTAATATGCATTCTGAATGTCTATGTTCGAGACATTTGAGACTGTTAGGCCATTTAGTGACATTTCAAAGAAATACAAAAGTCTCTTCTGTTGTAACCACAGAAATAGATCTGAAGTTTAGGGTACGGGGCTTCTGAGAGCAATCCAGTTACTTGCCCACTGTATGCATTGCAGCAAGGCTGCTTATGAGGGATAAACTCTGTAGGTGAGAGGCCTGCTGTGCAACCCATTGGACAGCTGCTTCTCCAAATGAACTTTGCAGGATGTGGATCAGAGGATTCATGATGCATCAGGTTGTTGCAGGGAAAAAGCTGCAGCTTGCAGGGAGAAGGAGCAGACCTTTCCTCAGCCTTGTGGTCTGACTTCTCAAGTGACAGGCAAGACCAGCCATACAGAGCACCTGCCGCTGAAAGTGCAGTTGCTAGCCCTCTTAGGTTCTTCTCTCTCAGCAATTAGGATAAAGATATAATATCATTCCCCAAAAGACTTCACAGAATCAAAGAATATGCCAAGTTTGAAGGGATCCATAGGGGTCATCAAGTCCAACTCTTAGACCTGCACAGGACCACCCCAAGAGTCACACCAAGTGTCTGGAGTATCATCCAAGTGCTTCTTGAACTCTGTTAGCTTTGATGCTCCCTGGGGAGCCTGTTCCAGTGCCCAACCAGTCAAGAACTTTTTTCTAACATCCAGCCTAAACCTTCCCTACACAACTTCAGGCCATTCCCTCAGCTCCTGTCACTGATCACCACAGAGAAGAGATCAATTCCTGCCCCTCCTCTTCCCATCACAAGGAAGTTGTAACTGCAATGAGGTCTATCCTCAGTCTTCTCTTCTCCAGGCTGGACAGACCATGTGCCCTCAGCTACTCCTCACGCTGCTTCCCCTCAAGGCCCTTCACCACTTTCATCACCCAAGATACACCTGTCTCTTGGAAACCAGTACTCAAATGTCCTGTGGCAAGACTTTAGTAATATTTGTTTAGAGAGAAAAGGCAGAAAGGTGGCAGGTCCATTTGTGGTGGATGGGAGGCTTTGGGGCAGGGACTTCTGATGGAGCAGGCTGGTGATGTGAGTCACCAATGCAAAAGCTTCAAGGTGGCAGGGTGTGATGTGCCCACACTGTTACAGGCAGGAGTAACTTTTATTTTATTTTTAGATCCTTGCAGATAAATATAAATACAGGATTTATTTCAGAACAATTTGGTAGCAAAGGAAAACAGATATGTAATTGTTTTGTTGTTTTTATCTATAGTAATATGACAATATAAAGCATAAAGGTATTGCAAGAGAAAACAGGTATTTAGCTGTTTTGGTTGTAATATAGTCACCCAAGAAAATGTGTAAGGGAAAAGAGATAAAGAGAGAGAAAAAGAATAAAGATTTATAGTCACCATGTCAGAGATCCTTGATGAACTTGGTTGTTGTAGGTGGTGTCTTGGTCCATCACAGAGTAGTGGGGGAGAGAAGCCCTTGAAACCCAAAATTCAGTCGGTTTATCTACCATTAGAAATCCTCCTGGTGCCACCTCGTTCATGTATGTGGGTTGCTTTTGCAGAGGCTGGAAGTGGTGGCTTTTGCAAAGTCATTTAGGCTTGCGAAGTGGGTGCTTTGTGGCATCTCTGCTAAGAGGTATTCCCCAGACTAGTGAAGGCTGTGTGTGTACAGGGCCCCTTTGACACGGCCTGGCTCATAGGAGAGAAGCATCACTTGCCCAGAGAGTGCCACTGGCCTCCTTTAGATAAACATCCCACACCTAGAGAGCCATCATACAGTCAAGACTTCCCTCCTAGGACCTCCTCCTGTCAGCCTTGTCTTCAATCCCCTGGCAGGACGTTTGTACAGTTCACTCCAGTAGCAATGTTCCAAGGCAATTAAGAAAGTCCTCAGACATGTCTTTTGTGGTAAGGCAAGTATGATTTATCCTTACTGTACCTCTGTCTGGTAAACTGGTCCCCTTCAACCACCACTGTTTTCCTTGCTTTCTGCTGATGTGAAGTCCCACCTCATTCCCTGTGAAAACTGGCACCAAAAAGCAGACAAGTGAAGCAGGATCCTGCCCTGGTTTTATGCAGTATGTTATATTTCAATTGAATTTCAGTATTATTAATTTTTTTTGAAATATTTTCAGACTTTTTCTCTTCTGTTAAAAGGTTTAAAATAATTAGAATGAAGTTATCAACAGGAAACTTCTCAGTTTGATTTATGAAGAAAAATGTCTTGGGAAATCTATTTTTGTCATTCATTTGCAATGGATAGGATTATTTTACGGCTTTGCATATAAAACACATCCATTTACTGTATAAATGTAGTGTCAAGATGTCATTAGAAACATGGCTGAGAAGCCGCAACTGAGTAGGTATTTAACCATCTAATTTTAGCATTTTTTCCGATATAAGGAAAAGCACAAATTTTCACATGTAAAATGGAAAGAGAAGTTTATAGGTAAGAGTAGCTGACCTGTCAGTCTTAAAATATTAACTTATGATAACTTAAGTCTTAATGTAGGAAGACAAAACCTAGGAGTAAAATAGAGCTTTTCTTAGGGTTTTTCCCTGTCTCTCTAGTACAAGTCTTATGCTAGTTGATTGTGCTAGTAGATAAGTCAGTCATAATACAGAATGGCTTGTTGTTGGCCAGTTTCCATAATATTATTATGACACAAAAGTATGTTTACTTGGACCTGCCTTAAAGGCACACTGGAGTAATTTAGACAAATATTTCTCAGAAGGTCATGTTGACTTTCATGGGATCAACTAGAAAAAAATAACTCACATACCCTAATAATCTTAAAAAATATTTCAGGGAGAAGATAACTGATCAGCCATCAATACAGTGATCTGACAGAAATGCTTACAAGAATCCAGTCTTATCACCAATGAGGCTGTAACATGTGCTACCAAAAATAGAATTTTAAACCTGAACTAAAATTGAGTCATGTAGCTAGATGAACATAATTTTCCCTGATAATGAGAACAATAAGTGGAAAAGTGAATTTGTGGTATCAGGCTGAACAGAGGGAAACTATGATAGAGGAAGCAGAGTCTGGCAGCTTTAGTCAAAAGGTGAAATGGAAAGACAGCTCCAATTAGTACAAGGTGACTGGTTTTATGTGTTCTGTCACAGATCATTCTGAAAAATATTGTCATGGGACAAGAAGTCCTCCTATTGTTTATACAGGTCACAGTTACTATTTCCACTGTCTTAAGCTCTCCTGAAGGTAGGCTGCAAATATAAACCCAATTTTCAGCTTTTAAAGTCAGAGAAGTAGACTTGAGTTGATAGAAGTCATATAGAGATCTTCAGTATACCTGGAATAACATCCTTTCAGGTTTGTCTGTTATGTCTCATTAGTATTGAGAAGTACTTGCATATGTATTTCTTTTCTTACTTTACAGATAGGACTGATTTTGTTTAAAACTGTAGATGCATTTTCTAAGTTATAAATGCTCATAATATATAAATTTGCAATGAATTGAACTTTTTCTATTGTTCCTCATGCCAGAAATCCTTGGATTAATATATTATGGATTTCTCTCAAATGTGTTTATCTTACATTCTTCAAAAAGAGAGAATAAAATACTGAAGAAATATGGATATTCTTTGATGATTTTAGGTTTTTTTGTAAAGTAACAGGGTGGCAGATTTTGGGAAGTATGTTATTTTGTTCAAACTGTGGCACTTTTCTGAAATTTCAGACAAATTCACAAAAAACTTTCAACCAAAAATATAATGAAATATAAGTAAAAATACTGAAGTTTTCACCATTTTCTAAAAAAGTGAAAAGTGTTAAATTTTATTTTTGTAAGGTGTTTAAGCCTATAAAAGCCTTCTTTCATGCTATGTGCTGCTGGCATACAATCTTCACATGCTCTAATTTACTCATGTAGAAGTTACCAAGAGTTGCTGCTACTTAGTAAATATCTATCTTTCTCTTCTGGATCTTCTTCCCTTCTTTGTTTGCTGTAGTGTCCTAAAATTTTACAGAAATGAACCTCAAAATTAGAAACAGATAACAAACCTTCACAGCTAAAGAAAGTTTTTAGCAATATGTCATAACAGGATGGGCAAAGAAATGATGTAAATTTATGGAAATTCTTTAAAGCCATTTCAATTTCAGACTGGGCAATATAGATTCATAATTTTGACAGAATATTTTGAAACTTACCAAAAAATTCTTTTCAAATCAGTGCAAATAATTCTATTTCATCAGAGATGTCAAACATATTTTTGTGTTTCATTCCAAGGTATTTTTTTTTAATTTAATTTGCTAACATTGTAATGAAATTAAACTGAAATAGGAACAATTTAAAGGGCCACACTTTCCAAATGCTAGTCTTAAAAGGTTTGTGAAAAACCTGCCCTGAGCTCTTCTGCTCCTCTGCAGTAGTAGATCTGTCCAAAAGTAGAAGGTAAAATATCAGGGATGGTATTTTTGCATATGGTATGACAGTTTTTAATGTAGAAATGTCATTCATCACTAGGAGCAAAATAAGAACACATTTTTCCTCTTAGAAGAGAATTTTCATTTTTCAAGTCTCCATATACCTGCAAGAGGTCCTGCTTGTTAGTGGAATACTGGCCTTGTCTCTGAGTGGGTAGACAACATTGAAAACAAAGTCATGAAGCTTTTTCACCTTTTTGACCTCAGATTGCTTATTCTGGCCAGGTAGCACTGTTGTCTTCATTTGTGGGAGCTGGGTTGTTATTGTATCCCAAACTGTTCTGCTGTATTGTTCATCTGCAAACCAGCTTGCAATGACCTATGTTTCTTCTGCACTGCCTGACATCTGTTTGGCTGTGGTACTTTGCCTCTTGCAATGAGAATGCAAACCTTACACCCTGAATAATTAATTTTCTCCTTTGATTTCCTCTTTCTTTTTCAGTAAATGAAACTGCTGCTCCAAAAGATATTGGTAAAAATTTAATATAGATTTGTGTTCTGATATTGCTAGGCATGGCTGTCATTTATTTGAACTGGTAGGGAGAACTGCCTGCTTGTTTAATTTGGGCTGTTCTCTTCCTTGCATTGTACAGAGTGAGGGTTCAGCAGACATGAGAAGAAAGCTGCTGTAGATAACACTGTAGATGATGCTTTGTCATAGCAGCTCTCACTGGAAAGGTACATAACAAATACCCAAGCACACAACATGCCAGAGCTCTGCTGAGGGGTGATTCGACTCTTCTGTCCATTCCTGATTGCTCCCACATGACATTTACCAGCTTTGACTTACTCTTAATCCATGGGTTAATGGTTTATGTCCCTCTGGCACCTCTTGGTGCTTTTGTAAATATGCAGTGTGTCTCTAGGCTGTTCCGTTTTCACTTCCCAATGTCTCCCCTAGTTTTGCACATTCCTCATAATCTCAAAATGAGCCTGCTGCTAATTTCAAGGAGAGCTTTCAAAAATGTAAAATTGAAATTTTTGACAGGTTTTTAATGTCTGATAACTATTTTTAGCACATTGAAGTTCTGAGAGAAGCACTACACTGAGGAAGTATGGGTGGTGAGTATTGTTTATAATGAGCTCACTGGGGAGTTGTGAAAGCAGGTGTGTGCAGCGAATGGGTCTTGTTGCTGGACACTGTGAGCTGGATGTACAGCAATGAGATGAGGAAGATCATGCCCACTCACTCTCTTTTTTTTTGCCTTGAATTGACCAGTTCAGCTACTGCTGCTGGAGGGCACAATGCCTGAGTTTTCTTCAAACAGGTGCATTTTTCATTACCATGGGGGCTGAGATGCTGTTATTCTATAATCTCTGAGTACTTAGGTACTTTGTCACATGCATAGCTTTGACAAAGCTCTTTGTAATTGAGGGATTGGTTGCTATAGGCTGCTTTAGGCTTCTTGTGACATAAGGGAATACGACATTGTTTAGCTAATGCTGCATGAAAACTTTCAAAATCCTTTTTATATTGAACTTTTAAATTTTATATTTTGATTTTAAATCCACTTACTGAAGGATGAGGGCAGTTTAAAAAGCCTTCAGTAGTAAATCTGTGGCGTAAATCATAAGTATTTAGCTCTCATACGTGAGAGTGATGTGGAGGATTTCATGCACTGTGTAAATGCATGGAGCCTCTGAAGTGTATTCTTCGTGACTCAAGTCCTCAATATCTTACTCTGTTTCACTCCTCACTAGTGTCTGCTAGGTGCAACCAGAATTGTTGTTGTCACCTCTACTTGAAGGGCTAAAAATTTGACTTTTATCATGTTATCTTGAAATTCAACATAGCTGTGGGTCTCTGTTCTGCAGGGAAACTGGTTTTTTGGAGCTCACCTGGATATCTGCAGTCCCAAGAGCACATGGAGTGGTAAGAAGGATGAAAACAGTATAACCAGACCTAAAGAGGACCATGACTCATTCACAGCACTGTCCCTTTGCTACACAACATTGTTAAAATGCTTCCGATGGCTAAAAAGGCTTTAAATCCTTGACCTACTTGTAGTTTAGAGGCTGTAGTGGGTTAGATGAAAGCAAGGTAAAGTATGGATTTTCTTTTACATTGTTCTCGTTACTGAATGTGATTCAGGTGCTGCTGGCATGTTTGGTTTCAAGAGAGTCCCATTTCAATTGTTTCTACACAGGCACTACACTTGTTTCTACACTTTTGAAAAAGTGTCAATTTTTTTCAGTAACTACCTGAGGCCACCTAAGTTCCTGCATCTACAGCATCCTCTGGCAAGGGGCTCCATATAACTGCATATGACAAATTTTGTAAGCTTTTACTGGTTTTGAACTTCAGCCTCCATCATTTGCCTGCCTCTGTTTATTTGCATTAGCAGATGAAACAGCCAGTCCCTATCGACTCCTTCTGTGACAATTTTGAGCCTGTAAGCCTCTAGCATTTCACTCAATCATGTCTATGATGTCTAAATTTAGTCCGCTCAACTACTGTTTTCATGAAAGCTGATCCATGGGTTTGAGTATCTTTGTTACGTGTGTTCAAATACCTTCCAGTTTTATTCCTTTGAAGCTGAGGTATCAGACCTGCTCAAAGTAATCAAGGTATTATATTCAGCTAAAGGATTTGTACAGTGACACAATTGCATTTTCTGTTCTATTCTCTACTCATGTCTCAAAAACTCCCAGTTCAGGTCTCAGTTTTCTGACTGCTACTGAACATGGAGCTGCTGATTATGTGCAAGAACCTGCCTCAACTGCAATGCCTCAATACTGAGCATTAATGACCAGCTCAGGGCCTATCCTTCTCCTGTATGCAATCTTGCATTTGTCTGCACTGAATTTAATCTATTTTCTGCTATGCCTAGTGTTCTATATGCAGCAAAACTTACTACTAGCCATTCATGTATTCCTTATTCTACTATATAACTGCAGGCAGAATATCAAATTTCAGTAAAACCAGGCTCTTCAGCTGTCAGCAGTATTGATGCTACAGAAAGAGTAGGGTGTTTTTTTCCTAGTCTGTACTTCAGTTTGTGAGATTGGAGCTCTAGGAATGTTTTAATCATTTTCGCACTTAAGAGATTTTCCACTAAAAAAGAGAGAACAAAATAATTGCTGTCCAGATTCAAAAGCTCAAGATGTAAAACTACAGAAGGATAAATAGCAATGTAAAATGCTCATCAGTATCTTCCATAATTTAGCTTCATGCTAAGGACAGGAAAGGCACATCTGCTTCTTTTTCTTCCCATCTGTATTGGCTCAGGATGGGAAGGCTTTCTTTTCACCTTCTGTAAGGCTTTGGAGATCTTTTAGTCAGTGTTATGTGAATTTTACCATAAATTTCTCCCCTTCTTTCTTTCTTTCTGCAGCTACTTTGCCTGGTTTTCTCCTTATTTTGGTTACCTTGCACTTTTTAACTGTTCTTTAGAGAAAGTATTACATCCTTTTTCTCTTGTGGCTTGCAGATTTTTTATTTATTATGATCTTGCTAATTCTGTAAAGTTTTAATCTGTTTTCTATTTGAGCTTTTCCTCTTGTAGTTTTTTCTTTGGTTTATGGTACTTTTTCTTCATCTTCCTCTTTCAAGATTTTTCTCACACAGACAGACATAGAAGATTTCTGATAATTAATACCAGCTCATCATTCATTTTCATTATGCTACATTACAAATCTTGTGAGAAAAGCCAGGGAAACCACAAAGATGCTCACCTTACAAACTTTGCAGCATGTCTGGTGACTGATACGTTCCTTTATTATTAATGATTTCTCAGGAAAGGAGGGTTTTTTTTGTATTAATCCAGTCAGAAAACCTGTGGAACTAACAGATGGAGATATTTGGGTAATATCTTAGCCTTAGAGACTTCTCCTGTTTCTCAGTAAATTTGAATTGTTTATCTATGCTTAACCTAATCCTGCAAAGTGATCCAACCTCATGTGGTGGATGGATGGTGCAGGCATGCATTTGCCCTGTGGTCTGGTGTATCTGCGTTGAAATAATAGCTGTGTGAAACAGGAGATGGGTGAATGGTATTTCCTTTTAGTCATGTGTCGTGGGTTTTCCTGATTTTGTTTTTTTTTATAAGAGGGAGATTGGCTTCTCTCAGAAGCCAATCTGGAAGTTTTCCTCCATCCTATAGAGCAGAGCAAATTAGGGCCAGCTCTGAGGAAAACTTCCTGCTTTTGGACCATTAAGTTATGCCTCTGCGTGAAAGCATATTTAAGAAGCTGTTGCACAGTTAGAAATGGGCAGCCATGGCATAACAACATCACAACGCAGACATCAAGGTCAGTGCAGGAGGAGAAGAGGAGA
>JAWMRC010000089.1:53459110-53572271 GCA_035584755.1 Thripadectes ignobilis | reverse complement strand
CCCTGTTAGCAGCTTCCAGACGCGAACCTATAAAAGTCTCATGTTTTCTTTAATAAATGTTTTCGCTCCCAAACCTGTCACCGAGCGGAAACCGGTCCCTCTACCCCCTCCGGGCCGTGTCAGACTTCAATTCTCTTTGGCTGTGTTTAACAACCAAGGCAAGCAACCAAAAAAATCAACCAAATAAGAATAAAATCCTTTGTAATTAGTAGTGAGAGGATGACTGTCTATGCATTATACCAATTCTGGAATGGAATTCTTAGTTCAGCAGGCATTAAACACTTAAATGATTTTGTAACAGTATAAATCCCTGTGAAATACTCAAAATCAGTATTGCATTAAAAGGTGTTCAGATACAATGTTAACGAGTTTTTTAGAAGCACAACAGTGAAAACAGAGTATCTGCAGACTTTTTTACCTTTAACACTGTATGCACGCTGGTATTATCCTAGTACAAGCAGAAGGAGAACAGTATAGACATCTCACTTACTCTGCACATTATGAGAGAACATTTAATGTTATTTTATGGCAGCCTAGGGAAGTGGAATTGTGATGGTTTAACAGAAGTAAGCTGAATACGGCAGCACTGCTGGCATTGCTCCCAAGAAAATCCTCTAAACTGCAGATTTAGATTATGTCAGACAGCAAGTAAAGCAGGAAGGGTACAGTTCACTGTTGTGTATCCAAACAACAACAGGAGGCAAATCCTCTTCTGATGCCCTGGTTAGCAGACATGATAACCATGGTGGCTGGGAGGAAACGTTCAAGACCAGCCCAGGCACTTTTACCACAGCTGCTGATGGTCTCCAATACCAGTGCCTGCTGGCTGAAGTGCCTACACCAGCTCCTTTCTCTGTATGCTGCACAGGGCACTTGCCTTGCAGTTAACACATGCTTTGTACTGAAGGCCTGAGTGTTGTGAGTGCTGAGATCAGGAAAGGAATTGTTGTTTGTCATATTTTGCAATCCTGTCATTTTATGATTCACTTTTGCATCCAGTCACTTGCCACATGCAGCTCTTAAGAAACAAAGCACTCTTTTTCAGTATCCACTGGATCTCTGCATTCAGCAGGGATTGTGTGTGGATAATATTTTCCAGATTACTTACATTAATGTGGAACAGGAAAAAAGGTCAGACTTTTCAGAAGCTTTAATTTTTCTGACTTCTCAAGGATTTTCAGAAAAAGAGTCTGAAACCTGGGGATTTCTGGGAGTGTTAGAGATCACAGGCATACAAACCTGTTTGGTCTCTTGAAATGCCATTGGCCTAGAGGCTGCTCCTGGCGATGTTACTGACTGCTGTGAGCTGTTTATTACTGCAGTGTGCAAGTAAGTATAAAGAGTCCTCATCAGGTGAAGCTGCACAGTAAAGGAATGGTGTTACTAGTTCCAGAAAGTGAAGCTTTTTTTCTGGTTTAAAGTGAAGAGGGACTTTTTGTAGAGAATAGAGATGCACAGTAATAAGCAAATGCAACTTTAGGTAGAAACTGTTTTTAGTCATTGCATGCATTTTTGTATATTCCTTAATCCTTTTAATTTTTGTTTCTTAGAATTTAATTGTGTGTGACAAGGATAAAAACCATGAAGTTATCCACTGAGTAGTGCTATAGATAGTATCATACCATATATGTAAGATATTATTCAAAAACCACATTACATTACTCGTGTTTCTGCAAAAGAAATGCTTGGAGAGAAGAGCAACTAAAATGAATGCTGGTCTGTGCTCTAAACTGCACCTGTGCATGTATTGGGATGATGTGTTTTTATGGGTTAAAATAGTGTACTAAAAAAGGCATGTTTTGATTTTACTGCCTCTGGTAAGTTTTCTCTCTTGGTGCCTTGCTGTAATAGAAATATAAGTCTTCAATATTTTCCATGAGGAAATTGAAGATATAAAAGCTGGAAAAAAGCTGATTTTCTTTCTAAAGATAAAAATGTCTTTTTGTCACTATAAAAACAAAAAGCTTCATGACCTAAGCTCATCATCCGATAGGTTCAGGAAGACATTATTTTCTTTTATGGTACAGCATCCTCCTCTGGAGAGGGTTGTAGAAGTGTCTTGCCATCTACTGAAGTCACTCCAGGGGAAAAAAGTATGTGAGAAAGTCTTAGGCGACTTATTCTATAAGAAAGTCTATCATATGAAAGGCTTAAAAAGTATTTTTTACCATCAAATATGCAATTTTAGCTCCAAGGAGTAGGCCTTTGAAACACTTGAGGAGACTTGTAATTTTACAACTGTGTATTAAAAGAAAATACTTTATCGACAGTACTGAAGATCAGTTCTGCTGGGAAATTCAAGGCTCTATTGTGCTTTCACCAAAGAGTATACAATTTTATTTAGTTTCTATAAGAACAAGTCTAGGTTTTAACTGCTTTTACACTGACCATTACAGAACTTATTTGCTGAATGTTTTTGCTTTTCAAATTTGAGCTAACTGCCTAGTTCAACTCTAGAAATACTTATCAAATAATTGGTGTGTCTAAGTTTCAGAGTTGAGATTATTTAATAATTCTTTACCAATACTCTTCTAACTTTTCTAAGTTAAATTACTTCTAGCAATGTATCCTTTATGTGCTCATCTGGTTTTATGGTATAGTTATAAACTTGAAGGGGTAATGAGTCACCCACCTGAGGCATACTTGTTTTTCAGCCTTAAACAGGTCTTTCTTTTTTATGCCCAGGTAACTTACCAGTTAATGAGTACTTTGTCGGAGGCAAGGTTCCCTGTAAGCCATTCTAATCTGAAAGTCTATGACTGTCAAGCTCCTAGTAGGTAGATATTATGCTCTTTGCCTCATTAGTGAAATTACACATTTTTCAATCTTAGAGACCTGTTTATGGAACAGAAGGGAATACACCTTCTATCTTGCCTTTTATATTGAAGTAACTGATGGGAAATCTAACCCTTAGGAGGCAATATCTTGTGAAAGTTAAAATAGATAATTAGATTTTCACTTACCTTTCTGCCTCTGACTTACTTGGTCACTTGGGCAAACCCTGTCTAACATGTAAGTGACTGCTGCAGGTAGTGTCACATGTGTCTAATTTACTGTGTGCTTGTTTACATGCTTTGCTCTTTGTCTGGAGGTATTTTACAAGTCTGTTGAGCATATATTAGGTGTTCATATAAAAACATTTCCTGCATGTTTTGCACAAACAATGCTAGGGGGCTATTTTGTTAAGGCTTGTCTTATAACGAAATACATTCATGTGTTGCATGGAAGAGCTACAGCAGGTCTTGCAATTTGTTGGGATGCCATGTGGCGAAGTGCTAGTGAGGGTCTATGTCCCACTGTGCATTGCATCTTTTTTTGTGTACTGCACTGGAGAAAGCACATGAGAGTACTTTTTGCTGAAGAACTCTTGAGTTTCTCAACCATCTTCATACCTGGCTACAAAAGGATTCTCAAGTAACTTCAATGTCAAGATATATTGAGTATGTGACTATTTCTACAGAGTAATGGTATGGATTTTTTCATAGATAGAACCCTAAGAAAGTTGTCCCATTTTCATTGTAGGCTGTAAAATTTCAAAGAAAAAGTATATAAAAATGGTATTTCTCCTCCATTTTGTCTGAATGCTATATATTTTCTTTCTTCACTTTGATATAAAGCAGTGGGATGATACCTTTCTCTGCACTGATCCACTGCTATTTTCACTGTGATGTAGGGAGGGAGCAGACCCACACTGAAAAGAGCAGTGGGTCAGTGCAGAAGACATCATCCTGTGGCAAAAGGAGTTTTACTGCAATGTAGAACAAATAAGTCTTTTTTTTTCCCCTAAAAGATACTTGCTTCTATGGCTGGAACACAGTGCGAGATTAAAAAAATCTAAAACCTACATAAAGAATTCTTGTGGCCTGAACAGAAAAATCTGATCCTGCAGTTGGGAACTCTGAAGCATGAACACTTTCTGAGATCTCACAGCCAAGGATAAATTGCTTGAAATAGCTAACAAACAAGCAAAACAAAAAAAATTCAGTTTGCTTCTTCTTCCTGTGTTGAGGTGAATCTTAATTTTTCTCTTATTGAGAAATTTTTATGAATTCATCACTTGGGCACTGGTGGATGCCCAAGCTCTATACATAATATTTCAGAAATATTTGCAACCTATTTTCCCTTTTATCTTCTGTAACTGTGTCACAAAATACTGATAGAAGTGGTCACATTGCTTATTCACTGCAGAACATTTTAAAACTTACCAGAGTTTCTTCACACAAGGAGCAATCAGCCAAGACTACAGTGAGGAAAACAATGCTGCTGTGAAATTGTGAACAACAGCTGGCTGATATACCTATCAGAAGCATGTGTTTTTTCAGGCAAATTACAAAGATTTCTCTAGTCTCTTTTCACAATGTAAGAAAAATACTCAGAAGCTGTTCCTGATGATTTATATTCACACATGGAGTACTTGAGTCTGATAACATGAAGTGGAGATCTGTTTTATTTCCCTCTTTTTATGGTGGGAAAGGTTTCTCTGGGATCTGTGAGTTGTGTGCTAGAGCAGCACTGCTCACCTCTGCTTGGGCTGGCTGACAAGGCAGGGTGTGTTCCTGTCTGCGGTTTTCTCTCCATCATGTTCCTGCAGGACCTGTAACATCACTTGCTGTGCCTGCCAGCCCCTCTGGATGTGCTGTGGCCACTCACACGTGCCCTATCTGTTGAATCCCCATGGCTGCTGTACTGTTATTTTATCATCTTGCTATCTGCTTTTTGACCTCCATGTTATTTTTCACCATAAGACACAGGAGTGTGCATAATTTTCTTGTACCTTCCAGAAGCCTGTGTTCATTTCTTGGTCCCTGTTTCACTGAGTTAATTTTATTCAGTGTTTGTATGATACTGGCAAAATGGCATTCTGATTGGAAGGCAGGGGTTTTCTACCATAACAGAAATAATTTTAAGAGGCAGAAAAGTACAACTAAGATTTAAGGTTTGATTTAATGCCTTTCTCATCTATAAAGTGGTGACTTGAAGATACTGGTCTTGATTTGTGTGTGTGCCTCTACAATCACATATTCATTTATCTTTTATTCCACTCCTGGAGTAACTTACAAATAGTTTCATCATTTAAATTTTCCCATGTAAATTACCCTGCATACAGCACAAGAAATGTAGGCAGACTATACAAGTCCCTGTTACAGGCAGAACCAGTTGTACTTCAAAATCAAGAACACTTCTACTTGTAGGCTTGCTACTATTTGAAAGCCTAAAGGACCCTAAAGGGTTTAATTCCAGGCTCATGGATGGCAGAGTGAGAAAACATTTTTTCAAGGGAACATTACCTCTTTAACTTTTTAAACTAAACTGATAATATGTATTATGTACATGACATACATACATATTTTATGCCCTTTAAGGGAAACAAGATGGAGAAAACCGTATCAGTTTAAAGCATCATATTTTTGCAGCATTTATTACAGGCATCACTTGCCTGCCCTAAAGAACTGCTGTTGCCATGTTTATACCCTTGAAGTGTTTTTATCATCTCTTTATGTTATTCTCTAACTTAATAATGCACAGTATTTCTGTCTTGAGACTAGCAATAAACATGTTCTTGCCAGTTATGTAATAACCAGGGGTACTGCTCTAATGTGTCTCTCTACTGATGAACATGATTTACGGAAAGCAGAATCTAACTTTATTTCCTGTTTAAAATTTCCTAAGCTTTTCCCTGTCCTACAGTCCATCTTTGTTTTCCTGTGTGGCCTCTTTTTTCCCTATTCATGATTATTCTTTTATATATATAATGATCATTCCTTTGATTAAATTGAAGATTAATATTTTCTTTTCTTACTAAGATTTTAGCAAATCAGGTAGGTGGTAACCTCTAGCTTTTATGCCTAATTAAAAATCTTTATTTTGAAAGACTTCAGATTGCCATGCATGACTGCCTCCCATTCTCTTCCTAATAATCTCATAAGTTCATTTCAGCTCATGGTCTTCATCATTGCTTTAAACTTACAGTCAAGAGTGTGTGTACCTGAAAAATAAGAAATACAATGCAACACATAAGAAACAGCATCCTGTTAAAGGGCCCCTCCAGCTGTGACCCATTTTTCATGGCAGTTGCAATCTTAGGATCACCCATGGGGAAGGAATTTGGGGCTATAACACAAAGATAAGGCTAAAGAGAGGACACAGTAGTTTTAGTCTCCAGCTAATGTCTCTACTGCTACTGGTTATGTTGAACACAAAGTGTGCAACATAAGGCTGCCTTTGTACTTTGTATGCTCTGCTCTCTGTGTTACAATAGCACCAGATTGAAATAATTTGGTACAAAGAGCCCCAG
Organism: Thripadectes ignobilis; assembly: GCA_035584755.1. Taxonomy (NCBI): domain Eukaryota; kingdom Metazoa; phylum Chordata; class Aves; order Passeriformes; family Furnariidae; genus Thripadectes; species Thripadectes ignobilis. The sequence continues at coordinate 53,565,976 of JAWMRC010000089.1, read as the reverse complement.
AGTGTAACGCTTTTCCTTAGAGAAAATGATGGGTGGGCAACAGCAATAATTTTCAATATAGCTTCCGGGAGATGGACATAACTGACCATGTGCCACATGGCACAGAGATTATAGAGGTCTTTGAAATGCCGCTTCACTAGTCTGTATACCTTTTCCAGTCTGTTGTGCTGAAGTGCATTATGTTTGTTTGCTACTTTCTGGTTTTCAGAGATAAAAACTATAACAATTACTATTGTTACAAATAATAAAAATATGTTATGCATCTATTGTTTATCCACTTGTGCCACATGGCTCCTGAAGAGGCATAATTGCCTCTGAATAAGGTCTTATGCAGTGATTTTTTTTCACCCATATTCTGGATTCAACCATGCAAAAAATTATTCAGTGCTCATGATTTGCAGCTTTTACCCACCTCTGCAAAATGATGGTGCCTCATACTGAGCTATTACTCTCTGTGTGTCTTGGAGGGCGTGATGCACTTTAACCCTAAGAGAGAATCAAAAATATGCTTTATTGATCTAAAATAGTGAGTTAACATAGTTCAATGGCAAATGTGACAGTGGATGAACAAGACTTGGTGGCAAGGTATGCTTGATTATTTACTACATAGAAAGCAGGGTCAGACAGAACTGTCAGAAAGATCTTCCCATTAGGTCATGGTGTTTAGAAAAGACTCCCTTGTGCTGTAAATGTCTCAGAGAGGAGTTTAGGTGCTGCTGGATCCAGACTTAGTCAACAATTTATGTCTAAATTATTATATGTGCACAATCAATCCTTCATACCACTCACCTGAGATTTCAAGGTTTAGTGTGTGGTTAATCAATTACTGAGAATGTGCTGCCATAGGGAATCTCTCAGCCATGAGCAGTAATGCTGAGAGGTGTTCCTTCTCGAGGGGAGATACTGGCATGCAGCCCACTGTGTGCAGGAGAGCTCAACAGGCCCTGGGTTGCCCACTATTTGTGGGTAAGGTGACAGATTTACAGTCATATTTGCACACCATTTCTTACAGGTCTTGGCTACTGTATTGCCATCTGTCCTCAAAAACCCATAGCAAGCTGGATGCAGCCAATAACAGCCCCCACTGGTGGTTACAGCATAAGCCAGGGGCAGCAGGGGAAGCAGGGTATCACACTGACACACTGTATTCACAGAGACATAGTTAGGAGGTGTCAGAGCTCTTACAAAAATGAAGACTACGAATGAACAATGTTGTGTAGGAGCTACTTTTAATTTTTCTTGATCTGACAGTTTCAGTCCAGTTTCAGCATGCAGTGCTGGTGAGCGACCAGGTCCTCCAAACAGGCCTTCATCTCGCTACTGAAATACTGCTACTGAAAATGTGTGTTCCTCTATATAGCATCTAAAATGTCACATTATAGCCTTCTGTGATCAATAGAATAACTACCTGTTGTTAAAGCAAATTCAGTGCATGCCTCTGTGGAGGTCTCTTAAAAGTACACTAAATCTCAAACTCCTACTAGGGCACTAACATAACTGCTCTGAATCTTGCCAGAGATACTTTCATTGGCAATTTATATGGTGAAGTTTCATTGTATTCCAGGTTCAACTAGTTCCACTTGTGGATCTTCAGGGAATGCCATTTGCCTGTGTTAAAGAGCTCACTAGAAGTGATGTCTCTCAGAGGATGGTCTTTGAAGAAATTCAGAGGAGACTTGTCAAGGCCAGCATTCCCTTTTCTGTAAGATTAACTCACATTCAGACAGCTTTACATTCCAATTTTTGAAACTTTAATCTCTCTCAGTTGAATAGATTCTCTGTATAACATTGTACAAAATACCAGAGTTGAGTGTTTGGTTACATAAATAAAAAATTACAGTATTGTAAACCTGTTAACGTTAATAGAATTAAGAAATATACTTCAGTGAATCACATAGGCACACAGATATTATACCTAATTATCAGAATATCACTCTGAGTTCCTATTTAGTTGTGCAAAGTGACCAGTGAATAAGGCATTTTGCTGGTTTTTTTTTTTTCTTTTTTAATATCTATCAGGTACTTCTCAGTCAAATGGGTAAAATACAAAACTAGTAATAATAGAAATCTGGAGATTTTTTGTTTCTTTTATGTAAGGGATTAATTTAGTTAAACAGCTTTAATTTTCCAGTTATACTCAATCTATAACTTTTATATTGCAAAAGGAAGTATTTATATGGGACTCCAAGCCTCATTTACCAGAGTGCAATCTTCTTTTCAGTGAATGCAGAGTACTATAAAGTTTGACTAAAATGCATTTCTAATAAACATCACATATTTCTTTGACATAACATTGTGGTAGTTAAAGTTAGTTGTGCATTATATGCTTAGTTCCTTGAACAAAAACAGTGTGTAATTTCATTACAGAGAAAGAATTTTATGAGCACTTGACGATCACTGAAGTTCCATTTTTGACAGAAAGTCTGATTCTGTTGTTCTGACATGAAAAGCTTGATAGGATTTGATCTCAGGAGTGAGATGGAGTGGTCTGTTAGTGTGGGTCTTTTGAAATTGTTCTTCTGCTTCTCCTAGGCTGTAGGGGTTCTAAACAGCTGGGATTGAAACTGTCTGGATAGGTCAGGAAAGAGTTTATTTGTCAGTATTTGTCTAGATTCTGAATAAAGTTGTGAAGCTTGCTGTTGGCTCATGTTGATGCTCAATTCTATTTTCTTGTACTGTACTGAAGTTGGAAAGACACTGTTTCTTATAAAGCATGTTTTAAAGTTCCATGTATAGGTATATGGTCCAATAAAAGGATATGTTATTTCAGGAAGTAAAAATGGGACCTCCAGTGAAGAGGTCATGTTGGCTTTTTATGAAGCTTACATTCTAAACACAAGCTTTTCTTCAATAAGAGCAACATGAGAGTATCATCTTTCCAAAATTACAGAATAATGCTTTTCTCTTGAACAGTAAATAATTTTCACTTAAATTATTTTTTGTATGACTTATGGATATTTGTGTTTATGTAAAAGATACTGAAGTGCAAGTATCTGCAAGAAAGTAGAGTTTGCAGCACATTTGCTTTGCAACAAATTTGTTTGTAAAAGGGTTTTTTCCCCTCAACTTTGCTCTACTAGCAACACTGGTTCTCTAAACAGTAAAGAAATAAGATTATTCCCCATTAAGCAAGGTTCACCATTATATTTATTTTTTATCTGTTTCATAAATTTTGCTGGATCAATGTACAAATAAACTAGTCTGTGGAATACTCAAAACCTTATTCAAGTTCATGAAAGCTCATCTTGTTGTGATGAACTAGATAGGAACACAGGCTGGCTGTTTTGAAAGTGTGCTAATTCTTTCCTTTTGGTGGAAATGATTTGGCAGACAATTTTTCTTTCTTCTCCTCATTTCTTTCTTGGCTGTGACTTTTAGCTGAAAGATTGCATCCTAACCTTAAATCTTTAATAAGAAGTTCAAAAATCCCCTAGAGCCTCTCACTGACTCTAGTGCAAGTGAGAAATCCTAATTTTGTTGTATTCAACATCAGAATAGCTGATGTGAAACATCTTCTCTGTGAATCTGTTTGCAAAAGCAGAAACTAAAAGGATTTTTCTGATGATATGGTTGCACAATAAGACATTTCCCTGAATAGAAATAGTATTTAAAAATTGATCCATGTTTTCTAAATGTAAATGTTTCCTCTGTAAATGTAAATTTATGAATGCTCTTATTAACTTGCTCACCCATTGTTTTAAATCAATTAATCATACTTATATCATACTTCGATAATTCCAAACTTTGTTTATCCAGTTACAAGGGGTCATTGTGGAGGGTCTTGAGTATTTAATACTGACAGCTAGATAGTCAGACCCCTGAGTCCAATGGAGATAGGGTAAGTTAAGTATCTGAAAGCCTACCCTGTCAATCTCTCCTTCAGATATTCAGGTGGGTTTTGTGACACTCTTGAGCAACTATGAGCTTTCAGTGAATGAAAATAACTTTTTCTCTCTGGTGTTCCATTATGTAAAAGATAGATAATTTAAAGTAAGGAAAAAAAAATAACCTTAACAAGTGTGGTTCATTCTCTCTGGTTTTTTTTCAGTAAGCAAATGTCATATACCAGTGCCAGATTATATAGAGCTTTTGTAAGAGAAGAACTAGTTTATCTGTCTGCCATGTACCTCATTCATTCAATCTTATTTAAAAGAACTCATAACAGAAAAATAAGAGAAGACAGAGAGGTCGGACTAATTTTTTTGGGAATGAAGGATGCAGCAGAAATAGTGTAACTTTTTCATATCAATATTCATGCTGCAGGGATGAACATGGTAAATAGTTACCTATTATTAATAAATGCAGAAGTTGCACACTCAGTATATTTATGTCACAGAAAAAACAATCCATTTGTATTTAAAATTAAAAATATTTGCATATATGGAGCATAATTTAAGATAAATAGACTTAATATTTATGCAAATGCTCTTCAAATGCTGTTGGTGATGTGTTATATTTTTAATACAAAAAAACCCCCTTTTTGTTTTGTAACCTCTCTAAGGCAAAAAAAAAAAAATTCCTTTCACAATTTTCTGTTTTTTTCTGAAATTATAGGATGATGACTATGTTATACACTAATAAGCCAAGAGCAAAGAAAATTAAATGTTTGCTGAAAACCACCTTTTGGGGAAGATTGTGTACTGTAGCCAAATTCAACCTTCAGTTTCTGCCTCAGTTCATGCCTGTGGCTCCTAAGGGAACCTAGATTCATTTCTGCTGGGTAGTCAGGTTTTTGTTTCTTTGTTTGTTTGTTTTCCCTTTTCCCTATAATTTCCAGAAGCCAGAAGTTAAGCACAAGAATAAAGAATAAAGCTGACTGAAAACTCAATTGTGAGTTAAAGAAAAAGGAAGAATTTAAAACCAGAATAATTGAGAGGAGCTAAAAATGTGAAACACTTGTAAAAGAGCAAGGCAGAGGGCAAAGAGCATGGATAACCATGCTGGGTGGGCACTGAATGGGGGTGTAACCAAGTGATGGATTTTTGGACCACTTCTGTCTCACCAGACTGGAGGGAAGAGGTTACTATTCCATGTGTTAATCCTAGAGGTGTTACACCAGTGAGTGCCACCCTGAATGAAGGGATGGGTCCTGGAACAAAATTCTGTCCTTCTCAGTTGTACCTACTTGGAAAAATACCAGAAATAACTGTCCTGCTGCTTGCTGTTTCTCTGTTGCTCCTTTTATAGCACAAGTAAACTCAAGATGCAAATAAGAGCATTGGTAATGAAAATTACACATTTATTGCCACTATTAAAATGAAGTAATGAGGGAATCTACAAGGAAAGAGGAAGGAGGGAAAATAACAGCAGTGGAAAGGAGAGTGAAATAAAGCAGTGTTCTTGAGAGCTAGGTATTTGCACACTGCTGGAAAGCTAGTGACACATGCTACTACGTGGTTCTTGCTTTTCATTCCTGTATTTATGACAGACAAGAAAGAATATTTGTTTAAGTTTGTATTTTTATGAGCTCCTTCTTTCTTTACAAAACAGTTGATGAAGCCAAGTCAACTGTAATTATTTGCAATTATATGACTTTTAATGTATCTAAAGTAATACGGCCTTTTGTTGTGCAAGCTGAGCTTTCAGATTAATGAAACTATTTCCTTGCAACTATTTTTGTAAAGAAAGAGAAACAGAAATTACTTTTAGTGCACTTTATACTAATGCATAGACTAGCTGATTCTAGTTCAGTAACTGTTTATTTTTGGTGTTTCTTTAAGAAGTTCTGCTGTGAACAAATGTGCATACGTTACCATAAACCTACTTTACTTCCAATGAGTGAGAACCACCTTTTGTCATTATTTTTGCCCTTTAGTGCCAACAAGAGAGAGAGAGTCCTCTAGTAAACCATGGTGTCCAGATCTGTTGGCTTGTGACAGCTCTTCATCTTTTAGGAACATCTTAGTTTTGTAGTATTTGAAGTGGGAAAACTTGTACCTGTGACAACTGTTATGAGTCACATTCTTCACCATGAAAGGAAATTTTAAAATCTCTCCCTGTTACTGAGCTCAGATACTGTGGTTCTCTTGCTGGTATAATGAAGCATAATTATCTTGGGATTTGCTGACTTTGTTGTTCAGCCCTGACTTTGTAGGAGACTGTCAGCAGCAAAACAGTCTTTTTTGCATTTTTCCTCCTCTGTTTGTTTAGTATTATGTGGACTTTGCATTAGAAGCTGATAGAGCCTTATAGTGTGTGTAACATTGAAATGATGCTCCCATTTCAAACAATTTATGATAAAAATTCTGTAAGAATTCTGGAAAAAATTGATCCATGTGAAATTACTGAATATATTCAATTAGACATATGATGCAAATAGTTACTATAAGTCACTTCCATCTACACTTCCTGCTGTGTATCACAAGGGGAGAAACATTTAGGAAGTTTCTTATGAGCCAAAGAGAAGAATTGCTGAATGGGAAAGGTATTGTTTGTACAAGTTTCCTGTGTGTGGGGCAAGTGTATGGTCTTCTCTGTTCAGCATGGAAGTGTGTCCTGAAAACAGGTGGCACACACATTGCTCTGTGAAATCACTGGATCACCTTTGTATTCTCACAGATAGTCCTTGCAATATGCTCCTGTTTGGCTATTGGGCCTCCCTGGTTCTACTGGCTGTGGGTTTTACATGGCAGTATGGATCCCATTTTTGCAGTCATTATGTCAACACTGTAAAACAGTCTAAATAATGCTTAACAAACACCTGATCCTGTTGCAGAGTACTAGATATGGCCTTTTTTTCCCCCCTGAGTCTGTGTCCAGTAGCCTGTGACAGAACCATTGATCAGAAGTAAAGCATGGCAGATCACGTGGAAATTCAACCTACTGAAAACACATTTCCTCTGCTGGATTTCTGCATTTTTGATATATTTATGCCCTCTGGGTTTTTGTATGCTCTGCTTGTGTACTTTTAGAAGTTCTTTGAACTAGAGTATGGCTCTTCAAAAAACCAATGAGAATAATTTGCCTTTTGGCACCTGCTCAGAATAAAAGAGTGGTGAAGAAACAAGTATTAAAAGCCACATCTAGACATCTGTTCCTTACTTAGCTTCACAAAGGTGAATGTTTTTCCTTCAGTTGCTATGAAATTTTGCCCGAGTTTACATTGAGCAGAAACTGAGTGATTGCATTCATAGAAAAATGGGACAATTTTTTGGGGCCAGACACAACAAAAGAAATTTTTCATTTTTTTTTTTTCTATCAGTCAGGGTTTATTTTACATGAGGTTAACATCAGCACAGTCCAAAAAGTGAAAATGAGGCATCACAAAAGCACAGGTGATCTGTGTGTTGAAATGTCCAAGCACCTTGAGTGTTAGCTCTAAGCACAGCCCTTCCTCTGCTCTGCAAAACAGCTGTTACCTTCTGCTATACTTGAGTCTCATTTGAGGGCATCTGCACAATTTTTAATCATCAGTGTATTCATCCAAAATGAAAGCTATGGGAAACCCAGTTACAAGCAAAGATTTTACAGGAGGTCAAATTCTGAAACCTTTGTCAGTGCTTCAACTAAGGAGGTTCCCGTATCAGCTACAGAACCCTTTCAGAATAAATTATCTGGTGACAATGATGCCTATATAAAAATTTTTTTCTGTTTTTTTTTAAAATGAAATGACTGAGAATATTCCTTGGGCAAGGACCTAAAGATGATTCTTTTGTTCTTCTTTTCTGCTTCTCCTAAGAAATTCACAAATGAAAAGCAATATTCCTTAACTCTGTATGTCTGCATTTATGCAATATTTACAGTCAGAATATCATCATTTGCCTGGGAAATGTTTGTAGAACAACCCTATTATCAGGTCAAAAGAAAATATTAATGTAATCAGACTGCAGGTCTTGTGGCTCCATCATGTCTGAAATTGGCACTGTGGCTAACAAGAATTAGGCATGGGAAATGTCACAGAGAACCCTCTCTTACAAGGTGAGGTTCACTGTAGTAGCCATCCGAGCCCTATGCTTTTGTCCTCACTTTTGATTATTAAGGATTTAGATATACAAAGTAAATGTGTGAGGATTCAGTACATAAAGGAAACATTTGACCTGTGCATTTCTGCAGAAAGCATATTAACAGAAAAAAAAAAGTTATCAGTAAATAAATCATAGTGGTTTGGAAAGCGACAGTAGCAAATGGCACTTAGAGGAGGAAAGGAACAAACAAGCCATGCTGTAATCAAATTATAATATTCAGTCACATCTAAAGGAATACCAGGTAGTAAATTGGAAAGAGGGCCCTTTTGTTTTTTTCCCCTTCTATCATGGACCTTATAGCGTTCAATGAAGTGTGAAAACTCCAGGAATCACTGAAACAGAAAAAACCTGATGGCAGCTTATCAGAGATCCCCATCCTGTCTGGTGTGTAAAGCAGCACAGGTAGGACACATGGTGACTGAAGACATAGCACGAGGGTGTGATCTGATGTTGTGATAAGTAATGGTAAGAAGAAGAAAAACAAGCAGCTGTAATAAACATCAGGGTCCATTGGATGTCTCCGTTGTTCTGTTTCAATGTAACAGATGCTCTGTCTCACTGATTCAGTACGTTAATTCTGGGATATGGCTTTAGGCTATTCAGAGTTCTGCAGCAAATAACTTATTTTATGGGACAATAGCAATGAACACTACATTGAAAACTGGCCAAATGTCTATAGTATTTCCTGTTTTGTTTAGTGAGATGTTGGGATCCTGAGCACCCATCAGACCTCAATCATTCTGGGTAAAAAGCGTAATAATAACATTGGAATTTAATTAAAACTAAAGGTTAGCAGTTTTCTAAAGAAATGCCATTTATAATGAAAAAAAGATTGATAAAAAGTGGTCTCAACTGTTTAACTAATTTGAAATGTTTGTGGTGCTGAGGAGTCAGGTTTTCAGTGAGTACGTTATTCATAGAAAAAAATTGAAATGTTTGTGTAATTTCCCAAATACGGAACTCCACAGTGATCTTCTAGTGTGTTTCAGGGAAGCACTGGAGAACGAAGGGTTTAGCTGCTGCTTCTGCCAGAAGTACCAGTGAATAATTGTTTCTTTTACCTTAGTAGTGTGAGTAGGAAAACCACTTTGATAACCTAGCAGTGATGTGGACTACTTCAGCTGAGGGAAGGACAGCCATTTTTTCCTTCAATCTTTACTGCAAAAAAGGCAACAGGAGAAGGGAGTAAAGATCAAACTTTTTTTTTCTAGGTTATGTTAGAAATTGGATCATCATTTTGCATTCCTGTGTTGTTGCTTAGTATTATAATTTCTTTGATTTCTTTTCTATTTTAAGTGGTGTTTGTAGTAATCTCTGTTTTCGTATGTTTTAGAAGGAAGTGTCAGAGCTGCTTCAAATAGGAACTTCCTGTAAACCCTTGGGACTTATTTCAGTAAGAGTCCTCTGTTGTGCAAAGTGGGAACAGTTGAGAGTCACTTGTTTGGAAGATGCAGCTGTGCCTTTGGAATGTGCTCTAACCCTTGCTTTGATTTATCCTCCTCTCAGGTTTATTTCTGATCCTCAAGACACATTGAAATGCTACAGGTACAAACAAGCATTTGAGAATCTGCAAAGATGAGAGAAAGAGAAAAATCCTCATAATGTGTGTGTGAAATGAGCATAAATTGGGTTGTGCTTTATATTATCGATGAGCACTGTATTATTAAAAGAAATTTAAATGAATCAGAGCTTACAATAGCTGGCTGATCTATCACAGTAAAATAAAATCAGTAATTCTTTTGAAAGACTTGCATCTAAATTGCAATTTACTGTATCTCTTCCTTCCATTTCTTTTCTTTTAAACAATAAACTTCCTTTTGTTTTTTTAAAGAAAAGACTTTTTTTTTCCACATTTGTGGGGGACTAAAAAACTAAAGAGAGAGCAGAACAAATCTGATCCCAAGTTATCCATTTATTCTCATTATAGAGAGGAAACTGGTTTTCAGCCTCATAAAAAGTGCAACTAGGAGGTTTGCAATTGATGCAAATGATGTGCTTGGAGCCTGAAATCATTAGCCTGGCCTGGATAAGCAACACTGTGGTAGGCAGATATATTTGAACAACACTGAATTACAGAAACATCAACAACAAAACAATTAAAAGCTTGTAGGTGGCAATTTATTTAAAGTAACTACAACTGTCATTTCTGTAGCAGAAAAGCATATAAGGAGTATTTTTGCAGCACTGCTATTGCTCTCACATCCATGGCAGTCTGTTTAAAGAGACTTCAGGGACATGAATATTCAAACCCTATTAAAAATAAAGAGGAATTGTCAATTTAACAATCTAATTGAAAATCTCAATATTCTTTAACAGACACCAACATTTAGAAGGAAACCATTATGAAAAAAAAGCTTATCTTTTTTTATAAAGAAGAGAGTTTGCAGAAGACACTGGTCTAAATAATTAATCTGTCTCTTCTGTTCATCTGCAGTTTCTTCCATAAGAAATGTCAACTTTGTAAACTAAGTGGGAGTCCTTGTTCAGTAGCTGTTGGTTTTAAAATACAAAGAGTATTTATAAATGTTCAGCAAGTCAGCCCTATTCTGTGTGGGTAACTGTTGACAGTGCCAACTCTAAAGGACAGGATTTGTTGAGGCAATGGCTTTGTGTAACCCCTAGAAAGAGCTGTAAGTTCTTCTGAAATCCCTGATCTTTTGATTATAAAGATGTCTCTGTACAGTCTGGATGCTTAGCTATTAAGCAAAATAACTTAAAATCAAACTCCAAGGAGAAAAAAACCAAACAAACAAACACACAAACAACAAAATCAAAAAAAAAAAAAAAAATCAAAAGTGGACCACAAAAAAAGATAGATTGTAAATATAGCAGTATTTTATTAAGGTAGCTAGGTTCTTGAAGACTTACACTGCATGGTTTTGATAGAGAAATAAAAGGTTATCAATAAATAAATAGATTATCTTTTCTTGCAAGCTATTCATTGTTGTTTTAAAAACTCATAAAGGAAGGGTAGAACTGCCATGTTTCCAGTACCTTCATCATCAAGAAATTCTGGCAGAAAGGTAAGTGTAAGCCACACTGTACATTCAAGAGTGTAAGCCAAATGAATCCAGAACCTTCCTAGAAAAGAGCAATTGTTATGTGACCCTGTTTTCCTCACAGACTTTCTGCTAGGAAGGTTCTTATGCCCGAATTGACTCTAATAAATACCAGATAAATGTACATTCTGCCTTCTGCAGTAGCCCCTGTTGACATGCTTTGTGCAGCTCAGAGCAGGGGGAGGTATTAGAAGAAACCAAAATGAGAGATAAACCAAGGTCTCAGTTTAACTGCTAAGGTAACACTAGGTACCACTACCACCCTCCTGATCAGTCAAGCAGTTTTTGGCATATTTTTCTTTCACCTTGTATTTCCCATATTTTTGATCATGTAACCTAATTGACTCCAAGACCAGATAGACTGCAGTCACTTAAAGTGTTTTCAACATTTAACACCGATTTTATGGGATTTAAGTTATTTGCTTGTTCTTAAAATTGTTAACACTAACAGAGCCTAGGAAAAGCTTTGCAAAAACCTTTTAAGAGCCGTGGACTTACTGTTTCATGTTTGTCTCTGTATATCTCTTGTAACAACTAAATAAATTCCTATAACCCTCTGGGAAAAAAAAAAAAGAAACTGGTTTTACTGAACTTCTGAGAGCTAGTCGTGATAAAACAACATCCACTTTTCCTGTCTTCTCTGGATATAAGTCTTCAGCAATATAAGACAGAATAGCTTGTGCTTCCTATTATTTCTTTGGATGAAGTTAACCATTTGTCTTTTGTCTATAAACTACTATGCAGTTCCCATAACAGGAAAGATTTACAAAAAATGATATACATTTCAAAGGAAGTATGGATTACAGCCAGTTTTCTTAACAAGCACAGAGAGAAAGAAAATCCTCTAATGCTGAAATAACCCTGCTGATTCAATACTGAATAAAGAAGAGATGAATAGGAAATTTGCATATGAACTCTATTTGAGAAGGCAGATGAACAAATTTCTACTTTACATTGCAAATAATTTTTAATGAAGAAATAGGGGATTTGATAAATGCATGTGAACTCTACTAAAATGTCATTGTAACATGAAGAAATAAGTGAATGATACAGAGAGAGAAGATGAAAGAGAAATATTACCATAACTTATTTCCTAAATAATGATTTTTAATCCTCCCTTTCAAAGCCACAAGGACTGAAGCCACTTCTCATAAGGACCCAGAGGGTACTTCGTCTCCGTTTCCAAACTGCTATCAAATCTCTGTCTTTCTCTCAAATGTTTAACAGTAGGAAAAGAAATTACTTCTTTCTAGCTGTTTTTTTTTGTTTATTTTGGTTTTTCCTTTTTTGTTTGTTTGTTTGGTTTTTTTTTGTTTTGATTTGTTTTGTTGTTTTGTCTTAGTTTTGGTTGCATGGTTTTGGTTTTGTGGGGTTTTTTTTGGTCTGAGGTGAAATTAATCACTTTCTTTAATCTGTGGAACTTCAGTGATGGTAGGGCAGGCATGTGCTTTTGCTTCCAAATACAAACCTCTTCTTGCTTGGCTGTGGTTACCATGGAAATAGTGTGATGCAATATCTCTTTCCCTTTCCATGGCACAGAGTTAAAACCCAGGTTTCTGGATTGAGAGTTCAGAAAGAGAAGAAGAATGACATTGAATAGTCAGATATTTGTGGTTAACTGTGTTAAGTACCTGGGGTTTATTCTGCCAGATTTTTTTTTCAACAGAAAGCAACTTATTTCTCTGGGAGTTAGAGTTCTTCAGCTTGAAAATCAAAACCATGTTCTGTTGCCATATGGCCTGTTGTCTCGCAGCACTAAGATACTTTCGGACATGTCAGTGGGTTTTATCTCAGTACTCTGTATCACTGAACAGTCTTAAGCTGTATCTGGTTGCTAGAGGTGTTTGTTAGGCCATGGAGGGTACTGTGCTGCAGAGAGACTGTGTTGTTTACAGACACTCATCTATTATCCTGCTCAGGTGTTAGGTAGAACAATGATTTCCTGTACACACAATCCACTATACACTTCTATATATAAATCTATATTTATGTATCTCCAACATAAACCTTAGTATTTCCAAGTTGACTGACTTAACAATGTGAGACCACAAGCTCTCCATAGTGGAACTAATAAGGATATTTGGTTATTTCAGGTTTGGGCAGACATATGATGTCTCTGGAGTACTCTGGCTGGATGAATGTCCCTGATTTAGAAAAAAATTTTACTTTCTCTCTCCTTCTCTCTCTCTCTCTTTCTCTGTCTCTTTTCCTGTCTGGGTTCTATAGTGTTTCTTTATTTACCTGTTTCAATATTAGTTCTCCCTTCAGTTGTAATCTTTCTTACTTAAACTTCACTGATGGATGCAAAATGAGAGGAAATTGGATGAGTTTTGCCATTTTTACCCCTCTTTTTGACAGCTGTATACCTCTTTCACCTGTGTCTAGAATCAGCCAGCTGCTCCTGATACACGAGCTAAGTCATCTATGAAATTATGGTGATGTGGCTTGGACTTTCTTTCCCAGTTGCTTCAAGACACGCCAAACAACAAGAGACTGGAGTCTGAAGGCTCTGCAGCTGAGAAAGGTAATTTTTAAATTAAGTATACATTTTCATTATTGTTGGAACAAAAGAGATTTAGAAATAAAGGAAGACAGTGCCCCACAAGGTAGGATGCAGGAGATTGAACCACCTCTGTCTGTCTTAACTTGAGTTAAGTAGGAAGAGAGAGGGATGATTTTTAGTGCTTTGGCTTTGTTTGAAGAGTATTTTTTCACTGACATGTGAATAACACCACTATCTAGGGTGTTTGGAAATACAACTGGTCATTGTGGTGACACTTTATGAAAACACAGGAGGCAAATGGGAGCAAGAGGTAGAGTTTTCTGTACATTAAAAAATATAAAGCTATTGTTATTCTGATTCAGTCGAACTCTTGATCTTGCTTTTGCAGTCAAAATCAGAGGTTTGCAATACCAGAACACAATCTAAAAAACACAACCCCAAAATTTTAAATAAATGTGTTTTGCTGTGCCTCCCCATTCTCCTTGCTGATTGGGTGGGGTGAAGAGCAGAAAAGGGCTTGACCCTGTATAAACACTGCTCAACAACACCTAAAACATCTCTGTGTTATCAATGCTGTTTTGGTCACAAACCCAAAATAGCACAACTTAAAAACTACTCTAAAGAGAAAGAACTCTATCCCAGGCCAAATCCATACAGTCAGATAAACCAGTCTCCGGTTTCAGATGCTTAGAACTGAAACCAAAATCATCCATACAAGTAACTGATTTAGACCTTAATGGCAATGCTATCAAAAAGCAAATTCAAAGCTAATGGAATTGCAGCACTAAGGAGCAGAAAATTGTTAAATTAACAAGAACTCTAAAAAATGAAAACTATTTTATGGTTGCTAAAAAAACCTAACCAAACAAACAAGCCAAAAAAAATCAGTCCTTGAACGATCCAGTGCTCAGTATTTCTGCAAGAGGAAACCATCACATCTTTATGGAAAAACAGGCTTTTGAAGAGCTCAGAAATCAATCCTATATATACTTTATCATAAAAACATACATGTGCAAATGCTTACATCACTCTAATCAGTATTCAATTCTAAAATGCATTCCAATGCATTTCTAGATTAAGGCAAAAAAATAATCTTGATAGAATCTAACAAATGTTTAGTTGCAATATTCAAGTGTACCTTAAAATACAGAAAAAAAGAAAGTATTATGAAGCAGCTTTATCTAATTAAAAAAAAAAAAATAAAAGGAGAAAGAATACTATATGCCATAGAACTGCAGATTCCTGAGAACCTTTATTTCTTGGAAATAAAGAAATGATTCCTCAAATGTCTCAAAATATAGGGACTGTCTGCTGAAATCCCTGAAGGAAACAGTTGCATGATAAAAACAACCTCTGTTTATGTTTACTTCTGTACTTGGATCTGATTTTTAGAACTATTGAATACTTCCAGTGAAAGATAGTAGGCATGGTTCAATTTACTTGAACTTGCAGATGATCTGAGGATTCAGAACTTCCAGGTATAGTTACTCCTGTTGATTATGGTTTGAAAAAAAGCGAATACCTGAAAGTTTCACACAGTGGTATAGATTTGCTGTAGAAATAAAAGAGAAAAAAATTGTGAAAGGATTTAATATATACTAGCATTCTCCTGGGGTATTTATCTTTAACTCTTTAGGTACACTTATTTCTTTCTAATTCAAGTTTTGCTATTGTATAAACTCAGTTTTCAGGAATTGCATTTTAACTCTTCAATTTCAGTTGTAAAAATGCTCATTGATTTTTGCAAACTCTGAGTACTGATTTTTATTCAAAGAATAAGGATTATCAAGAGTCTTGGTGTGATTTCTTTGCTACTTTGCAAAGCTGTGGAGTGATAAAAAGTAATGTATTTCAACTAAATTATTCATGAAGGCAATATCTCTCTTCAATGCAGTAATCACTAACTTACTGACAAGGGGCTAGTTGCCACTGAAGAACTATTAAAAAAAAAAAAAAGTCAACTCTTGAGGTAAGAAAAGGTTTTTATTACATTACCTGATATTTGGGTTCAATCCCTAGACAAAATTGTGGCATCCCAGGAGCTTATCTTTTAATCTGAAGTTGGCATACCTTCTTTGTTCTGTTTGATTCTAATATCTGTGACCATGACATAGCTTTTTCTTTGATTTTTAGGGAACTTTTTCAGCTATCATTATAATAAGGCATTGGCAGTCTCAAATTTTAATTTTGACTAAACACTGTTTTACCTGCTTTAAGACTTTTCTAAGATTTTTTTTTTTTTTAAATTATTTTAGTGGCCAGGCACCTAGAATTCAACTGTAGTTTGGATTGGGGCTTTAATTCATTATGTGCAGGTTATAAACCTTGGAAGTCTGTGGTTCTTCCCATTTCAGTTTTCTTAATGTCAAGAAAGTGATTTCTTCCATCCCAGGCAAAGCCTGCCCCACAATTTTTTTTGTGCTGATTATTGTCATAATTCACTGACTACCTCTCATCATGAATGAAACTTGTCTTGGAATACCAGGTAACCCAAGTGAGCATGGAGCCTTTTGGAGGAATTTATGAAACTTTGTGTGCACAATTTGCTGTATTTCTCTCAATTTCTACCCCAAAAAAGACACTTTTAAGTTAACAATTCTCAGTGTTCTTATTCTTGAGAAGTCATGACTTTGCCTTTTATCCTGTACTCCATTTTCTTTCTCTGAAGTATGCACTAAGTTCTATTCCTAATCTCTTAAATGTCTTATAAGTTTTACCCAAAATCCTCTTGAAATCAGGAGATTTTACATGGCATATTGAATGCAGTTACTTATGAGTCCAAGTCATGCTTCAAAAGGATTGTGTTCTTGAAAATTATTGAAATCAATCAGGTGCACATATCAGCACAATTAAGCTCCTGCATCTAAGGACACTGAAGTACCTTTTATGTCTAAATGGAATTTCAGCTCATGTATCACTTAGGTCCTTTTGATAATGGTTTTCTTGAGCTTTTCAGATTTTGCTGTTAGCTGACCAGAAAAATTAATAGTAAGCTCTTTCAGAATGCATCATTATTTTTCCACTCTAGCATGGGGTTTCTGTACCTGATTCTTCACACATTACTCATACATAGCCTAATGTCTCGTTTCCTCCTTCAGTTGGCTTGAACATTTCCACCTCATTAGGGATCTCATAATTGGGGGTATGTGAAGAAAATAGAAATGAGATGGAATGTAAATTATTACTGTAACTTATAAATGTGAAAAAAACTGGACTGAAACAGTGAAGAATTTGAAGCAGAAACACAGCAAACTAAACTTACAGAGTCACAGACTCACAGAATATTCTGAGATGGAAGGGACCCACAAGGATCAGTGTCCATCTCAACTTAGTAACCTTGCTGAAGTGTGTCTATGCAGAGCCAAATTTTACTGAGTATCCTGTCTCTGTAATACTGGATATAAACAACACAGAAATGTGGTTCCAGATTTTAATTTTTAGGCATGTTCCATTTAGAGTATATTTCTATCTAAAATATATTTAAAATTTGCTAAGAGGCGGCAAACTCACTTTTCCTACTCATTTGTATTTATGGTCATTTTCCTTTTGAAGTTATTTCATTTCCTTCTGGCACTCATAATATATTGAAACAACTTTCAGAAGGCCAGTTTTGCCCTTTCAACGGAGGAGGCAAAAAAGCTCTGTAAAATTTCCTCATAGCTTCTTTATCTAGTCATTCAGTTTCTAGATGTGTTAAATATTGGATTGCAGTTACTACCCATGTTTGTAACTCAGATCATATTAGTATGCGCTCCTGAACAATTTTCACTTGGTTAGAATACTTTTAAAGTTGTTTTGTTATTTTATTCTTTCTCTGCAAAAGAGGAAGAAAAACCATTTGCATTACATTTTTTTTCAGCATGCTTCTGAACTTTAGAAATGTCTATTTCAGGAGTTAAGATGCCTTGCATTTTTAATTTTTTCTTGGTTTTTGCCTTCACATTGCCATTTTAATTTTTCTGGTTTCAGAGACTTTTAGGTCTTTAAATTTAGTGAAATAAAGACATATTTAGAAATATTTCCTAAATAGTCCCTAAAATACATCTTTCCCAATGCTTTCCTGTTAAAGTGGATCACAGTCAAATTTAAGCTTTGTTATAGAGTAACTTCTAGCCTGCTTCTTATGAAATTGCTTGGGTTTAGATATAAGTGTAGTGGGTGATGACACTTCCAGTTAATTTGTGTCCTAAACAAAACCATTTCAAATGTCCAAATTTAGCAGCTCATATCTGTCAAGCCAGAGAAAAATAAAACTGTGTCTAATGTACCATAATTATTTCATTTGCTTTTAAATTTATTGGTCATGCACTAAATCCCTATTATTAAATCGGTTGTACACCTTACAAAAATCTGGTGATTTTTTCATGTCTTTGCCTCAACTCCTGTGAGCTTCAGGTTTTCTTTTCTGGGCATTTTAATGATGACTGAAGTTATCCAAGGAGTTAAAGATGTGGTGCTCTATATGAGATGAAAACATTTTAAACATATTAACAATACTCATGCAAATCAGTTTTGCATTTTTTTCACCTAAAGTAATGCATTGTTGCTGCTCAGATTCATGGCATCAGCTGGTCTGAAATATCTGTCTTGAAACTAAGGGAAAATATAAACATCCATTTAATTGATAAAATCTGGCCCTTATTATTTAGTTGAGATCACCCGTGGCTCTGTGAATGACTAGTTGTACTCTTCTGCTGCAGAGACAGAGGTACACAAGTCTGTCTCACTGCAAACTCCCTCAGACCTGTGATGCTGGAGAATGTACTAGATCATCTGACAAATTCAGTCACAAATGAGCTCCATTCAAGCAAATTCTTCAATAAACAGCTTTTTCATCTCCTCAGGGCAGAGGTGAACCATTACACACATTGTCAATAACCAATCTTCATGTTTTTACATGACTGTCAGCAAGCTATGATTTAAAGGTTTACTAGAAATATATATGTTTATGTGCAATATCTTGCAATCTAGCACAAATGTCTATAATGACATATTCAGAAATGTGACCTGCATTCAAGAAGGGTAAAAAATGAGTGTGGACTTTCCATTACAGTAGGACTGGAATCCTGGTAAACACATCTTAGATCCAGGCTTAGGTAGGAGGTTTAGCTAGGAAAGAAATGCTATTTAAATTAGTAGATGGTCAAAAGTAACTTGACTCTCAAAAGATTGTTTATTTCTATATTTGAAATTGAAGAGTATGAAGAAAGTAAAAAAGAATTCGGCTCCTTAACGGCTCATTCTGCAGCCAAGAAAAAATCAAGACCAAATCTTCAAACACCTCCCTTCTACCTCTCCTTTATTTCTTGGCTCAACTTTACTCCCAATTTCTCTACTTCTTCCCTCAGTGGTACAAGGGAATGGGCAGTGAAGCCTGTGGTCAGTTCATCACATGCTTTCTTTGCTGCTCCTTCCTCCTCACTCACTTTCCCTTCTCTGGTGTAGACTCCTTCCCATGGGAGACAGGTCTCCATGAAAGTCTCTGATGTAAGTACTTCCCATAGCCTGCAGCCCTTCACGAACTGCTCCAGTGTGGGTCCCTTTGACAGGGTGTAATCCTTCAGGAACAGGTTGTTCCAGTGTGGGTCCCCCATGGGGTCACAAGTTCTGTCAGCAAACCTGCTCCAGCACTGACTCCTCTCTCCTTGGGGCCATGGGGCCTGCCAGGGTCCTGCTGCAACATGGACTTTCCATAGAGTCAGAGACTCCTTTGGGCATCCTGCTGCTCCAGCATGGGGTCCTCCATCGTCTGCAAGTGGATCTCTAATCCCTGTGGATCTCTATTTGCTGCACAGGGACAACTTCCTTTGCCATGGTCTTCACCACACGCTGCAGGGCAATCTCTGCTCCAGTGCATGGAGCATGTCCTCTTCCTCCTTCTTCACTGTCTTTGGTGACTGCACAGTTGTTACTTTCATATATTCTCACTCTTCTGTACTGGCTGCAGTTGTAGGCTTTTGTTCCACTCTTTCTTAAACACATTATCCCAGAGGCACTGCCATCATCACTGATGGGCTCAGCTTTGGCCATCTGGAGGAACCTGTTGGAACTCACTCTGTCCAAAATGGGGTTAGCCTCTGGAATCTTCTCACAGAAGTCATTGCTGTAGTCCTTTTGCTGTTAAAGGCTCGCCACATAAACTGAATACAATATGTTTATTTACCATGAGAGGTGAAGAAAAATATCTACTGTTTCTGTGGTGCTTTCTTTTACTGTTGTTGTATGCAAGAGTTACAGCTGTGTCTAATATTGAAGGGCTAACAAGGTATCCCTTAGCTTGGTATTCAGGCTTAATCATCCTGTTGTAACAAGGAATTATTCAGATGAAGCACAGAGATGCAGAGAGATGGCATTTCAGAAGGAATTCATCAAATTCAAGAATATGTTTCACAGGAGTGAAATGTATCAGTTGGGCTTTGATTGAAGCTGAAGACATTGATGAACAAAAGAGAGAGAGAATAGCATTTAATGGGAGACTTGAAATGGTTTGAAATGACTCTTTAAATTATATTTTGATTCATAGATAATAAATTATAATTGAAATACTCATAATATATTGTTGATGGCAGAGTGTAATCCAGTTACACATTTTCTGACAACACCTTAAAGGACAGTGGCATTAAAACCTGGTACATCTCCTACTACTCTCCATCACTTCTCACATGTCTCAGGATAGTTCACTTTGCACATATTTGAATCAGAAGGGAACACTAACATAAAATGGTGTATTAAGGAGCACTTGTCAGTCAGCTTTAGGCACTGCAAAACCATTAATGAAAAAAAGAAAAAAGAGAAAAAAGAAAAAAAGGAAAAAGGAAAAAGAAAAAAGGAGAAAGGAGAAAGAACAAAGAGGAAAGAAAAAAAAAAAGGGAGCAGCCTGCAAGCAAATACACATAGCTTTCACATGTAGGAAGAACAGACTGCCTGATTTAAGTTTAATTTTGTTTTGTTCGTAAAGCAACTAGAGAGTAATCAGTGAAATAAGAGACAAATTTCAGTCTCATGAAGTGTGCTATTCAACAAGAAAACAAACATAGACATGTATGTATTGTGGGGGTTTTTTGTTCTCTTTCTGTTGTGTGATCATATTTATGTATTTACTTTCAATCATAAAAACTTTTCTTTGCAAGTAGGCTTCTGCAGGAGGGCTTTGTGCCTTATACAAAATAATACTGGTTGTCATCAGTGAGAGTTTTTTGGATTAATCTTAACAGCTCTTTCTGAAGCATACAGTTATACTAAAATAAAACACATCAGATAATAATATAATTCAATATGCTGCATTATTGCAAAATATACCATTGCAACATGACTTACTGTCTGTGTTTACATAAGGTCAACATAACTTTTTTTTTTGTCTTTTATGTACTGGAGATTGCTTGAAAACTTCTGAACCCTGTACATTGCAAACCTAATTTCCTGAATTTTTGTACAATTATTGAGGATGAGGATAGTCTATTTTTCACAATAAGTTCTTTATTGTCGATATATTTGCAAAAAAAAACCCAGAAAAACAAAAAAACAAACCAAACCAAACCCCCAAGTAATGTATTTTTATAACAATTTCATTAGTTCTTTTACTATCTTATCCATCTTGAAGGATAACTTCTGAGTTTAAAGGAATGTTTTTTAGGAAAGCATCTTGCCACTAAAAATAGCCCCGCTATCAAAAGAAGCTGGCATTAAATTGTCTAAACTAAATTATCAAGGCCCCAGGGACTTTCACAGAAATGACTCAAGATAAAATACCCTTATGAACAGTCATCAGCAATAGAGATACATGAATTTAGTATTCATCATGACTGATGTGCTGTGCCTCTATTTGAAACAAAATGTCCTAGCTTGACAGCAGCATGTTTTTTGAATAATGTGGAATATACTGGTGTTGCTTGGTAGTCCAGAGTGACAGAAAAGGACTTTACTAATACATGAGTGGGATGTAGCATATTTTTTTCCTTCTGCTGCAGATCTACTGTAGGTTATTTTGTGTGTGTGGCCAAGAGTTATTTTGTTGATCCCTATAAAGCTGGAAAATGGGAGCATAGGTTAATAATGTGGCAACGATTTGCTAGATATTTACCCCTTGATTCTTACGATGCTTCTTAGGAATACTTATTCTAAATTTTTAATTTCACCCATGACATAAATATAATTACTGCTGCAGAATATTCTTCACTGGATGACTTCAGAAAGGGCAGGAAAATTCAGCAGTGGATAGCTCAAATTCTAAATTTCTCTTTTGCACAGACATCCTACCACTGAAGTAGTCTTTCACGTTAAGAGAAATACTGCTCTTAAATTTGGTACTTAATTTCTTCTAGTTTCTCTTTCGTTGCTATGTGCTTGGTTTAGCAATCCACTCAGGACACTTTCCAGTGTCCTTATCAGGGAAATTCAGGCACAGTTGTGTACTGGCACCCTCCTGCAAATCATATAGATCTGGACCATTTTTTGGTGGCTGTACAGTCTGGAGCTCAGTTTGCTCCAGTCACTTCTCTCTCTGCTAGATGGAGTAATTCCTGGAAGGAAGGAAAAAACCCCAAAAAAACCAAACAAACAAAACCAAGCAACAAACCAAACAAAAGTCCCCAAAAAATGACAAACAACAAACCCCCTTCTCCCCCAAACAAAACCAGATCAGAAAAATACTGCTTTTTAGCAAATAGTTCCATTTGTTGATCACCCCACAGTAATTCAAGAACAACAAAACTACTGTAGCTTATATCTAGAATAAAATAGCTGACTTATACCCAAATACAGTCTGAAATGTAAAAATATAAATAATAATATTTAGAAGTAGTCTAATGAATGAACTTTAAGATATTTTAGATATGCTTCTTGGTATAAATAAAATTTTGTCAATTTTTCTGGTGATGTATTTATTTTTTTTTTTTATTATGGCAATAATTAGTCAAATATGGGTGTCAGTGAAGAAAAAGAGAAATATTCCCATTAAATGTATTATCATTACAAGACAACTTTTTTCCAACAAATTTCAAAAGTGCAAGTGTAAATATGAAGTTATATTTAGAAAAGCAATTAAACATTCCAAACATGCAAAATTAATAAAGTCCACATCAGGTAAAAATATAGACAAAAGTAACCAATGGATCTGAAAATATTACTCCCAATTTTTGCTGCTTGTGTAGAGGCAGATACAGCAAGGAACACTTGCAGCAATCTTTTTTCCAAGCTGTCCAGCTGTGTTATTTCAGTGGTGCCTAGTAGTGATGCACAAGAGACTTACAATATTTATTCATGGTAAATGGGTTCCTGCTGCTCACTTTAGATATTGTGACTTTCATTGCTGGTCTGAAAAAGTTCAAGGCACAGTTTGTGAACTGGAGTGTATGTTCCAGGGAAAGACTGTTCCAAAGAAAATCCAGTCCAGAGAAAACCTTAAAAGGCTCTATACTTGAAATTTTTTGCATTAATAAATATAAAAAAAACCCCTCCAATCCTTAAAACATAGTGTCTTTGTATATGTTTTTTATTTCTGAACAATGTAAAAAAGCTGTAGAAACAAACTCATCATCTTTCTCCTTTCTTAGGCAGAAACATTTGGCTAAAAGCAAAATAGTGAAAGGAAGCTCAGTTTCCTGAGTGAGAAGTTCAGCAAAACGAAGATCTGTCAAATGAGGGATGTGGTTCTTTGTCTTATTTAGAGCTTTTACCGTGACTTATAATATTGTTGATGAAACCATATTAACATCACGAGCTTGAGAGTTACATCAGAATCTGTACCAAGTGTATCTGAGGAAATAAAATCTTAGAAGGTGTTTTTTTCAGTCTTCACAGAGAGACCTAGCGAGATCCCTGACAGAAGTCCTACATGGGTGCTACATTTTCCTGTGCTGATCTATCTCTTTACAATAGTAATACCATTAGCAGCAGAGACACTAAGAAGGGATTTGAGAAACAAAGTAAAATGCCAGGTCAGGCCTAAATTTTCTGACCTCCATACTAGCTCATATTTTACAGTCTAGTCAAATGTATTTGAAGACATAGACAAAAATGACAATATAGGAGTTTCTTCTTCTAGGGCCCTTGAGCAACCTGGTCTAGTGGAAGGTGTCCCTTCCCACAGAAAGGAGGGGATTGGAACTATATGATCTTTAAGGTCCTTTCCAACTCAAACTATTCTATGATTTTATAATTCTGAAAAAGATCATTGAGAAGTTCAAACAAACACTGCTGCTCCAGTTCAATCATCCTTTGGGCTGGTTTCCACCCTCCATGCTGAAGTCCATCTTCCTTCTCTATCTCGAAACTTTTTGTCCTTCTACAGTCTCTTTTTTCATGAGCCTGTTTTGCCCCTCCTTTGATGATCCAGTAGTCCAGACTTCATCTGGATTCTGTTCGGCTCCCATGACATCAGACTTAGCTGAATGGTTGAAGAGTTATAAAATAAGAGTTTTTTTCTTTTCCTACTCTGTTTTAGGGACTGAGGAACAAGCAGCTGAACAATATGAGAAGAGGTTTTGTGTAGCACTTGAATGCACATCACATTTGGTCAGTGAGAAAATAGAAGGTTGTGGCAATTCTGTAAGAAACTTGCTTTAATGGATGAGAAAAAAAAGGTTAGGAGAATTCATATACCAAGCATGGCAAAAAAAGGTTACCTGTTTGAATCCAGTAAATAAAAACATACACAAAATGTCCTCTCAAAGCTTGTATGTAGGAAGGGGGAGGTTTTTCAGGATAGAAGCCAATGGAAGATTTGTCCCTTTGATGAGTCAAGAGTCATTGGAAAGTTATGGAAGGTATTAAGCAAATACCTGGGGAACATGAGTGAGTGTGCACATGCATGTCTGCATGTTGGTGTGTAGCTGGAAAAAGCAAAGAGTCTCTGTGTGCCTATGAGAGAGGAAGACAGTAAGTGAGATGGTAAGAATTGGCCATGCTCATGCTAATTGTGCCATTCTTTCTTTCTCTTGCTGGTCAGGGAATGCCAGGAGCCTCCACATTCATGTGGCACATTTTTGGGGAAGGGTAAACCATCTGATATTGGCATAAGCCCAGTATCCTGAGACAGAACACAGGTTATATAACAAAAGTGATAATTTTCCTGCAGTAAGTTTTCCTAAATGCTAGGGTGGTCTCTATAGGCACAGCACTGAGCACCACAGCACAGCTGATCACAGAAAGAGTCAAAAATATTGCATATTGCTCTTCAGTGTAAATAAGGGTTCCTGATATGTGTTTCAGATGAGACTTTGAGCTTATTTCCAGATAATGTGAAACTGGTTAATTTGGTAACCCATTCATTAGTGCGAAGACAAGGCTGACCAGTGGTAATGCCAAGGGAGTGGGAAACAAGGGTGTTTCCAGTCAAGTCGTTACAGCTCACCTTAAGAGTCTGCTTTTATTTAACTTTCATCACAGGTCATAAGAGGCAACAGGGAAGGAGGTTTTGGTAGCAATAACAAGATACCATCTTTAGGGTAAGACATATGAGCTCCTTCTGTGCAAGCCTGCTGAAGGATGATTACAGAGCAGTTTGCAGCAGGACCTTGACACGTGAGGCCTTAAGGAGAAAGATAAAGGGGAGATGAAATACCACTGAAGTCAATAACCAAGGAACTATTAACTGAAGTTCAGAGGACATCTCGTGGGAGCAGCTGTCTCCCTGCTCACTGGGTGAATGGCTGGTCATTTCTCTGCAGGTTCACTGGTGGGCCTCAGGCTGTGGTGTGGTTGAGGGGCTGTCTGCATACAGACCATAAGAGATCCCTTTAGCTTTTGTGGATGCAGACCTGTCTTACAGGGAAAAAGCTCCTCGGGGAAATGGCAGCACTATCCCAGAGATGAGATAGAGCTGACATATACTGCCCAAAATGGCAAGGTCCCAAGCACTCTTAAACAAATGGACCAAAAATAAAGATCACTGGAGGGAAGGAAGGGATGAAGGTCAGAGCAGGTACTGGCATGAATAATACCAAGAAGAGAATGTTCAGTGCCAGGGGAACTTTTGTCTGCCACATTGATGTACAAGGGAAGTTGCCAGACTATTTGATGATGTCTTTTTTTTTTTTTTTTTTTTTTTTTTTTTTTTTTTTACAGGAATCATGTGCAAGTATTGCAGGAATGATCAAAAAAGGCTGATGGCTTGTGCAGTGTGCCTTACACCCATTGGTGCCCAAGGATGAAAGCCCAGTCTGTCTTCCCAAGGAGGTAGAGCCTGGACTGCTGAGCTCTGACAGGCATTTCCCCAAAGAGAGACAGTCCTACTGATAAGGAAGACACACATTTTATGGTCAGACTTTGTTCTTGTGAACCTGTCAAAGGAAGAGCTTCAAATACATCATTCTAGCACCAAGAAAGACACTTAACAGTGCTTTTGACATTTGCTGTTTTAGTGCTTCACCTGCAATGTGTCCATCAGTTAAAAGGTCATATGAAACTGGCATACAGATACTGCTTTAGTTTATTTATTTTGAAAAGGCATAGGGTTTTTTTGCCTCATAATTTTTTATTTTTAGGAAACAGTCCTTAATGTTCTCCTTTAGTAAGTGACAATACAGATAAACAGGAGGTGCCTTACTATTCAAATGTCATAAATATATGGAACGTGTTTTAATTTATAGAAGGATAATAATCTCCTAAATACAAATTATGTTTACGGTAGATTTTTAGGCAGTGTCATGTTACAAGACAGTTTTTTGTTAAATTTTTCTAAACTTGTCAGAGAGAAAGCAGAACCCTGTTGGATGAACAGATCCAGGTGCAGGTAGGAATTTACATAGCGGAGAGACAAATACTGTTCCAGAAAAACAGCTCATAATAAATGCATCTACACCAATACAAGCAGTATGGGTAACAAACAGGGGGAACTGGAAGCCACTGCACAGAAGGAAAGTTATGCTGTAGTCACTATCATGGAAATGTGATGGGACAACTCTCACTACTGGAGTGCTGCAATGGATGGCTACAGGCTCTTTAGAAGAGACAGGTGAAGTAGGAGAGGTGATGGGGTAGCACTGCACTTAGGAAGGGTCTTGATTCTGTGGGAACTGATGGTGATGAAGATGACAAGGTTGAGTGCCTGTTGTGGGTTTCTCTGATTAGGTTTTTCTGATAAGAGGAAGAGTGACTTCTGTTAGAAACTGCTAGAAGTCTCCTGTTGTAGTTTCAAACTCAGATGGAATTCCTTCCAAAACTTGGAAGCCAATGCCTTAGTGTCGATAAAGAGGTTTAACGAAGGACACAATGGATATGCATATCCTGATGTTAACAGCTCTAGCCAGAGCCTTTGTTCTGATCTCTCCTCAGGCCAGAGGGAAGGGAAAGACTGGCTCGGGTGGGGGAAGGGGTCAGCATTTCTACACTTTCTGCACAGGTCAGGGGTTCACTGGGTCAGCGTGGAGGAGAGAGAACAGGGACACACACCAGGTCCGGCATCACTGTGGGACCAGAATTATGTCCTTTGCTCTCTGGCTTCGCCGATCACCCACAGACGCTGCAGAGACTGCTGTGAAGGAGAGAACACGCCTGTCTTCTACACTGCAGAGGCTGGGTTTCTGCTGCTTTTGTCACTGACCCCGCGGGAGCTGACCCTGCAACTGCTGCTGCCATTCCCCTGAGAGAGAGAGAGAGGCCAGCCGGCTGGGCACGACATCACTACCTGCTGTCCGTAAATATAGCTGCAACCCCTGAGAGAGAGAGAGACCAGCAGTTGAGGTGCTACAGCACCACCTGCTGTCCATAGATAGAATTGCAGTTCCCCCCCCTTTTTTGGGGGTAGCCAAAAGACATTTTAACTGTTTGCCTTGTCATTTGGGGGGAAGGGATTTATTATGAATTGTTGTTGTTTGGTTCTTTCTGGATATAGATATATATATTTGTCTGTGTATTGTGGTTAAGAACTGTTATACTTTCATATATATATATATATATATGTATATATATATATATATTATTTTTTTTTTCTCCTAATTAAAATTCTGTTTTCTAAATTTAAAGGAGAGGGATTATTTCTTGGCCAACATAGATATCTCA
The DNA here is from genome assembly GCA_035584755.1 of Thripadectes ignobilis. Lineage (NCBI taxonomy): Eukaryota > Metazoa > Chordata > Aves > Passeriformes > Furnariidae > Thripadectes > Thripadectes ignobilis. The sequence goes on along the minus strand of JAWMRC010000089.1, from coordinate 53,538,452 downwards.
GTTCCCCCCTCTAACTAAAACATCTCCCTCTATCCTATAGAGCAGAACTAATGAGGATCAACTCCAAGGAAAACTTCCTACTTTTGAACCATTAAGTAACGCCCCTGAGTGAAAACATATTTAAGAATGGAGGAGTTGTTAAGCAGTTGGAAATTGGCAGCCATGGATTAACAACATCACAATGCAGACACCAAGGTCAGTGCAGGAGGGAGAAGCAGGGGAACGGACCTCACAGATCTGGACTTAAAACTATGATTCTCTGATTACCATGGTGATGATTATGAGTTGTCCCCTCAAAGCCCATGGGATCCATTAGGGTGCAAAGACCCCCCTGCCAGAGCAGGGGGATGCATGAAAGAGGCTGTTGCCTCATGGGAAGTCCCAAGATGGAGCAGAGTCCTGCAAAGATTTGTGGCCGAGATCCATGGGGAAAGAAGCCCACACTAAGCAGGTACAGCCAGCTTTTCATAAGAGACTGCACCCCATGGAATGGCCCACAAGAGAGCAGAGATCTCTCTCTAGGTGAAGACCCCAGGGAACGCAGGGGAAGGACTCAGAGTTATGATTCCCCTGTGACCGTGGTGATGACTGTGGTGAAGCAAGCTGTCCCCTTTGCAGCCCACAGGAGAGCCCCTGAGACAGCACACTTGGAAAAACTGCTACTTCAGTCTTGGACTTACATCTGCGAATGGCTGACCCAACGACAACTGACTGCAAAGCTTCCATTCCCTGTTCCCCACACCACTGGGGGAAGGAAGGGGCATGGACAGACTGAGGGGTGGTTGTGGAAAGGTGTTTCCAACCTGGTTTTATTTCTTATTTTTTATTTCTTAGTTTGTTAGTAATAAATTTAAGCATTATTCTAGGTTCTGCTTTGCCCGTGGTATTAATCGAAGTTCCTGTTTTGGTTGTTATCTCTAGCCATAAATTCCTAGCTTTCTTTTTTTTTTTTTTTTTTTCTTTCTCTCTGGGAAGCTGAAAAATTGGGGAAGAAAAACCTCAAAGAAGTTTTGCTGGACACCAGGTGTTTATCCAGGGTCAAACCACCACAGTGCCCATGGGTAAAGACTGGGGAAAAGGTCAGCAGGGCAGATGTCATGGTGGGGAGTCTGTTATGGACCACCCTGATAAACAACTTGATGAGGCCTTGTACAAGTGCCTGTCAGAAGTAGCCAACCCTTGTACTCACGGGCAGCTTCAGCTTGCCAGATGTCTGCTGGAAACGCAACACAGCAAAGAGGAAACAGCCTAGGAGGTTCCTGGAGTGTGTGGAAGACACAATGGGTAAATGAGCCTACCAGAGGAGGGGCCCTGCTAGACCCACTCTTTGTGAACAGAGAAGGACTGGTGGGTGATGTGGTGGTCAGTGGCCATCTCGGGCATAGTGGCCAAGAAACGTTACTGTTTTCTATGCTGAGTGAAGTAAGAAGGGGCACCAGCAGAACTTCCACCTTGGACTTCTGCAGGGCAGACTTTGGCCTGTTTAGGTGATCAAATGACAGGGTCCCTTGGGAGTCAGTGCTGCAGTGTAAAGAAGTCCAGAAAGTCTGGATGTGCTTTGAAAAGGAATTGTTAAATATGCAGCTGCAGATTGTCCCCATGTTTATAAAGACAAGTCATTGGGATTTACAAAAGTCAAGTCCTGCTTAACCAATGTGATCTCCTTCAGTGACCTGTTTACTAGGTGAGAGGAATGTTCTGGATGTAGTCTCTCCAGACTTCAGTAAAGCATTTGACACCATCTCCCACAGCATCCTCCTCACAAAACTGAATGCTCATGGCTTGGATTCGTGGGCTCTTCAGTTGGTAAAAAACTGGTTAAATGACTGGGCTAGAGGGTTTTGGTGAATGGAGTTAAATCCAGTTGATGGCTGCTCCCTACCGCTGTACTCTGAGGCTCAGTTTTTAGGCCAGTCCTTTTTAATATCTTTACTGATGATCTGGACATGGGGATTAAATGCACCCTCAGTAAATTTCCAGATGACATCAAGTTGGGTGGGAGTGCTGATCTGCTCGGGGGTAGAAGGGCTCTACAGAGAGACTTGGACAGACTCAATCAATGGGCTAAGGTCAGCTGCATGAGGCTCAATAAGGGCAAGTGCTGAATCCTACCTTTGGGTCACAGCAAGTGTAGCACCAACCAGTGCTACAGGCTGGAGGAGGAGTGGCTTGAGAGCAGTTTGGCAGAAAGGGACCTGGGGTGGTGGTTGACAGCCAGTTCAACATGAGCCAGTGCTGTGCCCAGATAGCAAAGAAGGCCAATGACATCTTGGCCTGTATCAAGAACAGTGTGACCTGCAGGATCAGTGCAGTGATCATCACCTGTGCTTGGCACTGGAAAAGCTGCAACTTCAGTATTAAGTTCAGTTCTGGGTCCCTCACTTCAAAAAGGACATTGAGACAATGGAATGTGTCCAGTGAAGGGCAGTAAGGCTCTGGAAAGGACTAGAGAATGTGTCTTATGAAGAATGGCTGAGAAAGCTGAGTTTGTTTAGTCTTGAGAAAAACAGGCTTGGGGGGAACCTCATCTCTCTCTACAACTAACTGAAAGAAAGTTCTAGTGGGTGGGAACCAGTCTCTTCTATCACGCCTGTAGTGAGAGGACAAGAGAAAATGCCCTTAGGCTGAGACAAAGGACATTCAGATTAAATATTAGAAAACATTTTTTCACTTTTAGGACAGTCAAGCATTGGAATAGGTTGCCCAGGGAGGTGTAGTCACCATCCTTCGAAGTGTTCAAGTGTCAGCTAAATCTGGCACTGGGTGATATGGTTTAGTGGTTTAGGGGTTACAGTTATTGTGTTGGGTGGATGATCTTGTAGGCCTGTTTCAGCCTTGATGATTATGTGATTCTATTGTTACAAAATGATTAAGGCTAGAAGGAAATTGGAAAACACAGTGCTCAGTAAAATGTCATGAAAGAGTGTTATATTTCCTGAAAAATGGACTTTTCTTATTGAATATTTCACTACTATAGTTGCATTGCCAAAGCAGAGGTGCACATACTTGTTGCCTCTATGTAGGTGTCACCCCAAACTGTCTCTTCCTCTAGGAAGTCCCAGGTAGCTCACGCCAATGAGCAGCTGGCTGACACAGAGTGTCCCTTAGCTCTTATGAAGTACAAATACCATTAAGCTGCCCTAGAGAAAGCAGCTACTGCTTTGCGGAAGAGCAAGGGTCCTTTGGAACATCACCTCAGATGATGGGTCCTTGCCAGCTATGTCATGGTAGAATGCATCCTTTTTGAGGTAACATCTACATGGGGAATTAGGATATAATAAACTTGTGAAAGAAAATCTGTTAGATATATCTAGCCAAAACCATGCTCCAAAGTGAGCAAAATTCAGCCTCAGTAGCTAGCTCAGAGCAGTGGTGTCTCAGTCTCCTTAAATACAGCAGCTGCATGAATGAACAGATGGAAACCACATCCTTTGTGGAAACAAAAGAGTAACATTAGTTTAAAACAGGGTTCCATCAATTAGTGTTTTCATCTGTGTTGCTGGTGTCCCATGGATTGTAACAGTACTTTCCATGTGTAAATGGCTGAGCAACAGCTGGGTTTTCTATCTCAAACCTAAACTTAAGTAATGAGACAGCATTGCAGAGAGCCCAGTATCTTCAGGAATGCAGATATGACAAGGGCAGAGCATTGTCAATATTGATATGAAAAGTCCTAATATTTGACACAAAACTCACAGAAATATTCTTAATCTTTCAAGGATAAATCTCCAATAAAAAGATGTTTTTACTGAGATAGAATCATATTCCATACAAGAAGATCAAATACACTCTGCTATCAGATAGGAAAAAATAAATTACATTTCATATATTGAAAGCTTTGATATTTCGATGATGTTTTTATTTGAAAATTACTTCTCTCATCTTGTGTAAAATGCAATTTTCATCACAATAGCATGTTAAATTGCTGAAAAATTATCATTTTCCCTTTTAATTTCTCACTTTTCCCAAAAGAATTTAATTAGCTCTTTGATCCAGTCTTTCATTCTCACCTCTAGTGTATGTATTCAAAACTCCTCACCTATCTTTTTATCAGTTATAAGCTTGGGAGGTAACAAATACTCCTCAATATATGAAGTTGTTTTAGCAGTGCAGGTGGAGTAAGTACTAGTCTTGAATTTCACAGAGAACAAGGAACTTCATGTGTGATAAGCAAGAAGAATGTTCTGGGTAGTCTTGCAATGCACAGTTCTGAACTATTTTCTTCTGACTCACCAGTTGTGCAGATTTATTCCCAGCTTCACACAGATAAGGGTTTAATAACATTTATCTAGCACAGCCATTTCTAAGGAAAAAAGTGTGCTCTAGTGGGATGGATAATTATGTTGTTTTCTAAAAACACTTATTATGAAACAGTGAACTCAAGGAATGCCTGGGAAGCCTGTATCCCTTGGGAGAAGACTGGAAAACTATTTTTTCAGGTTCTGAATAGACTTGGCTTCCAAGGGCAATCTGAGTATGCAGAGCTCACTCAGACCTGCTCAGCCTCCTCTGGAATTATGTGAGATTCTTCAGAAACTGTGCAGGAATATGGAAACCTGTCTGCTTGTGTTAGTAGATTCTCTAATTTCCAAAAATATTAAGAAGAAGGGTGAACTCTTCACCTCCTTGTCTCCTGCTCATTTTCTGTGTTTACTTTTCTGTACCCATGATTTGCAGGATGTTTTTTCTTGTGCTTTCAGTTATTGTAGACTTCAGTAAGTTACAACAGGGCTTGCCCTCTGAGTCTCTCACTAGGTTTATCGGTAGAGATCACAGCTTTGAAGCAGCACACCTAGAATCTCACCCTTACTGCAGGTTACGGTCCTTGGAAATCCCTATCATCTGGAAGCTCTTTTGAAGCTTGGATATTGCTTTGAAAATGAAGGAAAGGGCAAAAAGGTCTTCTGACTCTAAAGCAGCTTAGCAGCAGGAGGTGGTCTACCCTTGTCTGGGTCTGCCTGCCTAGTCACAGGCTTTCAGCACAAAGGGTGAGACAGGGAGTGAGATTTGTAAAACAGTATCTGAAATGTGTCTCTCAAAGCTTCTCTCTGAAGTGAAAAGACTCTTACTCTTGTCTGTGGCTTTGTCATGGGATTTTACCCACCTTTCAGAAGGGCTGAGGTGCACTGGAGGATCAGATCTTGAATTTGTTTACTTAAATTCTTTCTCCGAGATTTCAGTTTGCATTTGGTCACAAGTGTGAAGTCTGTTGACCGTTGCAGCTAGTACCATTAACAAATCTTAAACTGTTAGTGAGCAGTTACTGTGGTGCTCTGCAAATCAGAAATTTCAGCACAAAATAGGTAGACAGACTGCAAAAGTGCACAGGACTGTAGGGGTGTTTTTGTAGTAGAAGGCACCACCTTCTCAGTGCACCACAGGTCCATCTCACTAGTGAAGAGACGCTCTCTCTTCCAAACCAAGACTGAGCAGTGAAGATCTGATATGACTTCACTTTCAGATTAATGCATTTACCTTACTGCTGTGTGGCTAGTATTTTAAATGGAAAGTCATATCATTAAGTGAAATGGAGTTATACATACACACATACACACACACACCCTCATAGGAGTACAGGTATACAAATGTTCTGCTGTCAGGACCCTGTGGATTAATTGCATATTTATGGTACAAATAGCTGTGTAATGTCCCTGTCTATTCCACTTCTTCCCACATTATGGAATAAATTTTCATATATGTTGCATTAGCTTGTATAAATAGCTGTTCTGCCACATTCCAGCTCTTTGTATGTCAACATACTAATTTATTTTGCTTAGTCCTAACCATGCAGTTTCCTGTGTTTGCTCAGAGTCTTGTATCAGTTGATTTTGTTGTCTTATCCCTTTCTTCTACTTTCTTCCTCTTTCTCTTTTGGATCAAGGTCTTCATGGAGAAAACTAATTTGACTTATCTATGTGCCTGAACTTCTGGGCACGACTTTAGTACAAATACTCCTTAACAGTACTGAAGTGTTTCCTTGCTCTAAAAGTGCTACTCAGAGAAACTTGAAGATACCAGAGAGATTTCTTCTTACGTGAGGCAGCTGCAGACTAAATGTGACTTGATGTACATCACCATGCCCTAGAATGAGAATACAAAATATGAATTAGTTACCAGATCAAAAATAGCACTGAATTTGTTTGACACTTTTTTTTTATTTTTTTTTTTTTTTAAAGCCAGGTAACTGATGTTCTCAGTTTATTGTAATTTAGCTAACCCACAGTTTTTGTGTTCATTTTGTATTCAGTAAGGAAGAAGATGTCTAAGCTGTTTAAGTCATGCAAGTCTGTGTGTCAAGGGCAAAGGAACTGAAGGCCAGAAGAGAAGGTTTGATTTGATGTACATCCTTGAGTGACAACCTGAAGAGAGTAAGCTATAGAAGATAGATTGATACCATCAGATGGTTATAGGAAATGGGAAAAAATGGGGCTGATGTGTCAGAGTAGTGTTTCAAAAGAGATAAAAGGGTGAATGTTCTCTGTGACACAAACCTGCATGAAATTCCAGTGCTATCTTTGCCTTGTTCAGACATATATTTGCCATTAATAGTTTTTAAAGTATGTGTTAACTTTTCAGCTTGGACTTATAAAGCCCAGACAGTGTCACTAGTATTGAGTGACTGTGGGCACTCTGCTTTACAGATGCTTTGGATGGTACTCTCTTCAACTTTTCGTCTGAACCTTTTTTTTTTTTTTCACATTGTATCTCTGTTCTGTAGCCCTCTTCCTCCAGCTTTCTGAAAACCCTACTAATAAAAACACTAATACTTAATGATTGTTACTCTGCTTGAAGGAAATTCCTTTCCAACAAACTCTGTATGTTTGCTCTGAAAACTACTCTGTCTTTGGTGATTCACAGAAATTAGGATCTTTTCTATTAACTGATTTTTTTTTTGTTGTTCTGTAGCTTCACTCCAACAGATGTACTGTGTATGTTGTTGCATTACTGGTTTGGGCATAGAATTCAGAATCTCAAATCTGATTCATAGTTTGTTCATAGCATCTTCAAACTGTTACAGCATGAAGTAATATAATGCACTTTTTTGCTATGTATTTATTGGAGTTTGATAGTCCATTTTTCTTCATGTGAAGCAGCCTTGGGATTATTATTTTTTTTTTTTGAAAACTTGAGAAATTATACAGAATAAAATACTGTCCACTAGGTTTACAGAACTAGGTGTGCAGAAATGGGCAATGGTGAGGCTCTGCATGTGGTCTCGTATAATATTGCAACAAAAAAAGGACCTGAGAAATAGATGCAAAAGTTAAGCTAGCATGAATAAGCACACAAGTTAAAAGGCAAAATACTTAAAGCTGTTTAGGGGAGAATTCAAAAGGGCACTGCAGGTTGTCTATCTTGGCTTGTGTTTGGAGAGTGCCTTGGAAGGTGACACCAAGATGAGATCCCTTCTAAAGCAGAAAAGAAGAGCAAGGTTAAATGAAAAATAAATTTCATATACTGGAGAAGTGACATGAAGAAGATGAAATTCAGACAGGAGTACTCCAACATGTGGTACTGAAAGATGAAAATTAACTTTGCAGGTGTAGAACTGGGAATAACTGGCTGGGCAGGAGTCCAGCAGGAAAATATCTGTGGAGTGCCTCATACAAAATTATCCTGAAAATAAGCAATTCTTATTTCAAAAAGCTTCCTGAGTTTTGAGGAGCACACTCAAAGAAAAATACGGGAAAATAGACAACGTGGGAAAAAACAACAGTAGTGGTAAAAAAAGCTGTCCCTGGAGAAAAAGCTGTATGAACAAACACATAAAAAACTTATTTTATTTTCTGATTTATTAAAGTTTATTACAGAAGAAAAGAATGAGTAATTCTGGTAGGATAGTACAAGACAAAACTGGGCTTATCTGGGGAATAAAAGAACTGTGAAGAAAAAGATTCCTGCTACCAGGAAACAGTGCACTAGAACAAGCCATGAAGAGAAATCACAGAAAAAACCCCACTTGTCGGAGGTGACTTGGTCGCGATTTACTCTTACAGAAGGACAGAAAAAATAGGACTTAAAGTCACTTCTGGCCATGAATTTTTATTACTATTTTCTTCTCCTGTTTCAAAAAGTGACTTATCTGAGACAAGTCAGAAACCAGAGGCCTGACAGGCTGATTTGGCAAAAAGCTGTTTAAAAGGGACATGAAAAAAAGCACATGAACACCAGTGACAGGAGATACTTTCCTGTGAAATACAGGAGAGTTTAGAAACCTGTACCACCTGCGTCCCTTGTCCCCTGCTTTTAAGCTTACACCTAAAAAGCAGAATAATCAGCCAGTGGAATTCCTGTGACTGCTTCCAGTCTCGACTAGAAATGCCACAAAAAATGTTCTGTGGATGACTATTTGGCATCACTTAGAGTGAAAGAAGAGGCTTTTCAGCTTCAGATCCTGGGACTGAGCAGCTGTCCCAGCACTGTGTCCATGAGTGGCTGCTGAGCCCCTGGGCTGGACACTGCAGAAAAGACCAGAACCCACCTCTTTGTTCTGTTCTGTTCTGTTGTACTTTATTTTCTTGGTATTGTTTTCTCCTGTTCTGACACTCTGAGCTTTGCTACGCTTTTGGGCCACAACAGAGGTGTCAGAGGTGTTTGGCTTTGCACACACAAGAGGTGATGAGAACTAGTACAAGGCTATTATGGCAGCACTGGTGAAGTCAAATAAAACACACTCACAATTTATGAGTAGGGAGCAGCTAATAACCCAGACCTAATACTCCATTTCTTCTTATTTTCTTCCAAGGCCAAATGTCATTGCAGTTTGTGATACTGGATTGCAAAGTAAATACCAGAGTCTGGCATACAGAGGTTGCTCTGCTGAATACCAACATGGATGGCCAGAGCACATTTCTTTGTAGAAACTCTGAAGCAAGCTATAAACGATAAATTAAATGAAAAAAATCTCATTTTCCTTTCTGCCCACTGAAAATAGGTATCGCTGTGCTATCTGCTGTGATCTTTAGCTCAAACACACCTAGAAACATCTAGGTAATCATTAAATTTAAGATTAAATAAGCGGAAGCTTTCCAAAATTAAACGACTGTTTTTCTGAAATTGTTTTTTCTGAGATTTGTCTAATACCGGGAGTCCATTTTTAAAACAGGAGGAAAGAAATCACATTTTCTTCTTTTCATACAGTGTATGATATTCTAGGCTCCATTTCAATAAAATAATTCAAATTATTCCTACAACCCAGAATTTTTCTGACCATTTTCAAAGGTTTTTAATTTCACTTTAATCTTCAGAAATGGTTTCAAGTGGCACTCTGATCTTGATCTTAAAGTAACAGTAGTCTCAGAAAAGTTAACATGATGTCTCTCACTTGATACTTTTCTCCGGAGAAAAGTTGGCTGAGAAACAAGAACACCACATTATGGCACATCATCAGACTATAAGTGAAAGTTTTCTTCTGTCCAAGAAAGAGCCAGCTTACCTGCTCTCCTACACTGCTGAACAACTGACTCTTCTGACATGACTTCCCTCTCAGTCTGAGAAAATTTTCACATGCAAAATCTTTGAGAAGCCTCCATTTTACAAAAAGAATCCCACTTCTTCTGTGCCCCAGTGATCATCTTCACTTCCATGAGTCTTATGACTTAATTGATAATATCCAGAAGTTTTTTGCTTGAAGAATTATCACTGCATTTTTTGGTGAGCAAGTGTTGAGACTGTTTTAATTATAACTGTTGTACCCTGGGGATGATAAATTTGTTTGCTCCGGATAAAGTGAAAATAAACTATATTCAATATATGTTATTGTTTAAGACATGTTTTAAGCAACAGAGTAATACATTATTTTGGGTTTTTGTGTTTTTTTGTTTCTCAAGCATGTGTCAATGGGCTGCTGAGTGATTAGCATAGTTTAAAGTACTTTGGCTTTCCCTTATCCTGTATGACTATGATTATGATTTTGTCACCTAACACGAAGTATTCCAGAGTTGAGGTCAAAAAAACTTCCTGTCTGTAGATGGACTCATGCAAAATTCTGAGTGCTAGTGTCAAATTAGTTACTGATAAAGATGAGATCTGGATGATATCCAAAAAATATGTTCAAGTGTTTATAAGCATTTTCTCCATTGCTAATTAGTTTTAAATTTTTATTGAGGGAGGAAATGCAGGGTGTTGTCTGATTTCCTCTAAATACCATTTTTTATTGTTTTGCTTTTCTACTTCTGTTGTGAGTGACAACAGAATTGTACTTCTTGTAATTTTTTTCTTCTTTGCATTAGTCTACATTACTCTCCAGGAAATTAAAGGCTGAGGTTTATGTCCTCTTACTAATTGCTTTTCTTGCAGCAGTTGATTCCCAATCTCTTGGCAAGGGCATAAGCACAAATTCAGTCAGTCTCAATGGGTTAAATTAAAGGCTGTGAGCACTGCGGTAGGTGGTTTAAGATGTTTGATTATTGTTTGGGTAATCTAACCAAGGCATTCTAAAGGGATTCAGGTTTATTACTGTTCCCTTAATGAGAGAATACTTTTCTCTTCATTTACTACTTTGTTCTTAAATGTCAGAAAAGCCTTCCTTTTAATCAGTCATATAGAATTACACTGGAAATAGTCTAAAATCCCTAGCACATCATTATAAGCAGTCACTATACCACAACTCAATACAAAGACTGAACATCAGATCCTGAATGGGGTTACATTTTGGGGGGTGCTCTGCAACATTCCAGTCCTGTCTAGTGCCCTTTCTCTCTGCTCTTCTCTGCTGTCCTCTCCACGAGTGGGCAATCACCCCTCTTGTTCTTCAGCCAAGCTCCTCCTTGGACCCTGGGTCTGATTTGGCTTATACAAACATCCCCTTTCCTGTTTCCTGCTTGTGATCCCCCCTTGTCCACTGTGCCTCTCCTTTTGGGATTTTGGGAGGTGACTCTGGAGGCAAGACAGCTGCTTTTTTACAGTATTTGAAATGATCACCCTTCTGGCTCCAGTTTGCCTAGATCTGATGTGGCTGTAATTGGTATATGTCCACAGGCTGGACAGACAACACTCAGGTGGTTAAGAGCTGACTATAGGAACTTTCAATCAAATGTTTGAGCCAGAAGATTCCCATAGGCCACATATTTTAATTTCAACAGCATCAGAATGGCTTTTTACCCTCCTGGAGTTATTCTTACCTCACTTGAAGAATAATTTATGTATTTTGTTTTAAATTGGTTAGAATTTTATAAAACATTATGAAAAGAAGCAAGGTACTAGATTTGAAATAATTTGACAAACTGAGCACAGTATGCCTCAGACTTGCAAACTAGGTATCCAGCCCATTTAAATGCCCTCTCACAATGCTGGAGTCCCTTTCTGTTCTGACTTCACTGAAGTGTGGCAATGAAACTAAAATTAACTGCATTTCCTTCAGTTAATATGAGTCTCTATTATCAGGAAAATGCAAAATTACATAGAAAATTATGTGCTGGTCAAAGTGGTTTTTTGGAGGTTTACCTGATTATTATAACACTCCTATCACTAAGAAAACACACTAGCTCTTTGGAGTTATTCTTTTTTGTTCTGTGTTGTCAGAAATACAGAACATTGAAATTTTGCTTCTCTTTCTATTTACCATAATAATAAGAATTGTGTTTCCATGGTCCCATTAGCTAGGATGTGTGTCTCTGATAGGCACATTTTGCATTCGGATGCTACAGAGTATTCCCAAACAACATTTCTTGCACTGTTGTACTAACTCACCTGTATTCCATAAAGCACCCCTTGTGGATGAAGAAAGCCTAAATGAATGATAATGTCTTGGCACTTGTAATCTTATATTTTGTGAAATTATAGGCTTTTAAGGGATGCTGGACAAAGCTGGAAAACACCAACTCTCTATAGGTATTTATATGTACCATCAGATCTGGGGAGACCACTCAGTGTTTTGGTCTGGGACCTTATCATCCAGAACGAAATTTTTGTGCCTTTATGTGAAGCACCAAAGGTTGGTCTTCTGAGAAGAAACCAGCAATATCATGTTTGCCTTTGGGAAGGACAATTATTCAAAGGATAGATGAAAGTCTGTGACTTAGCACTGTACATTCAGATGACTCAAAGGGGGAAGAAAAAATAGTTGTTTCTTTTTCCTTATTTTCAAAGCATTTTCCTGAGGAGAGAAAGAGTAACATGCTAAGGGAAATGAGATCATGTTGTTACACAAGCAGAAACAACTTGGAATCAGGAAACTGGGGTTTGCAACCAAACAATAGGTAGAAAACACAAAAAAAGTTATATTTTCTATGCAAGAAATTTAGATAAGTTCCTACTGTAAATGCATTCTGGTATTTCTTCAAAACATATGAAAAAATAACTAAGCAGATAAGAAAGAAAAATAGCAACTGAAACGTCTTTTCCAAACCCTGACTCCAGCGATTTCTGGTAAAGGGGAGCTGCAGGAATTCTTGAGGAAGACTGTGTTGGGAAGTGTGGTTTACAATACAGAACATGTTGTTTGCTTATGGCTATGTGTTTCATATACTTCATTTTTTGAAATATAAGATACCAAATGGACTGTGGTAACTTCTCCAACATTGATAGTATCACCATTTTCCACTAGAGTCACCTTTTCCCCATCAGCACTTCAAACAGCATTCAAATTGCAACCTCTTTTAGCCCTGCTTTGGGAATACAGCAATTAGTATAATGAATAGTTGCTCCTGACAAAGGCTGGAGATTGCTAACGTGATATAGAACTGTATTAAATAATGATTTATTATAATGATATATGTTAAGCAGCTGAAAGATTTAATTTTTCTATATTACTCTTCAATATTCCGCTGTTGTCCCCTTTCATGGAGGTGATTTGCAAGCAACAGAGTGGAGCAGGAGGAGTTCTCTAACTGTAAATATCAGTAGTCTTGCCTCTTTTGGAAGCTGGTACTCATGTTTCGTTCTTTGATACAACTGTCTCGCTGGCAGATGGGCTCTGCATCTCACACCTTACCTATTACAGTGTTTGAAGGATTTAGGAATCAGATGACTCAAGGAAAAGTAACATAGTACTCCAAAGAGTTAAGTGCTACTGACTCTGGATTGGAATAGCATATACTCAGTAAGGGGATGAAAAGTGACCTTATTGGTTTTGCAGCACAAGACAGCAGTTTCCTGTTACTCAGAGGGAAAGAGTGCAGGTCTCTGGCTTGTTAAGTTTGCTTGCTGAAGAGTACAACAGTTGAAACTTATGTAACCAACGGTGTGGTCAACAGCTATTTAAATGTTGTGACTAGTTAAGCAAATTTTTACAAATTCCTATTTCATTCTTGCAACAGCAACCCTTCTGTTTTGGAAAACTGTGGGCTTGATAGCTGTAGGGTAAACATGTTATTAAGCAGCTCACACAAATTAGAGCATTGATGAGGGTGTGCATGCACTGAAATATTCTCATATATATATATGCAATTCACGTCACAAATGATACAAAAATGGTGGCAAAAACATTTACAAATCATAAGTAATTAATTATCAAAGTACCCTTGGGAGAGAGGAAGAATAAGTCAGATAAGTGACTCCGCGAGGCAGGATAACTAGAACAGTGGCACATGTGATTGTCTGTGTCATGATAGCCAGCTTGTGTAAATTTGTTCTCTTAGATCATATTAAAAAAACACCTCTGAAGAAACAGTGAGATGGGGTGAGTACTAGCCAATAAAGACATGCAACACATACTGCTGGAAAGCAAACACTCAGAAAAAGGTAGGAATGTCTGCTGGCAGAAGCAAAAGCCTGTGCAGATTTCATCAGTGCCTGTGTTATGTGAAGTTAGACGCCACTTCAGCTTTACCTGCAATTTTCTATCTTTACATATCGTCACAAAGGAGCACATCATTACAGGTATACCACTGTTTTCTGAGACTTGTGCTCCTAATATCCCTGCCATCACTGAAGAATTTTTTTTTTCCTTACCTTTTACAGCTTGGGTTGGGCAATTGATTTTGAACACCTTACGTACCAAATTCGACGTGGTGGAATACTGTAAATCTTTTCAAATTTGTGTAAAAACTAGCATGTGATTTTACGTACAGGGAAAAAAAAAAAAAAAAAAAAGCCTGAAACAGGTGACAAAATATTTAAAGTCAAAAAAGAAAAAGTTTTGTCAAGTACAACAGGAGTTTTCTCCTATTCCTCATGAAACAGCCAAGTGTTTCTGTTGCTCAGACACTACCAAATGCTGCAAAGCTACTGTCAGAAGGGAGTTTTGGCTATGCCTGCATGGCTTCAGTTCTGACTGTTCCTGAGGATGCATTCCCCTGGGAATGTGGGCATCCAAACTAATACTATACACATCCTTCGAAATATGCCTGCACATTCTATCTCCCTCCCTTGAATTTCAGTGCATCCTGCCCACACCTGAGTGTTTTTCTCCTTTTTGGCTTCCTTTGTGCAGCTCCCACCAAGCAATTTTGATGCAGCCTCTGGTTCCCTCTTCCCATTGCGTGGCAGGGGCTGCAGCCTCCCTGTCATGGAAGTTATCTTTTGGCATTAGTAGGGCAGAAGTTTGCATCTCACTGTGCTGAGTGAAACAACCTGGAAGGATCTGGTCCCCAGGGTTTCTGGAAGACTTAGATCAAGACACTGAGTCCAATGTGGCGTGCCTGATGATACAGATTTCATGTGAATTTTGTAATGAAGTTTTTATCACACTAAGGATAATGTAAAATTTTAGGCAGATTGCTTAAAAAAAGCCTCTGGCTTAAAAAAAAAAAAAAAGAAAATAAGCAAAAGTAAAATCAAATATGTAGATTACTTCCCTGTGGGTATTTTTGCACTAGACCAGTATTCTCACTGTTAGTGAGTGGAATTTATGCAACACAAATATATATAAAAGGATTTTCTTAATTCAGGCATGTTATGCAAGTTACAGCTGTAATTACCATATTCAAAATTAGCATAAACCAGGAAATTATCAACTGAATGTACATAAATGGTGATTAAACATATACATTTGCTCTCTAAACTCTAGAAGGGAGATAAGTCACTGATTAGTTGAAGTTGTTAGAAAACAAGACAGTAATTAAGGTTTCCACTACAGGTTTACACTCTTTCCTATTGAGAGGTTCTGCAACCACCAGCAATGATGTAGCATTTTGCAGACATGATCTCTGTAGCTGGATTCCCACCTATGTGAATCTGGTCTTTCTTTGGTTAGGGTAGGTTCTTGCTTCTTGTTGACAAGTTTGGAGAAGAGAGAAGATGTCAAGACCAAGAGAATCAAGAGAGGCTGCAGAAACCTCTGTGAAAAGTCAATACATATTGTGCCAAGTAAAAATAAATTTGGTTTTGGTGAGGCACATGTTACTTACCACATTCAGATGGGGTCAGCTGTCACTGAACCAGCCAAATATGTCCTTCAGGTTTACATTTGGCAGATATCAGAGCTCCAGGTACTGCTCTGTACCTAGGACCAAGGAACTCCAGGAGCACTGCTGTCCCACAGCAGGTCACTTCAGTGTAATCTGGCAGACATGGCCTTGTCTCTTGTGTGGGAAAGAAAATGTTGGAAACACCTGGGTTTTGATGGATATAAGACTCTGTTATAATTCCTAGTGATGAGGCTAGATAATCCTTCCTCAGTATGCAGAGGAATTCAGAAGAGAAATAAACCCTTTACTGAGAACACGTGGTCCATTAGGATCACTTTGAAAGACAGTGATGGAAATAACTGCAAAGCCAATTGCTGCTCCTAAGTGCCTTCTGAAGAGATGACTGAGCACTGAAAATCAACACCAAATGCTTCATCTTGCAGAAAGACTCAAAGGGAGTTACACAATTGATTGCTGCGTAATGCTACCGAATAGACTTTTTCTGTGGTTGATCTACATCAGCAGAATCAATTTTAATCTTGCTTTGAATTTCATGGTTTAAATGTTTGCTTACAAAACTTGTTTCATGTTGATTGATAGCTATAAAGTTATATTGACTTCATGTTAAATACTGTTTTTATAATAACTATCAATTTTTGGTAAACATAATTTTATACAGAATCATTATATACTATGTATTAACCACAGTAATTTCTGGTAAGTATAAGGTTATACAGAAACATCATATATTTAATTCAGGAAATATTTATTAGAATTTTGAAGTTTTATAGTTTAATTGTGTTAAAAATGAGAAATGGAATATTTAATTTTCAGATTACTGGTGTTTTATTTGATGACTGCTTTCATTTGAATTGATGTTGGAGATTAGTTTACTTGGAGATCAACACAATTTTTGTGCCGTGTACATATACCCAAAGGTAAAAAACTATTTGCCTGAAGAGAGTGTGTTTTCATGCTTGCCCAACAGGTACAGGAGGTATAAATTGCAGAGTGCATGATACTCCTACACAGTTTGGTGTAGAGTTACTCCTTTAAAATCAGAAGACACTTCCTGTCTGTGTAAGATGATTGATCAGCCTGGGATTCATTCTTGTGATGGTGGCACTCCTTCCTATGGCTCATGTGTGTCAGTGCTGTCCCCACTTCTGCCATTATACAGAAACTTTGTTTTAGGCTGGACTCAAGAGGGTTGTGGGCTCAGTACTGTAATACCTAGGAACATAAGCGTGCCTGATTGAGCTGTTTGGGATGAAACCTTGTGTTCACACTGCAGCTTGATCTGTAGGCTCTCTGGAACAGACTTCCTGTAAAACAGTACTAGTTCTTCCATTTCCCTTCCATGAAGAAGGCAGGCAACGTCTCCCCTGGAGTCTCTGCAGAAGGAGATGGCAAAGTGAAGATATGGCCCTAGCCTGTGTACCAAGTGGTGGAGGGGTATTAGCACTGGCACAGGAAGTCTCTGTGGATAAGCGTATGTGCTGTCTCATGTGCAAAAGGATATCATACACTGAACACCTCCAGTGATTTAAGAACACATCTCACAAACTTTTCTACATCTGTATGTTTTTGTCAGGTCAAGTTGAGCACTTCAAAAATCTATCATTCAAATTTTCAGCTACAGTTCAGGGATCTGATTTACTTTATGCTTGGACAGCAAATACCACAAGTCCTGAATATTTCTCCTTGATCTGTAGAATTTTGTTGTGATTGATGGGACTACAGGATGATACTTAATTATTCCTACTATAATATTATGTAGCTCTCCAGTACCTGACCTTGTAATGTTCTTCTTTGAGTGGAGAATAATAGACTGAAAATAAGGGAAAGAGGAAAAGTGTTTGTTACACCTAAATCTGTATTACCTGCTATTTTACATTCTGGTTGAATCTCTCTACACTGTATCTTGAGGGGTTTTTGGTGTTGTGGTTTTTTTTGTTTGTTTGTTTGTTTTTTGTTTGTTGGTTTGTTTTTTTGTTTTGGTTTTTTTAAATTCTGCATCACAGCAGCAGTCTTGTAATTTGTTTTAATCTGTGAAATTAATTTCAATATTTATCAAAGATTTGGTGTTAATCTGTAGCACAATACAATTTAAACTATAAAGGCTGAACACTATCAGTTTTATAAATACTTCTAACTGACCTACTCACTCTTCCCCTCCCTGAATCAATTTCAGTATCACATTCGTGAATCTTGTCTTTAAACTTGAGATAGATGCTTCAGATCCTATTCTTTTATAGAGAGGAGGAAATGCTTCCACACTGCAGAATTTCTTATGCACACAGATGATCAGGACTATTAAGAGGAATCCAATGAGATTTTCTAGAACAGATTTCTGTGTGCAAATCTAGTTTTTGAGAAATTATGTACAAAAATATTATGGTTATATATTAATAGAAAATATACTTTATAGTATACATATACACAGAGAGAATTACTTTTCTCTCTGTAGTTAAAATACAAAAGTCAGATTTTCTATTTGCAGAAGTAATGCCCTTTAAAATTTGCCTGTACATTGGAATGATGTGATACATTACATCCTTTCTGCACTATAATATACAGACTGTTAAGTATTCTTCCACAAATTCAATAACTTGTAGTGTTATATTGCTTTAATTGTGTGAGGCTTAACTTAAATTCTTATTGACATGCAGTGAATTAAAATAAATCTTTATTTCAAAACTCATTACCAGAATCCCATCCCATCTCTCTCAGGAAGGACAGGTTTGAGCAAACTCAGCTACATTTATTCATAACATATAAATGCATTTACTGACATCTTGATATTTGTTAATGGATGTTTTAATATTGGAGATTGCTGATTCATTTTGTTCCCAGTTCAGTGTTTTTCTTTTCTGAGGATTGTCTGATGAACTTCATCTATTTTTTTTTTCCAAATGAAAATCTTTATCTCTTCAAGAACATCAGCACATCTCTCTTGATAAGGGTCAACTTGTGAAATGTTTGGTACCTTATGCAATCCAGCTAAAATGGCTTTGTATGAGAAAATAAATCCATGCTATTTTTTTAAAATGCTGACATTTCCCTTTTGTGATGCCACCAATAATTACTGGATAACAGCCATTATATAATTGTTGTTGCAGATATTGTTTAAGGCTGATAATTTCAGATTATAAATAATGTTACAATTCTGAAATGATTCTTTGCTCTCAAATCATAAACCAAAGCTAAATTTCCCACTCTCATGGAAAAGCTGTAGAAAGTATGTCAGGAGAAGGAATCAACAAAGTGTTTTTCAGGACTCATAAAAGACTTCTGCTATGTCAAGGAAAACAACAAAGATAGAATGGCTTGGGTTGAAAGGGACCTAAAAGTTCATCAGTTCCAATGCCCCTGTCATGGGCAGAGATGTTTTCACTAGACCAGGTTGTGCAAAGCTCCATCCAACCTGCCCTTGAACACTTCCAGGGATGGGGCATCTACAGCTTTTTTGGGCAACCTGTTCCAGTGCCTCACCACCCTCACAGTAAAGGACTTTTTTCTAGTATATAATCTAAACCTATTTGCTTTCTATTTAAACTGATTCTGCCTTGACCTGTCACTATATATTCTTGTGGAAAGTCTTTCTCTGTCTTTCTTGTATGTTACCTTCAGGTACTTGACAGCTGAAATTAGGTTATCCCAAAACTTTCTCTTCTCCAGGCTGAACAATCTCAGTTGTTTCAGCCTTTTCTGGCTGGGGAGCTGTCCATCCTTCTGATTATTTTTCTGGTCCTCCTCCAGACTCAGTCCAACAGGTCAAAGCTGGGTCCAGCACTTCAGGTGGGGTCTCACCAGAGCAGGGTAGAGGAGCAGAATCACCTACCTTGTTGCTGCTGGCCATGTTGCTTTTAATACAGCCCAGGATACAATTGGCTTTACAATTGTGCTGCAAGAGCACATTGCTGGGTCATGCCCAGTGTTTCATCTACTCAGGCCCCTCTTGGTAGGGCTGCTCTCAAGCTCTTCATCCCCCAACCAGTAATTGATACCAGAGGTTGCTTCAACCCAGGTGCTTCAGACCTGCAGGACCTTGCACTTGGTCTTGTTAAACCACATGAGATTCCCATGTGCCCACTTCTCAAGCCTGTCTAGGTCCCTCTGGATGACATCCCATCAGTGAGGTGTGTCACTCAGCTTGGGGTCATCTGCAAATTTGCTGAGAGTGCACTGGATCCCTTCATCTATGTCACTAATGAAGATATTAAATAACAATGGTCTGATTACAGACCTCTGAGGGACACCTCTTGTCACAGGTGTCCACTGGAACTCTGAGCCATTGACAGTTATAGTCTGCATGTAACCATTCAAACACTTTTCTAATCCCATGGCCCACCCATTGAATCCATCACTCTCTAGTCTGGAGAGAAGGATGTTGTTAAAGGCTTTAGAGAGTCCAGAAAAATGACATGTATAGTCCTTCACTTGTGCACTAAGGTAGTCACCCCATCACAGAAGGTCACTAGGTTTTTCAGGCAGGGCTTGCCCTTGTTGAAGCTGTGCTGGATGCCTCAAATCACCTCCCTGATCACCTCCCTGTCCCCCGTGTCCCTTAGCACAGCTTCCAGGAGGATCTGTTCTACGATCTTCCCAGGCACAAAGGAAAGGCTGACACCTCCGTAGTTCCCAGAGTCCTCCTTTATACCCTTTTTAAACATGGGTACAATGTTTCCCCTTTTCCAGTCTCCTGCGAGTTCTGACTGTCATGACTTTTGAATTATCAGGAAGAGTGGCTTAACAGCTACATCAGCCAATTCCCTCAGGATTTGGGGTTGCATTTCATAGGGTCCTATAGACTTGTGTGCATTCAGGTTCCTCAGCTGATCATGAACATAATCTTTACTCAAAGTGAGAGGGACTTCATTCGCCCTGTCCCCATC
The DNA here is from genome assembly GCA_035584755.1 of Thripadectes ignobilis. Lineage (NCBI taxonomy): Eukaryota > Metazoa > Chordata > Aves > Passeriformes > Furnariidae > Thripadectes > Thripadectes ignobilis. Next base: position 53,518,264 of record JAWMRC010000089.1, on the reverse strand, counting down.
CTGATTCCATCCATCATGAGATGTTGGAAGAGACACCGCCATTAAAGATCCATTAAAGATTGAGGCAAAAAAGTTGTTGAGTATATCCATCTTCTCTTTCTCTTTTTTTACCAGTTTAACAGTGTGGTTCATCCAGCAGGTACACATTCTCTCACCTTCCTCTTCTGGTTAATGTACCTATAGAAGTCCTTCCTGTGACTTTTTGTGTCCCTTGACAGGTTCAGTTCCAGCTTCAACAGTAGTTGAACAAGTCAGCTTCCTGACTAGTTTTAATTATCTAAAGACTGGATCTAGAATTATCTGCATCTAGAACAAAATTAAGAATTGTGCAGAACACAAAATTTGATTTAACTTATTTCTAAGAAATACATTTCACAAAATGAAGCTTTTACCCTTAAACAAATTTGCATATTTTAAAAAAATGCATTTAAATTGCAAAGGTATTGTGTTTGGAACAGCTGTAAGATGCAGTGCTTTATTGCAGAGCAGAGTAATGGGAGATTTAGTTGCCATCATAAGTCCAGTCCAAGCTAACTATTATTTTGCTTTACTGTAATGTGACTTCTAATCAAATTCTCCTGTTTCTTCACCTAAATGTATTTAATCTTGGTATCACCATTGAAAATTAACAGAGCTATTCTCAGTCCAAGCAACAGTACACAGGAATGCAAATAAACTTGTCTTTTAACACCCATTCAGCACCATTTGTACATGAAAGAGGTCTCCTTTCACCATCAGAGGCAGGACCTAGAGTTGGAGAGAATGGTTTTAATGGTGTCTGATTGCCTACTTTTAGAGAAGTTTGTTCTGCCTCAAATCCAGTGTGAATTTGGGAAGTTCACTCTCCAGATACAAGAACTGCAACAAGAGGTGAAACTAATTTTGAGAACCTTCTCTATTTGATGACAAACTCCATTAAAAATTCAAGGTCATTGTCAGTTGTTCCTGAGTAATGAAATTGTATAGTTAAACTTTTGCAGTTGAGCATACAGTGAGTACAGAGCAATGAAAAACGGAGGACAGTTTTACCTGGTCCGCTGTTAGAATCTAGGCTCCACAGTTTCTGAGGCTGAATTAAAAGATAATCTTCTGTCATCATGGGCCACTGGGGAGGAAGGGAATTCTTGATACTGAGTCTCAAGTTTGGTACCAAGTAATTGGTTGCCAGTAAACTGACTCAATTGCAGCATCAAGGGGAAAGAAGGTAATAAAATACTGGGGTAGCGCTGGAAATGTGTAGACCTAGTCAGCCTATGACTAGAGTTGGCTTGGTAAAAATGTGTGCTTTTTCACTCAAATTAATTTGAAGCATTATTTTTTATCTGGCATAGCCATTTAAAATAGTCCATCATGTTCATGCACTAAAGGTGAATCTCAACAATCTTTTTTCCCACTACTATTGGATAGTGCTAAGATGTATGTTACTGTAACAGCCAACAAATTCATAAACCACCACCAGGCAGGAAATGTTCCTTCTGGCCGATATAGAGCGCTCTAGGCCAGGGTTTAAAAATGCTCACTCTGAAGCATATTAAAGGTCATTAAAGACACATCAAATGGTCATAAAACCCTGAAGCACTCAATCAGTAATTGTTCCTTTTAATTACTCTAATAAAGTTTTAGAGGCAGTTTGCACCACTCAGAATTATATGCCATTCAGTTATTTTGAATACTTAGGTTATATTTGCAGCTGATACACTGCTATAGATATGTTTATTATATCAGGATTAAGTTGAGAAACTTCAACTCTGGGAAAATAAAGTTGGAAATCTACTAAGGTATTCTGCAAATCCAAGAGATGGCCCAGGAAATTTAATAACTGTCTAAATATCTTTTTGTATATTATTCTATACCTATTTTGCAATCTAGTAATCTGCCTCACATTTTGCACTGAAGATTTCCCTACTCACATGGGAATGGTTGTCTGCAGTGGAAAAGAATAACATTTTGGATGGCTTAAGTAGGATCCAGATGGCTTTTTCTAATGTTGATTGCCCATTTTCAGTAAAAAAAATGAATACACCTGATTTGAATCTAAATGCCTGTAACATTTAATCTAGGGGGTTTTTTTATAAATTGTAGTGGAATAAAAATTTAGATATAAACACATAGTTCACTGTATTCATAGACTATGAGGTATTAATGTGGAAAAATAAATTTTGATATTTAAATTATAATGTCATCCACCAGTCTTTTAGAAAAGAAAATGTTGATAACTGGTTTTGTTTTTCACTGTTGTGTTCATATTGTGTCCTTGTTTCCTCTTTGCTGCTTTGTTTTAGACCTAAAATCTGCAAGTTCCCACCTTCCAGAAATGTACTTGGAGATCAGAGATTATTGCTGAACACTTTCCAGGGTAGGTATTCAAAGTGAAGACAAATCTCTGTGATCTTCAGCCTTTCTAAAATACACTTATCCTATGTATTGCTATGCCAATCCGTGAAAAAGAGTTTCAAATCTTGTCAATTTTAAACTTGCTTGCAATTCTGCATATTTATTAGTGTCATATGCCCTTTTCAGCTTTTAAAGTGTTATAGAGCAATTTGTAATTAAAGAAAAAGATGATATCTACGACTTCAAATACATATACTCTTGCACTGAAAAATGAGATTAAAGATACTATTTTGGTCTCTAATCTTACTTTTACATTTTTAAGCCAAAATGGTATTAGCTTCTTTATGGTAGCTGACTCACCAAAACAGCAGCACTTCCGTGCTCATATTTTAAATAATCAGCAGTCTACTTTTATTAATTTGTCAAAAATTAAAGATGTGGGGAAAGATCTGAGAGCTATTTGCCATAACAGCAAAGGTTTCTTTAAATAATTAATACCTTTCTATGACTCATAGCTGGGGCAAAAGGCCAGAGGAACTGAGCTTTCATATATTTTTTTATCCTCAGATAAATTAGTTAAAAGCCCTAAAATGTTGTTAGCACATAGATCAATATCAGCAGTAACTGAGGAGTTGAATGCCATCAGATATCGGGTTTGCTTGTTGTCTGCCTTATGAAGGCATGACAATGCCTCTCTAGCCACAATCTGGGAGCTGGATGGGCTGTAAGATCAAGTTGCCTGCAGCTGGTACCCAGTGACCCACTGAACAATTTCACTTGAATTTTCTTTTAAAGATATATGTGAAATGTGTGTGGTGGCCTGCAAGGCATATTGAAGGAGGACAGTGATGCTAAAAGTTTAGTTTTCAGGACACAAAAATTTTCAATGAGGTCTAATCTGTGTTTCTTTCCATGAAATTCAAGATGACCTACATTTACCTTTTCAATTTGAAGGGTATTGCTGGTGTCATCTGGTGATTCCCTTTTTCTGGATGTTTTATATATTTCCATATTAAATATAGTAGTGGTCAGGCAGTTGGACTACGTTATTGCTGTATGTCTCTTCCAATGTAACCAATCTATTAGAAATTAAATCAAGACTTAACTTACCAAATAAAAAGTTAGCCTCATAGAGTCAGCATCTATTCTTACTTTTATATCTATTTTTTGCCTTTTCAGTCATCATAGAAGAAAGTAAGTAAAATAAGTTATTGTTGGTCTAAAACCCACACATGTGTTTTAAATATTAGAATAAGTGGAAAGTACAGTTTTGTTTACAGCTGTTCTGTTACTTGTCAGAGCCAGAGAAATGGAAAATATTAAGCTTGACAGTGTAGGTATAGCTCACCTTGGTAGATCTTGACACAGTCAGGGATGACTATGTTTGTTTGTTTTTTTTATCTTATGGATTATTATTATTATGGCTTTTAATCTTATGGATGCACCCAATTCTTCCAGAAAAGTACTGCAGATGTTTGCTCTATAATGTCTATTATAGATGGATTTGCTACACAGGTCATAGGGTCTACTTTTGTCCCAGAGAAGTGGTATGTATATTGTATTGAAAACTTCATCATTTTAAAATACAAAATATTAATTCTAAATAAATGTGAACCTCTTTTCTGAAGTTTGTATCCACAAAAACAACAGTTATGACTGTAAGCTCAGCATATTACAAAATTGTAAGATCCTAGTTCTTACTACCTTGTGTGCCAGATTTTTAATACAACCCTGAAGTCCTTCTGCAATCTTTGATACAATTACCTAATTATTTATCTAATATTCAACAAAAAGTCTGGCTATCAGATATCAGCTGTAGTACTGTGGCATACAATAAAGCATGATGGATTTTTCCACATACTGTTAAAGAGAAAGCAACAGAGAGATGTTACATAAAACATTATTAGGTCTGTAGAAATGGTGGAATCTGTATTTTGCTGTGTTAGTGAGGTCTAATAAAGTCTCACATTAATCTATACGCAGAGCATTTTAGTGAATGTAAGATAAATGAGATTTCTATCTAAAAGAGTAAACTGAGCAGTAGCTGAGAAGTGGTTTCAATGCCTGTTTGCAAACTGAACACTGATCATGCAAGAAAACCCTTCAACCTACATAATGGTCCACCATGGTTTTAATTCCATGTTCTTTTTACTCTGAGATGTGAAAGAATCTGTCAGCACTGTCTCATGCTGTGCATATGTTGAATAACTCAACTCTCTACTGAACTAAAATGAAGCTGAATCAGACAGAAGTTGTTCATTTCACAGGAACAAGGCTAAGCAGATGATTTCATGATTTCAGCTGCCATAACTTTTTAGTTGCCCTTCACCTGCATGTATTTTATGCTACTTACTTGCCCCATTTTCTTTTTTTCACCATAATGTGTGAACTTTGATCTCAGAGTCATAATCTTGGGGTATCTCTCTGGTAATCACAAGGAGCAGTCTGAGTAAATTTGCCAGGAACTCAGTTCTGAAGTAAGTAGGAAGAGGAGAAAAATAAGTCACAGAGTAATTCTGTGAGGACTAAAAGGTAAAAAATTGTAGAACCAACTGTAAAGAAACTGGGGCAATGACAGGGAAAAATGTAATGCATGACAGATCATGTAAAAGAGTATTAGTTTCTAATCTCTTTCTAACACCTTACTCACTGCAGAAGTGGTGACAGAAGAAGAAAATGAGGCATTTTTCTTAATATTCATTGCTTTATATTATTAATTTTTCAGCCACAAGTTGTGCCTTCTCCATCTGTTTCTTTCATTCACTCATGTCTTGTTTTCTGTCTCATTTTATTTTCTTTGTGTCACCTTTTGATAGGCACTAGACATAAGCAACTTGCATCAGTCTCATTGTATTTGTCTAGTACTCAGCAAGGAACTGATCTGAAGTTCCTTGACATTACCGTCAAGTTAGGCAAGGGGCTGGATCCATCCCCGTGCTCAGTATCTTTCAGAGCCTATGATCCACTGTTTTAATAAAGTTCTGTAGCTGTGTTAACAGCTGCACACAGGAGACCTGTCTATATCCATGTCTTATTTAAACATTATCAAAAATATCTTTTTATAGCTCTCTATACATTTTTCATGCATGTGGTGCTGTGGGATTTGCTGGACCATTGATTAGTGAATCTAATCCTGTAAGAGCCTCCTAAAGCATTAATGAAGGAAGGTGTCATAAAAGTCATGACTGTTAGTACACAGTTTATATTAGAATTGTTAGTGGCATTTGGAAAATGCTATAAGATATAAAATCTTGTAAAAAGAGAGTAAGTAATTTACATTTAATGCATATAGACTGGTCTTACAGCCTCTGATAGGGATGGAATATAGACATCTGTGTCAGCGTGCATAACAGGGAAATCAAATTCTGAATTAATTCTATAATTTTGTATTTTCCAAAAGGGCATGAATTTTAGACCAACCCTCCTCATGGGCATTCATCTGTTAGCATATTGTTGAAAAAAAGTATATTAGAGCCTGTCTTGCAGAACAGGCTCTCACCAAGATGAGCATGTGGTCATGCTTCATGAGAGGACCTCAGTGCTGGAAATTCTGGAGAGCAGATGTGCCATTTCTGAAGTATCTGGGATTGCAGTGCTACCAATATTTGCTTGCTATTTGAGGATGGCAGAAGCAGCTATGGCAATAGGTCTGTAACTTTTCTGTGTATAAATATATAAGAATTTTCTGAGACCCAAAAAAGACCAGAAAAATGCTGCTGAATATACTTGACAAATTGAAAATTTGATTCTCAGCATTGTTTTTGCAACAGCTTTCCCTCAAAAGAATGACAAATAATGAAAACAACATTAAATGCCTGTAGCCAATATTACTCCAATATAGCACCCTCAACTGAGTAATTAAGCTCACACCGTTGCTGTGAAGGTGCCTAGTAAGTCCAGTCCCACTTTTATTTTCACAGATCTGCCATAACTGGAGCTGATGTTTGTAGTTTTCCCACTACCCAGGTCTCAGCAACTCATCCAAGAAACACTTTCTTCAACATTAAACCCTAGAATTTCCATGCCAGGTGGCAGATCAATTATCTTGTAGAAATGGAATAAAATCAAATAATGAAAGAAAACAAAAAATCAACAAAGGTCTAGAGAAGGCCATCAGCTAGGAGACAGAGGACTACGAGGAAAGTTTGTGGGTTGTTGAAAATAACAAGCTTATGGTATGACAGGCTGTGTGCAGATCTGTGTTACAGTACCATTTCTAGTGACTCTAATGCTGTGCATAAAGACCCACTCCAGATGTCTCTATACATTCACAATATTCACAGGGACATCTAGGAGAATAAGGAAGCTGACCAGGCCAGGCACCTGGGAAGTGCAGTCACACAAGCTCACCACTGCAGCCTGGTGAGCAACCCCACAGCCAGGGCAAATTGCAGCAATCAGCTAGAAGAGAAATAAAAATAAGAGGTTTCGCACAAGGTAAGAGGGAGATGCAGTGGGAGGGTTCACTGGGAAACCTTGCTGGTACTCTTGACAGACTAGTTTTGGCAGTGCCTCTTACTTCTCAATTTTATATCCATAACCACTTAAATGTCTTCAGTTTATTAATTCATCTAAAAGGCTATAGCTGTTCTAATAAAGCAACTCCTGACCCAATTTCTGCAAAGTGTCACTTCATTTTCTTTCACAAAATGAAAGGGAAGTTTTAACTGGAAAATCTTTTGAAGGGTATTGCTACTTAGAACAAAAGTTTTGTAAGAATGGGGAAAAGTCTGGGGCTTATTAGTTTGGTTAGAATTATATTTAGAGACAGAAAATCAGATAAGACAATTTTGTACCATACCACTCCTCTTAAACTTCACTTTAAATTGCAAGCATTAGAGCAACCTTTTTACACTCCTTGCATTTCAAATGCACTATCAGATGCATGAAGAAACTTGCAGGGACTAAATATTTCTGTAACATTGAAAGAGTTGTGTGAAAATTATGTATCTGATTTGCTTAGGAAAATGATAGAAAGAACCCTGAATATTTGTTATGCTGGTATTGAAAGTAAATTGCATGAGTTTTTTTATAGTTATCAATAAGAAACATTCCAACATCAAAGACACAAAACACTTTGTCTCATACACATAGGCAAATTGTAATTTTAAAAAGAGAATATAATCCCATTCATTTTCTTTAAAAAAATCAAATTCCTTTAGAAATTAAAGGAATATGTTCAAAATACAATAATGCACAAAATTTTAGCAAGGTCTTATGTAGTAAAACAGATATCTTTGTTTCTTATAACTGTTGTCTTTTATTATTCAGTGTCCATATTAAGGGTTTGGTTCAGTACAGCCCTTTCAACCTCCTGCTTTTCAGTAATGTTCTACCTTGTGTGCTGAAGAGACACTGATCACATGTTCATTAACCAAATGGAAAAAGAGGAAAACATCCTGTTCTCACAACTCTGCTAAGTAAAGATAAAGGCAGGTTTAACAGCTTCCTGACCTATCATATTAATAGATACTCCTTGGCATTTATTCTGTTCATGTAAATTCTTTCTGTTTATGCAGTATTTGTGCTGTTTTGGTTATTTCTGATTATGGACATTTCATTTTGGTTTAATCAATCCCAGTTGAACAAGGGTTGTAAACAACAGACCTGGTGTCACAAAAACACTAGAAGCAAACAGGCTGTGAGAGCATGCTCAGCAGAGCCACTGGATTCACCTCACTCAGCCACAACATAAATATCATAGAGGAGCAGCCAGTAGCCCCCACACACTCATGTTGTTGTAAGATGGTCCACGGGGTTTGTGTAAGCATCCTGAAATGTTTTGTGCCTTTAGCAAATCATAAATTAAAAGCAGCAGCAAGAAAGGCTGCTCTGTAGCCCTTACACTTGTCTTTTTCTGCAGTCTCAGCTCAGTTTAAATGTGGACTGCATCTCCCCAGCTCCTTTTACCAGCTACAGATATACTCCAGACAGTACAGGATTGAAATTTCCTGGCTTTTCCTTTCTTGCACAACCCTGTTATTTGCAAGCATAAGCCCTTACTGAGTGTTAGACAAAGAAGGAGGAAGGCAGAGGAGGATAGGAGAGAGGAAAAGCCTGGCTCTCATCAGCTCTTGCCTCCACTCCCACGTCACAGTGTAGAGGCATTGAAGTGAAGGTGATGGGCAGAGGGCATACTGTTCCCTTGTGAGGGAGCAGTAATGTTCAACATTTCTAGGGAACAGAGAGGCTCAGACATGGGCAAAGTTTGTTAATCCTTCTCTGGCCAGCCCTGAACCCCCCTCTGGCCATTCCCAGCCTTCCCAGAATCTCTGCAGCCTGTCAAGTAATATGCAATTTACCCCATTTGACTCTTCTGCAGAGCTTGCTCAGAGCCTGCACCTTGCCTTCACCTCTGACAACATGTGGTGTATGTAGGCTTGCTGCAATGTGACAGAGAAAGCAGTACGTATAAAAACAATTAAAGGGCAGACAAAATACCTGTTTTCTCAATAACTGAGAAAGCAGATTTGAAAGGATTTGTTTAGAATTAGTGGGCTATGCTTTAAACACTTATTGTCACATGAGGAATGAAATGCTGGATGTAAGCATGAACTTAATAATTTCCTGATCTATGGAAAGATGAGATATGTAGTTAGCTGCAGAAACTGGGAATAGTTGAAATATTGTAAATGTCCCATAAAAAAATTGGGCAGGGAGACAAACATCCCTTATTATCTTGATTTTATCAGATAGATGGTCTAAATTTTTTTTTTTTTTTTTTTTTTTTTTTTTTTTTTTTTTTTTTTTTTTTTTTTTTTTTTTTTTTTTTGTCATAGCAGATAATTTGTAGGAGGTATGTATCAACAAACCTCATTCTATGACAGGGATACTCTTCATGTTCCTCAAGATTTTCTATTCTGTGAGATGAGTTACATCAAAATCACAATACCATAACAGGGGCAGACTATAAACTGGAGTTAAACTGAGTACAAAATGACTACAATATTGGATCTGTCTTGAATTAAGCCACAGATTCTCAGCATAATTTCTGGCAAGAAAGAGACTTTTATCAATGTTGGAAACCAAGCTGTTCCATTAAACATGATGATACCCCACAATAAAATCTAGGGTTAGAAAAAAATAAAAGAGAAAAAAAGAGATGAAGTCAACAAATTATGCTTCCAAAGGTTTTGAAAAACATGTAACTTCTTTATTATTTCATTCAGAGATTCCTGGACATCTCAGCTGAAAGCTTCTGCCTGCTGTTGATGTGAAGGAGGACTGCAGTTGCTGAAGGCCATTCCATCTCTCAACCTGAAAGCTTCATCAGGAAGCAATGTCCAGACACCACATATACAAGAATGGAGAACTTATCCTGCAAAATTGAAACACCACAGGGAACTTTTTCCATGGCACTAAATCTGTGGGGCAGGCTAGCCTGCTCGCAGGCAACAATTTGAATGTAGTTGAAGATTTGTGGTTTGTGTTCCCTAAACATGTTGTTATTGTTTAGTAAATAACTGAAATCTTCATGGAGATAGGATGAGGTTCCTCCATCCACCTTTTTCTGAAATTACCATAAGGATGAATTTGCCTACCTGATCAGGTGCTGTATCTCCTCCTGTTGCTATGGTGATGCAGGCTACAGAGGTTTTCAAATCAGTGGGGAGATTATCCAAGCAGTCATAGTGAAACAATCTTTAAGATAGCTCTAGAGGTCAAGATAAGACCTGAAGAGTGGCAGGGGATAGGTGAATGCAAATTGTTCAGTTTCTGGACAGAGCTTTAGCAGCAGAGTTATAAATAGGAGGAACAATCCTGAACTGTTAAAGCTCAATGGTGGGCTGATAAGTATAATGACACAAGCCTATGTTTGCAGGGTCACTTGAAAATACTTCCCAGACTTCTGCTTGTTATAGCTACATCCCAACTCCAGGCTGGAATGACAAATGCATGTCTGATATTCCTCTTTGCCCTGGTTCAAATAAGAAAGAAACATGGTTATGCTAGAAAAAGCCACAACGTTTTATTATGACCCAGTTCTTAAAATTATTAGAGATGTTTCTGCCTGACTTAAGAAGCAAATAAGACCATATACTGAAGTCAGTAGAACAAATTTTTATTTGACAGTAAATGTGAGGTAGAGATAGAAAGAAATAGGAAAAAAAGAGAGCTGGGAAAAAAGACAGAGAGTCACAAAGAGGAAGATGAAGTATAAAAAATATCATGGCTCCATAGATTCTGAATGCAGCCCATTGATCCTCTTCTTGTGGTCTTCTTGGTGTAGAGAGTTCCAGGCTTTTCGAAGTGATGGTTGCAGCCTGGATCCACTGAGGGAAGTCCAGGGTGGTGAGGGAAGAAGGCCATGGAGATGAGGGTAGTTCTAGGGGGATTTTATTATGCTTAGGCTAGGTAGAAATACCCTCAGTACCTTCCCTGGGGTGGGGAGTTTTACCATGGATGATGTATGTTAATAATGGATCATGGGATGTGATAATACTGGATCACTCGACATGATGCCTTTGACACCTTCTAAGACACTACAGCTGACTGCTACATCAATGCAGTTGAGGTCACTATTGACCATTGTGGCTCATTAGCAAAGATGAATATCTTGAGCCCTGTATGAATTGTTCCAGTCGTTTCTCAGGGGAGTTATCACAGCTGAGTCATTTGTGTAAGGAAGAAGAAACGCTATCCTGCCTCACAGGATTTGCCACTTTTCTTCTCTTGTTCGACACCCAGTTTGTAGCATGAGGTAGCAGGTGTGCACACCCTCCGGACCTGGGCAGTTACTTTGCATATTGTCAGGTTACACCTTGATTGTCTGAGCCACTGGCATTTCAGTCTCTCACACTTATGGATACATTCTTCTCCTGGGATAATTTGTCAATAGTACCTCCTTTATCTTATCTCAAGTTCCTGTCACAGTCCAAATTTATAGGTATATTTGGGGAGTGGTGGGCTTCATGAGCAGTTGCTTCTTTTCACAATTTCCTAAAGTGGACAAAAGTCTTTCAGTGATTTTAACAAAGTTTAAGACCATTTCTGTGTCTCACACATTTCCACAAGAAATGCTGAATATCTCTGACGGTGATGGACAGTGGGATTGGTGCACCCTCAGCAGGTTCACTGATGACATCAGACTGTGTGGTGCAGTCACACGCTGGAGGAAAGGGATACCATCCAGAGGGACCTTGACAGGCTTGAGAGGTGGATTGATGCAAAATTCATGAAGTTCAACAACGAGAAGTGCAAGGTCCTACATCTGGGTCAGGGCAATCCCAGGCACACCCACAGGATGAGTGAAGAAGTGATTGAGAGCAGCTCTGTGGAGAAGGACTTGGGGGTGATGGTTCATGAAAAACTCAATGTGAGCTGGCAGTGTGTTCTCACAGCCCAGAAAGCCAGGGAAATTCTGGGCTGCATCAAAAGCAGCCTGGTTATCAGGTTGAGGGAGGTGATTTTCCCCATCTACTCTTCTCTTATGAGATCCCACCTGGAGTGCTGTGTACAGTTCTAGTGTCCCCAACCTAAGAAGGACATAGAATTGTTGGAACAAGTCTAGAGGAGGGAGACTCTACAAAGGAAACAGGCTGAGAAATTTGGGGCTGATCAGCCTGGAGAAGAGAAAGTCGTGTAGAGACCTCATATCAACCTTCCAGTACTGGAGGGGAGCCTACAATGAAGATGAAAAGGGGCTCTTCACTGGGAACCGTAGCTATAAGACAAGGGGTAATGGATAAAAATTGAAAGAGGGGAAATTTAGGTTAGATATTAGGAAGAAATATTTTTCTCTGAGACTGCCCAGGTAGGTGGTGGATGCTTCATCTCTGGTGGTGTTCAAGACGGAATTGGACAAGACCTTAAGCAACCTGGCCGAGTGGGAGGTATGCCCCTGCCTATGGCAGGACAGTTTGGGACTAGATGATCTTTAAGGTCCATTCCAACCCTTTAACATTCTCTGATCCTACGTGTAACACTACTTTTTTTAGTGGGCAGATCAGAGCTTTGGGGTGCCCTGGCACAGTGAAACCAGAGACACTGGGGGTAGAGTGACCTACTGTACCCAAGCAAGGTGAGAAATGTGGTTAATAATAATGAAACCTGAAAACATGGCATCACGAATTAGACTTGCCATGTAAAAATGAGCAGCACCTAATGTTTAACTTTCCAGCATTTTGTGACTTTTTTAACTATATTTTAATTTTATGCAATCTTCTCTCCTATCTTCCCCCCCCCTGCTTTAATCTGCTTCCTCCTCTTTGCAAGTGGGGGTGTCCTAGTGCTGGCTAGCATACTCTGCCAAGTATGAGACACTAATTAATTACTGGTTCAGAACAATCCAAGTGTGTCTGTGCAGAGGTAAGGGACAGTTTGAATTTCATGAAGGTGAGGTGATGCCCTGTCCTACACCTCAGCCCCTTGGAGTCTCCTTGGGCAGCTATGGGGCAGCTCTCAGTCGAAAGCATTCTGGGTGCACTACCCTTCACCACACCCTATGGAGCCCCTAACACAGGCTCAGAGGGGCTGGCACACTGGGAGCACTGACCCTCACACTGCCCCAGAGCCCTGGAATGGCCAGTGGGGTGGAAGTCACACCTGGGGTGGGGCCAAAGCAAATAAAAGCAGCAGCATGTGCTCTCCATGCTGCTTGGACTCTGCCATCTGGACGCGTGGAAGCTGAGCTTCCCCTGAACTCTGAGTGGTAGCTATACTTCTCTCTTTTTGCCTCTCTTTCTTTACTTCTTCTTCTCCTGATCTCCTTTCTCAATATTTTGGGTAACTCAAAGCTGGATGAGTTAGATTTTGCTGAGTTTTATGGATTAACATGTGCTATGTCAATGCTTTGTGGAATGCTTTATTTTGGTTGAATGTTGATGTTTAAACTTTTGCCAAGCTCCCTTGTTCTCTGAAGTGTACCAGTAAAAGTGCCTCCTAAGAAAACATGTGGAATGTTTCTCACTTTTGCTCCCATTTAAGGTATTAAAAGAACTGAAAGCTCTTCTAATAAATTCAGCAGGCAAATTTTTGGAGGTTATTGCCATATAGTCTAGGGAATACTCTGGGCATTTTAGTTTTTGTGAATCTTTAGAGCAACTAGTGAAGGATGATACTGCTCTTAATTATAGAATGAGGGAAAAACTATCAACCAGAAATTATGTCCAAAAGTTTAAACCTTTCGGTTGTATGAAGTGATTTCAAATATTCATTCATAAAGGGGAGGAGTCCAGCACATCAACATTTTTTCACCTTTAATGAGCTGTTCTCTAGAGCATGTCACACAGTAAGGCACTGCTTAATCTCAAGTGAGTAATACACAAACCATATAGCTACGCTAATTTAGGGACCATCTGTAGATGAGTAAAATACTTATGGTTCGGTCAGAAACACTGGCCATGCGTAACGCAAGAACTTGCACAGCATGCAATCTAATAAACACTGTGAGAGGCAGAGTAAATTAATTTGGGCTAAAGGAATGCTCACATGGTTATTTAACTTCCATTTGACTTCAAGTGCAGATGTGTGCTGCAAAAGACAACAGATCTAGCTCATGTTACCCTTTCTGCATGTATAACTGTTTCCATTCCCATGAGTTGCTTCTATCAACCTTTAAACTTTTATATCTCTTTGAAAAACATCTGACTGCAAACTTCAGTTTGAACAAGTAAGCAAAAATATAACATCATGAAGGAAGTTGTACTACTGTAATATTCTTTCATTTTAACAGAAATGTGATATAAAACCTTCTGGGGAGAGGCAGCTGCATCTGTGTGAGGAGTCATGAATAATGTATTTTTTGTTTTGGTTACAGAAATACCTTTGTCAGTTATCACTTCATCAAAGGTAAGAAAACTTGTACTGTAACTACTGCTGCAGATCCTAGCTAGGATCCTAGCTGGAGAGACTTAAAGAAGTGGAAATAGTCCAATAAATTGGAAGGACTTTAAGGATTCTCAAAGACAAAACATCATTAACTATAGAAGAGGCACATCCACACACCCTTCAAAGTCTGCATTTTCTTCTCATGTGGGTCTGCACTTTTTTTTGCTGGCATAAGATCAAAAAATTTTATTTTAGTTTCACCACTACAAACTGGACTGCAGAAAGCCAGAATCTTGGAATAGTTGTTGAAATGAAGTCTGAGTTTATGCACAGAGATTTTGTCTAAAAGAAGCAGATACTCTTAAAAGAGGAATTCTACAGCCAAAGAAATCACATCAAAGCATCTGAAGGAGGTCCTCTTCAAGGTGTGTGGCTTCCCACTGAGCCAGTGACTGAGTGGTTCCCCGCATGGTGGGCAGCAATGCTCCAGGAACACCCTTCTGTGCACCCACCTGCACAGCCATGGCAGGCCCTGCCCTATGGCTCAGACAGCTCCCTGGGCTGTGTAGCCCTCCCCAGGCACAGAACCAGCAGCTGCATGGGGAAGGAGACCCCCTGTGACAGGGTGAGTGGACCAGGCACTCTTCAGGGAAGTCCCAGAGATAACAGAGGTAATGCATTATTGGTCCTGGCATGACTTTGTTTTGCTTTTGTTAGTAAATTGTCCTTCAATACAAGTATTTGTCATATTCCATTTAGCACTGGTTGTTTGTGTATATACACATAAAAATATCTGTGTATATATATATATATATATATATGTATCTGCCTTTCAGTGTGTATTTTTCCTGCTCATTTTACTCTATTTTTGCAAAGATTTTAAAATTTGCTGCTGATAAGTGATTGATGCTAATTAAAAAACTTAAATGCAATTGCACCTGAATTAGACCTGCAATCACAGTGGTATACCAGTTATCACTAAGGTTAATTTCTTCTTGTGAAATTAAAATAATGAAATGCAATTTCTTCACTGGGTCTCTAGGAGCACTTTTACTTTGGTGCCTGTTGCTCATCTTTGCCTGCAAACTTTTCAGTCATAACTATTCTAAGACAAAGTCTCTGTTTCTAAGTAGTCAATGCTAATCTAAAAGTGCTTCAGGCTGTACCATCTTCTTTGTTCTGATTTATGATGGTATCGCCAGTCTTCTGCATATCTTTTAAGTTTCAAGCAGCAGGTATTTACATTGGCACATCCTAACACTGACAAAAAAAAGAGAAGCTATATTGAAATACACACAGTAGTTTTCAAATAAGCTTTTCTTACTCTAAACAGCACCAGATGCCCTAAAAGAACTTGTAGAACATTAAACATAAATATTGGTATTTATAGTATATATAGCATATTTATAGTATATATAGTATTGGTATTTATAGTAGTTTGCTTTTTAGAAAAGTTGCTTTCCGAACTGAAGCAGTTACCTGACTAGATTTTTTTCTTTGTCAGTTATATTTGCATATATTATTAGACATACTGGAACCATGTTCCTTTTCCAATCCTACTGTTCCTTTGCATTGATAATATATGAAGGTTGTGTAGTGCACCGATCCATGCTTTCATCAAGTTTTGAATCTTAATTCACAAAAACATACGTACACCCTGCTCCATACAAATGTACTGTAGCTACACTTCTGAAGTCTCTGGATTAAGCTTCTGGCATGTAAGTACATGTCTTTCCTGTTCACTTTCTCAGGACAGGAGCATGTGCTTAGATGATTTTTTAATCAGAAATATAGTTATGCAGTCATGGTTGGTTGAAACTCATGTTTCTACCGGCCACAACGGATGCAGGTAGATCAAAACACTAAGTTTTGAAGAATTGGTTGTATATAAAGTTCCTTTCTGCATATCTCTCCTCAGGTACTATACTATTAGTAAGATTTGCACATCATTAGTGCTGCTAATTCGAAAATTTCACCTCCTGCTGTAGCCATTTCATTTAGACTCACAGGCTGCCTGCCAGTGATCAAGCTGTGACTTCAGTGACCCATTAGAGCATTGATTTATATGCTCACATGTCTCTCTTATTATCTTGTTTTGATTTTGATCTGTTCCAAATTATTCCTGAGAATATCTCAGCTACCAGATGACCCTGGAACTGAGAACTGAGTTTTTTTTTTTTTTTTTTTTTTTTTTTTTTTTTTTTTTTTTCCTGCTGGCTCAGTTGGGTTAGGCACAAAGGGAATGCAGAGGAGCCAGCCAGAACTGAAGCACATGTATTTGGCTTATTGTGTCAATATCAGAATAGGCAAAATTAAGCAAGAATCATGAACATACAAAATGCAACAATCAAAGGAGCAAATGAAAACAGAAGGGGTAAAATGAACACAAAAGAAGCTGTCTTTAGGTACCAACACTGAGATGGAGCATGCTCATACAAGGCTGGAAAGCAGAAATTCAAACTAATATTTTCAACCAGATGGAAACTCTTATAGGAAAACTTGAAGATCATAGTGACACCATCCTGATGCTTGGAGGGACAGAGTAATCTTTCTGCAGCATTGTGGACCCCCTGATGGTGTACTGAAAGCTTTGATTAAGTAGGGTGCAGCAATGAAGAGAAGCTTCTTGGTGGCAATAATGCAGTGCTTCAAGAAGACTGAAAAAGAGATTTAAAACATGAGATAAATCTGCTTTAAAATATTAGTGACTTTACTTCAAGATGTAGTCAGGATTTCATGCTTTACTCTTTTCCTGTCTTATTTGCCTTAACGCATGTCAGAAATATGCAATGTGGTTTGAAAGTGGCTACTTCAAAAGAAACTGTTTTCTTGTTTCAGTTTTTGTATTTTTAGTATTCCTGCAGATCTCTGCCTTCATAGAGAGATACATGCCTTTTCCATGCAGCATCCATGAGTATTTTTCACTTTTAAAGAATAGACAAACTTCATGTATTAATGCAGGAAAAAAATTTCATGAGATCTCAAATTTATTTTTTTTCTTAGAATGAAAACTAAAGTTCAGAAGCAGGTACTCATTTCTAACTGGTTTTATCCTCCTTTGTGTTTATCTTGTTACATGATTATACCATGTTCTATTACCACCCAATTTTCAGAAAATGATTGTGGACACTGAACCTGTATTCCCTTTCTTGTTGTGCTTTATAACAGTCTGGGACAAGCTGCATGCTGAAAAGGGAAATACAAAAAAAGTGGAGGAATATAATTTAAAATAACTTCCCCATGAAATTTATCTAATCTGAAGTTTAATCACACTCTTAACAACTGACATGTCAGCCTCACCTCTGTGCCTGGGAAGATCATGGCAGGGATCCTCCTAGAAGCTATGATAAGGTATATAGAGGAACTGGAGATGATTTGAGGCTGCCAGCATGGTTTCATGAAGGGCAACTCCTGCCTGACCAACATAGTGGCCTTCTGCAATGGAGCAGCACTCAGTGGGCAAGAGAAGGGCTAGAGGTGTCATTTATCTGGACTTCCACAAAGCTTTTGGCATGATCCCCACGATCTCTTTCTCTCTAAATGGGAGAAAAGTGCATTCAATGGACTGTTTGGTAGATGAGAAAGTGGCTGAATGGTTGTGGGTAACAATTCAGAGTCCCGATGGATGTCGGTGGCAAGTGGTGTCCTTCAGGGGGCAACTCTGGAACCATTGTTAATGTCTACATTAAAGACATATATAATAAAGTGCACCCTCAGCAAATTTGCAGATGACCCCAAGCTGAGTGGTGCAGTTGAAACACCTGAAGGACAGGATGTCATCCAGAGGGACCTGAACAAACTTGAGAAGTTTGGGCCCATGGGAATACCATGCAGTTTATCAAGACCAAGGGTAAAGTCTTGTGTTATAATTATGAATACAGTCTGGGGGTTATCATAGTGAGATCATCCCTGACAAGAAGGATTTTGAGATGTTAGTGGATGAGAGGCTGGACATGAGCTGGCAATGTGAGCTTTTAGCCCAAAAAGCGAGTTGCATCCTGGTCTGCATCAGAAGACAAAAATTAGAAAAGATGAGTCTGCCCCTCTGCTTTGCTCTGGTGAGATCTTGCCTGGATCACTGCACAAGCTCTGAGGTCCTCAACACAGGAAAGACATGGGCCAGAACCTCTCCTAAGAGGAAAGGCTGGGAGAATTTGTTTTATTCAGATTGGAGAAGAGAAGACTTCCCAGTGACCTAATAACAGCCATCCAGTACCTGAAGGAAACCTACAAGAAAGGAGGAAAGAGGCTATTTACAAAAGCATGTAGTGATGAGTCAAGGGAAAATGAGTTTAAATTGAAAGACAGTAGGTTTAAATTAGGCATTAGGAAAAAATTTTTACTGTGAAGGTAGTGAAGCATTGGAACAGGTTATTCAGAAAAGTTGTGTTCTGGATGTCCAGTCCCTGGAAATGTTCAAGGCCAGAATGGATGGAGAATTGGGCAATCTGTCCCCACCCACAGCAAGGCAGATAGAACTAGATGTTCCTTAAGATCCCTTCCAATCCAAGCCATTCTATGATCCTTTGATTCTATGTCTTGTATAGGGTTTGTTTTTAAACAGTTTAACAGTCATTCCCTGGATTTTTTTTTTTTTAATTAATTAATTGCTAATAATATACTAGTGTCCAGTAAACTAACATCCTACAGAAAGATTGGGGGCATCATTTTATTGTCTACTTCTTCAGAGAAGCACCATGGCAGAACTCCTGGGAGACAAAGAAACTGCAAACCTATTCCATCCCAAAACTAGAGGTTACTGCCATTTTTCCTTTTATTAAAAACGATTTTCTGAAATCCTGAACAATGTGGAGTAAATACATTGTTATTATTCTGAAATTTTGCAATGCTGTTTTCCCTGATATGGCACGTTCAAGTCTTATTACTTCCCTGCTTTGTAAAAATGAGAAGGTAATAATGTAAGCACTCAGAAACCCCAAAGGATACAAATGTCATTTTCCTCCTAGCTTTTTAGATTGGAAGAACAATGTACTTTTTGCTTATTAGGCAGGGAAACATGTCTCCCCTAACTCCGCCCCAGCATAATTTGTACTTGCAAATAAGGTCAGGTTTGTGTTTTTTTCCCCAGATTGTCAGTTATGAGAAATACACTCACCAAAATAATTATTTTCAAATCCCTTTTTTATAATATTAGCCTACAGCAAAGCTATTTTTTTACAGGAAGAGAGGCATCCTGTCATGAGACAGGACACATCCCATGGGCTATTCAATCACACTGAGTATTTTGATGATAGGAAGGAAGAACCATCACTGATCTGCGAAGGGCAGAGAGTTCACTGAGTATCCACTGAGTCTGAAGCAATTTGTTTCTGCACAGAAGAGTGCTGTGGTTTAATCCCAGTCAGCAATCAAGGTCTGTGCAGCCACTCACTCACTCCCCAGCCAGTGGGATCAAAGAGAGAATCAGAAGGGTAAAAGCTACAAAACTTATGGGTTGAGATAAAGACAGTGTAATGGGGAAAGCAAAATACACACACAAACAAAACAAGGAATTATTTCACTGCTTCCCATGGTCTGGCCAGTGTTCAGCCATCTCCAGGAGAACAGTGCCCCGTCACACATAATGGTGACTTGGGAAGACAAACGCCATCAGTCCAAATGTCCCCCTTCTTCAGTCTTTGTACTCAAATTTATATACTGAGCATGACACCATTTAGTATGGAATATTCTTTTGGTCAGTTTGGATCACCTGTACCAGTCATGTTTCCTCCCATCTTCCAAGGATCCCCAGCTGCCTCACTGGTGTGACAGCACAAAAAAGCAGAAAAGGTCTTGGCCCTGTACTAGCCAGGTCATAGTTAAGCCTGAATTAATTATTTGCTGTAGCATTACAATGACATCTACTTCAAATAAATAGGATTTTAATATGAACTTTATAAATGTGAAAAGGAATGCATAAGTCACTGAAGGACTTCATCTTGCATCCAGAAACTTCACTAAGTGGGGATTTTGTCCACTTTAATATTGCAAGATCAAACACACAGGAACCAGCAGCAAACAGGAGACATCTACAGCACTTGTTTCCTTGCTCAGTGAGCAGATCACTGCAACCTCTCTGGAATCATGGAGAGTCGTCATCATTGGCCGATATGGACATTAAGTACATATTTCTCAGAGTCATGCAGGAGGAAACAGATGACAGGTAGGAGAACAATCCTTAATGTGATTAATATGAGCTTCCTTAATATGATTAATAAGCCTTATATCTTCACTTTGCATTTTTATTTTTAAATTCTGAGTAATTTAAAGTCTACTGCTTGGAATAGCATAGCAAATCTCTGTTGATTTTTAATTTTTTCTTATTCTACATTTACATTTATCTTATATACTACAGAAGACAGAAAAATCTGTACATTTCATCCTTATACTTCTAAAATGTACGTCAATTTTACAGATAGTTTTAGATTTTTTTTTAAAGAAAATTTGGTATTTAACCCAAACAATGAATATATAAGGGTAGAAAAAGTACAAAAACTGTTTAAACCCCCCCCCACCCCACCTACAAATAGTAATCCCTCCTGAAGCACAGTAACAAGTTTGTGATGTAATGATAGTCTGTCGATCCAGTGGTGACAATGCACAGTGACCTATGCCACTGGTTCACACAGCCAAAGATTTGGAAGGTGACAAGGATGAAAACAAGAATATCTGCCAGAGGAAGAAACTTCCCTGAAGAGCAACTGCAGCTCTGTAGTGCAGCAGCTAGGAAGAAGCAAGAGCCATTGGACTTGCCCTCTGTATTGTACGAAGCAGAACAAGGTACAACGCAATTGACCAGAGGAAGACAGAAACCATCTTTGGCTGTGTGAACCAGTGGCATAGGTGGCATGAAATGAGATGTGTACAGAATTTGAATAAAATTAATGGTAAAATAAGAAAAAATTCTCTCCAGGAGTGCTACACGTGTGCTTTACACACCATTACAATATAGGAATTCCTATGAATTACATAACTTGGGAAGTTTGGCTATGTTGCAGTTGCCTGTTTTCCCCTTAGTAATTAACATATTTATTACCTACTGTATTGCTTAAAGACCTTATTTTCTTTCTGCTCTTTGGTTATAGTGAACTTCCATGGCTATATTACAGCCACCTAAGGCATATGTGTCATTGTTGAATATTTCTCATTTTTACCCCAAAATGCTCTTATCTTTAGAGTTCTTTTAAATGTATGTTAAGAATAGAAAATAAAATGGATGTATAATATTTCTGTCATACTATTGTTTTGAACTGCTTCAAAGAGACAAAAAATTATTTGTACAAGTGTATAGAAATAATTCTCTGTTTTTCCTAAGAGTCATAGATTTCATCTTATCTCACTAATGGTATAATAACATAAACAATGATAATTAAAATTAAATAAAACCCAAAATAAAACCATTATGATTACTAAGGGAAGTCTCCAATCTGTAATTGATTCAGTATTATGATTTGTGAAAACTCAGAAAGGAAAGAAAAACGATGTGCTAGTTGTTGCCATAAGTTTTGTTCATGAGAATAATGGCACTACTTTTGTTAGTTTTTCACTTCAATACACTTAAGAAATTAAGAGATAATATCATAATGAGAAGGCCTTGAATACGGATAGGCTTTTAATACCAGACAACCTGACTGAAGCAGCATGTTGTTGGTTGTATTTTCTCATAGAGCAAATCTTAAACTCCTTTAGAAATCCCATGAAAATCATTATTCTGTTTTCACACAATAGTTTAGGTAGACAAGATTTAATGAAGTTATTCAGGTCTGCTTCCTGCTCTGAACAGGGATATCTTTAATGGTCAGGTTGTTCAGGGCTTAGCCCCTTCAGATGGTGAGAATCCCTGAGGAGGGAAGTTTCACCACCTCCCTTTCCACTTTGGGAGTCATCAGGTTTGGTGTGAAGTTTCCCCATTATTTTAAGTTATCTCAATCTCCCTTCTCTTGTTTTGGATTGAATCAATCTTTTTGAAAGACAGACTGATGCTTGGCATTTTTCTATCTTTATTGCTGTCTGCACTGTATGAGGATGGCAGTGAATAGCAACTGCACATTCCAGCCCAACAAAGGACTTGTGTCACATACCATTTTGAACAAGAACTTCTGCATTTATGTTATAGACTGCGTCCAAAACACTGATGGGCAAACTGATGTAGATAAACGTTGTTTGTATGTCTACTTGTGTATAACTGTATTGAAAAAGCAGGCTTGATTGCTCTAACTGTAAGTATTTCACGTACAGTACAGAAAGCTCTACAGATTGTCTTGCATAGCTCAAGTTTAAGATTAAACTTGATCTCTTGTTTTTCTTCTAGTTCTAAACAACCTTTCCCAGAAAAAACCTTTGAGTTTGTGTGGTGTCAGAAATAGTTGTATATATTGCAGAGGGGGATACTAATAAGTTCTACAAAGATGCTCCATAGATTCGTTGTTTCAAAAATCTGTATTTTTTCAGTCCAGCACCAGCATTTGGGTCATTGTATTTTACAGAAGTGTTTAGATCTCCAGAGTAATTCTTAGAGTCGCAGAACTGAGCTACCAAATGAAGGTTGTTGCTGATAGATGAAAGACACAGCTTTTAATTAGTTTTAAGTCTTCACCACACACACATACAAAGAAACACATATGCTGGGTGATGCTTATTTTGATTCCATTTTAAAAACACTGCAACACCCAAGAGCTACATATCCTGTATATACACTAATTATTTTAATTAATTATATTTAATATGTTTGAAATTTTAAGTTAAATTTTGTCTATATTTTCACTTTAGAAAAACATGAATGCAATTTGTATTTCATGAAGCCAGTGAGGATGATAAAATGAATAGACAGAAAGAACATGGTATTTAAAATACAAGAGCTATCCCTGTGGGTTAAGGGAGATGAATAAACATAAGAAAGGAGAAATGGAAAGGTCCAGGCCCTCAGCTGATGCAAATTGGTGCTGATACCAGGAGAAACTGTGTACTTGACACTATATGGGGTCCAGTGTTAGAGCAGAGTGTGAAATAAAAGGCATAAGCAATTGCTTTTGTAAAAGTAATCTGTAAGCTAAAATCATTGAGATAGGCGAAGCAGAGTTCTATGGCTTAAAAAGGTGACATATTTCTGGTAATGTTTTTCTTTGTGGGGATTTGCAGAGAGGATACAGAAAACTAAACATAGTCCTTAAGAAAAGAGATAGAAGGAAGCTGAAAAAATAAACCAGTGAGTGTGAACTTGGCTTCTAGTTATTTTAAGAAAAGTTTATACAAACCAGTCAGTGTCTTTGTTAATTTTCTCTGGCAGATCTGGTGTATTGTGTTAGATGATTACTCAGAAAAGATAAAATAATAAAAGGGGAAGAACATGGTATGAGGTAGCATGTTTCCAGAAGTCTGGAGAGCCTATTTCAGAGAAAAATTCTGTTATAAAGCTTATCCCAGCTAACAAGCGTTCTGCCTTATCACATCACCATGCTCTGTCTCTCTTTTCTCTGTCCTTTATCTCTGATGGAAATTGCTGCTTTCCAAATCACAATGTTTCCATTTATTGATAGAATTCTCCTAAGATAAATTTTTAAATATTCTCAAGTAAGAGTGATACCATGACTTTTGGTACCCATGTGCATGCCCTTATTTTTTATTTTTTTTTTTTTTTTAATTTTATGTTTTCTTTCTTTTCCTGGAATGTTTTTCTGGTAGTTTAATATTAAGAAGGAGAAATCTCTTTTTATCAAGAATATAATTTGAATCTAATCTTAAAATATGCCTTTGCAACATCAGATAAGCTAAGTGAACATGCACGCTGTAAGAAGAGTTATAAATTTTTCCTAGCCAGAATAAGTAATTTCTTTACTGATTCATGTATCATATTTGTTATCTATTTTATCAACATTTACAATGATGCTATTTTCTCACATTTTGAAACAGGATGGGATGAAATTTACAGAATGACATTCTACATTTTTTTTGTTAAAAGCTGTGATCTTAGATAATTGATAGAAAACTGACGCTAGGATTACATTAGTTATATATTCTGGAAAATTCAGTCTGTGAGCAGTTTAGACAGCTTTCCATGTAAAGATCACACAGCTGATAGCTACTGAGTATGCAGAGCACTAAGCTGATCAATCAGATCTGTGTATTTCAGCAAAATCTTCTCCTTCTGAGTTGAGTAAATTCTAGCTTTTGTATCAGTGGAAGATATGTTGGGTCTGCTGCAAACCTCTTGAGCTGAGGCAAAAAGGGATGTGCTTAATTCTTTCCTGCCTGGAAATAAACACACAAAATCAGTTTAATAGACTTGAATTTAAAAAAAACAAACAAGCAAACAAACAAGATCAAAACCAAACAAACCAAAACCCAAAAACAAATCCCCAAACAAAAAAATCTAAAATTAACACAAAACACTTTCAAGAATCTCAGAAAGCCTATTTAAAAAAAAGCTTCTGTTTTCACACTAATCTCAAGTAACAAGCATATCTATCATAACTTCCATATCTATCATACTTTTCTTTTTCCACCCATGTTAGAAATGGCTGCTACCTAGAACTCTGAGTCAGCATGTAGATGAGAAAGCAAAAACGTGATAAGCTAGAAAATCTTTATTTTGTAGTCAGTAACCACTGTACTTTTGGAATTCAACTGGAGAATTCCTGGAGAACCTGCAGTTCTACCTTCCCGTACAACTGCTAGGCTCTCCAGGGTGCTGAAATCAGAACAAGTGTAAAGGCTCTTGGCATATTTTAGTGTGATGTGAAACATTAAGGTAGTGCTGTTTCCCTTTTAAACTTTAAGGAGATCCTGAAGGCACTACTTGTCTCAGCACCAGGGAAGAAAAGGAGGATGGTAGGTTTGGAAAAGATGAACTGCAAAAAATACCAGCACGAGTCTATGCCATGCTGGGTGTCAGTGTGCTCTGCTCTTTAAAGCACTACAGGTTTCCACTTCTGAGCAGTGACTGCTGATGTCTGTCACTGCAATGTTGTCTTCCTAAGGTCAAGTTTCCAAAATCAGCACAACTCTTGCTACTTTGTAGCAGATGGTAGTCTGCCCTGGTGTCTCCAGTGGCTTAAACTGCTTCTGCCATTCACTTTGATGGCTAGATATTAATCAGAAAGGAAGAGTGATGTGAGGGCTAGTTCCACATGCTTTGCTCCTCGACCATACGTAGTGTAGCAGTTTGATGAAACCTGCTCCTCAGACTGTCCACGGTGCAGACTGGACAAATGCCACCTCCTATTGAGGAAGTATGGCATGGTACTGCAGTGGGTGGTTAATAAGTAAACACTGCAAGAAAACCTCACATAAATTTGTTGAGTGTCCCTGATGAATTGAAAGTACAAGTCAAATACTTGAAATCTTCATAGATGCTGATTTTTATTTAAAGTTCCACAGCTCAATGTGTGTTATCAATTTCATACTTTACACAGTTAAAGTAACAACTCCTGACTCAACTATTAATAAAATGAAAAAATTGAAGTTGTAACAATAGATTTTGAATAAATGAGAGATCCTTGCCTAGCTGGCCCTTGTAGGTGTCTGAGCACTTCAATCCCAACAGAGATGACCATTTAGGTTACATGTGAAAGTTGTGTGACCCCTGCACTTCAGTGAATGTCATCAATGGTAACACTTTGCTGGCATTGCAAATGACCTAAGAGCAGGGCATGGAGGGTAAATATTTGCATTGTTCATATGCAAATGATGCTGGGTAAGTGTGCTCAAAAATACCTGCATCTTCTGCATTTGCAACTTGGATGTTGTAAAACTGATTTTATTCAAACACTTTTCTCTGAAATTTCTTTTATTTGTGTGGTAAGAAATACTGAAAATAGTTTTGGTGGTTTTTGTTTTTCTTTGTTTTTTGTTTTTTTTTAATGTGGCTAAGAGGAATTAGGGATTATGCTGATACTTAAATTTGATCTAAAATACATTTATAGTAAAGCACTTGAAAGTCAGTGTAGAGTATTTTACTGGTATTATGTATGTGACATTGTCTTCTAATATTTTATGATGAAGAGAGAAAGAAATTGCATAATTTGAGAGCATGATTATGCATAAGGTGGTTTCAAAGGCCAATTTGTAAGTTTTGAACGAATGTTTACTTCTAAACTAACTTTTATTCAAATTATCTGTCTGCTGCAGTTTGTTCTGCAGATCTCTTCTCTCCTCTTAAAGTTTGGTAGAGGTAGCATTTGTGACAAAAGCTTAGTGTCCACAATAATATGAAAAAAATATTACAAACTGGAGTCTGGGTCATTGACATTCCAGACTTTTCATTCTTAAAAAAAAAAAAAAAAAAAAAAAAAAAAAGTATTGCACATAGACATTTTTTATTTCTCAATTATAATGTAAGTATATATAGACAAATTAAGACTCTGAAGGCATCTCTCTAATAACTTAAAGTACTGGATCTCATAGCATGACAAAGTACTACAGGCACTGGAGGCTTCCTGCTTTCACTGAGGTTGTTCTTTAAAAAGCAATAGGTAGAATATTAATTGGACTTCTCCTCTGTGTATCTGTGAAGATGCAGAACTCAGAAAAATCCATGCCGAATAAAATATTAATTTAGTTTAAAAGTCCCCATGACAAAATGGGTCATTATCACTAATGCCACAGCAACATCAGTTTTCTGGAGGTCAGAGGAGTTCAGTTAGCTTTTCTAATTATGTGTGTCAGGCTTAGTACAGAAAGAATAAAGCTGTTTGTTAAAGTTGTTAAACATCCACTTATAGACTGCAGCCTTGTATTGATTGTCTACTGCTCAAAAAGGTTCTAGAAATCTGTTTTGAAATGGGATTCAGATGATTTCCATTAGATTTTGCAAAACCCCACATATTCACAGGTTTTAAGAAATGTTTATTTATTGATGACTTAGAAGCAAGTTCATAGTGATTAAGTATTTTCACTTCACACCAAATTCAGGAAGTAAGAGGACAAGCCTGAAGATCTTCCCTCAAACTCTTTGAGTGTATGCCCCTGCTGGAGCCTGTAGGAAGAACAGGGCTGCCCCACCTGGCTTTGCTGGAGCACACATTTGGGTTTTGGTTGAGAAAAGGAGCACACAGCACTGATGTGACTCTGTGTACATTTCTCTGGAAAGGCTGCTGTTTCCTCCTGTTTCATCTCAAGCTTCCTTTGGATACTAGTGTGACCCACATCACTGTATGAGTTACTGAATTCTACTCCTGTATTTTCTGTCTGGAAAGGTGGGCTTTGATTTCTTTCCACTGATGTTTTGCATGATCTAAGAATGGTCAACATGAGGGTGGTGTCAATGTTTGGTGTGTCAGGGGAGAGGAGAGCACAGGTTTAAGGGAAGTGGGTTGAGGCCAGACTCCTGTCACTGGTGTCTTCTGAGAAGGACTGACAGAGACAGTCTTGGTGTAACTTCTCTTTATTGAAGGATGTTGGCTGGCCAGACTAATTAGTTCTGTGCTTACTGACTGTAAGTGTAACATGCTCTGTCTCCCTGAAGCAATAACTCAGTCACCAGGTGATCCACTCAATCAGCAGGTCATCCAGAGATCACTGCACTACATACCAGAAAAAGATTTATTTATTGCTTCTTGTTTAACCTCAAGCATGTAAATCATTGCACTGATTTGACTGCACTTCTTAATAGACATATTTTTAAGCATGTCAATAAATGTTTGACACTAGTGATTTTGGATATTTAGTTTCTTTAGCAAACTGATTTTTTCTTGATGTATGCTGGCACCTTTTTTACTGACACTTCAAAATATAAGAGTTTTTTGTGTTGACAAGACTTCAGAAGATAGCTCACTTTAGATACATGTTAATCCTCTTCTGAACATCAACCTGACACATCCTTTCCCAATTTATTAAGTGTTGCAATACCTACCACTGTTGACAAACAGGGAAATGTTACATTTATAAACATTTTCAACAAGAAGGCGTATTTATTAGGCTTGTGTGTCTGGATTCCAAGAGATGATAAAACTTATCACCACAGTAATAATTACGCATGCAAAATACTAATACTTGCCCGTGGATCTCCACAGCAATTGATTAGGAATTGTTAGTGAAGGGAGAACTTCCAGTTCTTAAAAAAAATTATATTGTAATTAATAAGACTTTCTATGTTAAAATTGGAATTCAAAACCAATTAATTATTGAAATCAAAATCAATTTCCTACTAATCATATGTTTTAATGTCATTTTAATGTGCACATTAAATCTATGAACTATTTAATGGTGAAAATGGCAGGAAGATTTTGGTTTTATGTTGTCCATAGAATGGAAAAGCTGCATTATGATTTTGAAAGGCTGATGCTTTCTGTAGTTTTCAGTCTTGTATACTTCTTTAATTGATAATATTATTTGTAAATACTGTTGTTTTGAGCATAATTGTGAATTTGCTGTGTTGCAACAGCATTATTCTTAAAGTATATTTGTAATATTTAGTGCATTCCAAAATTGAAAGTCACATTCACCTATTAAATTTCAAATGTGAACTATTCAACAATGTGCCAGCAAATTCAGCCTTTTTCTAAGGAATTGTTTGTTTTAAACCACTTTGAACTGAAATCAGATATTTCAGGCTAATTTTCTTCTATCATCCTTTGTACCTCTTGAATGTTGTTGTTTCAATCTTATCCTTTATAAGGGCATATAATTAACATTTTACAAGAAACACAACATTATTAGCACGAAACATTTCTATAAGCTCATTTCTATTCTTTCAGTAAGGCATTTTTCAGACTTGCTTGTAGTAACATTATTAGAAATTTTGCTCCATCCTACCACTTAATGTTTCCTGGAGGAGTGAAATTCCCTTTAATATTTTCATAATTATAGTGCTGCAAAGGAACATGCCAGAGAAATAAAAATACTCAATTTAAGGGAAAGAAGCACAATGTAACTGAGCTGATCAAGGAAATCCACTGCTGATCTAAATTTGCCTAAGATCCCAATGACATGGAAGCAACCTCCTGCGATTAAAGGTACCAATATCTTTCCTTTCCTGCTTTTCCATGTTACTTGTAGCCTTTGGGTTCCCCTCCCATCCTGCTGTGCTTACTCCCTTTGGTCTCCTGAATCTGTCACTGCCTCAGATGCCAAAATGACATCAAGACAAATGCTCCTCCTGGTCATGGAGACAAGTGTTCAGGCCCTGTCTACGTAGTGGTTCTGACAGATGTGCAATAAATTCAATGTCACCAAATTTACTCAGTAATAGTAAGAAGCACTTTCCAGCAGCTGCTTTTAGTTGCATTTCAGGAAGAGTCTGGCCTGTCAATCCAGGAAACACTTTTTTTGTAAAGAGCTTCGTTTTTTAATTGTTGTTGTTTTTTTTTGGTTGGGTTTGTTGTTGTTGTTGTTGTTGGGTTTTTTTATTTTGTGGTTTGGGTTTTTTTTACCAATTTGGTGGGGTTTTTTTCAATATGTTTCAATGTTCTCAAGCAAAACAATATGCATGTCAGAAACTAAGTTAAATTTTTCATCAGAATAAGCTCTGTCTGTATTTCACTATCAGCTGATCAACTACTTTGTTTTTGGAGACCTTAACCTGAAATACTTGCAAATACATGCAAATACTTTTGCAAACATAATAATGAAGGCATTAAGGTCCTAACAATAAAGAAAAAAAAATTCTGAATAGTCTTGCATTTAATTATTATGCTCAAAAATGCCATAGTTTCTTTTCTGTTCTTGCTCATCAAATTTGCAGTCTCAGCAAGAGTGCTTTCATAGGTGAGTTGCAGTATTAGGTGTAAAGATATGTTAACAGAGCAGTTCAGTTTGTAGAACATGTAATTATTGCCATACAATTTTTTTCCCTTAGATAAGAGAGAATATCTCCTGTAAAGAAAGAAAAAGGCAAATTTTAATACAAAATTATTAAAAGGTGCTCTTTCCTAATGAAGTTTGCTGTTTGCTATTGTAACAACCCAATTAACTAATAAATTGACTATTGAGTCAAACTGAGTATTTCCTAGAAGGTGGAGAATATAAATGAGCATTTAGATTGTGACAAAAATTAGCGTCATTTTAGTAGGTTCATATATATAATAGTGTCACTTTGATCAATTCTCTCCTCAGGTTTAATGAAAGAGAGCATTTTTTTATCTGTTAAATTGGGATTTCAGTCTTCTATACTTCATACTCCTCAGTGTTCTTTCAGCTACTTTTACCCACAAACTGCTGCATGTTTGCCAAAAATGTGGAAGAAAAGATAAAAATATAATAAGTTTTAATTAACTGCTAGAAAAAGATAGAAAGATGTTTCAGTGAAGAGAAAACTGTAATAGAACTTGGAAAAACTGCATTTTGTCTTTGCTGTTTCTTGAAGTACATAAAGCAAAGTATACAATAGATACTGAGAGAGTGGTCATTATTTTTAAAAGTAGAATCCTATATAACCTTGAGAAGTACAGTGGTGTGAAAGACCAGTAGCTGTCTGCCAGAAAGTCTATCTGATGTCAGAGGAATTTTCCAGCTAAGAGCCTTGCAGGCTTTCTGTCAGGGTTTACACAGTTGGACCATTCAGTTATGATGCAGTCCTCTCTTATAGCACAACTCCATAATTAAATGGGGATTCTGTGGAATTTGGACAAGATTGACTGACTGGCTGGAGCATTGTGGAATATTCTTCATTGGACCTATTTTCAAAATGCTTAGGATAACATCTGCGAGAAATGAGATAAACAACTTCTTGATGATCTGTGAGCTCTTTACCTACAATTAGTTAATCAGATACAGTTACCATACCAAATAAATGTTTCTACTGCCTGCTTCAAATAGCAAAGTATTGCTTTCGTGCAGTGGCAAGGCAGGAAGCTATGCAATAGTTCTAATAATGAGAATATCCTTGGCTGGGTTTGTAAACATAGGCTTCAATGTCTAAATGTAGATATTTGCAAGTGAGTTGTAGTTTTAAGCTCTTTTCCATTTTTATTGACTTGAGGTTTCCCGTTGACCCTGGCAATAGTACTCTGGCTGTAACAGAGTTCCATAACATAGCTGTGGCTTTAGTGTATTCAGAGAAACAGTATTTTCCAAAGGACTTACATTCCAATTACTTACATTTTGTACAGTAAACTAATGTATCTATTTATCCAGTCATAACTTTCTGATGTATTTATAGCATCAACTTTCCACTGTTCTATTTTCCTTACATGAGGTAAGAGGACTAATCAAAATAATATTTCCTGGTGTGTCTGAACACAAGAGGGTATGTTTGCTAATCCCAGCACAAGGGAGGCAGGAATGTTCAAAAATGTGCCAAGTCTGTCCTTTTTGGGTAGTAAAGCTCCCATATCACTTCTACTGCTGACTATAAGCTGCCAAATCTGATACCAATGTCCTAGTAAAACAATTTTGGGGATAGTGACTGTCTTGCCATGGTTATCATCCTTTTGTAATGTCTTGGTGTTGCAGCATGAACTTATTACAGCCTTGTATTCCTCCCCTGCACAATGTTCCATGAAGTGGCACGTTGCTGAGGGACAGGACAACAGTGCAGAACTACCAGCACCTGCACATGAGAAGGATGGAAGGAGTCTCTTCTGGGGCCAAGTGCCTTGCTCTCACCACAAAACCACAAAGAGTTTCATAGCTTCTTAGTTAAGAGCTCAGAAAGCTTATCATGTGCAAAACTCAGTTACAAAACTACACAAGCCACACAATTCAGATTTGCTTTTTCGGTGACCAAAGTTTTTGCACCTGGTCTGACAATTCAGAGCCTATTGCAAAATTCACCTGTGGGCCCTTAGGTGGTGAGGAAAAGGAGGGAGGGAGGGAAGAAGAGCTAAGATTGTTCTGTAGGATTTCTATCCCAGGCTTGGAGGCTAGGTTTATGGGACTGTGCCACTGATACACATAATGGATACACAGTGGTTCAAGAAATAAAATGAAAGGCTTCTTGAGCTCAAGGAAGCAAGCTTTCAGATTGCTTCAGCTAGGTTGCATCTGACTATAGAGGCAGATTCATAGCAAATGAATGCATGCATTTTGTTTTTCAATGGTATAATTTATTAGACTAACAGAAAACAGATTTCCAGCCTTATATAATATGGGAACACTGAAATCACTTCAGTTGTGTTTTGCAGGATATATATCTATTAGTGGGAGCAGAATATAGGGCTTTCTCTTACTTCAATGCTGAATTGTTTTTGTAGAAATTAAGGTTTCACCAACATTGTTAAATTCAAACCATGGCCTGCAAATGCTTTCAGAAGGGAAAGACACAATAAAATTCATTTTCTAGTATAGATCTACATGTTTCCTCTGAGAGACAGTAGCACTAGAGAAGACTACAGTTACTCACAAGGTGGAAAATTACCAGTTTTATTTTTCATCATTAGCCATTCCAGTGGCAATTTGACACAGTTGGAATACAGCTCCTGACAGCACCTGGAGGGAACATTCTTTTTGACATGCATTACATAAAAGCTACCATAACAGTTTCATTAGTGAAAAATGGGGCACATAGGAATTAGTCTGCCTTAGTCATAGCATAGGTGTGTTGTTATTATTAGGGAGGGGGAGAAAGTGCACACACAGCTCACTGAATGGCTGGATTAATGCATCCTTGGCCAGATTTCATAAAGTTCAGTCAAATGTTGCTGGAGATGAATAGGAACCATTGAAAAAAACCCCTCAACATAGAGAATATTTTTTAAGAAATTAAATACATAAGCATTCACTGGGTGCAGTCATTTTAGCACTTCAGTCTGTCACTGATTTATTCAGTCTTACATTGAGTCTAAATGTTACTGCTTCAGAAGAATGCCAGAGTGCCATTATGCAGATCACACAAATATGCAATGTCTTTACTTAATTAAAATAAATGTGGGCATAGTTGTAGTGCAAGATTCTTCAGGAGACTCTCCTGGACTTTTTTTCTGCTTGCCAGGATCCCTCAGGTCTACTGGCTGTGGATGTTCAAGCATGCAATTTCTCCAGGTGTTTTAAGCACTGTATCTTCAATATTCAGTCTCATTGACTATCGCCCTGTCTTGGCACAAGTTCCAGGAGAGATGGAAGCAGCTGAAGGATAAGGAAAGAATATTACTCTTTATGTACAGTAAAGTACAGACATAAGTGTGCAATGAAAAAATTAATATACACTAAACAGTCTTGGTAAGTTTCCAGAGGAGAAAAGGCTCTCTGCCTAAGTATGAATGTAGTGAAGCAGACGACTGGCAGCTGTGTTTTCCTCTGCTTCAGGCACTGTGGCATGCTAGCAGTGCAAATTTATCTCCCCGAATACTTAAATCAAGTGAAGAAGACACCTTATCTATCAGATTCACTGAACATCACTGTAGGCCCACCGTAAAAATAAAAAAAAAAATAAATTAAAAAAAAATTATATGATGTAAAGCAAGGAATGCCTTGGTGTACCAGGAGAGAGGGCTGCAGTTCCTTGGAGATGATGCAGCTGGGGCTATGGTCGAAGTTGCTTTAGCTTTGGCCTCTGCATTACAGAAATTCCACAAAACCTTAAATTTAACATGAGGGAAAACATGAAGAAATGGAGAAATTTTAGAGAAGTAATAGAAAGACCCATCAGTAAGGTCAGTGGAGATCTGCTGAACTGAGGAGATCATTGTAAATTGCTGGAAATGTCTAATGACCAATGTTTGTATTTTCAGTGTTGCAAACCACTGCCTTGGGAAAGTGAAGCTTGATCCATACAAACACAAGGCAGGAGAAAGAATTCAGCCTAGTTTCTTTGCCTTTCCAAAGTTTTTGTCTATTTTAATCCTAGGAGTGCAGGAACAGATTAGGCAAAATTTTTCCCTTTTCTTTGTGATATATATATGGAGATGAATCCAATATTTCAATCTGACCAGAGCCAGCTCCCCACCATGAACAGTGTTGGGGCTGGAGCTGAAGCAGAACATAGCTCTTTTCTCCAGTCTCGAGAGTATCCATGATGATGCAGTCAAGTATCAATGACATACATAGTTTATGCATATTTAGTTACACAAGTGAACTTTGAAAGAACTCTGTTAAAAATTTGTATAAACAAACGCATGAACTGCATCCTGGATTTTCTGAGGTTGAAAACTCATGTTGACTTTGACAGATCTAGTTTTAATTTAAAATCACAATGAAAAAATCCTTTGCAGGGGCTGAAATGTGAAGATAATTAAAATTAAATCTTTTTGATGAGAAAGGAAAGAACCATTTTATACAATAGAATTTTCATGAGACCACATTTATGGTGGTGCCTTCCAGGTATCATCTGAGGAGTTGGCTGACATAAATCTTTGAAGTGCATTTCAGCCTCTCTCTCTTGTTCATACAACATACATCTGATTTCTACACTGGGAGATTCTAAAGGTGTCTTTCTTATCTCACTGCAGTCCATTAGCTGAAGCCTGCAAACACTTTTTCTAAGTGTCTGAGTAGCAAAATGTAAATTCAGTGATGTCAGTGAGAAGACCCCTAAGTACCTTACATGTCTTTGTATTCTCTTGGCGTATGAAACCTGTGTGCAAATGAGCAAAGTGTCTGCCTTGGCACTGGGCTTCTTAATCTTCAGTGGAGGTGTCCTTTAATCTTTCTCACTTCACACATCTTCCCTCAAAGCCTTTTTTTTTTTTTTTTTTTTTAATGGAGAGTGAGTCACAATTATTAGAACAGTTTTTGTCATGAAGAAATTTTATGAGTGCTTATACTTGGTAATTTCTACTTTATTCCAAATAAGTTATTATTCACTGTACAACCAGCCTGATAATTTTTTTTCCTTTTTCTCACATACTATCTAAATATATCTCACTAATACACAACACGATATGTCTGCTTCTCAGATGTCTTGATCTACTAATGTTTTGTTATATTATATATTCTAACATAAGAAAATATTTATTTCCTTTTATGTTTGTTTAGTTGCTTATTTACTTACCATTATTCTGGTTTCCCTTCTGTGTGGGTAGCTCTTAAAGCAACCTTCAAATTTGCTGTAGGGGCTCTCCAAACTTATGTTTTCTTGCCAACAGAGCAGAATTCATGCCAGAGCTTCTCTCTGTTTTCATACACTCTACAGTCAAAGAGAACCATACACCATAATGATATGTCCTTTTAGCATTTAAATCAGGAAAATAAAGCAAAGAAACCAGAGAAGTGTCTCAGGCAAGTAAAAGAAGAATAAACATGGTATTTTAAACTTGTATGCTTTCCTTTTTCATGACTCTTATATATTGCTTTGTGAGTGAAGTTCAGCACTTGCTTTGTAGAAATGAAAAAAAAAAAAAAAACAAAAAAAAAAACCAAACCACCAAACTTATAGAAGTTACTAGAATTGTTGGCTCTATTGTCACTGACTGCTGAAATGTTGATATGTCACCAGTGGGTTCCTGCTAGTGTTTTCAGCTAGACTCTCCAAGAAAAAAAAAAAAAAAAAGTGTTTAAAATCCATTCTCATGATACTCTAAACACATTTTGTGGACTCTTGTGCCCCAAAAATCACACAACCTTTTCACTATTCATTAAAATGAAGAGAAAATTTTAGTCTTTTAATATTCAATTGTAATTTCCCCACAAAAAACCATCATTACAAATGGAACTACCAGTGTCGTTGTTGACAGACCCTTCAGAGGCAAATGATTTATTATGCTTTGCCCTCGGATGCATTTCTTTCAGAAGTGACAGGAAATTCCAGGCAGGCTGAATGACTTATTTGGTCAGGCTTCCCTTTCTGAGACTTCATAGGCTGTTGGATTTATACCAACCAAAGAGCTGTAATGATTAAATCAGTCTTATTCTGAATTAGGTTTCCAGTGCTTATCACTTGGTTATCTTTGATCTACAATTGTTGGTGTAGAAATTCATTTTTTTGCCTAGTTGTTTGGTGGCTGACAGCAGATTGAGATTCAGACTGTTCTACTTCAACTGGGACGTGCATTTGAACCTGATTTTTTTATTTCCCAGATGGACAGGAACCAGATGTCTACAATGACTACAGGAGGTGCTGATCTAAGACAGAAGGCAGCATTATGGACCAGGATGGAATATGTGATTTTAAGACATCATACGTTTTGATTGTGATACTGTCACAGAAAGGCTGCTTTCTGGCATGTGCTCAGTTCCTCAGATTTGAAGGACTACTTGAAACTACCACTGTGTTAGATCTGACTTGGCATACTACTCCATATTTCACAATTATTATTTCCAATTCAATTTAGTACTTGGATCAATTTTACATCAACTGTAATGAAACTGAACATTTCCATTTATGCCATAGGTTCTGGCAACTTTCTGTCGTCTTTCTTGTCCATATGTGATGTATTTACATTAATAAAATTGTTAGTTTTCCTTGGACCATTTTCATTTTCAGCAATACTCCTTTGGTTTTTAGAAGATGGCAACAGTTTTGTCTTCTTTTCTCCTTCAGCCTTAGCCTGGACAATGGTTTTTATCTTTGGTAGTGTAGCTCTGTTTCAGTGTTCTTTTAAGCTCTTGGTGTTTTCATTGACTTGAGAACAGTACTTTCATGATACTTTGTGAATGATTTTTTTTTTTTCTCTTACAGACCTTCAGGTTTTAAGATTAATTAGATCTGCAGTACGTGTTTTCTTCTTTCTTCCTTTGCTGAAAATGGCGGGGAGAAACATAATTTTAACAGGAAAATTACTTGCAAGGTAAATGCTGTTTTTACATTTACTGAAGTAATTTATCAAGGTAATAGCGTAGCAATGGTTAAATGGAGCATGGTAAAACCCCCTTGCCTATTCCATTCAGGCTTTTCTGTGCTGAATAATGGAGAGGGTATGCCTGTAGAAGTGGTAAATTTGTCTCTTTTGTGATTTGAGACTACCACAAGCTTGTGCCGCAACCTTCTCTCAACACTCTGCTTCTGATCTCTAGTATGGGTTTGGTCTACTGTTCTGCCAAACCTTAATGTCCCAAGTGAGCTCTTTAGCTGAGTGACTCTCTGACCTGAAATAACTGGAGTTGTCCTCCAGCATCTTTAATATGCATCATCTTTAAAAACATACTGAATTGAATCTGATGTTATTGAGACCGTCTATATCTCCTGAAAACAGTTTCTGCTACTTCATGAACTGCCTGGTTAGTCCAACTGACATTCTATGGCACAACAGCCAGCCTTTCTGCAGCGTTTGTGCCCAAGAAATTTCTTTGCCAGTATCCTGCCTGGAGTGCAAAAAACATGTGCTTCCAGACTGCAAGGCAGCAAACAGCTAACCTGAATTTTCTGACACTCCACTTCCTTTCAATGTGTTTGAAAAATAAATTACACTCAGATGCCAGGTTTAATGAGGATATTAAAATCTTTAATGCATTGAGTGTGGGTATAAGCTTCTGGGACTGAAGGGCTGCAGCCCCTCCATAAACAAGGATTAGTGCAAGTTACCACATCATGTGCTGCTGCCTTGACAGTGTGACTGCAGAGGTCCTTTAAGGCAGAGCTGAGTTTACTTTTACAGTACAAATGAAAAGACAATTATAGACAAGGGTGGGGGTGGGGGTGGGGGGGGAGGTTAGGTCAAAAACTAGTAACAGCAACATCTTCTATTCAGTTGTCTCAGCCCTATGATACCAAACTTTCCCTGAAACTTGGAATACTGTTTCAACTGTCCATTGCTTGAAGACTTATTTTCTTAATGGTTGTTTTCTGATTAAAACAGCATATGAAGCACTCTTTCAAGAATTTAGAATACTGAAGTATTTTTGCTGCACCTACGGGGTAAGTAAAAGAAGAATTTTCCCCTAAATAAGGCTGTTGAGTTTTACAAACTCCCTTGTGTTTGAAAAGATATAGCAAGAAAGATTTGATCCGAAGATCACTGAAATGTACAGAGATAAGTTAACAAAGGGAGAAAAGTAACATTTCCTTAAACAGTACATCATAACCTTTTGTTTCATTGGTAAATGATGAATTCTTCAGGGAATACTCTTTTAACAGAGACAGAGTGTCCAAAATATATATCAACTTCATTGTCACAAGGCAAAGTCTAAAAGATACACAAGGAAAAAATATGTCCTTATTTGTTTTATCTTTTTATTGATGTGTTAGGGTTGTATATGTTAACAGTGTAGTGCATATCATACTTCTTTTCCTACTAGGTAGCAGTCCGCACTGTATTTCAATCCTTCTTTGAGGTTTCTGTCAGCAATCTGAAATTGTTGAGGCAATGATGCTTAATCCTTTTGGCTGTTTTCCCTATTACAAAAATCTCTGCACAGAAAAACCTTTGCTTACTTGGTATTTTTATTATCTCTAGACTTACTTATCATCAAAACAAGAGTAACACAAACTACTGTCCAAATTTCTATGCAAAATATGATTACGTATCACTAGTAAATATTTGCATCTAATTATTTTCTTTTATACGCCATCTCAGACTGAGCAGATACATGTCTCTTGTCAAAAAGACATTTACCCACTAGTGCAAACTTTGTTTGGAATACTAGCTTCACTCCAAACACACTGTTGTTTTGACAGTACAATAATGACAAACAAACCAGAAAAACAGAGGATGCCTGTAATGGGAGGTCCAAGAAAGTAAGTTCTCCATGAAATTTCTATATTCCAACTCCCTGTAAAAGGACTATAAATACAGTTCCAGAGCTGATCTTGCCATGTTTAATTTGTTACAAACTCCCTTGATATTTTCATGAATAGATTGTCTGCTTGTTTAAGATTTAATTATTTTTTCATTTTAGAGAATAATTCTATGAAATCTGAGACAATGTTAATTAGCTTGTACTGAATAGAATGTCATAACATCTGCAAAATACACAGACATAATTATAGATGAATTTCTTTGAATGTGAAGACAGGTGAAATTGGACAGACTTATAATTTCAAGTCTTCTTTTGTTTCTATATTACAGATGCAAAGTCTGACTTTGATTTTTGCAAGTGAGAGGAACTGCTGTACTGTCAAGATCTGTATGGTTTTAACAAGTCAGTCCAAGGACCATTGCAAATAAATTATTATCGCTTTCAGCCTCATCACAGAGTGAGATCCCAGGCATGGATCTCTAGTGGCTGCAGAAAGACACATTTTTGACTCACTTTCAGGACTCCAGGGACAGAGTTTTGAGTTTGGGGTTAGTTTTTTTTTCCTGTTGTTTTTCCTCTTTGGGTTGTGTTTTTGATGAAGGATTGAACACTGAAAGTTGAAAGTCTGACTCTTTTTTTTTTAATAGTACTTTTCTATACCAGTAAACTAGTTTCTGTTAAGTCCAAGACTGCTTAAAAGGATGTTTTAATATTTTTGCTTCATTCACACATTCATTTGTTAGCCACTACAGTACTATAATTCTTGAAAAAATCCCTTATAAGCAAGTGTTGTTGTTAATGTTACACTTGCAGTTAGTCTGAGATAACCTGTTTGGGATTGTTTGTTTTTTTCATTTCATCACAGAGGAGGCCTAAATTCCGTTTATGGGTAATGAAAGGGATATTTTTATCTCTCTGTTTTTTTATATACAAACATAAACCCTTTTATTTCATTTATATATAAGATATAGCCAAGTATGTTTGTACTCAGAAGTGTGGTTACAAGGCTGAGATAAACAGAGAGCTTAAAATAATTTAGGACAGTAGCACAGCGTATGAGTCACATTTCCAATGGATACAATACGTCTGCCTTAACATACACCAGAGGACAGTCTGAGCACTGCTTTCATGAGAAACTCTTCTGAGAAAACTAAGGATTGTCCCAGAATCACATTTCTTTTCCCTGGTCTGTTTATATTTTGGTGATGTGGTTACCTTAAAGTGAACATATTTATCTGTAGTTTTTGTGGTTTTCTGAACTAATTCATAGTGTTCAAGAAATTCAATATTAATAAATTCTGTTAGAAACATGATAGATCTTAAAAGAGATTAGTTTTGTTGACTTTTTTATGTGGCTCAATTGACATTATATAAACTTTTTCATTCTGCAATTTCTTTGGTATACAAATGAAGACTAGAGTTTGTACAGTGTCCCTTTCAAAGCCTTGGAAACAATACAGTAATTAGTGTTCTTCAGATGGAACAATTAAAAAAAATTATCTTATTTCTTCATGATTACTCCCTCTCAGCAGTTATCAGTAATACTTGTGATTATTGAGGAAAGCAGAGGATGTAACACTGCCCTTATGGATAAACCCCACTGTCGCAACAGTTTTAAGTGTTAGAATTAAGGTTCACAGAAGAGAAATTGCATATGAATAAATGAAAAAAAGGACTGTTTTCAGTTAATCAGACAAGGTAAAAATAGGAAAGAGCCACAGATTACTCACACTACTATGTTTACTGTTAACACCTGTCTCATTAAAAAAGTTAAATCAGTTCAATTCTGCCTAATCTGCATCTTGCCACTCTAAGACCTGGACATTGTAAAGATGACTTAAGTCAACTCATAGCATTGTTCAGTGGTATAATGGCTCTCTTCTCACATTTCTCCCCTCCCGAGATGTGCTCTGCCCTTCCTTCCTTTCCTTCCCACTCTCCCTTCCCTCCAGTCCTGACTACAAAATCTACCCCTTCAGGCAAATGTAAAATTCCCTCATGAGTCAGTTCAACTCAGTAAAACCTCAGAAAACTACCCAATTTTTCTGCTGGCTCTTCAACACTTCAGGGTTGAATGGCTGCCAGAGCTGGCATGAGATCCATAGCAAGAGTGTATGGCCAGAGGAAAGGCAACAAAATGAAAACTGAAGAGATGATCTTTCCTTACTTTGGCAGCTCTGAAGCATTAATTTATATTATTGCATCTCCTCAAATCAAACCTTCAGAAAATTTCTACATTTGCTGAAAAATTGGTGTGAGAGGAAAGAGAACTGGCAGTTCCACCAGTGAACAGCAAGGAATCAGGCATGCTGACCTCGCAGCTGCAGTGGGGGAAAACAGGTTGACACGGTTAAACCCTGCACTCTTCATTGACCTCAAGCCCAAGAGAATTCTACAAAGGGAAGTAGTTGAGGTTGATGAATGATTAGAAAATATAAAGAATAAACTGTAGAAGGAAAATCAGAAAGACTGAGATGAAGAGTAAGATAAAATTGCAAGGAATGTAATATGTAGGAAAAAGCATCTATGTGTGATGCTGTCAGTAAAAAGGCAGAGCCAGCAAACAATTGATCTGCTGTTCACCAAATTCAGTGACTTTTTGACAGATAACATTGAGAAAGGTCAAATGTTCAATACCTTTTTGCACCTGACCTCCGTTAAAAGGCTAGCTGTGGCACAGCAGGAACTGATAGCCTGTGAAAAAGGTAAGAACTCACCCCCTAGTAATACTTACGCATTGGCTGGTCTTGATGAAATACCAAGATGTTTAAGAAGCTAATCAATGAAGTCTTACGACTTTTTATGTTTATCTTTGAGAGTTACAGGGAGCGTACGCCATGAGTAGAAAAGATAATAACAGGCCTTTCTCTGAAAGGAAAACAGGACCTGTGACTTACTGAATGGTAGGCTTAGCTTCAGCTCCAGAGAAAGTACTAAGCAAATAGGCTATTTATTTTTAGATAGCTAAAATTTAATAAGAAGATGAGCAACACATACCTTCCATGAGATGGCTTTCTCTAGAAGAAAATGTATCAAACTACCTAATTTCTTAACTTGACAGAGCAAAAATCTTTGATGTCAGAGGGGAAACAACAAATGTCAGTTATTTTAACATCTACAGTGTTTCTCTTATTCTCATTATGAAACTCCCTCTCTATAGGTGTTTAAGAAGGGATTGAACTGTTCCCTGTCAGAGATGCTTTACGTATATTCAATCCTGTCTTCAGACCAGAGGTTAGTGGAGAGGTTGGGGCTAGCATAATCCAGTCCAGGTTGTCTGCAACTTTGATAAGCTGTAAGAAAATAGGAAATAGCATCAATGATTAGGCCTTAAATGAAGATCAGCTTGAACACATTTGATGTGATTGCAAGGTACTTATGCTATTCAAATACACAGCTCTATGAACAGTATTTCCTATTAACATAAGTGTAATGAAACAGTGTTAACTAGAGCCGTACTATAAAGGAGTTACTGATTGCTATGGGATCTGTCTTATTTTATTGCACAAGTCTAGGGCTGGATCAGCTTCAGTCCAAGCAAGAGTTACCTGGTGAGTTGCAAAAGCTTTTCCCCTTTCTCCAAATAGACATATAAGAAATACAAACGTAAAAAGTCCCTTCATATATGTGTGTGATATCAGCTGCCTTGAATACTTAGGAAAGTTAAAACAACAGTATAGATGAAGCAGCTTCCTCACAGACTGGA
This sequence comes from Thripadectes ignobilis, assembly GCA_035584755.1. Lineage (NCBI taxonomy): Eukaryota > Metazoa > Chordata > Aves > Passeriformes > Furnariidae > Thripadectes > Thripadectes ignobilis. The sequence goes on along the minus strand of JAWMRC010000089.1, from coordinate 53,475,969 downwards.
CAAGTTAAAACCAGGGTATAGATGAAGCAGCTCCCTCACAGACTGGACAAGTTGTCCTGTAGCCTCACTCTTCTGACAAGGCTTCTTTGCCAAGGCAAGGAAGAGGACAAATAAACAGCCCTAGGATGAAGAAATGCATTGAATGATAAAGTTACCAGAACTCTATATGAGCATTACTTAGTATTGTGTTGACTGACAAGTAATTCCTGAAGAATCATGAAAGGCAGTTAATAAAACTTCTAAAGATACCTGGAGGATTTGAGGACTTTCTTTATGACAGCAGTATAAACAAATTAATATAATAATGTGTCAATCAGCATTAATGTCCAGCATGCTTTTAATTCTGAGTCTTGTTCTATATAGGATAGTTGAAAAATCAGTCAGTACAGACTAAATGAACAAAATAACATCCAGGTGGAAATCTGGTGAAAAAAAACTACACTGGCAACATGAACAGTCCTTGTAGAGAACAATTATGTTAACTTTGTTAAGACTTCCTCTGTGTATAAGATAACTTTGTTCTCTAGTTGGGTTTCACACTTTCAAGATCCTTCATCATACACGACTTTGTGTGAGACAGACCTTTACTTCTCAATGTTGCTCAGCATAAAATTGGAATTTGGTAACCATAATTTGTTTTATTTGATAGGCTATAAGAAGGATTTACACTTAATTTAAAATAAAAGGAGGAAAACAGTTTGTCAGAGACATGGAAACATCAGGAAGAACTACACAAGTTTGGTGAAATTCTAGAAGCAATTTGGGCAAGAGTCTTCCACTGAAAGATGCTTAATTACACCAGAAGATTGAAGTACAGAGACTTAGTAAAGCAGCACATAGCTTGGAAGTCCAGAGCACCATGAAGTCTACCTTCATCTCCAGGGTAATGCAAATTTCTTGCAGGAACAGAAGGAGAAAATAGAACAAGCGTTCTAACAAATCACAGCTTGCTGCTGAGTTGTCTTTTGCCACTTAGCTGGTAGAAATGTGAAATGTTCAAAGGCATCAGTTCTTTTACAGGATATATAACACATGAGACATCAGCATTTCCACTTCCAAGGCTGGGGATTATTTTTTTCAAAATTTAGCCTGTACACTTTGAAATACTCATATTTTTACTTCTGGCTATATTAAGTATGAGTGTGATGCAGGAATATATTTAGGACTCTGTGTTCCTTCTACCTGGAGAGAGATAAGCACTTCCTTTTGTCTCATTGCTTGGGCAGAGTGTGCACAAGGATAACAGTTTTATCAGATGTGACTGTATTGACACTATCTGTATATCTGTGACAGTTACTCTGCTATATTAAAGTTTTTAAAACCTGTTCTTGGCACATGATTAAGTCCACTGCTGAGTAGTACACACAGCTAGCTTGTTTGGTTAACATTTCCTGAGACCCTTATTAAACAGTGACCATGCAAGTTCTCAGCATGCAGTTGTGGGGGACCCTGTGGGTTCAGCCACCATTCCAGATGTCCACCCTGGGATTTCCGATGGCATTACAGATGAGGAAGGGTCCATCAGCAAATGTTTGCAGTCTTAAAATCATGTGCAGAATATCCTTCTGAGTAAGCCTAAATGAGGGCATCACTACTCTGTGGTAAAAGAGCTGTCTAATTGTTTGAGCCTTTAGCACCAGTCTCTTACAGCACCTGGGCAGTTACTGCAGGTGGTCGAATGTTAGCAGTTCAATCTCTTGTACTTGTGGATACATCCTTTTCATTTGACCTGGAATAGTTGGGCAATAGTACCCCTTTATCTTATTTCAAGGTCCTTTCAGAGTCCTAGTTAGTAGGAATATTCAGAGAGGGGTGGGCTTCAGTGTAAGAAATTCACAGTGAGAACAACTGGACATTGGAATAATCTCCTCAGGGAAGTGATAGCAAGTTGGTAGTCTCACTAGATCTGAAAATAACTACATAGAAGCGTATCACAGGTGGAAGCAACAGATAATGTGGCAGTGAAAGATGCACTACTGTGTATGTGAAGATAAAACAATAGTGGAGGGAGAGAAAGGATGGGGAGGAGAGAAAGGAAGAGAAAGGACTTAATGGCATGGTCATTTCTAATCACTGATACAACGAATGTAAGGACGCTCAGTGAAATTATCAGAAATTTCCTGCCTTATTTCAGAGTCATTGAAAGGCAGTTTTGTGTTTGTATTTCAAAGAACAAGGCTTGAATTCTAGCTTATGCTACACAAAGTACATGCAATAAAAAAGAAAGGTACTTCTTTTTAATGACTCCATCGTCCTATAACATCCATACAGACCATACACAGACAAGTCACATGAGCTTATTACAATGTGAAATCAGAACATAATCAAGTTTTTATCTGAGAACTTTTTTTTTTCCAAAAAAGTGAGTGTTATTTTGCATTTTGGTTTGGGACTTTTTTTTTTTTCCCCTCTCTCTGCTTTTTTGTTTGTTTTTGTTTTGCTTGGGTTTTTTTGTTTGGTTGGTTGGTTTGTTTGTGGTTTTTTGGGGGGCACAACTGGTAATGAGACAAGCAAACGATCAAGCAATGGCAGTAATTCAAAATAATAGAAACAAACTTGCTTTTTTCTGTCTGTGCTGGTTTAAAGATAAATCATTAGGAGAAAAGAACCCAACTCAAGCGGGATTAGAAGTCAGAGTTACAATTTACTAAAAACATTACAATAAATACAATGATACAGAGAAAAAAAGTTTTAACCCACAATAACCACAGGTATAACCCAGCATCCTGCGGCATGAACAGAATGGTGTTCATTAGCCCCTGTGCTAAGCATCACCTGGTCCCTGAGTGCAAAGTAAAACAAAAGGAAAACCTGTTGGTGAGGATAATGATCACAGTCTGGTTGACAGTGGGAGTCACAGTCCTGTCGAGGTTCTGGTCCTCCTCTGGATCCAATGAGTGGCAACCAAAACCCCAAAATCTGAAGATATATATATGCTTAGGTTCAGGTGGGAATGCCCAGTACCTCCCCCAGGGAGGGAAGTTTCACAATGGGTTATTGAACTCTGAGTCATGGGATATTTTTGGAATGTTTGATGGCCCATTAGCAGACATGACCCCTTCAGTCTGGATGTGAAGACAATGATGCCTCCCTGGAGGGGAATTATCATGCATTGGTGTGAAAACAAAGAAACATTCCCCTGCCTCCCAGGGTTCTATAACAGCCAGCTTGTAGCCTTAGGTGTCAGGTGTGTCCTGGGCAGCTGCTGCAAATGATCAATTATTAACAGTTTATCAGAAATTACATAGAGGGTGTAGAATACAGTTTTTGTTACACCCACACAGAAAAAAACTGGTCCTCGCCGCTGTAACTAGGACACTGTCAGTAAATTTGTTTCTCCCTAGAGCATGCTACTTATTTTCACTTTCCATGAATAATTAGAAAACAGAAGACATCTCAAGAGCTGTCTTAGGAAAGCAAGGCTCTCCTAAAACAAGTGCCCTTACTGTTATCAAGGCTTGGCACGACACTGCTCTCTGGATAGTCAAAAAAACAAAACAAAAGCAGCGCAACATTTTGCCTCTCTCCGTTTTATCTCCAGTGTTTACAGCTGAGCTCAGTGAATCGTCACACTCCTGTGTTGTGAGCACCTTCCAGTTGAGGAGGTAGCGAAAAACCTGGTCCTTTAACAGGAGTGTCGATAAAGCCTGGCCTGATCAACTGAGGAGAAAAAAAACGACTTTCCTGACAGATCATCCTTTTTACTGAATAAAGTCCATAAGAAGACTCTCTGATTTTGATTGGCTGTGAAGAGCACAAAGATTTGTTTTCTTTAGCTGAAGACTTCAGGAAAATCAGCACAAAGTTAAAATGCTTGATCCTACTTCTCCAGCGCTACTTCTAACTTAAAACAGTGTAAAGTTTTGGTACAGGGGCTACCAAAATGGATGCTTCAGGGTCAGATAGGACTGTGCCTGGCATCTTGTGGAAAGCGCTGAAACCAATGTGTGACAGCGAATGCATTTTCTCCATGAGTGAAGTCAGTACCCATGGGAGTTCCTTCAAGTCACTGCTGAGCATAGCTACTGGTATTAGCTAACCTAATCCCACCACAACAAATGTCTTTTCAACACTAATAGAGCAGAGATCCTCCTTTTCCAGCCTGAGCCAAAAGCAGAGCAGTCATGTATGGGCAGCACACTATCCAAATACACCAAGCACCTCTGAGAAAGCTGAACTGAGGTATGAGCAACACCAGTGCTGGCTGTTTTTGAAGGTAAAACAAATTGTATTCTCTTCTTATTATGTCTATAAACTATGCTGTGAAATAATTAGTTGAAGTTTTGTAAACTTCAGAGTGCAGAGGAGCAGGGAAGAAAGAAGTTGTGGTTAGTTTAAGTCTCCAGATATCTACAGATTAACAAGAGATTGGTTTTTCACTGGAAATTTCTACCAAGATAGCATCTGGCAAGTTTTCCTTTCAAAAAATATTGCCAACAATATTTTCAGTTCATTAAAACAAAATAGATAGTAGGAATGGTACAGTGTAAACTATAGTTGTACTTAAATGAGGAAAGCAATTATATGTACTAAGGAGATAACATGTTTTAGAGTTAGGAAAATAAAGACAGCACCTTCTTGTTTTGTTGGCTTTTGTGGTGGGTTTTTGTTATTGTTGATTTGTTGTTTTTGTTTGTACATGCATGACCTTTAAAGTCATCAGTGATTTTTTTCTGTCTGACAAATAAGAATAGATGACAGAATCTGTCACTAGGTATGAAAGGATATGAGTAGGGATTCACAGAGCACCTGCAGAAATTAAATGGGAAGAAAAAGGCTAGTGTGTTATTGTGTTTTCAGAAGCAGCACTTCAGAGAAAGAAGTGCACAACCTTTGCTTCAAAGGCTGACAGATTTTGATTAAATTAATTTCCAGAAAATTCAATGCATAATAAGTACAGATTTACCAACAATGAAATATGTTTTATTTGAAGAATGTTTAAAAATGGTTCTTTCATGCAGAGAAATTTTAGTAATTCTCCTGATTTCTCATCACAAACTGTCTCTGACATTGTGCTTTATTATAGTGTGATATTCACATGAGGCTGAATTTCTGACCAGAAAAAGGAAACTAAGACCTCTGGTAAATACTCAGAATTTTTGAATATTTGTTTTTTCATGTGGATCCCTTAGTTGACATAACTTTTGACTTGTGTTTATGAATAAGTTCAGGGAAATAAAATGAGACTGCTAGAATAGAGAAATTCAAGTTTTTAAAAACTTTTTTTTCATTTAGGGACAGTCTATATTATCCTGAAAACTAGAAGTCCTGAATATTGTTGTGACAACCCGTGTGGTGGGGTTGGGGGAAGACATAAGCTGTCAAGAGCCCAAAAGCCTGTTAGCCAAGACGGTTACCTGATAAAGCATGGCAAAAGAGCCATGTTCAGTGTTGCTCCTCTGCCTAATCTGCTGCAGGGAGTTCTACCTCTCCATTTCTCCTATGCACAGTTACTGAATTAATTTATTCTGTCTATTGCTACTGTAAGTTCCCTGCAGTAAATCCCTGACACCAGAGCAGGCTAGTCCTAATAGGAGGCCTCTTACTCCTCTGAGATTTGCAAAACATCCCACATTCAAGCTCTACACAAGAAACGAGCAAGAAATCTCTCCCTTACCTTGTTCTTAGCTGCAACCAGGGATTCCATGGACAACAACTGTCAGCATTGCTATCAAATCCTGAGTATTTACATGAGAAATTTTGCTTGGTTGACCAAGTATTTTTTCCTAAAAAACTCCAGGTAAGTTCCAGGAGTCATGACCAGAGGAAAGAGCCCTGGCCTCCCTATTGCTCATAGAGGAGCGGTCCATCAAATCCCAGGGTCCACTTGCTCCACTTGTTGGGCAGCTTTTGCTGTAACAGTCAGAGGGTGAGAAACTAATTAACAAGAGGAAATAAAACGCAGGTGCTTGTAGGCATTGTCAATAAAGTGCAGTACCAGGTGCAACATGAGTGCTCTATAGACAGGCTTCTTGGCTGTTTTGGTTCACACAAGGGTCAATCATTCCTCCAATTTATAAATTCTGAGATTAAATCTTATAGCTTCTTTGTTCTCCTCAAAATAAAGCACCAAAAACATAAAAAGTCTCCTTTTCTTCCACGTCAACTTTGTCTCCTTAAGGAATCAAATGAGGACCTCAAGATCTACCAAACTGTATCTCTGAGTACTGCTATCCACCCTCGGTTATCCTAAGGGTGAATAGTGGCAAGGTTTGGCATTGCCTACCAGTGGCAACATTTCTAAACCCAGCCAGCTTTGCTTAGCATTTTATCACTTTAACTTGGATGTTCTCATCTTGGGCACAAACAAATGAGTTCAAATGAGAGTATCTGTTCCTTTTCTGTCTTTTGAAGGTTGTGCTGATGTTTGTATTCTCTTGTTTTGTTCTTGTAATATTTGAAAGTAAAAGAATGATGCAGCATAGACTGATTACAATAACTTTACTGTCTGTACAAACTCTTCCCTAAGACAAATTGCAAAATAGATAATTGGATAATTCTGCAGGGAAGAAGGCTGTGAACACAATCCATCAGAAATCCATTCCCGGGTTTTTTATTATCAGGTGAATCTTTTGAAGAATTTCTTAGTGCACAGTTGTGTCTGCAGTATTGGAATAATAGTGAGAACAAACTAAATGCTAATGCAAAATTTCTATGCTACAAATATTCAATTATCTTCTCTCATACTCAAAACACATCATACTTGATAATAAAAAAATCACGCAATGTCTGCTGATTAGTTCCAGTTTGTGGAAAATTGGTACATAAGAGATGGAATTTTAAAACTAGATGCTGCTGCATAGTCACACTGTTTCACAAAATTTCTTCTTTTTCATTTTACCTCTTGTTCAGTCTGGAATAATTGCAATAGTGTAGAGATTGCTTGTGGAAAATGAGGCACAGACCCTTCATTTTAGTGCAGCAAAGAATAGTTTACTGTTTAAACTGTGGGTACATATATATACATTTTTTAGGTTTTTTAGTTTAGTTTCTATAGATTTTCCAGTCAGAAACCAATGCACGTCCTCCCCACCAATCAGTTCCCAAAATGCAAAGTCCATGCGCTGTCCATGCGCTGGGCTCTCGGCACAGATCGTGTCCTTCCCCATGTTCAGCAAAGTGATGCCAGGGCAGACAGTGTGCCGACAGTGTCAGTACAGTGGTGCCGGTATCTAACAATACTCTTTTGTTTTGTCAATTTTTGGCAATGTTCTTGATTCTTCATAGTTTTCTTCCAGGCCAGATGATACAGAGGATGGTTATTAGAAAATCATTCCAAAAGTACATTAAACCAAGTCAGCTGAGTTACTGGCATAAAGTAATGCACAAAGCAACAGAGAAAAGATCTGTGGATTTGTCCTGGACACTTGTTTAGTACATATTACCATAGTTTTAGCGTAACATTTTTTAAGTATGTGATAAAGATGCTATTTTGAGGTTTTGTTTGGTTTTGCAGAAAATGTGCACTGAGAAGGAAGAGTCTGCACTGCATTTCAGAGCAAAACATGTTCCCAGATCCAGGTCCATATTTCTCCTCAGGATTTGTATGGTTCAGGCTATGCAAAGGCAAATAATACTGCTGCAAAAGTTGGTGGGGCAATGCATAGCTGGGATCAGACCAGGGCACACAGTGTGTTTAATTTGTTGACACCAGAGAAATTTTTCAGCAGGATTTGCTGTAAGCACTTGACAGCCTCAATATTCCAGTCTTTGTTCCACTCCTCTCACAGCTCAGCTCAGAGCTGACTCATGCCAGTGCCTGTTGTTAGTTCACAACCTCGTGGTAATGCAATAAACAAAACCTAGGAAGGCCTACTTTATTACTGATCCTAGATTTACAGGTATTGAGCTTTAATAGTGAGATGAAGTTTGTTCCATTTCCTTTTCATCTCTTTTCACAGCAGACAGGGAGGAATCCACTCTTCCAGGGAATCCTGAGAAATAAAACATACTGTTGTGGCAATGCCAGACAGTTCTGTAAGGAATTCCACTGTGCTCATTGTCATTTGGTGGACAGTGATTCTCCTGTGTTTGCTGTATATTTCATTTGTTTTTGATTTTCTGTTCAGAATTTAGATTGGTGTGGATCATGTGACTCAGTGTGTCCCTGCAGCTCACATCTGCCACTTTCTTGACAGGTGGTTTGCACTTCTAAGAAGCTATACAAACCAAGGCAAGTGAAGTCAAAAATCACCCATTTATGTTTCTCCAAACTGGACACTTTAGCATCAGAAGTTTGAGGTTGCCTACGCCCCATCCCAAACATTGGGAGAGTTGTTAAAAGATTTACAAGAAATATTGTTAACTCCAGGCACCCATCTTTATCACTAACTCATTTTGGAAAAGGAGAAGCTAGTTAGGAACACTTTTAAGGAGCTTCTCTCGAGGTGTGCTCGAGAAAGCAGAGTATTGTCATTCTATATGAATGAGAAAGCCCACGTTTGCTTCCCTCGGCTTGTGTGGGTTTTTTTTGTTTTTGTTTTTTTTTTTTTTTCCTCTTTGGGCTGCTTTGCCCTCAGAATGTGGTCCCTCACATGTGAATGTGGTTGCTCAGGGAGCAACCTCTCTCTGTATTGTCAGAAGTGTGATTCCGCTACAGAGCACCCCTGATACAAATTCAAGCATATGATTTGTATTTTATAATATGACAACTTTTCTATGTGTATTATTTTGCACATTCATTCTTTTTTTACCATAATCTATTTGAATTACAACATCACTCAAAACCAAGAAGTGAATGTCTTTTTTAGACAGGAGCCTTGTCTTTTTGAAGTTCTCTACATAATTACAGTCAATCCAATTTCTTGAACTTATGAATCAAACCTCTTTTAAAGGAGCATCACTGGCATCTGATAAGGAGAATACTTGCTTTTGTAGAGTAAGTACTTGTTTTTGGAATTGTTCATCAATTGCAAACAGTTGGCAATTAGCTCTTTTTTACGTTACAAAGTATACAGATTTCTTGTCTTAATATTCAACATGTTGTTTATCAAACACCTGATAACTATAGCTACACTAACAATTCCCTCTTCCTATGTTAGTTTTAACTAATTTCAGTAATTTTTACCTTACTGCAGTAATTTACTGTTTTAAAACAAGCAGAATGTTCACAGAAATCATTCTGTGCCTCTTGCTCTCAGCACATTTATGTCTACTGTCCCAAGCTGCCATTGCACATCATTTGGAGATGGTTTGTATCCAATTAGCATAACTCAGGTAACAGCTGGACACATATTGACCAGTTGGCTATGGGCAGGTCTCTCCCACCCCTTACTCATGGGAATCTGATGAGTCAAACTACATTTCTTGGTTGGAGTCTATCAGCCTACAAAAGGGGGATTTCATCACCATACTGAAATCAAAACCAAACAAGTAAACAAGCAAGCTCCCATTTAAGCACTGTAAAACTCTTGCATAAACATCAATGGAAATATTGAAGTCTTAGTTTTGTAGGCTTTTTTTCCCACCCACATATTTTATGCACACACTCTTTTTCCCCTCTTTGCTATACTTGGAGGAAGTGGGGGGAGGGAAGAGTGAGTTAAAGCCAAAAATCTAGAAAGTAAGACCTACATATTAAATCTCCCTTATACCAGCATATATCTGATAAAATGAAAATCATATTTCTAATTAGCAAAAAAAGCCTCATTGGGTAACAAGAATCTGAAACTGTTTTAGAACAGCTGTCATAAGGTTATTTTGAATACAAGTTGTGAACTTGAATTGTTAACCTGTTTGCATGCAGAATGTTTAGTATTTGGCTATATACACTGAGAAAGCAGAACCATGTTTAACAAAATAAGGATGGTTATAGGAGATATCAGCTTTCAGCTCCTTCACTGATGTTTTACTTTGAAAGAAGAAGAGTTTTTTACATGAATAACATTGAAAAGTATTCATAATGGAATATTTATGCTAAATATTGATGTCCCACTCCAGCGAAGGTCACAGTTAGTGCAAATGAACATTAAATGACGTATGAAACAGCCTGAGAGTATCTTAGTAACATTATAGAATTGCTGTTTTTTGAGGGTGCGAAAAAAATAGTGGCTGATAAGCCTTGATTTTGCTACACAGTCCACATGAATATTATCAGTCATAGGTACATGCATTTCAGGAGCATTTTCCCACAGAAATCCGACTGGAGTCATAATAGAACCCAAATATAGGACCACAAAGATATAACATCTAAATGGGCCAAATTCTGAAAAAACCAAAACATGACTCTGGTGAATCAAATTACTAGATCAACAAGTTTCCTGAACATGGATTCAAGGGAAAGAAAAATGAAGGGAGGCATAGTCTGTATTTATTGTTCTGGTTCCAGAGGCACAGCTGTGATTCTGATTGAGTTGGTTCTTCTATTTACAGGCCAAATATCTCAAGGTTTGTTATCCACAATGTTTTGTATTACAGCAAGTTCAAAATGAATATATGGATATTAGTAAAACAGGTTGTGCAAAGTTAATCCTTTCTGAAATTACAGAGCAGTGGGGTGTAATGTGGCTTTAGATAATGGAGAAGTGAGATCTTTTTATTAGCTTCAGACAAAAATGTTTCAGACTACATACACACTTGTAACAAGAAAGGGACTGTTTCATGTCTTAAAATGAAGAACGAAATATTATTTTTGGTTATGCCTAGGCATAAAAATCTTTGTCTTGGCAAAGTTTTCCTGAAAGGCTTTTCATAATCACAGTAATTCATTATGGATTTAATACAACTTATTTTTGGAACAGTAAACTGTTTGGATAAAGATGTGAGTATTCTGACATATACAGAAGATGCTGAAATAAATCCTTGTTTGTGATCTACATCAGAATTCTACAATTTTTTTTTTTTTAAAAAAAAAAGAAGAGGGTGGTGGTGAGAACAGATTTTGTTCCAATATTTTAAATGTATTTTTTAACTATAAGATGTATAATATGTATTTTAACTTTTAAAGAGATAGAGATCAGTGGTATGTATTTGGCACAATTAAGTATGGAATCTTTCCTGAGTAAAGACTGAAGTTTTTGAAGCTAGATAGCAGAGCACTGACGGATTTAGTTATATTTTCCATTGCTGCCTTCATGGGTACCCTAATCAATAGTTATCTGTTTGTGTGCTTGGCCAGGGAGAACCTGTCTCCTGACCCATCCAGTAGCTCTGTCCTTGAGAATCAAAGGCTGGTGCTGTGAGAACTGTGTTTGTGAACAAGAGCCAGACTGCACGTCTTCTATGTCTAGGTGGAGGGAGAGATGAGCACAACCCCCTCCACTGTGCCCTGTCATGTGGTCTCTGGTCCCTGCCTGCTGCCTTCCCTCTGCTGCCAGCTCTGGGTCAGGGCATCCACGCCTACAGGGTGCAGGCTCTGAGTCCCCTCAGGAATGGAGCTTGTAGTCATAAAGTAAGCATCCTGGCTCCTTCCTGAACACTGCAGTGGGTTTCTCATTTCACATATCAGGAGAAGCACTTAAAAAAAAAAAAGAAAAAAAAAAGACTGTTTTACAGTGGCTAGTTATGCATCTGCTGATATTGGCTTGGTGTTGAAAAAGCTGCCAAGGGAGATGAAGCACTCTGCCTACTCCTTATTAATACTTTCAATTGCTGCATATGGCATAAAGTTGCTGAGCCAGAGAGTCTAGGGAAAATGTAGTATGCTAACTGCAAGCTCCACAACAGAAAGCCTTCCGGGGCAATTCTTCAGCACAGGTTTCAAGGAACAGTACATGCATTGTACAAAGAACAACTTATTTTAGGACATATTAGCCTAGAACTTATAAACTCGAAGGAGCAGAAAGAGCTTGCAGGAGAAAATGTAAATCATGCGAGAGATAAAGCAATTTTCCCTATATGAGGAGCAAATACAACTTTCTCACTGAACGTGCTTCTTAGATACAGTCCAAAAACTTCTGTGGCTAATGTGTGACACTTCCATCTGCTTTGTCTGAGAAACAAACCTCTGTCTTCCCTCTTCTCTTCCTGAAGAAGGCATGCATTTCTGCACCCTCGGAGACAAGAAGCTATGAATACCTAAGATCCCTCCTTAGTCCTTTCGTGAGATACAGTATATTCCTTGCACTCTGAGGATGCTTCTGAGCCACCCCAGAGGTCTGGTTCTTCCCTCATTCCTTCCCTGCTCTCTCAGCCCTCAAGGGGTGGGTTTACCTCCCTGCCCTTTTCCTATCCTTCACCCTCCCCTTGCTCCTGCAAGACAGCCTTCAGGGATGTACACAGAGGGTTTGATGGTAGTTAAAAGGTCCCTAAAACATGGATACCCCTACCCGTTTCTGTGAGAGAGGACATGCAAGGAGAGAAGAGTCTAAAGCACCCCTTCCCAAAGCTACCAGTGCTGGAGCCTGCCCTTCCTCCTCTCAGGCCAGATGAGGCTGGGGCAGTTGTCATGGCCTTGCAAAACCCTAGGAGCAGTAATGTCCACCCCGGGGAGTCATATGTCATTCCCCTTACCACAGAGGGCCTGTAAAATCTACTCTGCATCCTTGCAGGAGCCTGACAGCTTTTTTTTTGCCTGGTGCAGGGAGCCAATGGTATACTGCAGTACTGCTCCAGCAGAGGTGAGGTTTGAAAGACCCACTGCAGGCTGCAGAAGGATGAAAGTTATTCTCCCTCCTGCAACAGACCTCAGAGCACCCTTTCTCAGCCTCTGAAGGATCCCCATTCCCAAGATCAGGTCATCTGCCTGCACCACTTCTGGGAAGCAGCTGCCAGGACTGTACTGATACAGGGCACCCTGCAGGCTGCAGTAGGACATTCTGGGGCACCAGTGTCAGGCAGTGAGTAGGACTGGTGGGGAAACAGTGAATAAGCAGAAATAGATTTTAAGGTCTAACACAAAGAGGAATGCCATTCCCAATCAGGGAACTGCAGAGCTTGTGTTTCAACTTCAGAAAATAAAAGGGTTTTTTGCTTTTCTAGTTCTGCTCCTTAGCTTTGTACAAATTATATAGCAGGGAATATTATTCAGAGTGTGTCCATGTACTGACAAGCATCTGCTGTCTGGAAGGTTTTAGGCATGAACCTTTCTCAGAGGTTTGGTGGAGACCACTTGTGGTGCACAGATCACTGCTGCAGTAGGATTACTTTTTTCTTCCCTTTCACTGCAGGGTTCAGGTGGTGCAATATCCTAAAAAGCAGATGCAGTTCACAGTGGTGCATGGTCCCCAAGTTTGAAAGCACTGTTGTGTTATCCATTAATGTATCTTTTTAATGCTAGCACATCCGTGACTGAAATGATTTGTATTTTTCGGAGTAGGGTCTTTTGTATGTCTGTCTGTCGGATAAAGATCTACCTGCTGGTTGACTGAAAATGAAAGCTTTCCAGGAGTCAACATCATTGTCATTGCATTTTTTCATGCTGAGAGAAAGTGTCTCTCACAAGGAGATGTGGCAAGCAAAGATCAAGATAAAGGAGGAAATTTTGACAAAGGATGAAAAGTCTCAGTATTTTAAAAGAGAATAACTGCAAGTACCAAAATGGAATGAGGAATGGGAAGTAAAATGGAATGAAGACTTTAAAAAACAGAAACCAAATAAAAATGTGAACAGAAGTCTGATACCTGCTTGCTCAAGTGGCAGTCACAAATGGATAAAGCACTGCCTCTGTCTGGTGTACATGATATGCAGTGTACTATCTGCCCATATGAGTGAAATGTGATGGCATGGAGTTTATTAGAGCATCACTATGTAACTTTGAGACAGTCTGCTTGGGAGACATTGTGTAAGTATCCGTATATGTACTGACACTGAAAAAGCAATTTGTTCAGCATGAGTACCCAAGATATCTACAACAGGTACTGCAGAGGTGCTCCCAGCGCCTGGGGTCTCTATCTACTGAAGAGCAGTGCACCAAACTGAGCATCCTACTCTAGTATACTCTGCAGTTCAGCTGACAAGAACAGGGATGAAAAGAAAGAAAGCTGTGAGTTGTTGTCTGTGTGGTTGCAGCTGCTGTCATTTCTCACTGCCTCTAGAGCTGCCAAAAAGTGCTCTGCAGTGGCCACAAGCTCATGCCTGGAAGATCAGTGGGAGGTGTAAGCAGGGTAGGTGGAAAGGAGGGTTTGTTCTTTTTCATTTCCTCTCTCTTGCTGATGGCTGCACAGAGTATTTCAGACCACATGCAGAAGTGAGTACATGCTCTTCATTGTTCTGATTTGTTTTGTGCTGCTGAGCGTTAGTTTTGCTCAGATGCCCCTGTGGCAATCTCAGAGCAGCTTGGGATTTTCTCAGCAGCAGATGCCCAGTAACTGTCAGCCTTCCTATGCAAAAGCCAGCCTCTCCATACATAGTGTGGTTATTCAACACCTGTTTGCAACAGCTAACCAGCCCACAGCACAGGCAGACTGAACTCATGCTGGGCATAAAAATAATTTTTGGAAGGATTACAGAAAAACCTCTTAATTGTAGCCAAGAGATCTCTGATGAGACAAATTGGAGCTCTGCTGTTGACATTGCTGAGATGGAGCACATGTTTAGCTGAGCCCTACAAAACCTCAATCCAGAGCTGCTATTGGCTGTGAAGGGGGTGTACCTGTCTGCTCTCAGGGTTGATTAAGACTGATGAGAATGATGGCTAGGATGGTAGGGTCTAACCTGTTTTTCAAATGGATGTAACGTTACAACTGGGAATGTTAGTTAATAACTTCAGGCTTAAGAAAGTATAATTGCAATGAATTAAAACTTCAGACAGTACTGAAATCTGTCTATAGATAGATCTGTCATAGAATGGCTTGGGTTGGAAGGGATCTTTAAATATTTGTTTCAGCCCTCCTGCCATGAGCATGGACACCCTCCCCTGGACCATGTTGCTCAAAGCCAACCTGGCCTTCAACAATTCCAATGATGGTGTATCCACAATGTCTGGACAACCTGTTCCAGTGCATCACCATCCTCACAGTAAAAAAATTCTTCCTAATATTGGATCTAAACCTGAGCTCTTTCAGTTTGAAGCCTTTACCACTTGTCCTATCACTATATGCCTTTGTGAAAAATCTTTCTCCATCTTTCTTGTAGGCCCTCTTTAAGTACTGGAAGATACTATATGGTCACTCTAGAGCCTTCTTTTCTCCAGGCTGAACAGTCCTGGGTCTCCCAAGCTGTCTTCATAGGAGAGATGTTCCATGCCTCTGATCATCTTGAGCATGCCCATGTCTTTCCTGTACTGAAGACTCCAGAACTGGATGCAGCACTTCAGATGAGGTCTTACCAAAGCAGAGTGGAGGGGCAGAATCACCTTCAAGACCTGTTGGTCACACTGCTTTTGATGCAGTCCAGGACACATTTGGCTTTCTGGACTGTGAGTGCACATTGCTGAATCTTATCCAACTTTTAATCTACAAGCACCCCCAAGTCCTTCTCCTCAGGGCTGCTCTCAATCCATTCTCTGTCTAGCCTGTCTCTGTCTAGGTTTGGGGTTACCCCAACACTGGTGCAGGACCTTGCACTTGGCTATGTTGAACTTCATGAGGTTTGCACAGATCCATCTCTCAAGCTAGTCAAGCTCTCTCTGGATGGCATCCTGTCCTTCCAGCACATCAGCTGAATCCCACAACCTGGTGTTGGTGGCACATTTGCTGCAGGTGCACTAAATCCCACTGTCCATGTAGTCAACAAAGATGTTGGAGTGTGCTGGTCCCAATATTGATTCCTGAGGAATGCCACTTGTCACTGGTCATTGAACTATTGACCACTCTCTGAGTGCAGCCATTCAGCCAATTCCTTATCCACTGAGAGGTCCATCCATTCGATCCATGTCTGTCTAGTCTAAACACAAGGATGTCATGTAGGACAGTGTCAAATGCTTTGCGCAGTTCCAGGTAGAGGACATCAGTTGCTCCTCCTTATCCACCAAAATTGTAAGCCCATTATAGAAGGTCGTCAAATTTGTCAGGCATAATTTGGTTCTGTGATTCTATGACACCCTTCCTAGTCTTTACTGTCTGTCCTTTGTAAAGAGCCTGTATCCTCCTCCTCCAAAGCTGTAATCATAGGAACCATCCCACTATGTCTTCCTGATGCCAGATCTGACAGTAAGTTGCATTTCTACCAGACATTTGGAAAAGTTTCTTTGATTTATATACCGATCTCACTTTTTAATAAAAATTCTAGTCAGCAATGAAAACTCAAAAAGATGTCCTAATTTTTTTTTTTTTTAAATTTTAAAATATCAAGATCCTTGGTGGTGGTTTTCTTTCCAGTATTGGAATAAAAAGATGAGCAGTAAATTGAAAATGCAAAGAATATATTGGAAAATTGTTGCTTGTGAATGAACAAAATTAATAACATGGGTGTTTCACTAACAAAATTTGTTAGGAAAAACCCAGACTGTAAGTACTACTAAGATCTGCTTGCTGAGCATACAATTGATAAGGTCACACTAATCACAATGCTGTCATACAAAAGTGCTGGGCTTCACAGGCATAAAGGGAGATGAAAATCTCCATTCGCTCATCCCTTCTGATTCGGAGGCAGCTGCTCTAACAGGTTCCATTGCATCCAGAGGGCAGGACAGGAGCATGGGGCTAGGTACCATTTTAAGGAGCTTGAGGAGCAATAAGAGTAGGCATGCTACATCTTGGTGGCTCAGAACATCCTCCAATAAATGTTCATCAAGTCCTTGCAAAAAGGTATTACTACTCAATCTTGTCTCCAGGAATACCTTCAATTTCAGCAGTGATTTCTATTGACTACACTGATGACACAGCCAGCATGACTTCATGAGAGGAAAGTCCTGCTTATCAAATCTGATTTCCTTTTATGACAAAGTAACCCACCTAGGTGATCAAGGGAAGCCAGTTGATGTAATCTTTTTGGATTTCAGTAAAGCTTTCAATACTGTCTCTCACAGGATCCTTCTGGAC
>JAWMRC010000089.1:53394457-53457725 GCA_035584755.1 Thripadectes ignobilis | reverse complement strand
AGCATCGCCAGCCGGGCGAGGGAGGGGATTGTCCTGCTCTGCTCTGCACTGGGGCAGCCTCACCTTGAATATTGTGGCAGTTTTGGGTGCCACAATATAAGAAAGATATTAATCTGTTAGAGAGTGTCCAAAGGAGGGGAACAAAGATGGTGAAGGGCCTTGAGGGGAAACTGTGTGAGGAGTGGCTGACGGCACTTGGTCTCTTCAGCCTGGAGAAGAGGAGACTGAGGGTAGACCTCATTGAAGTTACAACTTCCTTGTGAGGGAAGGGGATAAGCAGGCACCAATCTCTTCTCTGTGGTGACCAGTGACAGCACCTGAGGGAATGGTCTGAAGTTGTGTCAGGGAGGTTTAAGTTGGTCATTAGAAAAAGATTCTTCACCCAGAGGGTGGTTGGATACTGGAACAGGCTCCACAGGGAAGTGATCACAGCACCAAGCCTGACAGAGTTCAAGAAGCATGTGAATGATACTCCTAGGCACATGGTGTGATTCTTGAGGATAGTCCTGTGCAGGGCCAGACATTGGATTTGATGATCCTTGTGGGTCGCTTCCACATCAGCATATTCTGTGATTCTGTGGTGCTGTGACTGATTTCTAGCCTAAAAAGTGATTGTTATACTTTGACTTTTATTCTTTACTTCGTATCCTTTAACTAGCTTTCAGTTAATTTTCCTCCAGCTCCATGACAACATAGTTTCTCAGTGATTTTTGGTGCAGAAACACATTATGTCCATGAAAGGTCCTCAACCTCTTGCTTTTTGATACCTTCTTAGTTCTCTAGTTATCACTGAGACAGGATTGCCTTTTACAGAAGACATGCAGCCTAACAGTAAATAGACCATGTTTCTCCATAAACACAATGATATTTTCAACACTCTTTATAATTATTCTTGACACTATTTATACTTTTGAGGTATCTTCTGTGCTCACTAAAATTTTGCTACAGTGCACTAATTCCAGAAGCTAACAAATTATTAAAAAATTAATATGAAATTAATATGAAAAGTAGATAATCATGCTTCTTGCATCTTGTCCTAGGGGGAAGGGTTGTTTGAAGTATTCTCTGGTAATCCACACAATCCTCTTTTGCTGTGGCCTATTGAAGTAAATAAATTACTTTGGCTTTCCTAGTAGAGAAGGTAAGCTCTTGGTTACTGCATGGTAAAACCTACAACTTTCCCTAATATTTGAGTGTGACAGTGAGATATGTCCCTAGCATGGAAAAATGTTTTAATCTGACACCACTGAATCTAAGAATTTATACCTGAATTATTTAATGAGATCTTTTCCCTATTTTCATTCTAAATGACACAATACAAATTTTGAACTGCATTTTTTGCTTCCCACTCCTCTGCTTGCTAGTGTCCTGGTAGCTGACCAGTTTCTGATCTATGTCCTGGCACACATTTATAGTGTTTCTTAAGCTCGGTGATAACCCTTGCATTTGCATTCAGAAATTGGCATTCAGATTTTTAACTTCCTGTGAACTGAATCACGCTAAACTGACAATCAGATCTTGCCCTAAAATACTGTTATGGTTTCTACACTTGTTACTAGAGGGCTGATCACTTACCCATTATGGGCTGAAAGAAATTACAATAAAGCAAGCAAGAACCTTTCTGTGAGTGGTTGTTGTTGCTAAATTGTCCCCATGATAGCCATTGTCTCTGACTGTCACCCCTTTTGGAGCGAACCTGTTGTTGCAATGCCAAAAGATAGTTAGAATAGATTTCCATTCGTCTGGCCTCAGCTTTCCTACTGGCAGTCTGAATGCCTTGCTCCTGCTGTTTTTTCTGAGTCCCCATCAGAGGCAGTGACACGGATGTATCTTTCTGGACCACTATCAGTGCAAGCTGAATCATCAAGAACCTTTCCATGTAGGTATTTAAGATACTCTCTTCATCAAAATCACACTTCAGAGACCACTCCAAAACCACTCCATGGACACAGTATCAAGATTCTCCCTTGGTATTCATTGCACAGTGAAGACATTGACCATTGTGACAGGTTAAGGTTCAAGGATTGCCAGTGATAGTACCTGACTGCAAAAACATATTCAAAGCAACACAGACAAACTCTAATCCAAATAAAAGTATTCACTATGCAAAGAGTAAGATTATTACCCAACAGGTGTCCCTGTCGGGGAAAAGACAGGTTCAAACTGTCAACTGATCCCAGAAGTTATGATGGAGTCTTCCATCAGTTTCTCCCCATTCTTAAATCAGTGGTATATTTTTTGTTTAGATGGAGCTTGCATGGCTATAGTCATACACATCTTTTTTACAGATTGGTCTAAAATTCTCACACTTTGCTCTTACAAATACAGTTAATAAAATACAGAGTGCACGGTCTGTGAAGGGCAGTTGTACCTTGTTGGTAGGTAATTTTGGGACATAGGTGTGTGTTAGTATTACAATTGGATTACGATGAACAAAGTTCATCCAAGGAGAGCAATTTTATCACAGTTTCTGGTTCAGTAGTAAGACATCTCCTGTCTCCCTTTCTTGACAGGTACTATGCAGTACTATGCAGTTTATCAGCTACATGGTACCATGAAGTTCCCCTCCCTGCAAGGATTTCAACAGAGCCTGGTTAATGTCTTCACTCTGCTCCACCCTCCATTTTGTCCCCCTTAGCAGGTGCTTAAGATTTCAGATTTCATGTATGGCGAGTCATTGTGGAATAGGTTTTGAGCCTGCTCACCACATTCTATACAGGAAGAAGGAACAGCATTTCACCCTATATATATCTTCTTTTAGGATGTGAATGTAATCTCCCAGTTTCCTCTGATTTTACCCCCAGCAATCTTTCCACAGACCCAAAAAGGTACAGATGCTCTGAACTGCCAAGGGCAATAGCTTGTGAAAATTTATAGGAGAAGTGGTTAGAGGCTAAAAGCCTAAATTTGGCCTAGCAAGTCATGTGGGTAGAATGATATTTTATAGCAACATTTCTTATTATGTATTTATAACTGTCTATAAAAAGAATGGATAGCAGAGAGGGATGATAGATGAGGATTTTGGAGTGAAAACAGTTTTACCTTTCAGACTGTTAAATGAAGGCTATTTTGATTATAATATCTTAGATACTAATGTTTTACTTTATTTCCTAGGAAAAAATACATGCGCATACTTCAGTCAAGTTCTGACTCTATGTGCTTACTTGGCAAGCAGGAACGATGAACATTATGATTCCTGAGGGACTCTCAACCAAGTAGTATTGCTTTTTCTATACAAGGAGATGAAGTTGGTTTAAATGTGATCAAGGTCCACAGGAAAGCTTCCACTACTCTTTTCTGGATATCAAAATTCAGTATTTCTCCTATTGAAGGGAGCTGTGTCTTCTAACTCCAGTTTTCTTATTTCATACCATGTGAAGAACAAGAGATGGAGCTACTCAGGTGTAGTGAATGACTTGTAGGACCTCAGTAGGATGGTTGCAGATGTTGTTCCTCAAGTATAGAAATTAAAGCATTGCAAAATGAAATCACAGAACTGTTTGTTTTGCTGAATGTGACTCACTGTGGATGCTATTTTCTATACAAAGTCAAATGTTCTCAGAGCCTGTAGTCATTAATTGGGAAGGGATGGAAATGATTTATACTCCTATTTTCCTCAGACTTATAAATGTGACCACATGAAAGTTTGTGCACCACACATCACAGTCAGCCCTGACTAGCAGAAAGCTGTTTAACTTCTCAGTATCACATATTGATTTTCTTAAATTAAAAAATCAGTAAAATGTATTCCTAATTTAAGTAATTCTAATAGAACATTTGTCATTAACAAACCTATAACGTTTTCTTCTGCCTTGTCATTTTGTGTCACCTGGTACTGTAGGGTGAGAACACAGAGCTTCATTGTACAGCTGAAGAATTTTTCTCAGCATACTGAAATTTCTCTGTAAAGAATGATGGTATCCTTGATAGAGAATGCCTATTGAGGATAGGTCTTAACACTTTATGTCCCAGAAAGAAGGATCATATATTTAAGTACAGCAAGTCAGATGGATACCTATAGTACAACTCTATTCACTCTCTTAAAACTCCTGTGTTTGTACAATTTCAAGCACGAAGAGCTTAGAAAAAATCCTGCCCAGAATCTTCATAAAACGAAGAGCAAAGTGATTGCTTATTTCATACACAATACTGAAGGTTAGGTCTGAAGTAACAGCATATAATATATAAATATATAAAATATTAGTGATACATACATACAGAACATAAAATTCTGTATATG
The DNA here is from genome assembly GCA_035584755.1 of Thripadectes ignobilis. Taxonomy (NCBI): domain Eukaryota; kingdom Metazoa; phylum Chordata; class Aves; order Passeriformes; family Furnariidae; genus Thripadectes; species Thripadectes ignobilis. Next base: position 53,453,485 of record JAWMRC010000089.1, on the reverse strand, counting down.
CAGTAAACATATGTTACTGGAATGCCCCACCTACTCCTGATCTGCACAGATCTTGGTCAGAATCAGTCTTCTTGGTACAATACTGCAGTACAGGGAACAGCCAGAAACACTAAAGGTATGTGTACTTCCAAACTGTATGTAGTTCTTTCATTTGTATGGAGTTATTAGATTTTTATTATGAGGCAACTTTAATAATGTGTTAATGATCTCTAAATCTTAAACCTCTGTTCCCTCCAAGAGTATTTTACCTGGTAATTTCAAGACAATGTAATTTTGTATGTATATTGTATATATGTATCTTGTGTATATATAAACATACATACAAATATGCAGTATATAATGGTTTCCTAAAAATACAAGAATAAAGCTTTTAAAAAAATGTGTATTTTCTCAAACAGTGAGCTTTTTTCTTAAGATTGTACAGAACTAAAATACTACAACTCTGATGGATTGGAACCACGATTTTCTAAAAGGAATGACTTTTCCTACTTGCCTTCTTCCTAGTCAGTGAAGTGAGCAGCTCCCATTCACATTGACTGTGAGGAGTTGTTCATCACAGTCTCACAGAAACTTGGTCTGTGCTGTGATACACTTCCTGCAGTCTATGACTAACTCTTTTGACACACTGTACAAGATGTGCAGTTCTTTGACCGTATCTTATAAGAAAGAAATAAAATTAGTCCTGGAAAATTAGTAGCCATGACTTCCAGTTATCTTCCTTCTGGCTAGAATATTAAACAGTAATTAGAGTGAGGTTGTTCCAGTTATATTAGAGTGTAATTTATTTTTACACTGTTTCTCCTATGTGCCTGTGTGCCTAGACACAGTGATTAGATACTTTAGAAAAAAAACCCCAAAACCTCTATAGGTAGATTTCATTTTAACACAATACTTAAAATTCTTTCTTATTATAATTCAAGAAGTTGTATTTTCACAGGTTTTTATTACTGTTTTCTTGTTTGCATCTGGGTATGTAGCCTCTTTAGTAGGTTATTTCATTACTAATCTTATAATATAGAATGGCTGTCAATAAAATGCCTACACATACTGAAAGGAAGAATACACTTTTTTCTTTTTAAATGCAAATTATATGTCTTTTAAAGCAAAGTCACAAACTTCTTTAGGTGAATTATAAATCAGGGTGTTATTCCCCCCAAGAGTTTGACAGATTCCTACTAAGACAATTTTAAAGAGTTACAGATTTAAGTTTCTTGATACTTCATATTTACTTGGCATCTTAGAGAAACAGATGATTGGATAGCAAAACTTAGTATTTTCCTTCATGAAAGAAATGAGACAGAGAAGACTTCTTACCAAAAAGCCACCATCAAATGCTGGATGGTATGTTTAAATCCAAAGACTATAGACATTTAATTTTTTTTTGATGGAAGCACATTTTCCAGCATTTATTTTGTGAATGAAATTCTTTAAAATATGGGTAATACACAAGCCACCGAAAATAAGTCATGGAATGAGGTCAAATTCTGTATGGCAAAGCAGGGTAGTGAGGGGACTATGGGAAATCTGCAAGTACTCCTAACTATTATGTCAAAATGTCATCTTATTTATTTTATAAACTTCTGAAAGGTATTATACTTGTCAACTCTGTCTTCTAATTTTGCTGTTGCATTTATCTTCTTCTCAGCAGAAATTTAAATAAGCTTGTAATTTTTGCCCTCTTTGGTCTTAAAGAATGATGACCATTGGCAAGAAGCTTTTCTAGAAAAAAAACTCCAGGGATTTTGTGATTATTTCATTCAAGTAAGTGAGACTTCCACACCAAATAGCAGCCTTGCATTTTTCTGCCCCTAAAATACTGCTGCGTTGCCAGGGTTTCCAATAGGAGAATGTGGTCTACAGTGATTAATGGGGGAGGGAGAGGAGAGATTTCTCCTGCCAAATAGATGGACATTTGTGGCTGTTACACCTCGGATGTACGGCAGTGTAGTTACACACTGTGTGGACAGTCTAGTTGTATGTCTGCTGAGGCAGAGATGACAGTCTGCACAAAACATCAAGAATAGGGTTGTGTAGGAACCTTTGATGTGGCCTATGTGAAAGCTAATGAAATAGATATAAGAAGAGATGCTCTCTACTTCAAGTTGTAATAGACTACTGAACTTAATGAGAGAATAATCTGAAATGTTCATGATAAAACATCTGTGACCAGAGTGACATTGGTGAACAGTTGAGGAAACAGTGCATGAAAGAGGGGATGATTATTAATTGCGGTTATTGCTGGATACATAAGAGATGGAATGACTTTTTTTTCCTATCTCCATCTAAACCAAAATGGAGGTGGGTTGGGACTCTGAAATAGTGATAAGAGAGTTACTTAGAGACTGTAGGAAAACGAAAAAGGAAAGAAGCGCAAGAAGTTAGGGATGACACTTTCCATAAGGATGAAGATATAAGTATTCTGAATCATTCAAAAAATGTAGAACAGAGCTTAAAAAATAGTTGGAAGGAGTAGTTTCTAAAAGTCCTATTCTACCACATATCAAAAAATAAGCATTGAACCCAAGACTAAATATAAAAGTTCTGTGACAGTATTAGGAATCTAGGAGGATGGTAAACAATGTTTAGCTTTTAAATAGCTACTGATGGAATAAACACTTAAGGAGGAATGAAAAAAATAAAATCAGACTAGATGTGATTGAGAGAGTACATTATCCAAGTAATAACACTTCTTGTATCACTTCCTGACTCATTCTGGTGAAGAAAAATTTAGATTTAAAGAAGGCAAATAGTTAAAAACATAAATAAGAACCACAGAATATTTTCAGAAAACCCATAATTTTTTAATGGAAGAGTAGTAATCGTGTTCTGGAAATTCTGCCCCATATGGTGACTGACATGCTGAAAGAGAGCCAAAAACATAACAGAATGGGAAACTTCAGTCTTCTGGACTGGCTTCTTTTATAGCAAGAAAAAATATTATGTGGTTAAACAGTAGAACTGATTAATTCTTGGAAACTGATCTAGTCAGAAACTTACATAAGAAGAAAAAATTTCTTTAATTCTGATCAGTGAACAGGATCTGGACCAGGATATAATTATTAAAAAGACACTCAGTAACTGTAGTCAGAAGATACATTTGACTAAGAAACAGGAGATACATCAGCTTTCTCATGCATTTAATTCTGAAAAAAATATAGAAGACAGATAGATTTTGAGGTAAAATTTTATAAGGAAGTAAGTTAAAACCAAATACTAAAGCCCATTTTCAAATGAATTGGAAACAAGACCTCTGATTGAGTGTGAAAGCCTGATGCAGTTAAATGTGTGAAAAGTAGAAACAGTAGCAGAAAAGGAAATAATTTTTTTATGTTAGTGCCGCTATGGAAGTGCACAGGGCAAGTTCTGTATCTGAACCACTCTTTATGAGTGAAAGTCTGAGACATATCCCTTAAACCATTTTTTAAATCATTTATGATTACTTACTCATAAAATGTGTAGTTATCACTAGCTGGACCAAAGAACCATTTAGTCACTCAGGAGGTGTTCTAACGTGATTGCACTAAGCTGTTAAACCATGGCTCAACTATTTCACACTAGACGAATGGAAAGTGGCAAATGTGAAAGGAATTTTTTTTTAAAATAGCTTCAGGGAAGATTAAAAAACTGTAGAAAATTACTTGCCTGGTCAAGTGCTAGATGCTGTAATAAATAGAATTAGCAGACACAGGGCTAATTCCCATGTAATGGGAAGAATCAGCAGAATTGCTGAAGTTCTTTAAGGGTAGTGTTGGATATGCTGATAATGTTGGTGTGGTTGACATTGTGTATTTGTGTCTCCAGAACAGTTTTGAATGGGAATCTCATAAAATCTTCAAAAAGAAACTAGCCATAAAGGAACAGTAGGAAATCTGTCTCATTAATTGGTAACTTTCTGGCAATACAATGAGTATTAGTGGAAACTCATAAGGTCCTATGCTGGGAAAAATCAAATTTTTGCTTCTGGGCACAAACAGTGTATACAACCTTTGAACTAAATGGAACTTTTGAAAACTGTAAACTGAAGAATCATACAATGAATTTTGAACACTTTTTCTCTAGTGTGCACATGAAGGTATTTTCTTTGAATCTTTCATAATGTTTGCCATTTCACTGATGTCTGATTATAGTTGTTGGGAGAAAGAAAGTCTGCCTTTAGTGTTAGCTGCAAAAGCAGTATTGAGGATGAACAGGCTGATGTTTCTGCAGAGATGAAGCCAAGCATTTGTTGTCACTGGATAAAGGAAAGCAGAGTGGTATTTGTGATGCTCCACTGTAAACATATTGTCTTCCTTGCTAGCGTGAATGCTATGAAAAAGCTAAAAAAGGCAGAATTTAACAGTTATATAAGAGGAAGTTAGAGTATACCAGTTTTCTTTTGCAGAATAATAAGAAAATAATACAGTTTAACTGTTCAATCCCTGTCACACCAGGATATGATGGAAAAACTATTGCCTTCAGCTTAGTAAAAATGGTCTTCATTTGAGACAAGTTTTAATTTGCTTTCTTGTCTGTTTTCTTTCTTGTATATGATATGTAAGAACATTTTTGTCATAGCCTGTATGTTAAATGGGATGACTGTCTACCACCTCAGTAGGTATCTTCTGTGTGTGGCCTGATCTGTCTGTAGACATTATGACTTAAAAAAGAATAGGGAAAATAGTGGGTTCTTCTGACCCAAATTGCTTCACAAATCTTTTTGGAACACTTTCCTTTACACTGGGCAAGGCACCTTCCTTCTAGATAAACCAGTTTTCTAGTCAAAAGGACCAACAGTTCTAAGTGCTTCAGAAATTGCTGGTATACATGATCCTGTTTTCATGCATGTTGTAGTATCAATGTTCTTATTTGTGTTTTTAAAAAATTCAACATATATTTTTTTCTATTTGTTCTTTTTAAAAAAAGTAAATGTTTTGTGACCTATGGTTGTCATCTTGCCACACACTATTTACCATAAGAAAAGCAATACTCTTATTCTTTTTATGAAAACATCAGTATAAGATTATATTTCAAAGAAGATAAATTTTGCAAGAATTGTTAATAAGACCAATAATGGCAGAAACACACATAAATTGTCTGACATGTGCCAGTCAAAATTACCTTGGATCTATTTTTTTCAAGACTTTCTGAAAGAAAAAGGATTTTTTTGCTTTTGGTAGGATGCATTTTTCCTACCACTAGCTGTCTGCTTATGGGACAAGTGTTAGGATCACATTAAAGCTGTTGGGAATTTGATCTCAATAATCAGTAAAGTATAGCATATCATTCTTCTCATCCTCTTGCAAACATGTACATATAGTCAAATTCATCACCTCTTGCACTCTACTGACAGTGAAGGGGTCATAAACACCTAATTAGATGTAAGTACCCACAAATTATGAGAAAGTAACCTCCTCCTAGGAATGATTTTCCTTTTTATTTTTTTTAACCACAAAATTAATGAAAAAAGTGATTTTTCTGTATTTGCACCTTAACTCAAATGCCAATGTGAGAAGCTGCCAAGCCAAATAAGGTGAATTGAGCTGTTTAGCAACAGGGGATATATTAATAGACCCAATACTGCTAAAAACACACAAATGCATGGGGTTTTGGGTTGTCATGTTCAGGACCAGATGATGCATTAGTGTAGTATGCAAGGACAGGAACATGTAGTGTACGCGAATATATTTTCAAAATGTATTTGGACATATAAGGCAAGTAACAGGCTCCTAAGCAGGTTGGAGGCCATGTTTTCTGTTTGAAAATTGGCAAGTGTCATACAATTTTGTAAATATTACAGGAAATCTACCTTTGATACATAACACTCTTGTATTTTTGATTCATAGTTTCTAATTAGACCCATCCATCTATAAATATTTGTTAAAAACTTTTAAATATTCCTAATCATTTTAGGCAAACAGAATAGTATTTTCAAGTTCTTAATAGCTTAAATGACAAGTTTAATGCCAATAAAAGTGTACTAAATACTCTATGAGGAGCAGATGACATATTAATAACAACTAAAATCATCTAGCTACATGCAACAGTTGCATTAATAAGGAGACACCACTCACTGAGCAATAAAACTCATGAAGCCCAGTTCCTGAAAACAACATCCACAGGTGATAGTGTGGCAAAGCTCACATTTTATCAATAAACTTTATAATAGAAAAGTGGTTTAAAAATGGTAGATTTGGAAAATGAAGAATATACTATCTTCCCATTAGCTACTTTTTCACAGCAATGGTTCTCAGGTACCCGTTTCTCAGGTATGGGAAACTCTGTGATTCTACTTTTAAGTATCACCAGTGAGCCATGATCATGAATACTTAACTCAAAGCAACGGATTAAGATTCTGGTTGTCACCATATCTGGATTCCATTACTCCAAGCTTCACTGTGTGTCAGAAGACTACTCAGAAAGTTGAGAGAATTACTCTGTTGCTCTTACAGAAATAGAACTGTGAATGATGAATGAGAAAACCCTATGCTGTATTGCATGGTAAAAACTGTGATGCAGAATCTCCCTAAAAATGGATATTATCTGAACTGCAGTTTTTCACATGCTCTCATAACATTCTGATTACTTGGATCTGGTGTACCTGTATAATTGACAGAAACTTTTTTTCTCATGGAACTTTTAAAAATGGAAGAAGATCAACAGAAAGATGAACAATTAAAGATCATTTGCATTTGCCACCCTTCATTTATTCTGAGGTAAAATATATTGGCTAGAGATAATTTAAATGCTGTACCCTTTTATAACCAGATATGCAAGCAGACTTCTAAATGTACAACAGATATGTGATAGTGTGGCTGTGAAACCAAAGGAAAAAAGGATGTTTAAGTTCTGCACACAAATTTGAAATGCAAGTGGACTTTTAAGACTACAAAATAGTTAAACACATCCAGAAGAGGCAAGGTGCACATTATAGCCCTGAACACACAGGTATAAGACTTCCTTAAAAGAATGAACCTATAGATTTTCTCATAGTGCATTTTTAGCTGCTTCTCTAGTGTACATGTGTCATCTGACAGAGCCTTGGTAATTTGAATCTTTATCTTCTCTTCACTTCAAAGCTAAACCAGTCTCCTCCTAGTTCTGCAAGCCTCTCACAGTGGAGCAAAGTGATCTTCTCCTCCTCCTGACAGCTTTATATGTTGCGTAGCTTAACTCTTGCCCATAGGTGGAAATGACATGGATATTTGCTTTTCTGCTTATTAAATATCAGTGTAGCTTTCCTAACCAGTACAGGCAGAACTCAATATTTGCACTAAAGCACTTAGGGGAGGAACTGTGAAACCTCTCTTTGACACATGGAAATCTAAAAGGCAGAGACAATAATTTCATAGATTCTGAAGAGAGTCCATGCAGGGAAGGGGGAGTTGCTGTGAACAGTGTTAGGATCCAAAGATCAGGCTTTGGACTGCCTGACACACATGCTCTTTCCCTGGGGTAATGCAGGTATTTCCCTTATATTTAAGTAGTTTTGCTTCATGAACCAGTAGAGCCCAGAGCGTGTGCACAGTCAGTAGTGCTGCACTCTGCTACCTGTTTTCATCCTTCTTTGCCCTATAATAGGGTTTCAACACGTGACACAGCCCTGTGGCCCCATGAAGAAGGAGTGCAAACTGACTTTGCAGCACTGGGACTTACAGGCACATGCCAGCATGAAGACTGCAGGTATTTTGGCACTAGGTGCCAAGCAAAACACTACTAGCACATGAGGGATATGACACACCAGTGGGCACCGGGACAGTGTGGGACTGAGCATAGAATTAGTCTAAGTACATTTAACTGTTACACTGATGGATTGTTTTTTGAAAGAAGAAAGCTGTTTAATACTGCCAGAAGCATAGGACAGCTTAGCAGACTTTGTATATGAGAATCATTCCACAAAACAAGGGGACAATATCTAAGACAAGAAATAATAGAGATTAATTGACAGAAAAAGTGAACTGCAAGGGAAATCCCACCACAATCTTTCTAACTACAAGGCTAGTCAAATTCAGAAATGGCTTGCCTGAGATAGCAAAGAATTGTTCAGACTAAATAAATGTTTTAGGTAAAGTTGATCTGCACAGGGGCTTGAAGTAGGCTGTGTAATCTGTTTCACAGTTCAGTAAGGCTCTTTGACTCACAATGAGTATCCTCAGTAGGAGGACTATCCCATCATGTCTAACACTGAAATAAAGACAGACTCATAAAGCTTCCATGACCATATTTGAATCCAGAATGGTTTTCATAGCCTTCCTCACTATGCCAAAAAATATGGCCTTTATGAGGATACCTAAAGAGTGGGAAAGAAAGCTGTCTCATGGTCTTGTGAAATAGCCTATGACTATTTTTAGTTTGGTTTCACAGAAAATCTGACTGTTGCATGTGATTTCAGCCAAAGATACATTGCTCTGGTAGTGTAAACCCCCTTTGGTCTCTAAACTAAGTATATAAATCTGCTCTAAATACTAAACTCCTTTTGACTATTCATTCCATTATTAACCTCTGAAAAGAAAAAAAAAATTGTGTATAGGGGAAAAAACCTAGTCCTTTGCAACCATAGGCATCTTGCTTTCTCTAAATACTCAGCAGCTGGAAAGAGAGCCAGCACAGAAGAGTAAAAGGAAAATTGTGGGGGGAAGAGGGAAAGGCATGGAAATCACAGAATCACAGAATCGTTAAGGTTGGAAAGGATCTCCAAGATCATGGGTCCAACCTCTGACTGAATATGACACTGTCAACTAGACCATAGTAATAAGTGCCATGCCCACCATTTCTTGAACACTTCCAGGGACAGTGACTCCACCATCTCTCTAGGCAGCCCATTCCAATGCTTAACCACCCTGTCAGTGAATAAATTCTTTCTGATGTTCAGCTTTAACCTCCTCTGGTGCAGCTTGAGGTCATTTGCTCTTGTCCTGTCACTAGTTGCCTGGGAGAATAGGCCAACCCCCCACCTGTCTGCAACCTCTTTTCAAGTAGTTGCAGAGAGCAGTAAGGCCCACCCCCCCTCCCCGAGTCTCCCTTTCTCCAGGCTAAGCAACCCCACCTCTGTCAGCTGCTCCTCATATGACTTGCTCTCTAGACTCTTCACCAGCTTTGTTGCACTTCTAAAGAAGTATTTATTTCTTTCCTTATTGATAATTTCAGACTACAGTTATGTCTAGATCATTTTTAAAAAGTCTGCATGTTTTTTTAGCTCCTCATTGTTTCCCAGGGAGAAAAGGTCTTTATGAAGCAGCAATAGCAAGGACGCATTTCTACAACCATGTCAGCTCTGTGCCACATAAAACTTTCCGAGATCTATTCAAGATCACTGATAAGTATTCACATTACATAAACAATGTCACCAGTTTTCTCTTCAGACAACTTACTAGCTAGAGCTGTTCCTGTTTTACCCATGCCATTTCCAATATTACTTCAGCTTCTATGGCAAGCAGTTAATTTTACTGCTGGCATGAAGCCAAGAAAGTCTGAGATGGCACAACTTAGGGATTTATATGCTTTAGAATGAAGACACAAGTCATGTATCAGGATGTATGATGCAATACAAAAAGACATAAGGCATAAGTAGATAGAATTACACTATACTAAAAGCATTCACCTCAGGTGTTTCTTGCATTCAGTAATTATCAGTGATTGAAATTCTTTTGTAATGTTTATCCACCAATAACAATGGTAGTAAGCCAATATGAGTTGTGTGTATTCTGTTAAATACAGTTTTTTGACTATAACTGTATTTCAATATTCTGGGTATGCAGGGCTACATCACATAAAGAAGACTCCTCGTATAATCATAGAATGGCTTGGATTGGAAGGGACCCTAAAGATCATCTCATTCCTGCCATGAGCAGGGACACCTTCCATTAGACCAGGTTACTCAGAGCCCCATCCAGGTCTTCAACACCTTTAGGGATGGGTAGTCCCCAATCTCTCTGGTTCCAGTGTCTCACCAGCCTTATAGTTATGAATTTCTTCCTAATACCTAATCTAAACTTACCCACCTTCAGATTAAGGCCATTTCCCCTTGTCCTATCGTTTCACACCTTTGTCCCATCACTACATACCCTTGTAAAAAGTCCCTCTCCAGCCTCATTGCAGGCTCCATTCAGGTACTGGATGGCTACTATAAGGTCTTCCTGGAGACTTCTTTTCTCCAGGCCAAATAACCTCAACTTTCTCACTCTGTCCTAATGGGAGAGGTGTTGCAGCCCTGTGATCAACTTAATAGCTCTCCACTGGACTCCTTCCAACATGAAATCCTTTCATATATTGGGGTACCCAGAGCTGGACACAGTAGTCCAGGTAGGAATAAGGGGTAGAATTCCCTCCTTTGAATTGCACGTTACACTTCTTTTGATGCAGCCCAGGATATGGTGGGCTTTCTGGGAAGCTGGTGCACACTACTGGGTCATGTTGAGCCTTTTGTCAACACCTCCAAGTCCTCCTCCTCAGGGCTAGTCTCAACCCATTCTCCACCCAGCCTGTACTCATCCTTGGGACTGCCTCACCACCAATGCAGAACCTTATACTTGACCTTAATACAAAAAAAAAAAAGGACATTACTGTTGTAATTCAGGTTCGTGATAGCGTGATAGTGTGGAGCACCTGGATATACACAGTGAGATGTGAACCCCATGTTCAGAAATACTCATGTTATGTAAATGCAGTAACTGCTAAATGTTTGACCAATGCCACCATCAGGGATTAGACTGTTTCCTGCCTGATTCCTTTCCAGCTACCTGTTGTGTTTTCTTACACTAGTCAGATTTAAATAGTTTTGTACTGCATTCTGATTTTTTTTGTCTTTATAATGAATGCAGACTTCATTAGTTCAGACTTTTTAATCTTCTAGGTCAATATACATGCTAAAAATATTTTACTTTAATATAATATCTAAGCATAGAAACAACTCTAGCTTCATCACTGATCAAAGACCACACATTATTTTTCCTAAAAAAAATCTTTTTGTTTCGGATCTAGTAGGGTTTCTCCTGCCTGGATGAACTCTAGGCTGTGCTGCTAGATATGACATATATAAAGCAGCTGGATATAAACAGACTTGAGTCATAACCCCTATTTTAGCACTTACAGACACTTTCAAGAAGGAGATGCCTCCTGCAGCATAGCCTTGAGGGTAGCAATGGTCTTACCTCTCACCGACCATTATGATATATATGTGCAGTCTACCAGAAATCCATCTTGAGCACTCCAAGTTTTGATGCTTCTAGCATGTCCTCAGGGATGAGTGAAGACACCATGGCTCTTAATAGGGCAGAATCCCAGAAAAAAAAGTAGAAGGGCAGACAGTTCATTAGAAATGAAAATTAACCTGTCTCTTGTATCCAGGTAGGCATGGCTCCCTTATGTGATCAGATTCTTGAAATGGAAGTTTATCTCCTGCTCTACTAAAGTGGTGACCAGCTAAGTCAGCACACACACCTCCCCACCCCCCTTCATAGTTTTCTCTGTCTTCATAATCATGGCAAACTGCTCCTGTGCTTTCCAGAGGACTGTCATTGGTTTATGAACACACACATGGAATAGAGACCTGAAAAAGCTGGCTATCCCTGAGAAGCCTACATCTCTGATCTTCCAATATGTCTCCATCTAGATGAAGAGATCTTAAAATTTATTGTCCTTCTAATATTGACTCTGTGGTAATTGTCAGAAATACAGCTAGAGATAAAACCAAGCAGGTAAAAATAGACCCCTATATAATAACGAAATGGAGTTTGCTTATTCAACATAGTATTGGATCACAGTTTGCTTAGCCACTTCATACCTTCCTTATTCCTTTTACTGAACATAGTTTGCTTACTCATGTAGTATTGAAGAGACCTCCTGCTTTCTGCATCTCATTTCCAAGTACTATCATGAAAATAGATACATTTTGGCCATTTAAATTAAAAGATATATCAGATACTCTTTGCCTACTTTAAAAAATTTTTAACTACTTTAATTTGGATACCAAAGAGTGGCATTTTTCCAGCTAATGGTGCAATAATCAATGCATAACACTCAGTAAATTTATGCATAAAAATCTGTAATTATCATTTGTTTAAGGACAGGACAGAAAAAAACCACTAAAAGTAGGGGGTGGGGGGGAAAGAAAGAAAGAAAATTCATCTTAATTTACTACAGGCCACTAGCAAACTTTTAAAATGCAGTGTGTGTGAGATAATGAGTTTGTCAATAAAATCAAAACACTCACAATTTGTAGAGGAAGCCAATGGGACAAGAAACAGAGAGACACTGAAGAAGGAGGAAGCAAGCAGGCAAAGAGTAGCTGTCTGAAGAAGACACAGAGAGCCCCTTGAGTCTGAGGATGTTCTCAAGGTCGGAACGATTTTGGACAGGAAGTCAGTGAACAGAGCTGATGAGGGAAATTGATCTTCAAACATGCAGACAATGAAGATGAAATCCAAAACAGTTATTTGTGTGGACTGATAAGGGCAATGATTGCATTTCAGAGAATACTTTACTAATCAAGGCAGCACGTATGAGGGCCTGAATAAGATGTTTGACTGTAAGGATGGAGATTATAAGAATTGTTCTTTGGAGATATTGAAGAAGTGGCAAGTTTTAGGAAATGGATATGTGGAAAGCAACACTAGTGAGAATGGAGTCAGTGTAGAAAGACAGTCAGATTGGAAGGCATCCAAAGCAGATGAAAGGGAGAAAGTTGTTTTATTTTGCAGTATAATAAAGGAGTTTATAAAGAGTGGGAGCAAGAGTAATGGGCAAAAGACAGAAATGGGCAAGAAAAATCAGGGCTGATTTTTTGAAGAATGTGGAACGTTGAGATGAGAGCTTGAAAGACGTGTGAAAAAATTTGTATAGGACAGTAGAATTAAGAGGAAGAACCTGATTTGTTTTTATGACAAGGTAACCCACGCACATGATCAAGGGAAATCAACTGACATAATATTTTTGGATTTCAGTAAAGCTTTCAATACTGTCTCTCACAGGATACTTCTGGACACAATGTCCATCAGAGCTGGATAAATACACCATGTGGTGGGTGACCAATTGGCTCACAGCTCAAGCACAGATGTTAATAGTAAATGGGGTGACCCCCAAATTTTTTTGGCTATAACAACATCTGTGATTTAATGTATGTCTGAAACCAATCTTTGTCCATGGCCTTGTGCCACAGAGAGACCATGTCCACATTATTAAATCCTCTTACCTGACAGAGAAGATTAGTTCTGTGCAAATTGTCTGTATGTCCTCCTAATTCCTAAACTGTGGTTTGGAAATCATTAGGGAAAATGCTATTAAGGACAGGTTAAGCATGTGTCAGGGCCAATCTTTGATGGTTTGATGGTTTGAATAATAGAGTTCCAAAACTTGTAAAGTTTTATGAAGTTGCTTGTATAAATACACAAATCTGTTCTGGTCAGTCCAGAGTTTCTTCCTGAAGAAGGCTATACATGTCTGTTTGGGTAAGATGTATAGCAGCAGAGTGACAAGGGCAAGGTCAAGATGCTGAGAGGGCATAGCAGAGTTCAGAGTTGGTGCTGACATGCTGAATATTTTAATCCTCACCATTTCAGATTAGCAGGATATCAGATTATCTTCCTTTGGTATGTTATTTTCATCTGATATATTCTGAGAGTTTTTCTAAATTATTAGGATCACAGTCTTCACAGGGACTAAAAATGTAAGTTTAATGCAAAATTAATCTACCACATAAAGAATATTTCACATTTGCATACTCGGGGGGAAAAAAAATGGAGCCTGTCATCACAGTAGGCTATAGCAGCTGTGGGTAATCAGCTGTCTCATTCCAGTTACCAAAAAGCTGTTGTTCTGTGACTTTCTTTTATAAAAATCAGAACAAATAAAGGGGTAAACTGGAAAGAAATTGGATTAACTCAATTTTATATGGAATCTATTACCCATGTGTGGTAGACTAGAAAAATATTTAGGAGGAAGCCAAACTTGAAACAATTCTGAACAGAGAAGGTGCTGTCTCCACCAATGGAGTACATTGCCTTCTGAGAGCACATGAACAGCACCCACTTCTGCAGATGAAGGTGCAAGAGACTGTCTAGAGAGGTGAAGCAGTTTCACAAAGGTGGGTGATACAGCTTTTTATACTGCACAACTTGAAGACTGTTTATTGACCAGAAGAACTAGGTGTTTTATCTCCAACTACCTTCTTCTCAGTCATTCTCTTCCTTACTACTCCTCCTCTTTTCTACAGCTCCAGCTGTTCTTTTTACATCTCCAAATGTCTTTGAGAGGAGTCACCTCTGAGCTCTAACTTGATAATCACTTTCTGTGTTATCATCTTTGTCTCCATTTCAAGTAGCTAGGTTGTATAACAAAAATAGTTGGTCTGTATTCTGCTCATAAAAGTTTTCAATTATTGTGTTCTATGTTGAAGAGACATTGTAGTAATGTGAGAGAATTCAGAGCAGATCTAATTTTTTAATATCATGAATACTAAAAGTCACAATTTTAACATAAATGCTTTCTGTAAATCAGAAAATAAAACAGAAAGTGTTATTTCATATTCATCATGTCCTTTAGGAAGACAGTTATACAATGCAGCAGTATAAACAATGCAAACAAAGACTTCTAGAAATTTCATGATTCCTATTATATGTATGAAATGATATCTTGGCCAGACTTATCACATATAGCTGCTTTTGTTTCTGTATCTGCTCTTGAGTTATTGCTGCCCATTGTCCTGCAACAAGTATTATGAATTAACATTCAGGACAAAATAACAATAAAAGGTATAGCACAATAACTTATCAATAAACTATAATAATTTTTACAACTATATTAAAAGAAAAAAAAAAGTTCTGATAAGTTTTTTAAGGAATTTCTGTCCTGAAAGGAATTAAATTCATGAAGAGCATTTACCATAAGTATCATACTGTGATTAAGGTTCCTGGTATAAGGTAGTTGCCTAAAATGTTTTGTACATAGGGATAAAACTGCTCTTCTGGGTATGTTCTCACGCTGAAACACTCTTGGTTTTCTGTGGCTTGCCAGATGCAGGGATTCCTAATGAAAACATTAAAGAGGTTCTCTTCACCTGTGTTTTCATTGCTTTAGAGAATACTAACTCCAAGGAGTTGTTTCCTCTTTTTAACCCCTCTATTCTGGCTTTCCCACCTCCCCTCAACCTTGTTTTCCTGCAGGGTATTCAGTTTCTGTCTACTTGTAGAATTACTGGTACTCTTAATCCATGTCTGTGCTGCCTTTCTGTATGCCCATTCCATAGTTAAAACACTTTGAGTATTCCATGTTTCTATCCATTTATCATGAGTGATCCAAAAATAAGAACCAATGTCAGGAAACTGTGATTAGTCTTCAAATAACTCATAACAATAAGGTAGGCAATTATCCTAAGAGGCATTTTCCATTTCTGCAAATTTCATTCAAAGGGTAACAGTTCAATCAGAATTAAACTTTTGTGACTTGCATCACTGCCACAGTTGTGTACAAACACTGAGGAGTCCTCGTTAGAACTCTGGCTTCTCTGGCAGAACTGACCCTCTGCAAGTGGTGTGGCAAATCCTCCCTAGTATGCAAACTTCTGCTGCTGCTTCTGGATAGAAAATGGTAACTTTTGAACCTAATTCAAGGCCTATTGAAACAGATGGAAAGACTTTTGTTTAAAGAACTGTGGATTACTGTTCCATTTCATGGTATACAACAAAAGGACAGAGTTCTACTAAGCCTAGGAAAGTGAGATGGATCCACATAATGTACTACCAAAGCTAAGTCACCTCCACAGTAATCAAATCAGCTCCAAGTGGCACCAGCATCAGCAGGTGTATTTTCAAATACTTTTTGCCTCTGAAAGCATACAAATATGTCATTAAGAAAAAAATAAAACCTCGTCAGTGATGGAGTTTAAAACAGACAAACTCAAACACCTGCTAAGCTATTTGCATCCATTAACATCCAAGTAGAGGTGGGGCACCTGCAAAACTCACTTTGCAGAAAAGGATTAAATTTCTTAAGTCAGTTCCTTTCACATTTTCCTAATTTTGCTAAGTAGTTTCACCTTACAATATTTTTTAATTTTTTTTTTTTTTTTTTTTTTTTTTACATTAAAAAGATCTAGGATGGTAATGATAGGGAGAAACTCTTAGCAAACTCCATGAATAACAGTTCAACAAGCAGTAGAAGTCTGCAACTAGTAAAGTCCAATCCTAGGTTTCTTTACATGTGATTGATAATAGAAAATCAGAGATCATTTAACATTCAAAACTAGAAGGAATAGTGCCTCTTCAGCTACTTCTTTCCTAAGGCATTCAGAGGTAAGAAACCATTCATAACTATTTCAACACAAATACTAATTTCTTGGCAAATACCTTATTCTAAACCAGATCTTTGCCCAGAATTAAAGAAAGTTATCTTGGTTGTTGCTTTCTAATGTGACTCACTGTAGAAAGACTAGTAAACTTCTCTCCTGATTTAATGCATTATTTGAGGGGAAAAAGTATGATAATACACCATCATCAAGTAAAGCTCTACAGTAACTAATACATACTAATTCAACATATCAAGGAATTCTACATATGCTAACGCTTCACTAAATCTCATGGGAATTCATGCAAAATCTTGGTAGGTATCATAAAATGTACTTGAATGTCATGGTGATTCATACACCATAGAAGCTGAGAAAGATGGAACATTCCCAATTTTTAAATGGATATTTGTATGGCCTAAATGTAATATTTTGATGGCTACCCAAGCGTTATCATAGGGCGGATTTCAAGAGCTGTTCTTGCCATTAGCTTGATCAAGAAACATTAAAAAATATGGCTCAGGCCAAGGATACCTAATGTTATTTTGGAACTGCTGGCTGAATATGACAGGATATTGGCTGAACCACAACTTGAGCTATGCTGTTAATGAAATAGGATAAAATATGTGTTGGAAAAGATTAAAATCTGTTGAACTTAAATATTGAAAGAAAAAGCCTAACTCCTTCATTTTGCCCTAAAGCTGAAAACCAAGACAGAAGTGGTGGTAAAACGTTACGCTTGTTACACATTGGTATCATAGTCTGAGCCATCTTGAATTATCTCAGCTGCCTGATGTTATCATGTGTCTTGTTAAGGCTGAATACTCTTCCCCTAAGCTTCAACTCCCTTAGGCTTGCAGTTGAACAAGAATCCTTGCTTTCAGTGAAGAAAGTTTCTAGCCTTCATGTAAGATATATTATTATTATACATATATACTAAAAGTAGGAAATCTGTTCTTAAGCAGAAAGGCAAACAGAAAGATTACAGAATGCATGTTTTCTTACAGTATTTTGATTTTCTATTTGCTTTTTGTTATTTACTCTTGCTTGCCAGGTACACAGGTCTTGTAGCACCTATATCAAGATCTTTTCAAAGTACGATCATCATACAAAGACCTACATACAAATTATTGTTTATGTGATTATGTGATTAGGCATATAAAATATAACAGAAGGATTTCTTGCTGATCACTGTAGGTTTATTTGTCTCCTTTTTTCCATCTGTTTTGACTATCTTAGAGTACTCAACCACACGAAAATTTAGTTGAGTAAATGTTCCAGTTTTGGCTCAGCATAATTACCTCTCGGTACATCTAATCCATCTATATACAGAGAGAACTGTAACAGTGCCCATTATTCCTGATGCCAGTTGAACTAGCTGAGTCTTGCTAACTCCAGGACTCTGAAAGAGTCTCAGAGGCTGTCATCAAGATTAAAGACCAATTTACATTTTTAAATATCTTTGTACCCTTTTACCTGATTGTTATGAAAACAGTGCTTTTTTTTTTTTTTTTTTTTTTTTTTTGAAGGCAATCATCTCAAGTAGAGAAAGCATAGTGATTTTGGTAATGCTGCACTCCCCAATCTGCCTGTCTGCCTGTCATCACAACCACCTTATGTACTCCTCCTTTACAACAGTTCTGCACTCTCAGGCTCTCTTCCCCTACCTGCAGTGGTGGAGTTGTCAGGGGAGTCCCATCCCCATTTCTCCTATCCTGAAAGATAAATGTAGAGGAGTACTAGCAGACTTGTTCAGTATGCCTTCCCTGACTGGTACACCCAAGCAGTGTGGAGAGGAGCTGTCTTACCTGTCACTCTGCTTGAGCTGCGTCTCTGTCAATTCAGTATGTGGATGATTTTATGGGGAGTCTGAAATGATCACATCTTCCTACATCAAGGAGTTGCTGTGCTCTTGTCTTAGCACTTGGCTTGCTAACCATGGAGACATGGAGAAAAATTCTTTGGCATGTACGTACCAGCATGAACTTCAGACATATAGCTGGCAAGGCAAGTCCACACAGCCAACACTTGCTTTGAACTCAGTCACACCATTTAAGATGTGAAAGTGAAGGGACTAGCTGGGCAGTTTGAAGAGGTCACATTGTTACTAAGGCAACAAGTTAAAATATTGTCTGGATGGAGACAGGAAGCCATGTATGCCATGAATAAAAAGGATGAAGGTAGTTTTTTTATTGAAGCACAGATGTCTTAGCTGTAATATATGCAAATTTCTCCAAAGAGAATCAGCCTATTTAGAAATCAAAAGCAAACAGATAATCTCAATTCAAAGAGTATTTCTAGACAATATCTGATTAAAATTTTCTGGCCTAAAAAGATGATTTTAAGGAATAGATAACAATTTATTTCTTTTTAAATACTCCAATTTATTAAGCAACTTTTTTTTTTTCAGTGTGTGTCACCATAAACCTCCTGTTGAAAATACTTCATATTGGTTCTTACAAATCTCTATCTCCTGTTCTCGTTCAGGGTCTGTTATTTCTATACCTCTCTCCCACAGTACTAAAATTCAATACTGTACAACCTCAGATCTTTATGGAAGTCTGGAATGTCTGATCAAAAACAAATGTATCCATACAATGGTTTTTCCAACTAAAATTCAGCTTTGCCTGGCATTGATAAAACTAAGATTTAAAACAGAGTAAAAATAGTAGGAAGGGAGAAGGCCATCAGTCAGGGTAGTTCTTTTAAACTTTGTTTTATCCCATTCATTTATTTCACAATTTCCACCACCCCTTTTCTTTCAATAATAGCATTGTTTTACAAATAGGAGAGCAAAATGTTCTGCCAGCTTCCTTAGAAGACCTTAACACCTTACACAGCCCAGAAGATCACCATCAGGTGATGTTTTGCTCCAAGTCTACAGTAGTATAACTCAACTGAAAGAAATAAAAGTTGCAACAAAGTCAAACTAGTATGTGAGGATTTAGAGACCAGACCCTAATTTATCTGAGAAAATCAAACTGCAGGTGTTGTCATGGGGTGCAACCCTAAGCATTTGCCTGACATAGGTCAGCACTTTTTCCAGTCAGGACTCCACTCCTAGAGCTCATTCTCACCTTTCCACTATAGCAGTTCCAGTCACACAGCTCCCAGCTTGCCAGGTTCTGGCCCTGTGTTGGATTGTGCTCACTCATGTGGAGAAAATCAGGAAAAAGTTTTTCCTCAGATATGTATGTAGCTACCCTACAAAAGTATCTCACTAGAGTTACCCCCATAGATAATGACAATATTTTAAAATTAATGGCATGCAGGACAGTTGGTTTAGGATAATTTCCCAGTGTGAATACTTTCAAACACAGCTAAAATTTAAATTTTGAAAATATATGTACATAATTCCTGTATTTTTCTTGTTGAAAAATTATGACAATGTGACCATGATGCTGAAAAAATAAAAAGGAGGGAAAGGAGAAGTAAAAAATACTTTCACTGACCTCATGCAATCTTTCTTCCATTAGTAACATTTTCAAGACAATTCTTTCTTATATTGGCAGAGTGGGTCGGAAAGAGAAGAGAAAAAGAGAAGAGAATAAGATCAGTGCTACCAAACAGACAAAATGGTCCTAAATTTAACCTTTAAATTAGTTGTTTTTCAGATTTTATATTTTGTGGTTCTTACGTAAGACATATATATATTTTGACTGAGAAAACAAGACTGTTACAAATCTTCCAGTGTAACCCACTACTGTGAATTCTTGCTTCTGGAGAACTTCATGGTGATCCAAATGTCCCTTTTAACAGATCACAGTGCAAGGTCAGAACCTAAACCTGCTCTTTTTGTTTAACTTTATTTGTAGACAGAAACACATATGAGAACAAGAGTTTCTTGATTATTTCCATCTTAGGAAATCCTTTAATGGCTTGAACAGACTGTAAATACTCCCTTTTATAACAATTCAAAAATGCCATGCTGGGAGAAATTATAATTTGGGGACATTTAAGTGACTCTTAAGACATAATAAAATTTTAAATATAGGCAGTAAGCTTACAATATTTGTACATAATAAACTGCAATAGCTGATTTGTATTTCAAACACATATTGGTTGTACTGTAGTCTGATAATCAAGTTGGTTTTTTGCTATTCTATTAGTGCAGAACTTTGAGTAAATTCATAGGCGTTTGGTTTACTGTATGTTTGTGTTTACGAAGTGATAATCCAAAGAGACTCCTTAATTATTAAATCCAGTTAAAAATGTCAATTCAATTTTGCATGGGTGTCTGTAATTTGTGTCAGCAGATACTATGAATAATTTCTGAGGATATGACAAATTATAGGAAGCAAAGGAGCTTTCACAAAAAATTAACTTCTTGAGAAGTGATGTTCTTCTAAATACTTTTTAGGATCACTGAAGTAGAAGAGAAAAAGGAATCTAATTTCAGACATGGTTATATTCAAAGCCTTTTCCCATGTTTCTTGAGTATTTGCAATCAGATCTGCCAGTGAAACCATTAAAAAAAATCACAGTAGTTACTGATGTAAGACAAAGTGACTACTGATAACAGTAAAAACAATTTGACAGTAGTGAACTTCCTGGAAATAATCTGTTGTAAACACCGGCTTATGAATTACTTTATGCTGTACGCAATTCCTGTGGTGAAAGCCGGGGCATTATGGCTTTCCTATGTAGATTTTGGGTGAAGCCTTTTTATTTTAGAGGAGAAAGAGAATGAAGAACTGAAAAAGAAATGCCTTTTTTATGGAGGGATTCTGAGTTTTGAAGTGCTTTTCCATGCAACCTGAATAGTCTCTGAAATAGCTTTTGTTATATTATTGAACATCTAAACTTTAGACTGTAAATCTCCCAGCTAAGGAACCAGACTATGGTTATATAGGTCCACATGTTTTAACAGAACAACATCAGTTTGCACCTCTGCAATCATAGGCACATTGTCTTTTCTGCACTTAGCATGGGAAGAATATATGCTGTATTTTCTGACTTAGTGAAATAACCCTGGCCTTAATATATGTTTCAGTTAATGCCTTAGGAAGTGATCACTGACTGCTTGACAAAATGGTTACTGCCAAAGGTCCTGCTAGAGTCAAGGTCGGGAGTGCTGGATTGTTTTATGGGAAGAGAAGATTGTTTCTTCTTTTTGTATAGCCTGCAGTGGTGCAAGCAATCCCAGTTTCTCCACTGGCACAGTGAGAGAGGGTGTAGGAATGGCCTTGGAGGCTGCCAGGCAGATGGGAGGAAAGACTAAGTCACACTGGTCTGGCAGTGAAATTTCAACAGGCAGATAGAGCCTTGTCAAAATATTATGCCCCGCCTAGTCTGGTGTGGCACTGAAATCTCAACAGGGAAATAAAGTTGTGTCAAAATATTATGCCACTCCTAGTCTATCACAGCAAACTGGAATAATTTGGGTTTAACAGAAACACAGATAAAAGAACACTGGTAAGG
Organism: Thripadectes ignobilis; assembly: GCA_035584755.1. Lineage (NCBI taxonomy): Eukaryota > Metazoa > Chordata > Aves > Passeriformes > Furnariidae > Thripadectes > Thripadectes ignobilis. The sequence goes on along the minus strand of JAWMRC010000089.1, from coordinate 53,431,812 downwards.
ATATGAAGGAGGAGAGTCTGCCTGGAAGAAGGTTGGTGATATCTGATGCACAATAAAATACATATCAGTAGCTAAGATGCCAAAAATATGGAGCATTTGAAGTCCATAAAAATCTTAGCCAAGGAGAAAGAAAAATAGGCAGGATGCATCAGATTCTGAAGGAAATTTGATCTCCACATTCTGTAGAAAGATTTAACTAAGAGATGGAAAGACACGTTGGAGAAAAAGTTCATGGGTAGATGCTGCACAGGAGATGCTTGCCTATTTCTGAGAAACATGGACTAGCAAGTTGCTTGTGACACAGGTGAGTTCACCAATGTCCTGAGTTTTCACACCTAGATAAGATGAAAAAAGGTGCAGCAGAGACTTTAGTGATCCAACCCACCAGATCTAGCATCACAGAAAACCTACAAGAAAGGATAATTGTCAAATCCTAAGTATCTTGAAGGGTTTCTGAAGGTCTTGAGACTCATACCATGGCTGTACTCTCATGGTCCAGTACTACAGAGTCTATCAGACGTACCTTTCCTGACACTTATGTCCAAAGATTGTAAAAGTTCTGTGTGTTTCCCAGTAGTATACAAGTTCATAACATTCTTTAATTTCTGAAGAGCACCTGAAAATGAACAGATGAATCTGAACTGCTTGTATTTCAGTCATCAGCTCCTAACCAAGTTTTTGTTGTATGTATGGCTTGAAATTTAGAAAAGCCTATGTAATGGACCTTCAGACCTTCAAAGTTCAATACATTGATACAGTTACATGTCTGGGTTTACAAGATGGGGAAAGAAAAATCAGTCACTGAGAACAACACAGTCAAAGAGAAATATGAATGTCACTCTTCCTAGTAACATACTTTTGAGAAAAGTTCCACTCACCTTCCTGCAAAGTAAACCATGAGCACTCTCAGATCTCACTCAATGTGTTCAGCTATTTAATTTATTTGAGCTCTTCCTCTGTTTTTATATATGCGCTTTTAGAAACTAAGTCAAAACAGACTAAGCTTTTCACCGTTTAAATTAAGTATACAGCCTTAATTTTTGCTAATATCTTTTAGCTTCACCCTTACTAGTCAGATATCTGTGTCTTCTGTCCTTTAGTAACCTTAGACCTTATGGTGACATATTGAAACACTTTGTTTTGTAGGACTAATTATAAAACAGTATGTTCAATCAGAGAAGGTTTTTTTCACAGCATTCTGAATAACCCAAAGCTTGGAAATGAAGAATAATTCAATCAATTCAAATGAAAAGCATTTCAATGTTGTGTTTTTAGTGTCTGTGCAATAACAACATTCTAAAAAGATATAGATTATTTTAGAGGTGAAGATCTACATATTCAAAAGAGCCATCAATAGAACTAGGTGCTGAACTCCTTTGAAGATGCTTTTACTCCTGTGGAGTCAATCTTCTGCATAAAAGAGGAATATAAAGTGAGAAGGATGTACCTTTTTCAAAATGTGAGTTCACAGCCTTGGACAATCTGGAAGGAATTCAGATGATTTTATCATCTCTTTCATCCAAAGGTTCTCTTTTTTCTCCATGAAAATGTTAATGGCTGTTTCCTGCATCAGCATTATAGAAAGAGGTTAAGAATTGTCAAGGTATTGTCAAGCAAGACAATCCAAAGGCATGGAAGACACTGATGTGAAATGTGGGGTCTCTATTCCTCCAGTCTTAATGTCATGTTCTTGCTAGAACATAGAGGGAAAGAGAAGCATGGTCTTGCCTCTTAGTTCAGAATGTTGACTAGTTTTGGACAGAGAAATATAGCTAAGGGAAAGTGTTCAGGAGTCTTCTGTGGATGTAGATAACACAGCATGCAACTGAAAAGTACTCTAAAATACAAACACCAGAAACGCTGTCCCTCGTTGCTAAAAGAGATTCTTCTATTACAAAAATTCATCCTTGCATTAACGCGTAAGTGAGCAGTGCCCTGGCAGCCAGGAGGGCCGGCCCTGTCCTGGGGGGCATCAGGCAAAGCATCGCCAGCCGGGCGAGGGAGGGGATTGTCCTGCTCTGCTCTGCACTGGGACGGCCTCACCTTGAATACTGGGGGGAGTTTTGGTCACTGCAATATAAGAAAGATATTAAGCTGTTAGAGAGTGTCCAAAGGAGGGCAATGAAGATGGTGAAGGGCCTTGAGGGGAAGCTGTGTGAGGCTGAGGAGAATTGGTCTGTTCAGCCTGAGGGAGAATGAGAGGACACCTCACTGAAGTTACAACTTCCTTGTGAGGGGAAGAGGAGAGGCAGGCACTGATCTCTTCTCTGTGGTGACCAGTGACAGGACCTGAGGGAGCGGCCTGAAGTTGTGTCAGTGGAGATTGAGGCTGGATATTAGCAAGAGGTTCTTCACCCAATGGGTGGTTGGGCACTGGAACAGGCTCCACAGGGAAGTGGTCACAGCACCAAGCCTGACAGAGTTCAAGAAGCGCTTATACAATACTTTCAGGGGCATGGTGTGATTCTTGTGGATGTTCCTGTTCAAGGCCAGGTGTTGGACTTGATGATCCTTGTAGGTCCCTTCCATCTTGGCATATTCTGTGATTTTGTGATTCTGTGAAGGGACAATGAAAATTTAAGGTACTATCCCTTAGATCTTCTATACTTTAAACTCTCTACTGTTATTTTTTTTAATAATTTTAAAGTATCAAGCTGCATGTTTCATCAGCATATTGAATGCCTTATAGTATGAAGCTTGTCCAAAGGGGAGATTTTTCTGAAAACCAAGGGAACTTCCAAAAGCCTCTGAGATGCACAGAAGAACACTGTGCACAGTATGTAGCTGTGGGTACAGGCAGTAAACTAGCAATGTTTATTTTTTTTGCCAGACATTTTGCAAAGCAAAAAAAGGCTCTTAGAATCCAACCAACAATGACTTACATATGTAGCTTGTAGTGCAATTGAACTTAAATCCTAACTACAATGACCAGAAAAATATGGTTCTTTACAAATGGACAGCTCTTTGTTCAGCTACTTCAGACTAATTGAACAGTCAAAGTGGATATTTTCCCAGAGTCTGAAGCAGTATCAGAAGCTGATTTTACAACAGTGGTATGATACCAAGTATTTTTACCATCTGGATACTTGCCTAAACATGATGCTAGTTAAAAAATGGGAACAAAAATATTAAATTTTAAGTACTTGAGCAAAAGCCAACAAATTCCATGTTATTCCTTAATGGAAGCAGAAAATCAGGGTTTAATGGGCTTGAGCAGTATTAGACGTCAGTTAACTAAAGATGGAAGGTAACAGATCTCACTCTCTTTAGAGAATTTGTCTGTCCTTACGCCCCGCAGCGGACTCAAAGAACCTTCAGTGGCAGTAAAAAGTTACGTATCTAGAAAGTTGTGGAAGCACACTGAGCAATTGACTCTGTTTAAGTCTTCTTCCCTTAAGACGGACACAGATGAGAGACATTTTTATGCATCACATTAAGGAAATGCCGTATATAGTTTATTAATACTGAAAAAGTGAAAAGAAAAGGCTGCTAAATGTTCACTATACTAAAATTTCTCCACATCAAAACAGCATCTCATGTTTTGACTATCTTGTTCTTACTTATCCAGGCACTAGTCTTTTAGTTTCTCTTTGGTAATACTTCTCTTTCCCCTCACAGTACTGCAAAATTTTATCTTACTGTGACATTATGAACTCTCTGCCCCACTGTGAAGGGATCTAGGTTTAGTAGTATAGCAGCAACACATTCTGGATGTATTCATAATACCCAGAAATTCTTTCCCTCCTCGTACACAGCTGGCTGAGAACTGGGAACTGAATACCTACATTATTCATAAATTTGTTAGGCTGTTCTGTGTTTTAATTACTTTTTCATTAAAATGTATCTCTCAAACACACATCATCAAAGACATAAGTCTGTTTAATCTTTTTTCTCCCTGAATAAAATGCTGAAGATTTTTTTCTATTTTCCTTTATACATCTGATGATATTTTTCTTATGTGCAGAATGTCCTCTATAATATAATTTAAATCAGATATTTCCTAACCTGCAAAGTGGGCTTTAGGTCATCATACATTGGGATCATTGGATTGTTGGCTTCTGTCTTTCACACCCGCATCTGAAAATGTTGAGGAGAAACTTAAAATAAACATCAGTGTATCTTTTATTGCACAATATTTTAAAAATGTCCCACAAGCATAGCTACTGTCTGCTTCTTGTGTAATTCAACAAATTGCAACAACCAACTGCATTTCTTCCAGAATGGAATTCTGCTTCCCACTGTATTACAGCTGAGAAGATCAAAGGCTCTAGAGTTGGTAAGCGATCTGGTGCCCTACTGCCAGGTGTGCTGTGAAAACTTGCAATACCATTACTTATACAGGCTGCCAGCAAGTTCTTCAATGGTTTGCTTTTGTGCTACCCTCTGCTATTAAAAAAGCTAGTCATGCAAAAACCTTCCCTCCCTGACAAGCAATTAAATATTCCCTAACCCAGTGGCTTGTGGGAAATTTTGGGTGTTAATTCCTTTAGTAGTGGAGAAAACCAGGAAAAACAAGTTCTTTATTTTCCTTATTTTTTTTTTCCAGAAAAAAAAAAAAAAAAAAGAAGTGCTCACAATCAAGTGGAAAATTATTTCAAACACTGAAAGGTTCAAGGAAGTTTTAAGAATCCACATTTTGTCTGAATGCTTTGTTGAGCTACTTATGAGTGAAAGCTACTGTGTAGAGAGAAGCGGAATGCTGGAAGTGGCAGCATTAATGTTGCCCTGGAGCACAGACTTAATGTGCTCAGTGCAAAGGGGGCAATACAGAAAATTACATAGACTAAGGATTTGCTAAAATCTAGAAAGTTTAGGAAGGTTTGTATCCAGCAATTTGACTCAGTTTAGTCTTACTTGTTCATTTTGCATTTTGTTTGTCAGTTTTCCAGTACAGTTCACTACCTTGTATTTCTCTAACTATTGTGAATATGGTAGAAAGAATGATTTAAATTTAGTACTTAGTTTGTGATTTAGTGTATTCAACACAATTAACAGTGAAAGAATGAATGAGTAAACTGAAAGAGTGAAAAATTAAATATTGTTGATGTATCAAGCAACATGACAGAAAAATTGTTTTTCTACTCCAAGTTCAGAAAAACACTTTCTTTAGAAGATAACATATGTCATCACAAAGATTCACGTGCTACACTGGGATGTTGAAGAACCGTGATGATCTTTCTGAAGCAATAGTACCTACACTCATCCTTGAAATGTAGCCACTGTGGATGTTTAATGAATGTTCAGTTTCTCTTCAACACTTTTACAGAAGTATTCTTTATACATAAAAAATTGCCAGAGATAAAGTGTGGAGTAAAGACACATCAAGAACAATAGCAACTACAATGTAAAGATTTAAACATGACAGGAAAGTTGCTGTTTTTACGACACCAACATTTTCAAGGTACCAAAAGAGAACACTAAGAAGAAATAAATGACCAAATTATTTTCTCTCCAAACACACTTCTGGACAACCACAACTCTCGTGAACCTCTTACTTTTCCAAATAGAAAATTACATGTAATATCAATACTTCCACTTCTCAAAGCCTGACTGGTATGACAACTGCAGGCTGCCTTTAAGGATGTACACATACTTCGAGGTCTTTAACCTGTGTTAAGGCTAAAATGCTCTTGGGGCTGTTTTCTGTGAGATCAGGCCATGCTGTAGATGGAATGACTGAAAAAAATAGTGACAGGTTCATATGAAATCTTTTGGTCTGCCATCATGAATAACTGTATTCATCTTTACTCCTACAGACAACCATGTAAAGCAAAAATTCCTGTCATTCTCTGCCCCATACGTAGTGTGTCTCACCCTAACCAAAAACCTTGTTTCTGCGAACTTTTCAGTGGAGATGGTTGTGGACTAGTACCTAACACAAGCAGAGCAGGAACCTAATCATTACATATCACAGTTTAGACATTTTGGTGGTTCTCCATGTTGGACTGATTTTTTTTCCTCTTGAGAAGAATCAACTGTTGTTCCAGGCTCAATCTACAGAGGAAATTATTCTCCTAACCAACAAATGAGAGGCAGAAAGAAGAATCAAGGATCTTGGGCACAGTGAAAAACTAGGGAGCTGTTCTTGTTCAAAGTATTCCTGTTTCACTTCAGGATCATTGAAGGAAGTAAAAGTCTCTGCAGAATCACGAGCAAGGTAAAGACTGCTAAAATGGATGTATTCAAAAGGTTTCCTCTGGTTTTATTCATATCTTAGTCACCCACCCAGTCACTGACATTTGGGAATTATCTTGTCTTTCTGTCTCAATTTTTTGACACACAGCACACCAATGCTCTGATCTTTTTCTTATGCCTGTATCAGTGGAATGCAAGCAGTGCTGGACAAAGTTGGGTCATGCACTTCTAGTGTCTGCTTTGCAAGCCAGGAAACCCTATCTCAGTTGTTCCTACTAATGGCGGTCCCTGAGAGACATTACAGAGGGCTTCTGGAATGAAGTACTTCCATCCCTGAAGAAACTGTTCTTCAGACACAATAACCATTAAATTGTGCAAACAGAATCTATTGAGTTGCCTTCAGTCTAGATTCACCCAGTCAAAGCACTTGCCTAATTCCCTCAACGTCCTCTGGGTTATCGCACTTCTGCAATGTGTGCTTAAAAAGCTAAGTAGTTCATTTCTTTGAAAAGGTGCTAAAACATACTCTGGTACAAAGGTTAAAAACCCTAGAGTTTACAGCAGAAAATACTTTCCTTTATTGAAACTGGCTCAACATTGGCTTTCATTCTAATTCTCTGCTATCATGCAAGTAATGTATACTATTTTTCCATGTAATTTATATATCATTCAGGAGAGATCTATTCTGTGTGGTCATAGTAATTTCTTCTGTGTCAAAAATGAGTGTGTGCTAAAAGGCTGTACAGTCAAAAACCAAAGCAGATTTTCTTTTTCCTATCAAAGCAATTGCCGTGAATTCAGCTATGTGTCACAGCCTCTTGGTTTAAGTGTTTATTTAAAATGTGTTGAAAATTCCTCAGTTACCTACTGGTTTTGTCTCTCTGAACTATTATGTTTTCTCATGCAGTTCTTGAATAAAATGGATACTTGTACAGGCTAGTAGTCAGACTTAACATTATTACTACTTATATTTGTAGTAATGAACAGGACCTACTATATGGCAAATTTTATTTAAATCCTGACTTTGATACAGAGACTAATATATTTTGGTGTATCTGAAAATTTTCAAATGCAAATATATCGTGTTCAGAATAGTGAAGAGAATGTGCCTTTTCCTGCAGTTCTAACTAAAGGTCATTAAAACATTTTTTGAATTGTACCAGTCTATAAATATTTATGCCATTTGAGACCAGTACTTTATTCAAATGACAAATAGAATTAAGTCATTCTACTAGTAACATTTTAAAATATTTTATTGTCAACACTTTCAGAATGCTTTTTAGAGGACAGCAAAGTAGAAAGCTATGAAGCTGCACACTGCATTTGTGCATTTGTGGCACCCATTGTGCAAGAGTGGAAAAAGCCCTCCTGTCCTGCTTTGTGTTTTTATGTTTCAGACACTGGAGATGAGGTGGCACACCAGAGCCAAAAAACTCTGCTTAAGACATGATTTGCATTTCTACAAGTGACTTTCCACAAAGGACTGTGATGCTGGCTGCAATACACAGCAGTTCGTGTTAGGAGCATAGGATATTGCTGTACTGCAAGTAACTTGTGGTTACTGCAATTAGAAAAGGATATGAGAAACAAGAGCATTGTATTACTTACACCTGTGCATTGTATATTGCAGCATAAAAGTAGGAGCATAATTCTTTTGTTTCTCAAAGATATTCAAGCAAGAGATTTGTTATTAGACATGCAGGTTTGCACTGTGGCTTTTTAAAGATGCACAAATGTTCTGTCTTAGCATCTAATACCACTAAGGTAAATAAGGTTACACGTGTGTAACAATAGTAATGTGTGTAACAATAATAATGTCTTAAATGCCTTGTTTACTTTTGGAAAACTAAGATTAATGCCTTGGTTCTAAAGACAGCTTTTGTGGTTTCCTGAGTATTGTAACAGCATTGTGACAGACTCTATGATCTCTAGGATTCAGTGATTGAACATTTTCACATATTATGGTTTTTTTCCATCTGGCTTTTGTGTTGGTAAAATATAGTCTCCATTTACTACTGTATGTTCCTGGAGTCTGAAAGCACAAAAGTGAGAGTCAAGTCAGTGCTCAAAACTTTATCTAGTCACTTCTTTCTGTTGAGAATGGAGCTGCAGACACGGCATTACAAGAGAGAGTGCAAAGCAAAATCTGGGGCAGATACCAACAAAGTAACCTGCAAGAATCTGCCCATTCCTGAGAGTTTTTCCCCATTCAACTAGTTAAAGCTGCACCTATGTTCTCAACAACCCACTAGGCAATATAAAACGTAAAATCCTACAGAAATTTTCTCCAACAATCTTTTGGCAACATTGTGAAGTGAGGACCAAATTCATGTGATTTTTTTTGTAACCTTGGGGTATATGAGAATTACAATACAAGAGAGGGAGAGCTTTCAGAAGTAGCCTATGTAGTGATGAGGATATTTCAACTAGCCTCACTTATTAGAAACACAATCACATCATTTGTGGACTTGTGGAAGACTCATATTCCCTGCTGCTCCAGGTGACTTGCTGAGTTTGTTAAATCATTTGTGGAAAGGAGGAACACCGAGTTTCATTATCTTAATATAAATAAATCTCGAATACCCTTAAAGCACAGTCAATACTGGTCAAGGAATTTTTACAGACTTCTCACACTAAAAAGAGAACCTACAGTGATGCAGTGCTAGATCATCAATCTTCTTCACAGTTAGTCCTAAATAATTCATTTTTGCAGGTATACTGGCTTGAGAGAAAGGTCAACATTTAGCAACAGTTCCAGTTCCCTGCAGCCACAGTTACATTTTCTTCCACAAAGAAAAAATTGCAATAACATGTTCCTCTATGGACATCCACACAGAAACATGAAAGCTGCATTCAAATCTGTATGTAGACTAAAAAGCCATCTCTTCCGAGAAATCTAGATTAGATAGGATATTATCTGACAAAAATGTATGGATTAGTGCCAACACCTAGGTACTGGTGCCGCACAATGATGTACAAGACAAAGATGTTAAAGTGAAGTCACGCTGCCCTAGAATAGCACAGAACCAGCTTTTTTGACTAACTTCAGTATTCAGTCAAAATGATGTGAAAATCAAATTCTAAATTAAATTACTAGTTTTCATAGCCCCACAGTTCACAGAGTTGTAAGTAATAAAGTATCTGTCACCCACAATACTAACCCATTTCTACTAAATGTTAAGAAATTTTTTTTACTTTGCCTCTGGTCACAAGAATATTCATCATGATGGAAAGTATAAAATGTTAATATTTCTGGTTTTTAGATATGGTAAAGTTGTAGCTTGTCAGATAGCTATGCAGTTTAAAAGTTAGTAGAGACACACAAGCTGATGTTACTTTGGCAAGAAGCTGGATATACTGCCTGTTTTTCTTGAAAATTTAAGTCTTTCAAGCCGTTATTTATTTAAAAGTGAATCGGGCCTAGAAGTAAAAACATTTACTGAGGAGGGTTGAATCAGGAACACAGCACTTTCTGTCTCTCTGTTTGGGTTTGGTTTTTTTTTCAAAGCTATTGCTAGCAAACCTTCCAATCCTTCTACCTTAAGGTTCAATCTTTTTATATTATCTGGAATGTATTTTCAGTCAAAAGACTTACATTACAATAAATAATATTATTTATGTATTTTAAAACATATTACTATGATAGAATATTGGGTGACACGCATTAGAGTGTTCTTAGCCAGGACTAATAAGCATGTTTTACACATACATATGTAGTGCATTTCCTGATTTATTTTGCTGCTGCAACAAATCTAATTGTTTTCAACACTATTAAGTATAGCACTTTTAGCAAAATGTCTAATGCACTTGACATTGTTGATATGGCTTCATAAGATTTGTGTAACTTGGTTAAGTAGAAGGTGTCTCTACTGCTCTCTGCTAAGAGACTGCAGTGAATCCACAGGAATAGCACTGATTTTATTTAGTGATATATAACTGCGTTTCAGGTTGAGAGAAATTAATTTTGTGCATATCTATGTGGTTACCCAGAACTTGAAATAAGAAATCAGAATAAGCCTCTAAGCGGGTTTGTATAACCTAACTAAATATTTGATTTACTATCACATTCATATATATTTGATAAAAAGTAAATATTAATATATTTGACAAGATATTAATATTTTTCTAAGTATGATTTTTTTCCTATATATCAAGCACCATAAAAACATTTTTCCCCCTTATATTTTCAAAAGCACTTACTAATTTATTTACTGTTATGAGAGTGAAGAATAATGAACTGTTTGTGTGGAAAAGCATCCAGAAATGGTGATGCTTTTAAAAACCTATACATTTGCTATGGTGCAATCTTGACCACAGTATCAAAATATGAACACTGGTACAGATAATTCCTAGTTCTGATTTATTCATACTAGTATGATTAACTCTCACTTGCTTGCTCTAATATGGTCTGTTTTCAAGTTTATTCTCTCTATCACAGTGATAGCAGGTACTAAACTAATCTATAGACCCATTTCTTAGCCTAATTTTGAGGGAAAATAGAAAAGAACTGTATCAGCAGAAAGACCTGATAGCACTCTGCTCCCTCTCATTCTTTTTACCTCCTGCATGTAAGGAGATGGATACTGCTACTGAAGTCAAAAAGCTTAGAGGATGGGTAAGGAGTTGTGGTCGAGTGGCAGCTTGTTCAGCAAATAAGCAGCTTTACTTCTTAGGAACATATCTTCTGGGAACTCATACTCTTATCCTTACACATTGTGGATTTGGCTGATGTTTTTTGGTTTTGTCAGTGTTCTCATTATTCTAAATCTGGCAACATCAAGCATTTGGTTTGCAGCTGACTGCTTTTCTATTTGTGAACTTTTACTCCATGCTATTTGTTCCTCCACTCCTACTGAAAAAATGTTGTCTGAGTGTAGCATGCATGCTGCATTTTCAATTAACTCAATGCAGCTGTATTTCACATATCGTTGTATAGGACCTGCAAATTCATGTATTTCTCTAGAGCTCAGATCACATATGTTCTAGTTCAAAATTGTCTTCCTTCTTTGAGACAAGTCCTTTCCGTGTTATTTTTATACAAATACAATGAAATATTTATTGTATTTGAAACAGTTTTTACTGTGGTTAGGTTGAGTGAATGCTTTGTGCTGAACTCATGTGGAACAGAACAGGAGTGTGAATGTGCAAGCTACAAATTTATGTTGAAACAAAACAAAAAAAAATATGTATCTCCCCTTATTTTTAAGATTAAAACTTCAAAGAATATCTGACAAGTTTGGCATATAAATTCCTTTGTACTTAGTAAAGGGAAAGTCCTCAATGTTCACTTGTTCTCTAAAACAGAAGGTAGAAAACTCACAGGCATTCCAAAGAGACATCTACTTCACCACTGGTCTTCTTTCCATTTCTAGACTTTCCAGATTCCTTAACAAGAAAGTAAGGCTCATAAATTAACTTTATCAAGAGGAACAAACCAGCTGTTTGCAAAGCTGCTCCATCTTGAGTATTGGTGGTATACATTTGAAAGTTTTGTGTCAGGATAGTGGAAGAGTACATTAACACAGAGGATGCAAATGAAAGTTACCCTATAAACCTCACTTCTGTCATTTTCCAGATTCTAAGCATTTGAACTTGCAAGGCTGTGTTTTCTTTACCAGTGTTTTCTGTGTCACTTCCTGCTTCTTTTTTAAAAGGAAAACTGAAAAAATAGCTAGAAATTTTATGCAAATTTTCTGCTCATATTGAAAGCCATCTGTTATCTGTAGATGCCTGCCAGCTGAGTTACTACCACAACAGAAATCAGTGGTAGGTTATTCTCTACTACTTGAAAAGTCAGCACTTTCCTTTCAAATTTCACTGGAGGAACTTGGGACTCCTCAATGTATGAGTTTGCTCCACACACATGGTGTCATTTTCTTCCTGCTCCAGAATGTCATTTCACTTGCTTTGTTGATTCTGATGTTCTCCTCAACCTATTCAATATTTTGCAAAAAACCACCACCATTCTGTAACAGTCAGACTCTTGCCTGGTTTTATTTCTGTTTCTTCTACCACTGCATTTGCCTACTTTTCTGCATTCTCTTAAATTCTGTCTCCACCTATCCTGTCCCTATTCTTGTCCTCAGCCTGTTTATTTTTGCCTTATTCTGGCCCTTTGAATGCCTTGTACCTCCTTTCATTGCTTACCTCAATTCCTTTTTTTCAGTATTTTACTATCCTTTCTGCCCTTAGGAACAGTCCTGTGGGAAGCCACCCTACTCCTTGCTTGGCTCTTAGGAACATCATTTAATTGTGGACTTGAAAATATTACATTTATGGTCAGAGTAGACAGTCTTAAGGATCTTCTCCAATCTAAATTATTACGTGATTCTAGTCTGTGATACTTCCCATGTCAGTTCCCAGCATAGGCAATCTCCAGAATTCCAACTTCATCTTGCAGTGTCAGTGATCTATCATTGGCCAGTCACTAGTATTTCAAGAGAAGAGTGAGCTCATCTTCTCTTTATTAGTGCTTTGTGGTTTAGTTTTCCCTGAGTTAAAAGATTGTACCAGAGCAGTTAACCCTGTTTCAACACAAGTTGGTATTTTTTTCCCAGATTATATACAGTTTAAAGAAATCTTCTAAGAAGGTATTTGAGCAGACTTACTGAGGAAAGGTGGTACATGGGGAACATACTTTGGGTTATCTGGATACTTTATGTTTCTCCAGTGGTACCATGCAACTACAGATCAGTATTTGTTTAAGTGAGGCACACAGAGCCTTTTATATCCATACAGCAATGTAAAACTCATAGTACTGATGGATCTTATCTGTACACTCATCTATGTATAGAGATGTATAGATCTATAGATCTATGTAACGAGCTCACATAATTCAGCTGCACAAAGTGCAAGTAACAGAAGAATCATACTCATTCAAACATATGGGTACTGATATATAACGTATGAGTGCTGATATATAGAGCTATATATCTGTATAGTATGTATCTGTTAGAATAAGGTCTGTATTAATCAAACTGACTGGAGTGAGTTCAGGGTATTTTGACTGGTTATGGATGCTTTTTAAGAGCAGTTATTTTCCCATGGTCTTGTATGCAGCTTCAATAATGAAACAAAAGGCAAACTATGCTAAAAGAACGTGTAAGTGTCAATCCATAACATATGCTGCCAGCCTTTACTGACCAGAATTTACTGGCCACAAAATTGCACTGTGTATCTCAGGCAAATGAGTATATATCTCAGTGGCTGAACCACATAAAGTTTGCTGTACTAAATCAAACTCAGTCTCAGTGTGGCTGCTGGTATCGGCTTAAAAGAGAAAGTAGCTCTGCTCTTTACTGTCAGGATTGTTTGTTCAGTGGCATTTCTAAAACAGGTCATGGTGGAGGCAGGTAGAAAAACACTCTGACAGTTAGAGTGAGTGGTGGGTTCCCTCAGAAACCTTTGGAATAAAGAAAGTGACTCCGTGTAAGTGAATAGGTGTATGTGTGTATTTGTATATTTCTCTATTAGACCATGGAAATACTTGTACTTTATCAAGATGATTAATCTTTAGATTGCTTATACTAATATTGTTTTACATGGTCTTATTAATTTTTTATTAACATAAATGCATTCAGAATCAAATAAAAAACCCCACATTTCATTCATAATCATTACTCCACATGTGTATTTATGTCCTAAACTGAATTCTGCCTTTTTTAAATCTTCCTGGTCTCTTTTCCTATACAACAAGTGCACATACCAACCCTCACTAGCAGCAGCCCTAATGTTCAGGGAACAAAAATACAAGTTGAATAACTAAAACAAATAGCACTTTTGCATAAAGCAGGGCAGTTCTAATTGTATTTCTTTGCTGCCTGATGAAAAGGGTGATTACTAGATATTTGTGTAAATGTTTACTGATCATTAATGTTTTGTCTTTTAGCTTCCAACATTACCATTCTCAGTGTTCACTTAAAAATAATGAGCTCACATAATTCAGCTGCACAAAGTGCAAATAACAAAAGGATCATGCTTTTTCAAGCATACAAGTGTTGAGGACTTTCAGCTCAGTAATTGAGCAAATACCTACACATAATGCATTTTTTTCCTCTGTATAGATACATTTGTGTGGGTGTATATGGAGGTTTGTTTGGTTGGGTTTTTTTCATTTTGAAAAAAATTAGTTAGCTACATATTCCTGTCCAAAGAAACTATTTTGTTCAGAAAAACTTTTGGAGAATCAAATATCTCCCTCATATGAATTACAGATATTCTAAGCAAAAATTAAGTTTAGCCTGACTGTCGCTTTTGATTTTATCACAGACCAAGAAGGATTATATATTATATTTATTATATAAATCACAAAGTATGAATCATAAAGATTAAATATCTATTGTGTCCCTGCATTTAATGTATCACCATTCTGGCATAACATTTTGGTGGAGAGCTGGTCTGTTCTCTGGGAATGAGTACAGGTCAATGTCTGCAGCAGGCTGGGAGCTGCCCTCATCTGCTCCAGTTCTGAGTTTCCCTGGGACTCAGGCACCAAACCCACAGCAGAGGGGACCCCCTTAATCCCCAGCCAGAGTACATGGAATCTAGGACTTTTCTGTGTGTGAAATACTCAGATGTTGCTAACTTGAACTCCAGTTTATATTAATGGGAAAACATCTGTTTAAATGCCCCACAAAAGCTTGGAAATCTATATTCTTTTAACATTAATGTTAACAAAGCTACAACTAAATGTTTGTTAAACTCTTTTGAGCTATTTTGAGGTTTTTTAATTTTCAAAGCTACAAAAAATTTACACAACCAGCAAGCAGACTTCTCTCGACTGACTTCCATTGACTCTATATCAGAAGCTGTTCAGTTAATTCAAAAGGTCAGGTACTTTTCATTTTAGATGGTCATTCTACTTTCGCTTTCTTCTGTGGGGCAACAAGAGACTAGAAAACTCATATTCATGAAAGTTGAAATATTGCCCATTCAGCACGCTGAGCTACACTGAAGTGCAAGATAACAATCAGGCAACTTGGACTTCAACTATTTTTTTTCCTCCTGTATCCCATCCTTGTCCTGTACACCGCATCTTTCCACAGTCCCAGCTGTGCTTCCCTGCACTGCTCAGGCTGACCCAAAAGCTAGAAGCTCACACTTGTAAATACTTCTGGAACTGGCTCCTTCCTGTTGACCAGGCAGCAGTGGAGACATGCCAGTTTTGCAAATGACAGGCATTATGAAAGGCAGAGCTAAAAAAGCCTGCTTACATGCTGGGTTTGTATCTTTTCTCCCTGTGAATTCCTCCTTCTGCCATTGTCTAACTCCTTCCACACCCCCAAACAACTTTATCTTCCTTCTCAAGCCACTGAACAGTGATGATGTTCTGAGGGGAAACAATTCTACTAACCAGAGTAATTTCTAATATTTTAATTCAGCAGCAATTTTTTTAAACCTCATTTGATAATGACTGAACAAACCATTACTAAATTCTCCTTAGTAAAAGCAGTACAAGTCATTAGAATGTTTATTCCTTTAGACATGAGATTTTATTTCAGACATACTGTGAGATGATTTGAAAGCAATATGATCTCCTTTAAAGCTTATTAGATTTAGAGCAGAGTTAAAGAGCTTTATTAGCACAGAAAATCAGGATTAAACACTGAATTCCTTACTTGCATCTGTAAAATTTGAAAGAAGGAGACAAAATAATTACGCTTTTGTACACATGTAACTCCAGTTGCACAATGCTGGATGTTGAAACATCTTTAAAATTTTGGGTTTATGCTTTGTGTTAGATATTTTAGCACATTATTGTGAGAACATCCTCAAAGGCTAAGCCAGAAAAAGGTAAGAACAAATACTTAATACATAGAATACATGTAAGCAAATCTTAATTTAATTCATGTTCTCATAATGAATTTTCTATTTAAGTTCCTCAAAACTCAACTATGTTTCAGACTGGTGACTTCACCCTTCCAATTTCAATTGTGATTTCTTTCCAATTGCTATCTGTCTTATTTCACTAACCTACATAAAAATTGTGTTAGTTTTTAATTAGAATGTTTTGAAAAGTCAGATTAAAAATTGTAGACATTTCCTGATAATTGTGAGTGTTTTATCCTGAGTATGCTGAAGAGCTCCCAGAGTTTGTATGATTTTGTAAAGCATTTCAACAGATCAGCTGGAACAGGAATTTATTAGCTTATAACAACTAGTACTGGTGAGGCATCAACTCCAGCTATATGTAAAATTTCATACAATGGATAGTCAGAAATTTTTGTGGTGTCTGGGTGAGAAAGCATGGCTCACTCTTACTCATTCAGCATCTGTTCATGCTTGCCTATGTGCATAATTTTGTGTACAGTGTTTGTAAATATTAAAAATTACTGTCTGAGTCTACACAATTGATTCTCAGCCCTTCAATTACCATATCCATCAAAAATACTTGACCACAGAACAAATTTGCATGAGAAATAAACAGATTGCAGAAGATGTGAACTTGACAAAATATGTCACTGTTTAAACACTAGACTTAATTTTAGTCTCCTGGAAACCCTAACTTTGCAAATGGATTGAATTTCTTAGACATCAAGCTAACATTGGTTTCATCTGAATGCACAGAGGTGAGATCCTGCTGAAGCAGGATGCATTCCAAGAGTCTAAGATTAATTTCTTATTCTTCCCCATGACCATATTTAGCAAGGCTATAGTTCTGCTTATGTATATTTGCAAAATTTGGAGGGGATTTACAGTTGTGCTACTAAACTAAGCCAAGTTCTAGTTCATGACCTTACCAGACTTTTCATCAGAGAGAACTCCAAATATTTTTAAGTCAGAAGCTAAACCTAGCACAGCAAACACAGCTCAACTGCTTACAGATGTAGGCACTACTAATTGCAACTCACAGCTCGGTAGGGTCAAGGTTAGCAGAACATATATGTTCTTAAATTTTCAATTCTTTCTTTTTCAAGTATTGAACTATGCTTAAGTATCTATCCTGGAAGGGAGATGTTACTGTATATCCTAACTTAATTAATTATGATTTTCCAGTAAGTTTTCAGGTCATAAAACAGCAGCTCACTGAAAGCTAAAACTAGTGACAGTGACAAATAAATTGAATTAATAACACTTCAAAAAGCAAGAGACTTTATACTATCTGGATTATTCATTTTTATATACAAGGACATAATGATATAATTTTATATTTACAGAATTTCTCTCTGGATGCTAAACAATTCCTGGATATTTTTGTGGTTTCTCAGGCTCTGGAGCAAAGTTTAATTGTTAGAGAGACATACAGTAATTGTCTTAATAATAAATAATTCCAGTTTAAAATTTTATTTTTCCTTTACTATCATCACCGTGGCTAGGCTTCCTGTGGACACACTTTGTCCAACCCTTCAGTTGAGACCTGACTAACATGGGAGGCCCTACTGGAGACATATACCACCACCAGCACAGCTCGCAACCTCATAAGGGCACACAAGCTTCTGCCCCCCTGACAAGGGGATGTCCTTGGAGAAGTTTTTCTTTAGTAGAAGAGTACAAAAGGGAGCAGTTGTGCACTACATTTGTGTTTCCCTCTGTTCTCTGTAATGCTGAGTGGGTTCTGTCTGTTTTTAATTCAGTAGTTACTACTGATTATTTTATTAATGCTGAGTTATCTAATATTGCATCTAACACCAAGTTTTTGAATTCCAGCTTCCTAAAAGAGTATGTAAATGGCCACACTTCTATAGTAACAATTATATTTGCTCTATATTTTAAGATAGCTAAGGACTCTATTTTTTAGCTAAGGACTATAGCTTTATTCAATTGAAACCTCAGGTTATGACTATTGAAGTATAATTTTTCTTTTGAATTCAGATCTGTTTACCATTTATAATGTATAATTCCATGCCTCAGTTATGAAATATTTTGTCTAAATAAATGGCTGGCTACAGAACTTATTTGAAGCTGGTTCCCATAGAAACAATTGAAGGGTTTTATCATAAATGTCTTTTATTTTAATTTAAAAGAAACCATTGACTCTACCGAATGCTGCCTGCAGCTGGATAAATTTCAGTGTTATTCTCTGGTCTATCTCCCTGTGTGCCCTCTGTGATATTGCATCAACAACATAAGGGTGGTGACTACCCTGGCAGAGCGTCCCAGGTCTCAAGGTTTAAACAATAAGATTACAAGTATGACTCGGTAGAACTTGGTTGATGAATAATCTATATGATGAGTCCCTGCAAAGAGAGGCTTGTCACAGTGTTAGAATTGGCATCCAATATTAAAATGGATGTGTGCATTTAGAAACAGCTGAATTAGAAAGCTTGATATTCTCTTTATCTGCCAGGCTAGGAGTTCATCATTAAGCATCCCTTCCATTGCTGACTCCAGCTCAAGCTATAACTTCCCTTTCTGATCTCTAAAGGTACCCTATTACAATCCCATTTCTCAAATTGTCCGTAACTGCAATTCTCTGTCTAATCTTTCTACACAAAAAATCCCCACCCACCTAGGTTCATTTCAGAGCCCATCATGAATATCTTTTCTCAGAGATTTCCAAAGACCTGCCTCAGAGACGCTACTTGAAATACCAGTGTGTGTGCATCCCATGCACAGCCCTATAGGCATCCCATGAACACCTATTGTCTACCAGTTTAGGGATACCACTTCTACCATTAGTCTGGGCTGCAGGCACCCGTTTTCATTATTGATAAAAACCACCAAGGAATGATACATCCTGCTATGCTAGGCTACACTGTTCTGGATTTGCAGCAGAATTCTTTCTAAAAAGTGTATTTGCCTTTTTATGTGCCTGTTCAAATGCCATGTTTAAGAGAGGAACTTGATACTGCCTCTGTTGATACTGAATCAAAACTTCATTTGGCATCAACTGCTTCAGTTTAAATAAATTTGATTCGGAGCCACTAAATTGATTTGGAGACCCATTTGCCATAATAGGAACAGAAGACTCCAAATGTGGTGCAAAAGTCTTCTTGTGAATGCTAAGAGACAGAACCAGGAAAGTATTCCAGCACTGCAGCTCAGTGCAATGGCTTTCTGCTGAGCATTGCACCAGGCAGCAGCCTATACCCAGCTTCTGAAATGTGAAGGAACTTTCTGATCACCCAACAGAAAACTTTCATTCTGAGGTGTCTGCATCTTCTGAGTTGTATAGGTACTTGTGTTTAGTAGGCTGAGACACAAGTTTTGTGCTTGAGGCAAAAGGAATAGTCCTGTCAAGCAACATTCATGCGTTATGCTATCCAAGATCTAATGGATATGCCTATACTGAAAGTTCCTTTATCTATATTGCACCAGACACAAAACAACTCTAACTGTGCCTCCAAAAGACCGGAAGTCATGCAGACCTGGCTGATGCAGGGCAGAGCCCATGCTAACATTTTCAACTTCTTACAAAAGGACTACATCAGCACTGAATGAACCAGTCTTCAGCAGGTTCCCAGCAGCTTGATGCAGGTCCAGTGTTGACCTTAACCATCCTTGAATAGAAGTAGTTGGATATTTTTTTCTACTTATAAGTGTTTTTTTCCTTATCCATAGAAAATTCTGTTATCTACACCCACATGTCTATTCTAAAAGCCTTTCTTATGAAAAAATAATATCAAACAGAAGTGAAAAGTAGGAGTGAAGATATCTTTATGTAGAAGGTAAGAGTACATATTGCATAGAAAATTGCATTGAAGACTATGCATGGCCATTCTGAAGAATTTGAGATAGTTGCAGGAAGAAATTATGCTGTTCTTAAAACTGACAAGCCTGTTTAAGACATCATCTCATCTGCATTGACAGTGAGTTCTGCAAGCAATGCAGCCAACTGGCTTCTTACAAAGTAAAATTTTACTGCTGGCACAAAAGCAGTAAGTTTTTCAGTGCAAATTTTAGCCTCCAGTACATAGATCAGATATTTCAAATCAGCAGAATTATTTTCTTGACAAATGTTTGGTGGAACCACTGAGAATAGAAGCAGACAGAGGAACATTGTCTTCCTCTTAACTCATTTGTAAATCAGGTATAAGCTTGGAAAAATCAATGGTTATCCTAATAATCCTTTTACTTACACCAGTAAAATTCTATTAATTTTAGGGAATAGGAACCTGCTTAACAGTGGGCAGTCTCAAGACCCATTTTAGTGCAGCTCAAGATGAGTGTGAACTTTAGCTAACATAGATGTGTCAGTGCAAGTAGCCATTCCAGACAAGTTTATAGTAGGACATAGTGTTGTCAGGGTTATCCAAGATGTTAGTGTAGCAGTGGACTTCCTGTTATCAGACCTGAAGTGGAGGTTTTAGTCTCATATACATTGTACAGCCTTCTTGATTTATTTGACCCTAGAGTACAAATCTTTTGTCTCTGCAAGGTATTATTCCACAAAGTTTACCTATAATGTGCAAAAAGGATTAATTGCACAGTATAGATCTTTATGCATCTAGTAAAATACTATGTTTACAACATAAATGTGGGGATCCTCTCTGTGCAAGCAAAGTATGCAGCTGATGGAAAGGGAATTCTACTCAGTGTGGAGTACCAGCATTTTGAAAGATTATTTCTGTATAAGCTTTCTAAAAGCACTCCAACAGTCTGTTTTGTATCCCAGTGAAATCTGTGTATGACAGTTCTTCTAAAAATACCACTGTGTCCTAAAAGGCATTGAAAACCTAAACATAGTAATAAATTATGTCTACTTTAAAGAGTTTATATACTGTATTGGAAAAATAAAGTCTTCATTTCCACTGATTTTCATTGGAACTATAATTTCTAGCCTACCTAAAATGCTTGAAAATTTTTTATTTGGCAAATTGCATTTCTTTATATGGTATCCTTTCATTTTGATGTTGAATTATATGTTCAAAGTGATGAACTTTAGAAATCAAAAGGGATCTGATAGCAAAATGTCAACTTTGAGGAGATCCTGACTTTGTAATCTGGTCCAAAAGATTGAAGGTCATCATTCTCTGTATATTGCAGTCCCATCCACTCTTATATATTCTGTCTTTTATAGAGAAACCATTGTGGCGCTTCCTTTAGCTCTATGGGATTCATGTGTTTGGAGCTTAAATTTAGGCTTTGTCAAACCATTACATGAGATGGAAAGATGGAAAACAGTTGCTTGAGAAGGCTTGCAATCATTTTAGTAGTTAGATTCAAATTATCATTAAGAGTGCCTAGAACTTCCAAAAAGTCACATCTTGTTGCATTTAGAATGAAAGATAATGTATTTAAAGTAAGATAACTGGCATGTAATGCATGGAGGATTCTTGTTTCATAGAACTAGATAAATGATTTCTCAACATTCACAACATGTGGCTTTTTCTCTTTTTAATTATAACTGTTAGAAAACTAAAGTACACAGCAAGAGAAGAACTAAAACTGTGACTGAGTTTCTTTAGCTAACTGTGGAAGTACATTTGCATCTTCATACCTCTATCCATCTGTTTTTTCACCTGCTTTGGAGATCCTTGAAGGAAAATTTGTTTGGTAAAAATCCAAGTCACTGAGATTTTAATGGGAAAAGAATATATTGCTTTTGACACACACATTGCCTTGACAAGTTAAAAAATAAGATCTAATGTATGGGGCGATACTGACAGTTGCATGTGGGCAAGTTGATAGAGAGAACCTGTGTAAAATGCAAGAACAAAGTGTTGCATCTGGAAAGACGTAGTTGGAGCTACATTATTTGTTTATAACATTGGTTTCTCCTCTCTATACAGCTTACTGGGTTTACTTCTGTTTTATTGTGGGTTGTCCCAGAGGGTCTAAAGTTAAATACCACGTCTAACTTGGAAATGAAAATATATGGACCATCTGGCACCTGTGCTTTTTTCATTTGGTGCTGAAGATTTTTAGTCTTAAAATTTTGATGAAAATATAAATTACAGCCTCAGCTGTCAGGTTTTTGAAAACTTGTATGCTCTCTCTGTCATTGAAAGGCATGTCCTTTCCCTAAAAAAATTAAAAATCAGTAAAATTAGTGCAAACAGAATCATTTTTGAGATGTTTTTTTTAACTTCAAAATTATAAAATATGGAAAGATTTCTTGATAACTTTGAAGGCATCATTATAAATGATGTAATATCATTACTGCAGTGTGACATGTTATCTTTTATCTTAAAATTTAGATTCTGTTTTGTGAAGTGGCTCTTTTATTTTCATTTTTTAGTACTATTGTTCTGCTGTTGATATATTACTCTTCTGCAAAGCACTTTTTATGTCACTGGACCCAGTTCTGTGTCACTTAACATTACCCTGGGAGGTATTATTTGACATTCCACAATAATCACATTTTGTTTGCTTAAGCAACCATAAAATTTTGAGTGTACAGAGCAGTAAACCTTGCTTCAGTTCATTATTTTTGTATCTTCTGTGAGAGAATTGAGATGTCACAAGGAAAGTATCTTTTCTGGATTTTCATCATGCTTTTCCTCTCAGTGCTTTGACCAGGAACCACTAAATATGTGGTTAGATATTTAATTCTTCATTTTCCTGTTGATGCACTTTCCACCTTCTTTCTGGCCCCTCAGCTGAGCAAATTCAGCTGCACCCTGAACTAGCTGTGGAATCTGCGTAACCTGAAAACACCCTTTTGGCCATCATACTTTTATCTAGAACCAGTGCCTTAACCTGGTTCTTCCTTGTTGCTCAGAAAACACTAAAACAATCTGCCACTGAAACAGAAGTACTTTTAGGTATTTAATTATTTTTTTCCTATTTTTAACATGTAACCTTCTCATATCAATCTGTTTGATAACACTCTAGTTGGAATTTCACTTCAGCACTCCCTTGTGTAGTTGAAACTCTCAGCTTTGAAGTGGTGGTGTGGTGAAAACAAAAAGAAAGGCAAAGATAAGACTGGCTGACCATTCATAGAGCCATAGAGTAGGATGGTAGAGTACTTAGGCTGGAAGGGACCTTAAAGATATGCTAGTTCCAACCCCTCTGCCATGCACAGGGAGTCACTAGACCATATTATTCAAAGTCCCATCCAACCTGGTCTTAAACAGTTTCAGGCGTAGGGCATCCATAGTCTCTCTAGTCAACTTGTTCCAGTGTTTCACCATGTGCTGGATAAATAATTTCTTCCTAGCATCTAATCTAAACCTGCTCTCTTTCAGTTGAAAATCATCACGTCTTGTTCTGTCACTATAAAATGTTCCTTATGGAAAATCCCTCTCCATACTACTTACGGGTTCCCTTATTGTTCTGGAAAGCTGCAACAAGGTCTTCTCAAAGCCTTCCCCTCTTCACCTTGAACAACACAGCTCTCTTAAGTCAGCTGTCTCAACCCATGCAGCAACAATTCTTGCTAATGCAAAAGAGTCACAAATGTATTTTACAGGAATTTACTCAGAACCATCAGCAAGCCACTCAGGTTGTCACATCCTGCTAGACATTCAAGAAGTACATGTTCAGTGTTTCTTCCCAGTGCTATACAGAGACAGATGTTAGCTTTTTCCATCCAAAATTACTGAACTTCAGGTGTTCCAGTGGAGCCATCCTCTCCAGCAAGACCTAGAAAAATGGTCCTTGGATTGCTTTGTGGCACTATGTATCTGGGCTGAATTAGATGCTAATATTTTTGGCCTGTATTTGGCCCAGCCATCTGTGAGAAGTTGTTCTTTTCCTGCCAAGTTATGGGAAAACAGGTTGATAAATAGGGACTTTGTCCTTGAAGGAGGCATTTCTGTGTAAACTAAAATTAATAGGGCTCTTACTATTGGCTGATGGCCCTTCAAGGGCACCTGAAGGAGAAAGAGAGGCGGAAGAAGCTGAAATAAGCCCCAGACCCGTTTAATAAAGACTCCATGGAATATAGCACGCAAGTGCAAAGAAACTCTAATGCCGTCACACATGCACAGAAGGGTCCCACTTACATAACAGGGGGAGGACCTCTGGATGGATGGTCCTGGTCACACCTGCCCAGGTAGACGTCACTTGGCAAATTAGATAAAGAGCAGGTGGCTCATGTTTTAGGGCTCGGTCCACATGACAGGACAATATTGCCTTGGCGGGAATGCTCACCTTCACCTGTGAGCCTGCTGACCCTTAAGGATGCAGCCACCGCTCTGGGAAGTCTGGGCATTCTGGAATCGGTAAGACAACCTCATGGGAAACACCTGGAAACACCTGGGCAATTTGGAGGTTTATACCTGTAGGCTTATTTTCCCTTTACTCTCTCTCTCTCTCTCTAGTTTTTTTTTCCGTTTACTTGGCCACTTTGGGTAATAAAACTATTGTTTGGGTTAAGAATTCAGCAGTGTCTTAGTTTCAGTTTCAACAGCCCTCTGGACCCTCCCTAAAACATATTATCAATCTTTCTTTGAAACTGTGAACTTTCTGTTTACTTTATTTTTTTACTGCTATTTCATTTCTCATTAATTTTGCAGTTCCATTGAGCTATGAAATTTATGATTCTTGGGTATTGGTCCCACTAAAAAAAAAAAAAAAAAAAAAAAAATTGTAAATTTGTGTGTTTAGCAAGATAAGTGTTTGGAAATGTTTTATAAAAATAAGTTCACTGGTGAAGAATACTCAAGTGGAAAAGACAGCCAGCATGTTTTTATTCCTTGATACAATATGAATCTCTCTCAGATGCCCCAGGAAATGAGTAAAGCAGGCTTCCTTTCTTCCTGCCTCTGACCTCCTCAGAGGACTAGATCTTTCTTCTTCTTTCTTCTCAACTAGATCGCCTTTCTGACTGTGCAGCAAGGGTGACATGTCTATTAACAGATAACATGGGTTGCGAAAATGGTAGGCACATGGTAATCAAAACTCTTATGTTCCAATTTACATAGCTCCTGTTCTGGGATTAAGCATCCTTCATGGGTAGCTCTTTCAAAGACTATTTTCAAACATGGAGTGTTTAATCTATGTTATTGGGAGATGTGGCACTACACAACACAGGAGGTTGAGAGGAGTTTTAGAACTGAAAAAAAATTAAGCTTATCTTTCCACTTCAGTCTGCATCAGTACCATTAGTGAAGGACTATCTTTTCCTTTAGTTTCATCTCCACCTGGTGTGGTTTCAGCACAATGTGAAGTACAATGGTTAATCATCACAGGTAAAATGGGAATTTTTTTTTGTTTGTTTTTCATCTTTGTACAACTGTTTGATGAGGGAACTGTCAAAGGAACTGGTCCTTTTATTCCTGCAACAAAAACTTGAGATTCAAGATTAGGTTTCATATGTGTCATTTGCTCCTGTCTCAATTCCCAGATAGCCCATTGGCTTTGGATCAGAAAAGTCATTCCTGATCCTAGACAGTCTTGATCCCAAATCAGATCTGCTTCCCTACCCAGACACTTACCAGTGCTTGTGGTAAAATTCTACCCATCCTTGCTATGCCACCTGGCCTCCTGCACTAGGGAGATATCTCTTCTCTCTCTTGTAATAGCCCAAAATATTCTTCATAATGAAAAAATAATCTAGCATGGGTTCTTCCTTTCTTTGAAGAACATTGAAGGGGAAGCAAAGGTTGGAAATGTGAATGCCCTACAGTGAGAGGGACTGAGACAAGGGGCTTGGAAAGCTGCAAGAGACTTTAGAAGGCAGGATCCCACTTTCCCCAAACAGCCTTCAGACCATTACCAGAAAACGCAGTGTTTGGACTACAGGCCCTCAACTCTACCTTTCCTCTAAGTATCTCTGAAGAAGTGGTCTCATCTCCCATTTTTCACACAAGTACATATGACAGGAAGAATATAAACAGGGCTAAGTGTTTCATAGTGCTCTAACTCCAGAAAAAACACTTCCCTTTCTTCTGACAGATTTCAAACCACCAGAAATATATACACCATTACTGCTATCAGTGATTATAGGAATGTTACCTTTTCAGGAAAAACTGCTGATATAACACTTAAAATCAGTTCTGTGTTTTGGAACACTGCTTTCAGAAAATGTACCGATTGCTCAGAACTAAATACAATTTTCCCTGTAAATGTGAAACAGATGCAAAAGATTCACTAAAGCCAGTGATCCTTCATGAGAAATTAAAGGATTTGGAAAGTTTTCAATGAAGCTTTTTTTTACCATGGGAAAATTTCAGATTGTTCAGTCTGGATCCTTTATTGAAACATATATGCTTCAACAGAACTCTGCTCCAGAATATTTTGTAATAAAGACATGTTTTATATATTTTGTTGTTGACCATTATGCCACTTTTTGTTCTTTGCATGTTGCATCAGATTTGCATGCTAAATGCAAAGCCATGGTATTTCTGATGAAATGGAATGTTTGCTTTCTAGCTAGTTGTTATCAAACCTAAGGCAGTCTTTGAAATGTAATAAATTCAATTTCACTCTGAGAAATGAAACAGAGATGTAAGTACTGCAAGATAGATATGCTTCTTTTAACTAGAGTCTTATTTTCTTTTTATTATGATGATTTTGTATATTTTGGTAGGTCCAAAGAATATTAAATAATGCTGATTAGTGATCATTATCTGAACATAGCATTAAAACAAACTGCTTCTTACTGCAGATTTTATCTATTTTTTTCTTGTATTTTTTTCTCCATTTCAAAGGTCACTTTCATTTAAATCATATTAACATATGTTAATAACTTTTTAGTCTTTACTGATTCAGGTCTTGTACTGAGTGTTCAGCAGCCCAACTCTATCTTATTTCATTCTGCTTCAATGACTTTGTAAGTCTTCTGTCACAGAGAGTTTATGTTTTTATTGGTGCTTCTCTTATCAGGATGTACTCTAACATACATTTAATTAGAAAGAAAAATTGCATGCTCCCACTTCATTAGGAGTATTATTATTATTAAGAATGATAAGTCAGTGCAGTAGTGGAGAAATTGATTCTGATTTAAATAAATTATCAAGAACATAATTATTGCCACATAGATTGAATGTATGTTCAGTCACTCATATAGCCAGATCATACCCTCTCCAATACCTGTTAATAATTCAACATCTCTGTTATGGCTCCATACCTGAGATAAACCAAAAGACAGTCATAATCACTAGAATTAACAAAAATAATAAGAAGATGACCCTAGTGTTTAAACTTAGATGCACGAAATCACATGGTGCATTTAAAATGGCCTGAAAAATTAGAGTATGGATTTTCTTACAGAGAAATGCAGTTCTTTGTTTTTGTATTCTCTGCACTATGAGCACAAAACCTGTTTGGGTGGCTCACACTTTTTTTTTAAAGCAGTCTTTCTCTTGATTTGTGTAACCTATTAAATTGTTACATGTACTGCCTACATGAAGTCATTCAGATGTCATGAATGTGTAATTCCTTGATGTGTAATTCATAAAAAGATGCAATAAGTTGGAATTCCAAACATCTGCAAGGGGAAGTATTGGACGTGAAACTTTAGTTCTACTGACTTCTTAAGCCACAAGGCAAATCTAGAATAAAAGCCCATCCATAAAACCTAGCTTCTCAGTAGTCTTATCAAAGATCTTTTTTCATATGCAAACATAAAGAACGGTTTAGCATGAGAGCTACTATTGCCCAGTGTTAATTCACTGCTGCAATCTAGTGTTTTCTTTCATGACATAGAAACTTCACACAGAGACAGGACTTTCTTGATATGTGGGGTGTTACCATCACATTTCTGGACTAGAATGGAGGAGACCATGTATCATAATTGCTTTAAAAGTAAATATTGGTACCAGAAGAGCTAGAGGATGATAGCATAGGCAAGCACATCATTATCATCAAAGATACAGTAACTAAAGCCATAATATATCAGGATCTTCTTGTGTGTTGCATTTGTGTTCCAGCATGCCTCTGAATCTCTTGTTTTCAGATAAGAATATCACTATAAAACAGATATCTTTCTCTAATGGAAAAACTTCAAATGTCAACTCACATATAAGAGCAACAGCCTGGTATTTGCCCATTAACCCAACAGAAATGTTAGTGTCAAAGAAAATGAAGACTAGATGGCAAAAAGACTGATGTGCATTTTTGCAAGAGACTACACCAGAGCAAAAACTGATATAATGCCACTAACACACAGAAACCATGCTTATGGTTTGGACAGAGGGAAGACACTTAGCTCAGTTTTGATTTGCACAAAAGGAGTATGAAATCCAGACAACTGAGGAATCACATTGTTTGGGCATTAGTAAAGTCCGAACTTGTTGATGTGTAGCCTGAAAATCCAAATATCTGTTGTACAGTTGCAGACAATGAAAAGCAACTATTTACCAAAAAAATGCAAACAAAACAATAAAAAAAAAAAAAAAAGAGGGGAGAAAATAAGAAGAAAGTACAGAATACCTCAGAATCCTTTTTCTATTCTAAAAATGCATTTATTCCATTTCATAATATCATCTACCATCAGTGCAAAACAGAAAACAAGCACAAGAGGTCTAGACCTCATTTCTCATTAATCTGATGAAAAACAGGTCCTTAATTCAAATTTCTGCCACTTCAACATTGATTAAAGACAGAGAAGAGATCCTCTGAAAGACTTAGGAACAATTCACACAAGCAAAGGAGCAAATATTTATTCTTCAGCTTGGTAGCCTACTGCTTGCCTAATGTATAGCTCATGTTTCAAGAAGATTGCTATGTCTAGCCAAAAATTGTGAAAAAATAAGACATGAGCATTTGCAAGCACTCTGCAGAAAAAAACATATTTCATTTCCCTTCAACTACTCTGTAATACATTATCTGAGTTCTGGGGGACAAATTTCAAAGATAATGGCATGTATGGAGAATAAGGAACCAATGGGAAAGTAATTTTTTTTTTTTGCTGAAAAATGAATCAGTGCATTTTTACAGCTGCTAGACTCCAATATACTTGACCATTTGAAATCTTCTCATTTTCCTGATATTAAAACAGCATATTTACAGCAGTGACAATTTTAAATGATCAATTGAACATATTCTGATACAGTAAATAAATTTTCTTGTGATTTGTATTCTTAACTCATACTGAATCAAATGGCATTTTGGTCAGTCTTTTTTTTTTTATTATTATATAAGGTAGTTACAGAGGATTAATCTGGAAAGCTAATTCAACAGTTGTATTCTCAGCCTGAAAATGGAAAAGGGAATATCATAGAACAATTCAGTAGAAGTTAAAGTAAAACTTTTAAAAGTTTATAACTGATTTCCTCCCAGGTGTTGAATCTTAACTTCAGTGTCATTTTTCAAACTGTACCAAAGTTTGTCTGGGTGCTTTTGATGAGAAGGGAGTCAGATAGTAGTTACATGACTCTGAAGAGAAACCCTGTGCCATATCTGACATTCAGTCACAGTCCAACCATGACACCCATTCCTTGTACCAACATTATGACTGAAGCAGGGAAAGCAACTTCCCTTGCTTGAGTATTGACGCAAACATAGGAACCCTTGGAGGAAAAGGATGAAAGGTGAAGATTTCAGACCTTCCCATTGTACAGAAATCTTTGGGAAGGACTTTCAACTGAAGCACAATAAACCATACCATTTTCAATTTCCCTTTCTTATCCCAGAGAGGCTGTTCCACTGCAAGATTGAATAAAAACTGAGGGCAGAAAAAAAACCCCAAACTGAATGAATCTGAAAGCTAGTGTTATCCCCAGGGGTTCTAATTTGAGCAAAATGAAGCAGATTTCATAGAAGAAGATAAATATGACCCACCTGTATCAAGTACTGCTACTTGTATGGAATGGCTCTAAAACAAGAAACCTTTTGTCAAAGGTTTGCCCCTTTCAGGAAGAGAGAAGATTTGAACTATAATCCCATGTCAGGTGATTTCTCCAAGCACAGACTGCTGAGTAAGGCAGGATTGAAGGGCGAAAGGTTAGTGTTTCCTCTATTTCACTTGAGGTCAGGCACTTTGACCATCCTGCTCAGATACGTATCCAGTAATGAGTAGACAGGGAATTTCAGCCATACTGGAATTAGCTTTGATGAGTGTATATTAGGTGTGAGATAAGAATGAAATCACTGGGTAGTTAAGAAGCTGAAGATGTTTGGGCCCTTTGGAGGTAGGGAGTCAGACAAAAACAGATGTACCAAAGGGATTTACATATTTTTTAGGATTAGGTAAAAGTTTAAATCTACATTTTGCACAAAAGTATCTGAATCTCTATTCTTTGTCTATAGAGGATCAGCACATGAGAACCACAGTGATATTTTCCACTTAAATCAGTGGCTCTGTACTAGGCTTTAACCTCAAAACACTTGGCAACTGTTTTTGGGAAGAGTATCAAAAAGTGGGACAGCAGAAATCCATTATGCTCACACCTAATGTCTGAAGCCAGTGGAATGATCCATGGAACAGCAGCAAAACATTGGTAAGGGCTTTTGAAAATCCCACCAGAGCCTTTCACAATAAGGCATAACAGATGAAATCCCATAAACTGCTGTGTTTAGAGAATTTCAAATAGAGGCCATTCACAAAAAGAAAGAGGATAGGAGGTTTTTTAAGGTTTTTGGGTTTTTTTCTTTTAAATATAGATAACAACTTGCTGCAGAAGCCCAGAACAAAATAAGTGCGCCATTTGGCAAATAACATACAGTTGAAGATAACCTACTGTCTGAAATGAGATTGAATTATGCTATAGCAGATAGTTTAACCTTCTCAGGCATCTGAAAAGATCTTTTCAGATTAAGTACATTTACCTGCTCTGTGAGTAACTGACTGCATCATTAAAGCAGATTCCCAGTTAATTTGAATGAACAATAAATAGTGAATTCATTTTAGAAATGTTTTGTAAGTAATTATCTTTCTTCTTCACACATGAATTTAGAGTACTGTGAACAAAGCATTGACACTATCATTGATTTGCCATTGAAACACATATTATCTACTGCTCAGGGGTGACACTGAAAAATCCATTTCTGTAAAACCTAGCTCCTATCAACAGCAGCTACATAATGGAAAGGAATTTCTAAAAGTATGTCTTTCAGTTTTATGATAGTAACTTTAAAATAACTGTCTGCTTTACAGTAACTGTAAACTGGTTTATGTCTCTAAATTAATTTTAAAAAATTGGGTTTTCTAAATATATATCAATAATTTTCTGTCTTCTGAGAGCAATAACAGAATTTAAAACAGAGTACTACATTCAGATGCATATAAGCTAAAGGTTTTGAGGTTGGGAAGGATCACTTGTGCAGTTTAATCCAGAATATAGAACATGCCTAATTCTCCTTCTACTTCAAGTCCTACAGTGGTGTAAGGAGAACAAGGAAATAGTCTGTCTTAGTAGTATAAATATTCAGAGACAGTATATGTCATAGCCTTGGCAGACTTAAATAACACATTTTTTAATTTAAAACTCCTTTGTCTTTTTATATGTTTGTCTGAGAACAACATATATACTATTACATTTCCTGTTCTCAGGCAGAGCAAATCAGACCTTAACCTCCTTCATGAAATAAAGTGAAAGAATTCCCTGAATTGGTCACTACACTGATGCAGTTGCCTGAAAGTCCTCATACTGAAGGAACAAATTCTGTAGGTGATTATCTTACTCGGTTCACAGAATACACTGTAAAGCTTGTGAAATTAAATTATCAACAACAATACTAGAAACATCTCATCACTGAGATACTTCAAAAACTAGAACTTGGTGGTTTCATAACACTATGATTTAGCAGATTAGATTAAAAAAAAACCAAAAACACCAAAACCAAAACTGGAGTAAAGAGAGGAATTCAGGTTTAAAAATGGGCCCTAGAAGGCAGTCCAAGAGGTGTAGCTATTTGAGCCCTGCACTGTAGACCAAGACACAAATATGTCTTGAAATTGTGGGACAGTAGTGAAGACAAGAGGGCCAGTACATGAAGCTGTTTGTACAAACGGTCCATTGATGCAAGCAGGTACCCCAAGCTTAGCCTGGGCTCATAAGTAAACCCAAAATAATAGTTATTCAGCAAAGCAAGGTCAGGCTTTTAACTCTAGAACTACAGATTATTACTTTGTCACCTTGTTTACACCAGCCTCATTCAGGTCTAACAGCTAGATTGAGACATGTGACACACGTTACTCTGGAGACCTGACATGTGCAGCAGCCTTTTGACTTCTACCAGCCGCACTCAAAGTTCAGCACCACCACCCCAGGGTGTAATTTCTGACTTGCTCACTTGAAGAGAACATTGAGTACATGAGCCCAGAAAAAGGAGATTTAGGATTTAAACTCGAATTTTTATGTTCCTCAGGGAACAGGCAATTTCTTTGTCTTTCATGGGGAAAATATATATTAAGCTGAATCCTATAAGCCAGCTGAAGAAAAGCTATGCTATATTGCTGACACAGGAGAAGATCTGTAACATGGGCTCTGGATCGAACATGGGAAAAAACTAAAACCAACCCCCCAAATATTTAGTCCAGCATTCAAAACCCCCCCCAGTGCTGATGGTCAGCTATATGTCCAATAAAAAATGTATTAAACCCCAATCATTTAACAGCTGGGCTTGTATCCTGTATTCTTCCACTCAATGGAACATTCAGGTCAATAAAGGGAACTCCCTGAAATTTGGAATCATGACAGGATTTATTATTTTAATATTAGCCTACTCAAAGATTTACACAGTTTGACTGCAAAATAAATTATTACAGACTATAGTCTACCATCCATTCCAGCATTAGAATTAAAATTGCAGACAATTTTGAAAACAATTATTGGGATTATAGTCTATCAATAGCAGCAAACGAAGTTAATGCTTTACAAATCAGAAACTAGATAAGAAGTCTTCATTAGTATTGTGTGCAGTTCTAGGAGAGTTTTCTTTCTTGCCAGGAAATTTTGCTAAAACTCAGAGTTGGGGAAGGTGAGGGGAAGAGAGGGAAGTTATTCTAGCCAACTCTTAAGATCCGATTATTGCAATTATTAGAGACATGACCTGCCCCAACTAAGGGACAAATGAGATCATATGCTAAAGTCAATAGCATGGATTTTATTTGGCAGTAAATACAAGATAGAGAGCTAGAAAGAAACAGGAAGTTGGAGGAGAGAAAAAGAGACAGAGACAGATAAGGTAGAAAGATAACACCATCCCTGGATTCAGATAGCATCCCTTTGCTCCTCTTCTGTTCTTCTGGGTGGTTTCCCTGAAACATGGAATGCAAAGGGCTAATGAACTACCAAGCACCTCCCCTGCTGGAGGAGAGTTTTATAGTAGCAACACCGTGGATCACGAACAAGGCTCAGGTGGAGGGCTTCAGGAATTAGTCTGGAGGTACTTTGGTGGTCTGTTGTGGCTTATGACCCTTCTAGGGTATGATAGCTGCCTCTCCAGTCGGTGTAGCTGAACCAATTATGCCCCCTCAGCAGAGCTGAATACCCTAGACCTGTCTGTGAATGTGAGTGACACCAATGAATGTGACTTTCTCCACGGGGTTGGAGGACGAGTTTTACAACTGAGACAATTTGTGTAAAGGTGGCAATTGGTTTGATAAAAAACACCATCCCACCTCTGCAGGTTCTGTTTCTTATCAGCCTTCTTGCTTATCTGGCTCAAAACCTAGAGCCTCCAGTGGGGAGCATTCACGCCCTCTGTCTTATGCATATCACAGGTTTTGCCACCACATACCCAAAAACTCTCTTCCTCCTCCTCGGTGGGGGGGGGGGGACAAACCCAGACCCAGCAAAGCACTTTGCTGCCTCTGCAAATGGCCAAATGTTTGAGCCATCAGCCACTAACATGTCAGGCTCTCACAGCAGCTTACAAAGTTCATATATATATATGTATATATATATATCAAACTATGTGTTTTTGACTAATCATTTCTGTTACAAAAGGCACCCTTCACATATATAAAAACCCTTTTTCTTCCTTCAGAGAAAAATACAAATGTTTAAATTTAGGTCCTGAGAAACTGTATAGGACACAGCTTAAACGGGACATTATTGCAATCATGGGAATCTCTGAGATGCTCTGAGAAGGTGATTCCCAAGCTGCTTTCTGTCAATATTGTTTTGGATTCCTTTCATTCCTTATCTGGCACTCTACTTCTGCTTGATCTCTGCTTTTTTCAGTCCTTCTGAGCAGCAATTCTTTTCCGCAGTATAGAAGAGAGAGTGGTCACTCTCTATTCCCAGGATGCTTCCCAGTGATTTTAACTGCCTTTTGGAACCCATCCTGTTTAACCATAGCCAAAACTGCAGTCTGCGTGTCCAGGTAACACTCATTTATCTAGTACTGATGGTACCCTTGATTACTGTCTCTAAAATTTTTGCCTTTTTTTTTTTTTTCTAAATTTCCTTGAGTATTTTATAAGGGAGAACAATTTTCTTAGGGTCAGGGTTGTCATCTTTCAATTTAAGTTCACAGTGTAAGATAAAAAGATAAATGTTTCCAAATCTGTGAGAAAAAATAAGCCAGCTTTGCTTGGTATCCTGAGATGTATAAGCTTTATAATTTGCATTTCTGTTTCTAAAGTTGATTTTATCTAAAGTGACACTCATGTAATGGCAAGGATTGAAAACAATCTTTAATTCTCAGAAATAAACTAATTTTAAACTTTAATGGTTACATTCAGAAAAGTGCTGGTCACCACTTAGTCTGAAGGAAAACGGAAGCCACCAGTTACAAAGGTCAAAATTTTGTATGTGGTTCCTTAGAAGTAATAGAGGAAATAAGTTGAGAAAGACAGTAGATACTACCTGAAAAATAGAAAATAACCTCTCTAAGTTGCGAAGTAACTCTGATGCAATGGAACTGCCTCCTATCAGTACCAAAACTTTATTCTTTCTGAGACTATTCCAGAATAGTCAAGAATGGGCTGGATTGCAGCATCAGTGACAATTGCCACTGTAAATAGTTTATTCTGCTTGTCAGAATATCTGGCTGATTCAGTAGAAGAACTTCTTTCATTGGTCATCTTTCCAGATATTTTTATTTTCAGAAGGATTTGGTTTTAATGACATATAAAGAAACGTAAAAAAATACCCAGTAAAGAGACACTCCAAAAGTAAGAAATTGTGTCTGATATTGTTGCATATCTTATTCTAGAACCTGAAGACAAGAGAGAGAGAAATATCAGAAGTGAGGAGAGAAAAACTTCAGAAGTGAGAAGAGAGAAATTGACCTAAGACTGAACTCAAGGTCTTGGTCTTGTTTTGGAAGAAAAAATGCAATCCCCAAATTAATATCTGCATAATCTGCATCAGATCAGATTGGAATTGAATTTGATTTAACAACCCCACAGATGTGGACAAATATTTAGTCTCTTCCTCTTGTTCCCAGCTGTAGCATATAGAACAACTATTCACAGATGTTAAGGTGCTTTATAAAGGAAGCAAGTGTCTTTTGCTTTTTATAGAGAAGGGAAAAGCAGAGCAAGTGGCTTAAGGAGATTCATTTACAGTCATTAAAAACAGCCAGACTTCTGGGATTCTGGAAGAAGGTCAGATGAGGAGAGAAAAGCAGTTGCTTAAACTGAACATAGAAGGACAGAGTTGATAATAGAAGGCAGGTGCCAGAAGGCTATAAAAAGTTAGAACCCATGGTACAGTTTTCACTGGTGCGGGATAAAGCACTTCGTTCCTTGATTCAGATATGCAGGAATGTGTGCTGGTTTAAAGGTAAATCAGCAGGAGAAATGAGCCAAACTAAAGAGAGATTATAAATCAGAGTTACAATTACTAAAAAGGTTACAATAAATACAATGGTAGAGAGAAAAAATGGTTTTAACCCACAAAAAAACCCCAACAAAAAAGAAAAATAAAAAACCACAAATAAACAAAACAAAACCAATGACAACAAAACAAACAAACAAACAAACAAAAAACTAAAAACCCAACCAGATGTATAACTCAGCTCCCTGGAGCATGAACAGAATGGTGTTCATTAGGCCCTGTGCTGAGCATCTTGTGGTCCCCCTGAGCACAAAGTAAAAGGCAAGGAAACATGTTCATGAAGGTGATCATTGCAGTCTTGTGGAGAGTGACAGTCACAATCCTGTTGAGGTTCTGGTCCTCCTTTGGATCCAATGAGTGGTCCCAGAAATTCCAAACCCCAAAGATTATATATGCTTAGGTTCAGGTGGGAAAGCCCAGTATTTCCCCCACGGTGGGGAGTTTCACAATGGGTTATTGAACTCTGTGAGTCGTGGGGTATTTTAGGAATCCTTGATGGTTTGGGTTCTTGCAGCTACCTATTGTACCAGTCCCTAATGACCCCTCAGGCTGGGTGTGAAGGTGCTGATGCCTCCCTGGGGGGGAATTATCACAGCTGAGTCATTGGTGTGAAGACAGAAACACTCCGGTGCCTCCCAGGGTTCTTTAACACCCAGCTTGTAGCCTGAGGTGTCAGGTGTGCCCTGGGCAGCTGCTGCAAACTATCCGTCATTAACAGGTCATCAGAAATGGCACAGAGAGTGTAGAATACACAGTTTTGGTTACACACAGAGTGATAAATTGGTCTCTTCACTGTAACTAGGACACTTGGATTCAGAGGATCTGATAAACAGAATACCTAAATATTGTAGGAGAATTTTATACCCATTAAACCAGGGCCAGGTGGGAACTGTGATTGAATTCTATCAAATAAAAATATCTTTTAAATATATGTGTCTTTTTGATTCGTTAAAACCCACAGACTTCTACTGTCTTACAAGCATCACTGGCAGAAATGTTGCCAAACTCACTGAAGTCTCAAATGACCAGACCTCACAGGATTCAGAGTTGGATTTACTCCAAATGTATTTTAACAAGTTTCTACAACTCTGTGGAAATTTGATTACTTCATTAATCTGCTCAAGACTTGCAAAATTTTGACACATTTCATTATATCATATCTACACCTCATTGTAACCAATAAATGAATGTTGACATGTTGACAATTATGAGAGGTTGTCTAAAATGCCTGAAAAAATTGTAGATCTTCATGTAGACCTGTAACAATCTGACTAAAATGAATGTCACAGAAAACTAAATTTATTACTATATTTTCATCTAGAATTTCCTCTGAAGGAGCAATGCACTTCCAGCGTCAAATGGTATTGTTTCTCCTTCTTGGTAAAGAAATGGAAATATGGGAATAAGTAAGATTAAACACATTTTGATACACAATAATCTAGAATTAATTTGATCTTTTTATTCAAAAAACTATTTTTTTTAAATAAACTTAAGTTCTTTATATTTGTGCAGGCTAAAAAAAAAAAGGTCTTTTTAATCCCTGAAAAACCTAACACTTTCTCTTATACTACGTGGTCGGACTAATATAAAAGACATGGACATGACATAGCTCCAGTGTGGGAGAACATCAGGATAACGGAGAAGAAATCTTTCAAGAATGGATGGAGCTGTCAGCATAGCTCTGCCTGGGAAAAGACCTTGGAGAAGATTAAAAAT
>JAWMRC010000089.1:53364427-53389429 GCA_035584755.1 Thripadectes ignobilis | reverse complement strand
GGAAGGAAGGAAGGAAGGAAGGAAGGAAGGAAGGAAGGGAGGGAGGGAGGGAGGGAGAGAGGAAGGAAGGGAGGGAGGGAGGGAGAGAGGAAGGAAGGAAGGAAAGGAAGGAAAGGAAGTAGAGAAGGAAAGGAAGGAGGGAAGGAAAGGAAGGAAGGAAGGAAGGGTGGGTCAAGGACCCAAACCTTTCCACAACAGCTGGGAAGCAGTTGACTTTTGGAGCAACTAGCCCCAGGGTGTGACATTTCTGTAGCACTGCACAGGACAGAGCTACACAGAAGCCATGATACTGATATCCTGGCCAGCATTGGTTCACAGCAGCTTAAAGAACTGGGCAAAAAATGAAAGGAGCATTTTGGAAGCATCTTGTATTACTATTTCTGATATCTTCTCTCTGGTTCATAGAGAATGGAGAAGCTTTGGTTCTATTAATAAGCAGAATATTAAAAGAAAACCATCCTTCCAATAACATAAAATTCTACAACTTTATCAGAGTATCAGGCAGCTCTCTCTTAAGTGCTGTGAGAACAAAATGGTTTTGTGGGGCAAGAGGTGGGCTTCCCTTACAAGACAGGTCATCATAAACAGGTTCTATCTTCTGGTAAATATGTGTACATGTACTGAAGTATCTACATTTTAAGCTCAGACCTCATGGTCTCAAAATACCAGTTTAGAGATAATTTCATGTAAATGAAACTTTGTGTGTAAAACCGTGAAAGTCTCTTTTTAATGGAGAGTAGAATGAATACGATAGAGTTTGAATGTAGTAGTAGATCGTATTTTCATGGTAATTAAGTCCTGTTGCAGAAGATAGTAAGTATTAACTACTGTGTAATGTTAAGTTTCCTTGATTCATCATTTAAACACAAAGATAGAATTGTTTGTAGCATACCCTGCTCATAGAATAGTAATTTAACTTGTTTTATGACAGATTACATTGACTGTTATCTCCGGTTTCAGAAAAGGGATTAAGTACTGCGTCAGGTCTGGGTAATAACTTTCACTGTGGTTCATCCATCTTGATGTGATGCCTGAAGGCTGAAAGCAGCAGGTACTGGCTGTCAGTCACTGGAACTGAGCTACCAAATAACTGCACTTAAGTAGTTGATTTTCTTTTGCCCCTTCAAGGGCATCTCAAAGTGTTTCTCATTCAGAATGTTCTTTCTGAGGCAATCAGCTATCTTATGAGGGCATGTTTAATTTCTGATTGTGTATATTATAGGTTTATAAACCACAGTGATTTAAATCAGGAAGAAAATAAGTTTTGCTTTTTTTCCTCCCTTTTTCTTTTTTTTTTTTTCCCAGTTAGGTAAGTAGCTTCATGTAATAGAGGTGAAGAACTAAGGCAAGAGTAAGGCTAATGGTTTGTTTTTTAAAAAAATTGAGGTAATAACTTTCTCTTTAGCTGTTACTCTTCCCTGTGGGATCAAGATCATGTTGGCCAGTTAAGAAATTTTTTTAGTATATACCATGTTTTGCTCTGTACAGTAAATTTTTGGAATGGTGTTAGGAGTTTTTTGTTTTGTTTTGTTTTTTTTTTTTTCATAAAGCCTTTTGAAAGTACTTGTTAACCGACCTGTTTTTCACTTATTTGGCATCTCCTTATACAGAAGCTGGCCTGTTTCTGGCAGCCCTAAAGTAATTTACCTCTGTTCTTCTGGACTGGTCCTAGCACAGACAGTCCTTCTGAAGCTGTACCCCAGCTCCACACTCAAAGAATCCCAATACGATCATATATGGGAATGCCAAATGTTTTGAAAATAAAAATGGTGGAGTTTTACTAATGATGAAACCTCAGTAACTGAGCATTTTTCAGGTGAAATGTCAAGCACAGTGCTAAAAGCTGGAATAGAAAGAAGATAGTAGGAGAGACTGGAGACACCCAGGAAAATGAGCAGTAAGTGTCTTCCAGTTGACCATGGTCCATTTCTGAAACAACCAATCTGCACCTAAGCCATTTCAATTGATTGAAGAGAAAATGAAGAGCAGATTGTTGTCTATTTTTTGTATTTTTGTATCAAAATATGAATATTATCATAACAGATGAGATTCTGTGGATTCTCCTAAATTTCAGGCTTCAAACTGGAGTACCCCAAGACAAGTCTATGTCAGAATAAGTGTTGTGACATTTTTTTGGTCTCCTTGGTTACATCTGCATGATTAACTAATACCACCCAGGGATCATTTGTGGTCCTGAGGTCAAATGGCATGACCAGTTTCATCTTCTATGGCTGCATGTTCTGTCCCCTCCAAATGGCAGCAGCCAAAATGTCTGCCAGGAAGAGCTCCTGGCACATGCTGTTCTTCAGACTGGGCTTAAACAATGTCTGGGAAAGCCAACACTGCAGCAACCTCAATGACTTTGCTATGGGCATATGACAGGTGGTGATCCAGCCCTTAACCCAGTTCTGTTTCACTGAGTATTATGGTCTACCTACCTACTTACCTACCTGCATATATAGGCATCTGTACATGTATATCTATACGCATTGTGTATCAATATGTACTAGAGTGTTTATCCTTAAGTAGTAAATGAATACAATCCACTGTATTGCCTTCCCCTTCTACTTGTGGGAGTCTGGCTGATTTCATTCAGGATGTTTTAGCTCTGAAATGTGAGACTGAAATGTAAGTTTCTGGAAGACAGCACTGCTGTATACAAATTCACACAGGAGAATGAATGTGCAAAATACAAACCAATAGAGATGTCAACCCATTCCAAAGGTTTGTGAGATCTGCAGGTAAGAGGGTGGTCCTGATGGCACTTAGAGATCGTTCCTTGCAGCTCTACTATAACTTACAAAGAAAGGGTAAGAAAAAGAGTTATAAAAATTATAAAATTATTAATCACTGAGGTTCAGTTATAAATCCTCCCATCTAAACTCACTCATTTGAAGATATGCTGTTGTCACCTCTGAGGAACCATCACAGAAAGGTGATGTTCTATTCCCTTTGAAAATATATTCTTAGTAGCAAAGTGTCAAACACCTTTTGCTTTGAGAGCACTGGCAAGAATTTATTCTCTGTTACATGCAACATCTTTTCTTTCTGTCCTTCTAAACACCTAACAGAAATTTGCAAACATTACTGGTATATCTGTATTTCTGAAATTACAGTAATACATCTATATCATCTGGGAGCTACTATTATTAATACTGAATCTTCCTACATAAGAGAAGTTTAAAAATTACTCCTATGTTTAACTTCAGCATACATGACTGTAAGATGGATAGCTAAGCCTACAAAAGCTATATCAGGAATATTTTGAAACAAACCTAAACTAAATGAGTTTGAACTGATGAATGTATTCAGTCTTGAAGGACTGAGTCTAGAAATAAAATCTGCAGCTTCTTGTACTGGTTCAAATTAGTGATTAAACTGATGAGGTAGAGCCAATTTTGCACACACACCCAATAAAACCAGAATCTACATTTAATAAAGGCTGATTATTTCTATTTGATCAAACACATGTATGCCTTATTTATTGTGCAAATAAGACAGCCTGGTCTTACCATTCTTAGCACTGGAAAGCATCTGCTGACATTTATAGGATGCTGTTCTACCTAGGACGTTAGTTCTGCAGATAAGGCATGGGGGGTTTTTTTCCTGGTATTAAGTAGAACCATGGAATCATAGCATAACTTACTTTGGAACGGAGCTTATGACATCATCTGATCCAATCACCTGCTCAAAGCAGGACTGACTTCAAAGTCAGGGTCAGCTTCAAAGACAAATGTTATTCAGTGTCATATACAGACAAGTTCTGAATATCTCAAAAAATATTCAATATTTGAGGAGTCAGAGAATAAGAAGGAATTTTGTCATTGTTTTTCCTTGCTGGCCAATAGTCATATTGTCTCTCAGCTGAAAATTCTGTGATGTCTGTCCATTTATGCTCTTTTTATGACTTCTCCTTTCTCAACAGTTAGATGGTAGGTTTTATACTGTTGGCTGTATTATTTTGAAGTTTGTATTTGATAGCCATCATGTAGACTTCACAGAGAAGACAATGCCATGGAGAGGATTTTTTAAAATGTTCTTTAAAAGTTACTCCACTTCCATGGTAATCAAATGTACCACTGGGAAAAAAACCTAAAGGCATCTCTCCCTTTTCTGTACAAACTGTCTAATTCAGCACTGTTTGGCAAGAACATTTTCAGCAAATTCAGCTTAACTACATTCTGCTAGTACAATCCAGTGCTTGACCTGTGTCATCTTCAGTGGGAGAAGAAACAACAGTTTAAAAAGAAGTTGATAATCATTTCCTGAAAGGACTTTGTTTGCTTGTTGTGAATTTTTTAAATATTCATGCCATCTACTAAATGTCAGTTTTGGATATTGAAATAAAAAATGGTATGCATAAGTTCTTGATGATTCAAGAACAGACTCAGAACTGATGGGACTGATTTAATAGCAAACTTAAAGTGAATTATTTTTTCATGGGCAAGATCTGTGCAATCAGTTCAACTAACTTAGAGGCTGTATATTTTAAAAAGCTCCATCCACCATATTTGTGATTAGATTTCTAAGTATTAGACAGAAGATGGCCTCTCTGATATCTGGTGCTTTTCAGCATATCCTGAATTTTCTGAATATTATTTTTTTCTGGTTCTCTGTGCTCTTAGACATGTCTTAATTACCCTGAGTAACAAAGAGTTGAGCTAGACATACTTTTGCAGTTTAACAGTGCTATTTTCCTGTAGATTTCTTTTGGTGTTGGTTTTTTTGTTTGTTTGTTTTTAAATTGGGGCTTTGGGGGTGTTTTTTTGTAATTGGGATTTTCCAGGATGTATTTTGTCACTTTTTCATATGTCCTTAAGTTCTGGACATCTGGTAACTGTCAGCTGGGAAGCTTTTTCACACTCAGAAAAGCTTTCTGCCTGATCTATGGTTGCAAAGCCAGGTTGCATCTGCTCAGCATGCACCGTCAGATGCTCGGCACATCTGTGTGCCTGCACCCTGTGAGGCATAAGCAACATTTCCAAGAAACAGGAAGGAACTCCTGTGGATGTGTTGCACAGCAACTGTTAACAGAAATCCAATACAAGCCTGGTTTTGGGAAATAAGGACTGAGCAGAATTCTCTGTTTAGAAAGCTTTATTTTTATTGCGGTTGCATGCATAAAACATTGCATTGGGAGACCTATGTATACTTCAGTGAGAAAAGGCCAAGGCTGGATGTTCCTATCTTTCCTATCTGCCTCTCTTTGACTCGGGCGAAGGTAACAAAGTAAAGCACTTCATTTTGAAATGCTCGGCCAAGAAGGAAATTAAAATCATTGGACAGAGAGGTCAGTCACTCTGCATTCCAGACCAGCTTCCAGACACTGCTCTAACCATTACCAATAAGGCAGCAGGGTACTGCCTCCTTTGAGCTTCCTTTTGTGTCTCGTTCCCTGTGCTCAAAATGACAGAAGTAATTGGGATCTAGAAAGGAGCAAAGTGTGAATATTTTTGTGTATCCTGGTTCCCAAAGCACTCACCTACATGTAAGAAACAGGGAAGTAATCTGTTTTCTGGGGTTTTTTTATGCCTTAGGATTTTTATATATTCATAGATTTTAATATTTTCCATTTTTGTAGATTTTTATATAGCCATATAATTTCTCATACTTGAGGTAGCAGCTAACAGTTTCTGACAGTTTCTCACTGTTTTTGCCATGTTCCTGAACTTTATTTAACTGTCTGTTCAATGGACAAGATTGCAGCAAGGACATCATGTTTGGGACACATGCACCAGGACTGGAATAACAATGGAAAACAAGATAGAAAGCCCAGAATCCTTGGAGGTTCCAACGAGGCAGTTCTGAAAGTGGTTCCAGGGTGGTACCAGGGGCAAAAGGTTCTCAGGTTAGATATACCCATTAGATATGATAATTAAGTAGTGTTATAAATTTGTAAGAACCATATACTGTGTGTGCACCTATATGCTTTGTGCACCAGAAAGCTTTCGTTAAAGAACTGCTCCCTACCTATATTAATATTGTCTCAAAAGCTTTTCTTCCTCGGTTTTAGGCAACATTTATACATTCAGTCAAATGACTACTTAATCTATATAGAAAATATAGTCAACTTTGAACTATTTAGTGCAAAAAAATCTCTGATTAGCTATTATATATAAAAAGAGTAATATCACTTCCAGTCATGTCCTTGAAGGAACAAATAATACACATTTCATTTTGCAGAAAAGCAAATTAGATGTGTCACTTCAGATAAGGGCTGAGGGTTCTTCATATCAAGCAGGAGTAGGTGCCTCCCTACATCATCCCTGATGAGTAACGTACCTAAGCCCTGAAAAGGCTTTGTTTGTAATGAAGAGTTTGTGATGAAGGCTTGGATTTTCCATTGCCCATATAAGTAGCTCTCACTCATTTTTTCTCTTCTCATACATTGTAGACCCTCCCTGTAAAATTCAGACCATGGATTTCGTTATGGACCCCACACCAAGTCCTAGTAGATAAAAATCCTAGTAGGCCCAGTAGTACAGGAAAGGTATCACTAACTGGAAAAAAAAAAAAAAAATCAAAAACAGCAGACAGAAAAGGCAGTGAGAAGGACTCATTGTGGGAAGCCAGGCAGCATATCAGAGTAATTCATGTGAAGACAAAGAGAAAGAAATATAGATACTGAAAGCCTCTGCCTTGGACTTGCTGTAGTGTTTACAACAAT
This sequence comes from Thripadectes ignobilis, assembly GCA_035584755.1. NCBI lineage: Eukaryota > Metazoa > Chordata > Aves > Passeriformes > Furnariidae > Thripadectes > Thripadectes ignobilis. The sequence goes on along the minus strand of JAWMRC010000089.1, from coordinate 53,382,762 downwards.
GCAGAGTCAGTGTAAAATTAACCCCTTATGTTTGGTACAATGGAAATCCTATTACATATCATGTGGAATTATTACCATATATGAAATATCCATTTTTCAACTATGTTAGTGATTTCAATGATATCCAGTCTGAAAAAAGAATCTGAACAAGTTGAAATGAATGTGAGAAAAAGAATGTGTAAGGGACAGTAGGAAATATTATGGATTACGCGCACACAAAACCACACAAATTTTGTCTGTGTCTTTTATGGACAATAGTGGAACTCTGCTTTAACAGAAACCAATATATTTATCCATAACATTCTTGACAGTAGACAAGAGTATAAGAATACTCAAGAAACTGCACAACCAATGCCCAGAGTATTCTGATGGATGCTGCAGCCATCTGGCTGTCAAAGGAAGCATAAAAGTGATGGGAAGTTTCTGAGGTTGGTAAAAAAACAGGGTTCCTTCCCTCAGAAAAATAAAACAGAAAGAAGTCTAGCTTGGCAAGCACTTTTTATGCCAATTTCTCCCAGCCCTGGTGCTCTGCAGCTATTGCATTGTCTGCACAGCTTCCATGCTCCATTTATGTATTAGCTACACAAATTGTCATATGCAGCCAAGCCTAAGGAGCATTGGGACTTCATCTGACTGCAGACTGCAAAGTTGAAACACCACCAGCAGTCACTAGTCTTAAGGGACATGGCAGGAGAGAAAAATCAAGTTTGTTTTAACTAGGAAAAAAGGTATGCTAAAACATCTGAGAATAAAATATCTTTCCACATTAAGTAAAATGACATTTTAGAACAAGGTTTTTCATCAAAAACACTGAAATTTTAATCCCCCTGCATGACTGTATGTGTATCCTACTTTTAACAGGTAGAAATGTCTCCCTGTACTACTATATGTACTACTCTATTTACATGACTGAAGAATTTTTGGCTAATTTTTTAGGTACCTGGCACAAGTAAAAGTAAGCAGAGGAGGCTCATCATGTGGAGGATGCAGATTGTCCAAAGGATGGCATCCATTAATACAAGCTAGGAATTAATTACAGTTAAGTGACCATATGATTCATCATACTTGCCATCTTAGGTGTTTAGAAAAGCCCTTACAATTTTACAGATTGAGGGAAAAAAAAGACAAGATCCAGTCAAGACATTAGAGAAAAATCATCAGGACATATGCCTGTTCTATCCCTTCTTTTTTTTATTTTTTTTTAAAGTGAAATTAAAATCACTCAAAATCTAAGAAGCAGGGCAAATTAATCACATTTCTCAAGAAAACCATTATATAAAAGAGTTTATATGTCATCTCCAAGGTACTTTTCTACTAGCCCAAATCATAGGGCATTCTTTGGGGTCATTGGGATATAGAGCATTTGCAAACCACACTATTAAAATTGTGCCATTTGGGAGTGACAAATAGAGAGGAAGATATGTTTGCCACTGAGGAAGAAGCATAAATGATGACTGTGGGGCCCAAATAGACCACAGCTTGTGAAGGGCACATTTTCTCCTCTCAGTCGCACACTGGTCATTTTTCTCTGGCTGCCATTCCTGATCCCTGAGGTGATGCTTAGGAAAGTATCAACATCTGATTAGGACAGAAAAATAAGTCAATATGCTCAAAAGTAGAAAGGTATGAAACTGGGGGGTGCTATTTAAACAAATAATGTTTTTACTAAATGAAGCTGGAAGTGTTTGAAGAAGAGAATTTTTGTAAACATTATCTTATGTTTCCACTCTCTAGAATTTCAGAAATTTTGTGAAATATTGTGCTGGTTTTGGCTGGGGTAGAGTAGATTTTCTTCACAGTGGCCAATTTTCTTCCCATATGCAGCCATGTTTTGTATTTGTACTGAATAGAGGACAGAAAATATAGAGATGTTTTTGCCTTTGATGAACAGCGCTTACCCAGAGTCAAGGCCTTTTGTGCTTTTCATACTGTCACCCTGGCAAGGAATTTGGAGGTGTGTGGGTGGGTGGGAAAGGACACAGCTGTGACAGGTGACCCAAACTGACCAAAGGGATATTCCACACCATATAAGGTCATGCTGAACATGTGAAATGGAGGAAAAAGGAGTAAGAGGGGAACTTGGAGTGATGGTATTTGTCTTTCCAAGTACCCAGTACCCATTACACATGATGGGGCCCTGCTGTCCTGGAGATGGCTGAACAGCTGCCTGCCCATGGGAAGCAGTGAATTAATTCCTTGTTTTGCTTTGCTGGTGTGTGGGGCTTTTGCTTTCCCTATTAAATTGTCTTTATCTCCACCCATGAGTTTTCCAGCTTTTACATTTCTGATTCTTTCCCCAAACCTGATGGTGAAGAAATGAGTGGCTGCGTGATCCTTGGTTGCTGGCTGGGGTTAAACCACAACAAGTATGGTAGAGTCTAATGGATAAATTTGATTTAAAGGATTCAATAACTGAATATTTATATTTTCCCTGCTCAAGGGGTTCAGATTTGAAGTCTGATAAATAGAATAAATTTGAGTAAGAGGAAAAGGCAGAGTATCTCACCCTCCACCAGTACTTTGATTGTTAACAAGATGCATTTGTAGGGGCAGCCAAGCCAATGGAAAGTCATTTAAGTGAAAAAGTCCTTACATTAGGATTTTAATTTCAGTAGTATATTGTCTCTAAAGATACAAACCAGGAAACAGTTTCAGTGAAAATTAAACATGCCACACATTTTGAAAAGAGAACTAGTAACATTCAACCCTAAGATTAAGAGCTTTTGATCAGAGCTTTTTCAAACAGCTTCGGGCAAAAAAATAAGCAAATACAGTTGTTAAGCTGAGGCATCATGTTCCAAGTCAGCTAAAAGGAAATGTGCATGGACAAACCCTTACTTCACAGAGTCTAAAAGGAAGTGCTGACCCAAGTTTAACTATAGTGATGTGAATAATACTACACTAATGTGGCATTACCATATGTATTATAATTCCACAGCCATAGATTCTCTTGAAGAAAACAGCTGCAGTACTGAAGTTTTAATCTTCTCAAAATTACAAGGCAGAAAAATTATTCAGCCCTCAGAATCTGTGTATCACAAAAGGAATGGTTATGAAGACTGTCATTATGGCAACTATTTGCTCTTTCTTTTTGCTAAAAAGATTTTCAGTCCTCAAGTTTGGTTTTGATGTCTGCTTGTAATAAGCCATTGGTATATGTTTTCCAGTGTCCACCTATTCTTTTCAAAGCAATAACAAATTTTTTAAGGTTTATGAAAAAGAGAGGGGTTACAGGAAGCAGTGTTGCCAACTCAATTAATGACATATCTCAGGACAAAATACCAGTGTGAGCGATCAGTGTAAAAAGGAAAAAAAAAAATCTGATTAATCTTCAAATATTCTAACTAATATAAGGGTGCAGTCAGTCATGCATCCCAGAGTCATCTGATCGTCAGGTGAAGAATCTATTGAAAACATAGTATGATTTCTTTCTGACTTGAATAACCAAGTTTTTTCCTAAGAAACCAAAATCCAAGGGATTCCTGTCCCTATTTCATTGTGGTCCAAGTGTGAGAAGGTCCCATGCTTAAGTCAAGAAGCCTGGGCATGCTTTCAGGTCTACTAGGTTAGATATAGTCCTAGGAAGGAGATTCCAGCTGGGACCTATAGAGTTTCAGCTATTAAAGATATCATTCTCTTAATGCATGTGTCTTCCTATTACACTTGCAGAGTTCCTCTATTGATTTGGGATGTCATATGAAAGATCTGTCTAGGCAACATTACGGGGAAGCCTCACAGAACAAGAGAAAACTTCCAACAGTTGGTCTTCTTTTCACACCATGGAACTCTGTAAAGAAAACTTATAGAAAGCATGTTTTCTTTATCTTCCATCTTTGAGACATCAGGATTCACTTGAATCATGTTTCCAGATTTCATCAATACTTCTTTGTGAATGAGGTTATTTTTCCCTATAACAGAGGTTGTTTTAAAAATAATGAAAGAAAAAAATTACAAGATTTCTACTGTAAGTCTCAAAGTGGACTGAGGAACTTTCTTGGTCCACATGAGACAGTGAAAACCATCTGGACTGTAGTCTTGGTTGTAATGTAACTGAATTAGCTGGTTTTAACTACAGCATGGTAAAGCAGAAGATCATAGTGTTCATATAAATCATGAACTTGCATGAGTTAAATAAGAAAAAAACCCAAACTCACTGTGTTTAACAAGGCTCACTGATAAAAATGCACATCTCTGCAATAACTTCTTTAAGTTAAACCTGGGTGCTTCCACTACTTTTAAGTAATCTCCACAATAAGGAAATGCAGCTTCAACAAATAGAGTAAAAACTGGAGATAGTAATTTAAAGCCTTTTCCCTATTCAATATTGAATGCCTATTTTTATTGCATATAGCCACATAAATTTGTAGGTTTGGAATATTAGGGAGCAAAGCCTCATACCTCATGTGTTCACACAAGACAGTGCAGTATTTACTGTTATATCCATTTTGTAGGTGGGTTCTTTGAAGTGTGGATAACACCTTTTAGAGAGCTGGGATTATTAGAAATGTAGTTTTCATGGCTCCCAGTGTCCATTCTGGCTTCCATTCAGACTCCAAGATAAAGCAGTATAAATAGCATTCCAGAGATTCTTAATCTCACTTGAGCTAAATTGCAGTGCAAAGCTACTAGTGTCAGAAACTTTAATTTCTGGAAACATATCTCAGGATTCTCGGTATGTCAATAACTGTTCAGTGGTTATTTTGCATTGTTTGGTCAGAACAACAGTCTGCCCTTTGGAAGCCCTTTGATGATTGTGTTTGTAATAGCCTACAGAAGTAAAAAGCAAAAGTGGTTTATTACAGTAGTCTCTATGCATCTGGTCATATAGGTCTGTGTTAAGAGAGGGATCCAGCACAGGTTATTCAAGACAAGATGCAGAGATTATGAAAACACACCAGATGTTGACCCTGCAAACTCCCTTAGGTAGCCACAGCTGAGTGACTACTTTGTCGTCAGCAACAAAACTGTGCTGGCAAGGGGTATGACAATGAGGGTTTGTGGAATGAGTAATGTTACAATTATCACGTAAGTGGTGGGCATTACTACAGGGCCAGGATCTGGGTGCATGTTCAAGCCAAACCATTTCCTAGTTCTGCTTCTGCTTCTCTTCTTTTTTCTTCTGTCCTTTACACTTTCCTTTCACTAGAGTAGTCCTGTAGTCAGATGTGTGTACAAGTCTGCCATTCCTCAGTCATTCCTCTCACTGTCAGACATCTAATACTCTTCTTGATTTATGTCAATAAAGAGTTATTCTACCTAAGTTAGTAGAGTTAAATGAATGAAGAAATCTTTGTGTAAGTGAAAAAAATAAGCCTCCACAAAGGTTACAGTGAACATTTGTCAATACAACTTATCTGTTTCCTGTTGTTTCACTTATGTAAGCAATCAAAAACTCATTTTAAATGACAAATTAGACAGGTTTATAACTGATCTATGCTAAGGAAAAAACAAGGTTGCACAAGTTAATTCATCTATTAATTATTTGAGATTAATTAATATTTATCTGATGTAATCGGTCTTTTATTTTACACAGGGCTAAAAGTATGGGAGTCATATTTACTATATGGTTTATAGGCAGTAACCTGATGATGATCTTTTCCTCTCTTAAGTGCACCAAACTGACCTAGAGATAACCTCTCAAATAATGGGAGGTTAATGACATACTCATTTTACATCACATAACTGAAGCATCAGGTTTTCAAAAGACCATAACCTATTTAAAATATCTCAAACAATAGGAAATCAACCCCAAAAGTTGCCAAATAACTCATTAATTAAAATTGACTCTGATTATTAAGAGGCTCTGCCAGTGATAATGCTATTTTAAACCATGTCAAATCGATAGATTCCATTTTTGGTAGAATATTTTCAAAGTATATTCTGAGCTTTATATTTCAGTGCAAGCAACAAGTCCTAGTGATTATGGCTGACAGCACTAAAGACTTTACTACAGCTAAATTTAGCTTATTACTTACTGCTACACTGTACACTCAGCACTGTGGTATTCTTCCAGTACCTCCTGTTTACCACATCTCTCTGTAAAATATAGCCTAAAAGTGACATTCTATTTATTCAGAATGTGTGCACGTAACCTGATTAATTTTTATAGTACATATATTCTTCCTTAGATAATTTAATGTTGTTTCATGTGAAACCCAGTGATTCTGTTTAAGTATGTTGCTAGTAATTAATTTTTCAAATTCTAATATCCAGTAGGACTGAGATGGGACTCTGAAGACCTCATATGAGCAGGAGAAGTTTTCCTAGTGCCCCAGGAACTCTGAATGCTATCCAAAACAAACATACTCAGCTAGTGAGTTCTGCCTGGAAAGTGGCACTAAGGAAGACATACAGCATGATTGCATAAGAAGCCGTGAAGAATCAGAGAAGCCATCCTGGCAAAGGCTATGATAGAGATGACATATTTTTAGAACTTGTCATTTGCTGAATATTCTGAAATATAATGCTGATGCTGCTATTTGAATATAAACCCACTTGGTTTTTCATATTTCAGTATATTACAATTGCAGTTTGATATTCTGTATATTAATGGGATGAAACCCAAATCTAATGGGATACATAATTGTTTAAAGCATCTGGTTAACTAAGTTTTGGCAATAGAGATTATTTCGGATGACATTTATACTATGAAATCCAAGTGAACATAAGACCTTATAGGCTCAGAGGATCTTATGCACCAATCTCATTTTCCCTTTGTGTTATCACACATCCTGTTGGCTTTCAGGGTATTTGTAATTTTTTGAGAGGTCAATTTTATTCTAGTCACTTCACAAAGAATTACTGTACAGCTATCTCCTTTGCTAAAGGCCAGCCAATTTACTGGGCAGCAATGTCACCAAACCTTGATTATGAAAGAGGCAGAGTTGCATCTTCCAGGTATGAAGAGAGTGTTAGTCATCAGTCCTGATAGAACTGGTATATCCTTCACTTGTCTCCTCTGCAAATATGGGTAAGGGAGAAAAAAAAGAAGCCAGCAGGAGCTGACTGCGAACAAAGGAGCCAATAATTCATTAAAACAGCCTGGAACTGGCCAGGGTCAAGGATTTCACAACAGCATGCGTGCGAACTAGTCGTTCACAATGTATATGCTCTCATAGACTCTCATTGTGTATAAACTTTTGCAGTAAATGATCTCATGAAGGTTAGAGGAATGAGTACCCAGAAGTCTGCCAGCGGTACCTGATAACAAAGTCTTTGGTGAACAGAAGAAGCAGCTTAGGTTTGCCCAGCTGCAAAGTTAACATACCTCATTGTGATAGCATTACAATTTGTTGGACACAGCTTCTGCTCCCTGGCCAGCCTATTTTCCTGGGACCAGTTCTCCCCCTTCCAATGTCTGTGATGGTTCTGACAAGTAAGTCAGGTCTTACATTATCAAATTATCTACCATGCTCATAGAACTCGACATAGAACATTTGACCAAATAAGATCTTTCAATAGAGGCTTCTGTAAGTCTTCAAACCATTCCAAAAGTTTCTCTGCAATGAGTGGGTACTACAGATCAAATTTCTAGGGGTGTATGTCCCTAGCACATACATCAGAGGTAATTGCTATGGTAGTGTTTTAACCAGTAGAATGGAGTAATGTTGTTAAACTATAAGCTTTGTAATAAGAAAATGAAGTCAGATATTGAAAAACTCCATCAACAAAACCACTGAGTGTACAGTGACTACTATGCTATATTCAGGCAATGAGCATGTAATGTCATGATACACAGCCTCTGAAATGCTGTGTGATCTGTTACGAAATTTAAGGTAGTATAACATTTTATTGGTCTTCTGAAATATATCACAATACAGAAAAGTCATGTTTAAGTATTTTCTTTGGTGATTATTGAAATTTCTTTGACTTAAAATGTCTTTAAAGTTTACTCTTTGTCCTCTTTCTGTAGGGAGACTTTCCATCAGTTCATAGCACAGGTAGAAGCAGTCTTATTTCGGTGGCATGACTGACTTGGAGGGTGAGGCCAAAAGATACCACCAGACAGCATCAGTCCCAAAGAAGGAGCTGGTCCCATTATAGTGGGTGGGTTTGCTTGGTCATTTGTGGCTGGTTCTAACAATGGGAGTTACTCACAGTTCAGCTTTAGTTAAGATTAATACCACTGTGAAGGTCATTTTGAGTAAGAGTTATACCTCCCCTTGACTGGGGAGAAATGACTAATTGTCATAATATAGCACAGGGAGGCTGCACTCACCCAGGTACAATCTGTTTTTCCTGTAGGCTTTGATTAATGAATTTGTGATTGCTTTTTCATGCAGGAGTGTGCTGCTGTTGGAACAATACTTTAATGCTTTGGTGGAAACAGCACATGCTTTTCAGGCACGTGCTAAAGAATGTAAAGGATCATGGCTGCTAAAACTTTACTGTGAGATCAGGACCATCAAAACTTCCCATTTCCAGCTGGACTGCAGGGCATAGCTATATATAGGGTGACTGCTAACAATTAGGATATGAAACTGGAAGAATCTGTGTTATTCAATAAGCTCCATATCCTGTGACTAGAAGCAATGATGGAAGAGATACTTACTTTTGGCAAACAATGATCCTGCACCTCCCAGACTACAAAACTTCCCAGCACTTAATAGCAGTATAAAGACCTGAAGGTAAACATCAAAAGCCAGGCTCACAGCCGTGTTTCAGAGAGGTAATAGTATGTCTTGCTTTTGTTGTAGGTCTCCACAATACCAAATAACTTGTTAGTATCACTTCTCCTAGAGATCAGAAAGGGAAGCAGAAAACACGAGAGAGCAAAAAGACAAGCAGTTCTAAAGTTGTCAACATGCCTTTGGGAGACAAGTATTTCTTACATCTGCTGCCAAGTGCATCCCTGGTGTATGAGGAAAACACACCAGTCTCACCAATAAATCAGTTTTCCAGCAAATAAATCCTCTTCCACTGTGTTCTTGTCTCTACATTAGCTGAGAAAGGCCTCCACTCCTATGGTGTGCCTGCTACAGATAAATATAGTGTTTGAAGTAATCTGTGACTGGATGATGACAGCGAAAATCCAGGCTTCAATTCTCAAGCCTATGTTTTCAAATTTTATAGATAGAGCCTAGTTCTCTTCTTAAACCAGGTTCCTGTTAGTGGGATTTTAGTCAAATTACATTTTCCGGTGTAGTTACTCCTAGTGAAATCTACTTAGAGCAAGTGGGAGAGCACATACAAAGAGACACTGCGCAGAGGTCAAAATGATTCCTAGTAAAAAACCTTTCATTTAGAAAGCCTACAAAGGAAAAGAAGAAGAATAGAAAGGTTTTCTGTCCGCTAGCAATATCTCCGGAAATTCTGAGCTGTTAGTGAGTTAATTTTCAGAGAAGGTCTAAGGAAAATTCAGGGAATCTTGAAGTCTGGAAACTGTACTGGGTCTGGTTCTTCAGTTTAATCTATTACTCCACTATATGTTCAGTAAGCCTCACTATTTTGTTCTTAAATTTATTCTGCTCTCAAACCAAAAATTTAGAACCTCTTCATTGTACCTGCACTTCAGAGGTTGATTGCCACTAAGCTGGACAACCTCTCCAGCATATGGTCAGGGGCTAGTCTTCTGTCATGACTTAACCCCACCAGACAATGAAGCCCCATATAACCTCTCTCTTATCTACTCCCTGGTGGGGAGAGTTCTGAGGACAAAAAGTGAGAAAACTCATGGATCGAGATACAGACAGTTTCATAAGTAATGCAAACCCTGCACACAAAAGCAAAGTGAAACAAGGAACTCATTCACCACTTTTCATCATCATGCAGGTGTCCATCCATACCCAGCAAAACAGGACTCTCACACATGTAATAGTGTCTTTGGAAGACAAGTGTCATCTCCTGCTTCCTTCTTCACCTCCTAAGTTTATATGTTGAGTGCAATGTAATATGACCTAGGATATCCCTTGGGTCAGTGGGGATCAGCTGTCCAGCTGTGCACCCTCCCAGCTTCTTGTGCATACCCAGCTTCCTCAGTGGTGGGTTGGAGTGAGAAGTAGGAAAGGCCTTGATGTTGTGTAAGCACTGCTCAGTGATAACTAAAGTGTCCCTGTGCTATCAACACTGGTTTCAGCACAAATCCAAAACATAGCTCATGATAGCTGCTATGGAGAAAATTAACTCTACTCCAGCCAAAACCTGTGGATCTGCCCATTATTTTGTCTAGTGTGTTTTATATCCTTTATGGTTTATATAGTAGAGTAAAACGGTTCTTTCAATAATGCAGTGGAGTGTGTTTTTGTATCTTAATTAACAAACAATTAAACACAACTGACCCTGCAATCTGTGCATCAGCAATTCACACTGCATTCACTTCTTCAGTTGGCATTTAATGAGTTTATATTACGTGATACTTCTGAAACATAGTGGCAAGACATGATGGCTCAGCAGCTAAATTAATATAGGGAGCTGCGCTGTAAAAAAATTCCTAGCACAAGAGGACTTTTCATAGGAAAATATGTCTAATTTGTGTTCATGTTGTTCCAAGTAGGATGAAAAGAGGAGTCAAATTAATGACTTTTTTGGGGTATTTTTAGTCTTGTGAGTGGGGATCTTAGTGACGTCTGAACCTACTTTTTATTACTTACCTTTGCATCCCTTCCACATTAGCATCCTCTGACTTTTTATACCAGTAAATCACTGGTGCAGTTCCAATGACTGCAGCTTCATTGAAACAATGATGGTGGTGAGAGAATTCAAAGGAGCTTTGAGAATTGGTAGTGGATTTAAAAAAAAAAAAAAAAAAAAAAAAAAAGGCACCCAAACGCAGATATTTGATATTTGGACAAGCTTCATTTCAGCAGGGACTGTGAATCCCATTCTTACAGACTGTAGGAGTTTAACTAAAACATAAGAAAAAGAAAGTAGCATAGTCTTGACAATCTTAGAGGACTCTTGCTTTAAGAAATGTTATTCTGACTCCCATAAGCAAGAAACTATTAAAGCTTAGTATAAATAGCTCTTCTTTATAATGTCAAACAGAACATCCAAATGTCTTTATGTCTCCATTTAAATGGTTCAAATTCATGGACATCCATATCAATTAAAAGTATAATTCATTATGTCTTATGATTCCTCATCATGCATAGTAAGCAGTACATGTAAAAATGCATCTTGACTTGACCATGGACATTATAGATAGCTTTAATAGAGTGGCTTGCATTAAAAAGCCTGATTCATTCACAAATTTATTCTATTTATGTGGTTCGAAAAGATTTCTTGTGCTTACAATGCTCCTAAGAATTTCTACATTTAATTTTTTGGAGTTACAGCAAACAAATAGTGACGCTTATAAGCTGGACTCACAGAGTGGATAAGGCTGGAAGGAACCTCTGAAGATTGTCTTTTCTCACCCCAGTTTCATCATAGGTTGGTACTCAGTCTGATGCTGATATATAAGCTATGTACAAAAGCCTCTACGATACTCAAAAGAGGTGTTAGACTCCATTCAGTTGGACACACTAGTGCATTGAAGATGTTGTCAGATAATTCACCTGTCCTCCAGCCATCTAATAGATCAGAGTTTGAGGTGCTGTATCACAGAATCATCAAGGCTGGGACAGACTTGCCAGATCATCCAGTCCAACCATAAACCAAGCACCACTATAATCACATATAAACCATATCCCCATGTGCCACATCAAGAAACCTCTTGAACACTTCCAAAGACTCCACCACCTCCCTTGAAACTTATTTCAATTCCTAACTATTCTTGCAGTGAATTTATTTTTTATTTTATTTTAATACCTAACCTGAACTTCACGTGGTACAAGTTAAGACCATTTCCTCTCCTCCTTTCACTTGTGACATGGCAGAAGAGACCAATTCCCACCCCTCTACCACCTCTTTTCAGGTAGTTGTAGAGTAAGGCCTCCCTTAAGCCTCCTCTTCTCCAAATTAAACAACCTCAGCACTCTCAGCCATCCCAAAAGACTTGTTGCTACATCTGTCAGCCAGGGGTTTGTAATAATTGATCATAACAGTTTTTTATCATCTTCAGGACATACAGCCTAGCATCTGCCTGACTCTCTGGGAGGGTGCAAAACTGCCATTTATCTGTCATATCTGTGAGCACCATGACAAATTCTTAGATGCCCTTACTAATGTTAAGTGGTTCTAGGCACTTGTGCTTGTACAATAAAATTAGTATTTTATTAGGGTTGCTTTGCAGTAGAATGCATGAGTCATTCATGGAAATATATATTAGAGCCACATTCCCAGTAGAACCAGGATTCGGTAGTTGTAGATCAAACTATCTTTTTTTCTCATATTTGTTTAGTATTTGTAGATCTGGAACTCTTGGAGATGACATAGACTTTTTGTCGTCTCTTGATTTTCTTGTCTCCAGCTTGTATGATCTCTTGGTATTGTGTCTCAGCTGTTGGCCTGCCTCTTAGAACAAGACAGAGATTTTCAAAAAAAGAAAAATAAAAAGCAATATATACTCACATGTGGAATATAGCCCACAGGGTAATTTCTCCTCAGATCCACCTGGGCTGCCTTCAAGAACAGACAAGTCACCAAGGTCCCAAATTGCCTTTGATCCATTCCCTTGCAGGAGCTTCCCCACTGAGTACCCAGCTAATTTGAGTGAAAGAAGGGTACATAACCTTGCAAGTAGAATGGAATGCCACAGACACAACAGAGCTGTATCAGGGCAGAGGTTGGTGTTTTGTGTTCAGTTGCTGCGTTCTTGAGGGTATGGAGTTCTATTGAAATTCATCACTGGTATGCAGCAGTTAGCACTGAGGCCAAAAACTCTTAATGAGCAGTGGGCCAAAAAAAAATGGTTTTCTAAACCCATTTGTGTTCAGTACTTGAGAAGGAATGTAGGTCAAGTAGTCTTGGCAAACTTAGTAGATGGCCTTTTTTGAGTTGAACTACATTTTGCACATGTATTACATATGCAACCTTCTCTGCATGAATGTAGTGAAAAAGATGAAAATGCCCTCTATGCTGTGGATTAGAAAGCACCATATTTACTCAAAATTTTTACACATAAAATGTAGACTTCAAAAAGACAGGTGGTGTAAAATGGGATTCTCTAAATAGTGCTTACCTGTAACTGAAATATATTGTAGTACTTTGGTACATAGACCAACAGCATTCAAAATCAATTGAGTGTGGCAAAATCCGTAAGACTTGACAAATGTGATGGACATGGAACAGCATCACTGGTAAGCTGAAACAAAAGGGAGGCCACACGAGCCATGAGGCAGCTCTGTACCACAAGTGGGCAAAAGAAGGCATATGGCAATTGTTAGGAGATGAAGAAGGATGACTTCACTTTTCTTAGGGGAGTGCATGGCCAAAGTCCTCATGTGAGTCTCCCCAGCCAAAATCTGGAAGTTCTTGACCTAGTGGACAACTGCTAAAGGGGACACATGTGAATGACATGGATATGTGACAAAGTGGAAATCTAATTTTTGAACCTTTTAACATAACAGTATCTAGGTAAGCACCTAAAAAGTCATTTCTTCCTTGTAGTGGCAGGATTTTTTCATCCCATAAGTGATGTGGTGAAGCTTGTGCATTTGTGCTACATGGTCTTCTGAATGCCTTTTTTAGGAGAGTTTTATTACAGTAGCACTAAAATGCACATAGTGAATGAGAAATAAATTGAAAGTATATCATGGGGTTTAAAGATTTTTAGAATTTTAAGAGGTACTTCTGGATTCATTTCAAATTAAACCAGATGCAAAGTAGCTTTTTTGTATTTCAGCCAATGTCTGGAGACTGAAAGAACAAAATCATATCTGTTAATTTCTGTGAAATACTGGAAGGGCTAAACTTCTCACACATATCTATTTGGCACAGGTTTCTTTCTGACTGACTATAACAGGAAGGCCATCTGTCAACACATGTCAACTGGGAACCAGCTTCATCAGCAAAGAAAATTAGAAGTTGTGTGACTTTCCAGACTATCTGCTGTTTAAAAAATGCTGCCCCCAGACTGGAATTATGAAGCTGAATACATGTGTACTGGATAACATATGTGAAACATAAATTAAAAAATAGATGTATTCTGTCAGGCAGAATAACAATGTCCATCCAGAGCAGCTTAATTTATCAGGGAGGGAGGGACAGAAAGGAAGACAAAATATATTCTTACTCAAAATAGGTTTTAAACTCTGAAACTGAGCTTTTTATGTGCAAACAGCCATGGACTTTATGGCAATTCTTAGAAGTGAGAGATCTCTGCCCACCTAAGTGAAATTGTCATGGATGTTTCAGAACTAAATCCTCTTTTCAAAGTTATTGTTTGAGATTTATTTCTTCTCGTGCTGTCCATTAGCTGAGTGTATATCTTGGTTAATAGCACTCCACCACCCCCAGCTTCTTTGCAGCTCCCAGACAACCTGCTGGAGTTCTTTTGCACTCCAGAAACACAAGACACCAGCCTTCCTATTCCATTCCCTCACTTCTTTACATTTTTTCACAAGCATAGACACTCTCGATTTCCAATATGCAAAAGACTGGGACCTAGCAAGGGCGCTTCCCACTTACTATGCCACCTCTTGGACATTTCTATGCTTTGGATTACAAGACTGATATGAAGCAAACTGTGACATTAATTACTCAGGTAAGCAAAGCCGTGAAGCCTGCCATAGGTGGCCATGGCTACTTTTGGTCCTCTGGGTGTTTGTAACTATTGTGCTCAGAACGAAAACTTAGTTGCTTATGTACATTTGCTCATGGTTCATGTAATTTACCATTGCTGATACATGCATTAGTTCCACAGACATGGCCTTTACTTAACATAAATCAAGCAATGCCTAGTATACATGGTGAATACCATATATTTTTAGTTAAAAAAGAAAGTAGAAAAAGATGCACATAGTCCAAGTGGACACTTTTTTTTTTTAAATTAAGGAGTAAAAAAGACTAAATAGACATAGTCCTTTTTACTTCTGCAGACAGATGAGACTTCTCAAAATTATATACAGAATATATATATACAGAATATGTTTCCCTTCTACAAAATGCAGATTTAAATTCTCTTCTCTACTAGAAAATCTTATTTATGTGTAAATTAGTAACTCTTGCCATGAAAATATTTTCAATTTAAACATAATAAGATACCTAGAAGTATCTCTTGCTCATGTGTGTGCTATTCTCAATTATGTTTATACTGGAACACATAGTTTTAAGTGGACCAGAGCATTGCTTTGTGGAAGCTCCCTCAACCAAAAAAGTGGTCAGTATCAGGTACGCAGCACAATAGTGTATGGTACATTCTCCTCTATCACATGAAGCAACAAAATGTTTACAGATAAGAAATTAGTGAGAACAAAATGTATTACATCAGGGTTTTCTAGTAAATTATTGCATATTAGAAATCTATTTCCATAGGTAAAACTCTCTACTTTAAATCAGCAAATATTGCTTACTGTATGGGACACTGTCTAAATCCGAAGCATTTGTTGCACTTTAAAGATAATTCAGTCCAATACCTTTTATAGCTTTCAACGTTTTCAATTTTCTCTTGACATCATGAGCATGTGGAATAGTCACAAATATACAAAATCAAAGTACTTTGTCCCCAAGCAAATTTGTTTTAGACACCCTATCCTCCCTTCTTCTTATTCACCAGAGTGTATTCTCTTAGGGGTTAGGTACTTTTTAAAGCATAAGGTGGGAGCATTCTAATTCCATCACTCTAATTTACTTTAATCTGCCTCCAATAAAGGGAGCAAATGACTTGTCATACCATGAGTAGTTTGAAACAATGGCTCTTTTTTCAACTTAGATTAGTAGTAATCCTTTAATATAATGTTCCTGAGATTTTTTTGACCTTCCAAAAAACTGAAACAGTCTCATTCCAGATTTAGCAATCATATTTTTCTGCTGCCTCTTTTCCAATATTTACAGATACAAGCTTATTAAAGCATTATGTGATCTTACTACTCTGTACGTATATAATATATATATGCACTATATAATATATTATAATATATAATACTTTTGTATTCTATTCAAATGTCTACATCCATACTGTCCACTGGTATAGGTATGTTGTTTGGGGTAATGTTTCTATTAACTGATAACTACATGAGCAGAAGCCTTTCCATGAATGTAGCTTCTACTAGAACAGACAGAAGAATCTTACTCTATTCCCTTTATGGGGCTCCAGTGTTTCAACTTAAATGGTATGGTTGAAAAATTAATTTTAAGAGATGCAAAAGGTTTTTTTAAACTGCAGATGTTAGGGCAATTTACAACTGCAAACATGTATTATCATCAAAATCAAAATTAGAGAAACAGATAGTACCTTGGCAGTAAGGTCTCTACTGCCTCTAGAACCCAGATCTTCTAAGCAATCTCTGATAATCATGAAATACAGTGTGTACTATCATGCAAAGAAAGTGTTGTGAATAAAAATTATTAAGCCTGCATTAAAAGAGCCTTATTTTATCAACAATGAATTCTAAAAAATGGAATAAAATATGGAAACCATAACAAAATAAGTAATTCTTCCAAAATAATGTAAATTACAATGAAGGTGAGAATTTCTGCAGAAAAGAATAGTCTTGGATGGTTACAGCTCTTTGTTTTCACTAATCTGCAAGTAGCACTATCTATGAAATGCTGGACAATGATGCAGAGAGATGGCTGTGGGAACTGTTGCTGTATGAAAAAATGGTTTGAACTTGCTGACTTGCTTGGCATAGGAAGGAAAATGGCAATAATGCCTTCCTCTCTTTGTCATGTCTCAGAGACAGAGATGAGACTTGAAGGTGACACAGTGCTGGCCAGGTAGGATTGTGGGGGATACACACGTAACTCTTACATAGCCTAAAATTTAGAATATAATTTCTTTTTAATAACTACTTTTGGAAAATACATGATCAAAAACAAGAGGAAAACTGTGGAGAGAAATGTTATAAAAAATAAATGCAGACTTTTTTTCACGTTTTTATATTCTCTGTTCTTTCCTTTCCTAAAAAGACATCCCAGTTACTGTTTACAAACTGCAAACTAATCCCTTCTTCACTTTGCAATGATACCAAGAGTTTTTAAATATTTGTGAATTTTCAAATTTATGAACATTGCAGCCAAAGCAGGTTGTTTTTCAAAGACTTTTGTAAATATCATGAAGTTCCCTATCATTGAAGTTTGTAACATATAGAAATAGAAAACAAGTGGATTGTCATTTAAATGGCAATCCATGAAGAAAACCAAAGCATTAGTGTAATTGCTTCAACACTGATGCTGAATCAGTGTAAGAAATTTGATTTGGAAACTGGAATTCCTGGCCTTTAAGTGAAGATATTGGCATAGCAGGTGTGAAAGATAGAGAAAATATCACAGAGGTCATTGCAGAAATCAATCAATACATCACATTGGCACCAAAACAAATTAAAGAATTGATCCTTTTACTATGCAACATGGTAGCTATACAAATAAAAAAATTAATAAAAACCCGCAAACAAACAAAAAGAAAACCCAATCCAACCTAACCAAAAAAAGCCCAAAACCCAAAAAAAAAAAAACCAACCAAAAAACAAAACCACAAGCCTAAAAAGAGGGATTACAATACCAAGTCAGTGTTACTGTCTTCTAGACAGAACCATAGCATTGCCTAAGATACATTAAGAGAGATGGGAGAAGCTTTAGGAGCAGGAACTCCAGTGTATTAAAAACCTTCATTTATCCTGTGTGCTTTGGGATAAACTCACACCACAACATGAAGCAGAGAGAACTTTTTCGGGCACCAGGCATGACTGCTTTGTGATGCAGGCTGTTAACAAGCTCACAAGAGGAGTGCAGCCCTCCCCCTGCACATGAGAAATGTGCAGTATCTGGCTCCAACCTTTCAGCTGAAAGAATGTTTTGCAGCAATGACCACCATGTACTTCCATTTCACAGTTCCATGGGAGGCAGTGTCACTGTACACCTATGTAAAGGAGTTTTATGGAATGGAGAAAGAATGTTTCAGGAAATTAAAATACTTTTCAAAATGGAAAGTATCATAAACTGTCAGAGAAGTCAAAAAAGAATTTGAAGAACAAGTACCTAAGGAAAACAAAGCTACTATTGCAAATGGAGAGCTATTAAATTATCTGGGACAAGGCACACTTCAGTGAGTCCTAAAGCACTGCATGACCAGCACACTTTAGCAGCACCCAGTAAGGACATCCTTGAGGGCACCCAGCAAAGGTGGGACTCTGGAAAAAGCAGACTGTGGGCTTTTTTTCAGTGTTCATGGAGGAAGAAACTGTGAGATTTCCAAATAAAACTACTTTCTGGAGTGGAACTAAATACTCTTCTGTGGGGGGGGGGGGGGGGGGGGGGGGGGGGGGGGGGGGGGGGGGGGGGGGGGGGGGGGGGGG